>CM031238.1:541573303-542250477 GCA_018340775.1 Taxus wallichiana var. yunnanensis
GATTGCATTGGTCAATCAAGAGGGGAATAAAAAACTTGCAAGTCTTTGGCGACAAGTGAGTTGATTGTCAACAAGTTAAGGGGCAGCATGCTATCAAGAATGATCTCGCTCAAGTGCTACAAAACAGGTGTGGGACCTCATGACGATTTTGAGGGCTTTGGCATCAAATCCATTCCTAGAAAAGAGAACCAAGCTGCTAACAAGATTCAGCAGTTGGAGCAGCCTTTGATGTTGTTGAAAGCATCCAAAAAGACAAGGTATAGCCAAACATCCATGTGATTGTAAGGCCTTCAATGCCATACAACAATGTAAGTTGGAAAGTGTTTGAAAATGATCAACAAATCATCCATTTCTTGCAAGAAGAGGCTGAGTTCTCAGCTAAAAATCAAGAAAAGTTGGAACAACAATATGGTGACCAAGTGGTACAAAGTGAGAACCGACAAACTACCAAAGGTACTTATTACTTTGGATTCCATCTTCAATCCTAATGATCAGTTTAGGAAGGAGAAAGCAAACATCCAAGTCAAGGGAGAAGATTCAGTGTCCATCTTGGTGGAAGAAGACAAATCACTCCAAGTTGGTAAAGTGAAAACTGAGCAAGAAAGGTATGAGTTCATACAACTTTTTCAAGAATTCCCTGATGTGTTTGCTTGGAGCTATGAAGATTTGAAAGGTTTCAATCCCGAGTTAGCTCAACACACCATTGAATTGGATCCAAGTACTAAACCCATTAGGCAAAAAAATAAAGGTCAATCCACACATGGAGCCTCTCATGAGAAAAGAATTGAATAAGTTGATAGAGTCAAGAATCATATTCCCTATCAAGCATTCTAGTTGGGTGGCCAACTTGGTTCTAGTTAGAAAGAAGAGTGGGGAAATCAGATTATGTGTTGACTTCAGAGATTTGAATAGAGCATCTCTCAAGGATCATTACCCACTTCCTTCCATGGAGCAGATTTTATAAGTTGTACTAGCGGCTCGAGAGGTTTTCATTACTTGATGGCTATTTGGGGTACAATCAGATTATGGTGAAAGAAGAAGATCAGTTCAAGACACCTTTACAACCAAATGGGAACTTGATGCATACATGAAAATGCCATTTGGGCTGTCCAATCTCTGGAGCTACTTTCCAAAGAGCAATGGACATGGCATTGAGGATTTGATTAACAAGAGCATGGTGCTGATATATCTTGATGATATCACTTTGTTTTTTCAAAAATGCATCGAGACCATCTCTTTCATTTGAGATAAGTGTTCCAAAGGTGCGAAGATTTGGAGTATTCTTGAATCCTAAAAGTGTATTTTCCTAGCCCATGAAGGAAAAATCCTTGGCCACATTGTCTCCAAAGAAGGATTAGCAATTGATCTAAAAAGAGTTGAAGCCATAAGAGCACTACCATTTCCAATCCATAAGAAGGCCCTTCAAAGTTTCTTGGGGAGAATAAATTTTGTTCAGAGGTTTGTCCCAAATTTTGTAGCCCTAGTCAAGCCTATCACCAAGATGTTAAAGAAAAGCATGGCTTTCAAATGAATAGCAGAAGGCAAGGAAAGTTTTGAAGCAATCAAAGAAGCCATCTCTCAAGTCCCAACTCTCATTAACCCAAATTTCTCTAAGGATTTCATCCTCTACGTGGTTGGGGTGATGATACTATTTCTACAATTTTGGTACAGCTATAGAACAAAGACAATGATGAGCAGCCAATTGCTTTCTTTAGCCAAAGCTTGGAGGACTATGAGGTGAGATATTCTTTCATTGAGAAGCATGTTCTTATAGTAACCAGGAGCTTGAAAAAATTCAAGCATCTAGTCTCAAACAATAAGGTTCAATTGCTGGTTTCTCATGCGGGAGTTAAAGACTTCCTCCTCAATAGAGACCTGAATGAAAAGAGAGTAGGATGGATTACTTGTGTCATGGAGTATGACATTGAGATCAAAGTCACCAAGTTGGTCGAGGAAAATGATTGTGTGAGAAGCGGTTGGTCTTGAACAAACACAAGGAAGCATGCAATGAGAAGGAGGCTGTTTTGGCGTTGCAGATAGCCATGAGCAAGAAGCACTCAAAAGGAAAATGATGATGTCCTCACTCCTTGCTGGACCCAAGACATAATGCACTTCCTAAGCACAGGTCTATGCCCTCCGAGAGATGAATAAGACCAAAAGAAGACACTTCAGATTCGGGTTGTCCCATATGCCCTTGTTGATGGTGTTTTGTTCGTAAAGGATGTGAATGGAGTGTCTTTGAGATGCATTGGTACAAATCAGATTCATAGGGTGTTGGAAGAGTTCCATGGTGGATAAGTGGTGGTCATTTTGCACCAAGAGTGATAACTCTAAAGATCATGAGGGCTGGCTATTATTGGCCCAATATTTTTAGTGATTGTTATGCATGGATCAAGAGGTACAAGAATTGTGCATTCTTCATAGGTAAGGAGAGGCTAGCTACCCTTCCATTGCATCCAATTTCAGTTGACCAGCCATTCATGCAATGGGGTTTGGACTTCATTGGAGTCATTAATCCAAATTCAAGCCAAGGGCACAAATGGATTCTAACAACAGATTACTTCACCAAGTGGATTGCGGTAGCACTCAAGGAAGCAAATGAATCTAGCATCTTGGACTTCTATGAGGGAATAGCAACCAGATTTGGCATACCTGCTACAATAATATCAGATAATGCATTGGCATTCATTAGGTCCAAGGTAATTGAATGGGTTGTTAAGAATGGGATATACCTAAGTACTTCATCAAACTATTACACTTAGGGTAATGGCCATGTTGAATCTACAAACAAGAACTTGTTAAGGATCATTAGGAGGACTCTTGATGAAGATCAGAGGTCTTGGCATACCAAATTGAAATCAGCCTTATGGGCTGATAGGATAACTCCCAAGAGATCTACAGGTAACTCTCCATTTAAGCTTCTTTATGGAAGAGAGGCAATTTTGCCCATGTCACTTGAGTTGCCAACATTGGAACTCATGAAACAGTTGGAGTTGTTGGAGTTTGGGCTCATGGAGGTTAGATATGCAGAATTGATGGAGCTCCAAGAAATCAGAAATCAGGCATCCCAAGCAATGGAGAAGGATCAAGCTTTGATCAAGAAGACCTTTGATAGGAAAGCCAATAATAGATCTTTCCAAGTTGGAGATCTAGTGTTAAAATGGGATGCAGACAGAGAAAACCGGGAATACATTCAAAATTTGATGCCATTTGGAGTGGCCCATACATGCTCACAAAGTGTAAGGACAACAATGCTTTCCAATTGTCTTCATTGGATGGCGAAGAATTGATGATTCCAATCAATGGAATCCATCTATTGCTACTAAAGGGAATTCTCCACCTTGTACATATTAGCTTAGGTTTTCATTCCTCCAAGTGCTTATGCACATTGTTTTGTTGGAGATTAGCTTTGCTTTCCCTAAGTGCTTTGGCACAAGCTTGTTGTTCCTGGAAATGTGTGTTGCATGCCTTTCTCTAATCAAATGGTGATGTGCCACCCTCCATCTTCCTCCTTGCAGTGTTAGTTGGGGTACCAAGTAGAGAATTTGATGACTCCATTCCCAATGGATTGCTTCAGGAAATTGGTAACTTCATCCAAAGAGCGAGATGACCCTCTGAGTCGCCAAAATTGTTATCCAAAATGTGCCCCTTGCTCATTTTGTGGCTAACTCCCTTCATTCTTCCCCTCTTTGTGCCTTAGTCATAATTTTTTTCTTTTCAAGCACTCAAGACCTTCTAGAAATGGCACCATTGGATAGAGATTTTCTCATCTTTCCAGAAAGGTAAAGTTTTCCTCCTAACTCCATGTATTTTTGAAGTTATGGCTTGGCGGAGTTTTTGTGGGAAATTTTCCCCTGAAAGGGCTGCAACAGTAATATGGTGCCACGTGTCCTCGGGAGTGGCGGAGGCGGAGGTAAACTTGGAATTTTTACTAAGTGATTCGGCAAGTTTTCAAAAGGAACATTTCACCCCGAAGGCCCGCCGATGAATGAGATGCTGCCACGTGTCCAAGGAAAGGAAATTGGAAAATTTTCTAAGGGTTGATCCAAGCAAAATTTTTGATGCTAGGCCCGCATCGAATCATATTGTGCCATGTGTCTTGAGAGGAAAGGAGTGGCAGAGGGCGGAGTTAAAATGGAAAATTTTCCTAAGTGTCGTAAAAAATCTCCAAAAGGGCCCGGGTGAATCAAATGATGCCACGTGTCCCAGGACCGGCGGACCGTGGGGAAGATTTAAAAATTTGGTGAAGTGTTTTCTTGAGAGGAAAGGAGAAGTTTTTGGCTCGCCGCCCCGCCAACTAGTCAGAGCTCGCCACGTGTCCCGGGGGGTCGCAACGACGGAGTGCGGGGGGAGAATGGGAATTTTTCCCAAAGGTAAAGCGCAAAAGGAGATGTTTGCTCTAGGACCCACGCCCAATTAGAATGTGCCACATGGAATTGGAGCTTCAGAACACGAGGGGAAAAGTTGGAAATTCTCCCAAAGAAAAACAAAGGAAATTTCAAAAGGAAAAGTCCGCCCCCAAACGTGAGCCAATGAAATCTTGCCACGTGTCCGGTGGCGGCAAAAAAATACGGGACAAAGCAGGCCGGGGAAAAAGAAAAGGAAAAGCCCGCAATCAATGGGGTTTCGCCACGTGTCCAAGTCAGAAAAATGGTCAAAAAGTGATGGAAAATTCAAGAGGAAAAGGCGTGGCGAATCACCTCTTGCCACGTGTCCTCAGATCATCGGCCCGACAGAGATTTTTGGAATTTTTTCCAATGGTCAAAACGATGGAAAATGAAACATCAAGAACCCATGGCTAATGGAATCATGCCACGTGACACCCGTAGCAGCGAGAAGCGGGAATTTTTGGGAAATTTTCCCAAATGCAAAAAGTGGAAAATTTCAAAATTTTTGCCCGCAATCCGTTTTGGCCCTGTTTTTCCCTAAAATTTCAAATGGCCATAACTTTCGATCCAGAGATTAGTTTTTCACGTTCGTTATATCAACAAAAAGTTGGTAAAATTCTATACAATATTTGGGGTCAATTTTGTATTTTTATGGAGTTTGGAGAGATAAAATTGAAAAACCTCGGGCATGTGGTAATGAATAGAAATGATGTTTCAACCACCATTTTTAATGAAGAATGGCTCGCATTCTCTCCCAAAGATGGTGAAAAATGTCAAGGAATGGCCTGTAATTATGCCCATGCTATTTTATTGCATTTTTGGTTGGTGGTTGAAGATCTCCCACGTTTTCCCACATTTCTCTCTCCTGGGGGTCGTTACGGCATTGTAAAAGCCAGATTTGGCTCATTTTTAAGGGTTGAACATTTTTGATTACGAGGCTCCTCTTTCACCTAAAAAGTGATTTTGTGGAAATATCATACCTCTTCCAGGATTGTAACATGTTTTCTACCTCCCAGATGCTGTAATGCATGTATTTTGATATTGGAAATGACAATGCAAGCTCTGTGAATGAGTTTCAATCCTCTGCTTATGTTGTTTGCTTCCTTTCTGATCTTTCATTACATGTCATCAGTTTGTGCATGATGTTTTTTTCATTTCCATGATCTGTGTCAATCTACAAAAGTAAAAATGCTCACCACTCCTTTGGTGCATCACCTTATTAGCATTAGTTTCAATTTTTGCATTCTATATCTTTGTCCCCTTGGAATTTAGAGTAGGATCTTGAATTCAAAACCTATGCAAATTGCAAGTAATACACCTGATCAGAGGAGTTGAGGAACCAGCCTCTAACCTGGAGATTCTTTTCCCATTTTTACAAGTCCCACACTTGGGGAGAAGATTCAATGTTGTGCAATCACACTGGATGTCCAAAATGTCAACTAGAAGTCTGATCAACATCCGTGGGTGTCTTGCTGATTTACACCAACAGTATATTAAGACATAATCCACCCAATTGTGGCATTGTGAGTGTCATTACATATTTTGTATGTAATATTGAAAACTATGTTTCACGAGAATAAACAAATATAAACATGTCACCATGGGTTCTGTAACAACGACAACAATCAGAGGGAGATGAACATGCCTATGATGTCCCGGGTGTAGTGGGTAACATAACTTGTAAGTAAAAAAATTATAATATGAAGATACCAACACCCTTTCTCTAGAAAGGTAAAGAATGATCAACTAAATCTTAAAAAAACAACCAAAGAAAGAATTTTCATAGAACTCTTGGATGATAGTGAACAAAAGAAAATGAGGATCTCACCATTATCAAGCTCCACATAGTTTGTCCTAAGCTAATATTGTAACTTGGAGGTGTGTCACACAATAGAGAATAAATTACCAAACAAACAAGAAGGACATGATAAACTAACACATGTTGTCGAGAATGCTTGGATAACACCAACTTGAAAAATGTTGAGCCCGACCTTTCTCTTTACTCTGTTAAAATATCCTACTATTAAGGGAAGATTAAAATAGGCTTGGCACGGAAATCAAAGCTTCAACAAATTTCCCCTTGAATGCTTACATTATCTCATCCTAACAAATAAATTACCCACTTGAATGCTTGCATTAACTCATTCAAATGTGGTGGAGCAAGTAATGTTTGTGAGGACACATTTAATGTGGCCCACCACAACAAAAAGATACTAAAATTAAGTTTATGTTATAAAATTATGTTACAAATTATATGTAGCTTTATATTTATTATAAAGTTACAATCAATAAAGTGAATTAAGTGATTTAGAGTGGATCTATTTAATTGAAATGTATTCACCCACCTTTAAATAGGGCGATCTTCTAATGGAGATTGAGCATTCATAATGATTATTTGTTGTGCACTCAAATTTGATTATGCAAATAAAATTGTGAAGAAGTAAAGGAAGATTGTACGTTGGATTGTCTTGTATTTGTTAGGTGGTCTCGTAAATTTTCGGACACTTTAAATTCCTTATTATTCATTAATAAAATTGACAATTACATTTTGTGGGATATTTTACTTCAAGGTTTTTCGCGAGTATATATCATGTTTGTGTGTTATGTGTTATCTATTTTTTCACCGCATTCAATTATTTATTAAGTTAATTTATCTTTTCATATTGTTATGTACCTTATAATTTTGACTTAATTATATAACTTGTGTAATCTTGACATGGTATCGGATCTTGTTAGGTGCATAGTTTTGTGTAGAATTACTAATTTTATGTGTGTATGATCGATGTTAATTACACTTTGTGTAGGGTAGTCGGTGAAGAAATGAGTTATTGAACATTCTCGTGGCTTTAGAGGTTGTGGTCCCCATCACTTACAAGAAATTACAAAATCAAGACAATTAAAGAATATAACAAAATATATATTTTTAATTGAAAAGTGAAACGTAAGAACGACAACGAGAGCTCACAAAAGTTCTACATTATGAGGACATTATATAGTTCTTATACAAATTACTAAAAAATATTGCAATCTTTCAATTGTACACACGAGGATACAAAGACAAAAATTACACTTTCAAACAAGACATATTCAAACCCTATTCATTGAGGTGGCGAGAACTTGGAGATCTTCCTCAGAAGCTTTAGTAATAAAAACATAACATCCACATGACTCTCATCCTCCTTTGTAAAATATTAATCAAGTCTCCATAAGCTCACATACATGCAAAAAAAATCACGCAACTTTGAATTTATAGAGAAATAAATTGGAATCACATTTACAAATATTTGAATAAAAGTATATGTGTATGTCTTTTATATATCGAAATTTCTATAAAAAAATCATTATACAATTTTTTTAATTTAAAATTTATTTTACCAAAATAAAATAATAAATCATTTTTTTGGTTTGTGCTCTTAGCACATGCTCACCAATATTGGCTCAAGTCATTTACAACATAGGTATGGATCACCCTTGTCTCGATCTCCTTTTGATTGTCTAAGAAAATTCAACATAGTTTGACACCTCCAAGCAAATTATACAAGCGATAACATATTGGGTGAGCTCAATTCTAAATATCGACATGACCTAAGGCCAACCAAGCTCTCTCAAATCCCTTTCATCATAGCATAATGAGAGACACTTCCTAACAATGGACATTGTATTATAAGACCTGACGAAAAATCCTCCTTGGTGGATGAGGGAACCCTTCCAACTCGATTATCTTTAAGTGATCCCAATGAGCTCAAGCTTATTCATAGAAATGGATTATATATAGAGCAGGTCCATCCTCACCAAGATGGTAGAGAATAAGTGTTCAAAAACTCTCAACAAAATATAGTAAAAGGTTCTAAAGCCCTAAATCCTTACTTAAAGGCGTGTCGAATAAATATCCAGCTTTTAATGTATGAAACCCTAAAATGTTCCAAACTCACCATACTAAGGTCAATTGTGATATTTTTTGAATGGTTTTAGTTTTAAAATAAGCTTAAAAATAAATTTGACCAAACCTTAACCACCTGGGTGTGCACTAGCCCACATGGTTAGCAAAGCTTGGATTGAGCCCTTACAAGGGATAGTGGTATAGGGTTCAAACCCCACCCACTTTATTTTTCTTAAAGCGAATCTAAAAGATCCAAAGACTAAATAAAAAACTATGCCATATACATATATGATTCAATCCACTAGCTCGTTTTTAACTTAGATTTTGTAAGAAATTAAAAAAATTAAGGGTTCAAGTACATTAACCTCCCCAAATACATTTCTCTTAATCATTTGATATATATATATATATATATAAACAAAAATATAAATATAAAAAAATTCAAAGTTTTTAATTAAACTTTTGGAAATAAATTATATTATTTTAAAAATTAGTCATGTTTTTCAAAATATTTTTTACCATTATTTTTATTATGAGAAAAATTATAATTTTTTCTTGATCTATAATTTATGAAAAAAATTGAAGAGAAAAAAATGTATCATAAAAAATTATTCTAAGTCATAAATAAAACTTCTTCGCACTAGTAAAAAAATTCGGGACCTAAAAAAACCATGCTATCTATGAAAAAGTAATTCTAGATATTGTAAGTTTAGGATATTTATCTAAACCCTAAACAAATTTGCATGCACACGCACACGCGCGCGTGCGCACACACACACACACATACAAACACACACATGCACGCGTGCACACACACACACACACACACACACACATTTGTGATAAATTTTGAAAAATTTGAAATGAATTCATCTACCAATTTCAATTTAGATAATTCATAATTGTTAAATGGCATTATTTATAGTATTAGGAAAATTAGACTAAAGGAAAAATTATATTTTGGAAACTATGGGATTTAATCAAATTGAAATATAAATAACCTATTGGTAGATAAGCTACCTCTAAAAACCTAAACACCTTATAGGAAAAATATCGGGAGGTAATGTCCATTATCCGAGAAGCTCATTGACGATTATCTTTGCAGATGAACCATCAAAGTCGTGGGATACCTTAGGGATGTGGGATGTACCCCTAAGATAACCTCTAGGTTTTATAGAAGTTGGCTCTTCTATGTTGGTGTGAGGTAAGGGTTAGAGGAAAAATAAAACAAAGTGCAAAACTAACTAAGGTGATATGCCGAAACTTATTTTAAAAGGCATAAAGATAGATTCTAAAAAACTGTTAGAATATTCGAAGAGCGTTTAACATGGTATACTATTTTTAGAAGTATCTTGAATTATCAAATTTGAGAAGGTGTAAAACATAATTATATGTAGATGATAGATGCATATAGAAAACCCAAGGGCATATAACACGATAGATATTCAACATTTATCTAAAAACTACCAAGTAATAATGGATGAAGAATGAAAAATATTGAGAGCTAAAATGCACAGAACAAAAGCCCTTAATTCATAGAAAAAACAATACATAAGGTCGATACGGCACAAATTACAACTTTCTTCTACAATAGAGCCTTGTTAAGGCTAACAAACACAATAACTAAGCCTAAAATATCTTTCACAGCTCTGGTTTCTTTTCTTTTTTCTATCCCCCTCCTTTTGTTTCAATGTCCATAAAATTTCTTTATAGACCCCCTTGGCTCTCATTTCAATGTCTAGAATCAAATCTTCCACCGCTAGCATTCAATTTTCCTACAAAATCTTTCATTTTTTGGGCAAGATCTCAACTACCTATCTGTGATATTTATGATCACCTTTAATTCATCCAACTCCCAAGCCTTGCACTCCTTTGGTTGGTGATGATTCTTCCCTGCCACGTGGAGGTTTCACGCTTAGTCTGAGGGCCTTTCTTAGGGCTTTGTCTCCAAACTTGCACCTAGGTGATGCATGGACGGTCTTGCGCAAGTTTGAGAACATTCCTTTTCTCTCTTTATTTTAAATTGCGCTCAAGCAACATGTGGAGACCATGTGCATTTTTACTTGTATCTTTGACTTTATCATGTTTCATGCCCGAGACACGTGGGAAATGTGATACATGTTTAAGAGCATTCCTTTCCTCTGCATTATGCCTCGAGTGCACCAAAGGGACACATGGATATCTTCCGCATTCAGCTCCATACTTAGCTAAATTTGGGCTCAAACAAACAAAACAAAATAACTAGAAATTTGGGGTGATAAAATGATGGCGATAAAAGAGTCTCACACAAAAAAACCTCTACAGGTTATGGTGACTCACCAAGGGACTCCATGCCAATCATGGAAGGATCTAACAATCCTCTCTGCCTCAAAATTCAAAATGTGGCTTACGAAAATGCCACTCAAAGCTATTGTAAATCAGCCCGATATCCGAGCCATTCCACCTCTGTAGGGTAGGTTCTTCACTGCAAGGCCTAGAAAGCTCAATCTAACTCGATTATCTCCTTGTGAGAAAAGGTTTGGAGACTCTGCACTACTGTATGCAAATGGAACTCCAACTGTATGATTGGGTTCAGGATGGATTCCACCTTGGTGATGTTAGAGCTCTCTTTTAAAGATTGAAAGACAATCTTATCTTATCGTTTGGTGATCAAGAGTTGTTGAATTTGGTCCTTTGATAGGATTGTGGAGTCATTGGGGAAGGGGAGGAAGCCTAATCAAACCAATTCGTTGATACTATGCTTCTACTCTTTGATCCCTATTGGAATTGGGTCAGAGATTTTGGCATTTGATGGATGTTTTGTTACATCTCATGATCTCATCGATCTTTCGCAAAAATCATTAAATCTGCCTATGATTCCAGGTCCCTTGTAGGGTGGAGTTGGAAGAATCATAAAGTTTTTGAATCAACAATAGTGATTTAGGGACCTTGGCGGATATAACGCTATTGATGGTGGAGGTTATGGTCTCCACATTTGAGCATAACCCCTATGCATCAGATATAAATCTGAGTGCGGGGCTAGATTCATTTCCTTTGGTGGAAATTTGGTCAAAGTAAGAGGCATATAGCTCCTGCACCAATGTTATAATTCCCCCTTTCTAGGGTTTTTGTCCTAATCTATGGGTCAAGTCCTTGACCACGTCCTCGATGATTTTAACCTTGTTTGGAGGCTTCCCTTCTCTTCTTTGACGACACACAAATTTTCCTAGAGCATAACCACCTCCGTCTTTCTTGAATCAACCTCATGTTAGAGGGATCCTTTCTCTTATGAGAGAGAATTGGATGAGGCTTTGGACATGGTGAGTTTAGCTTCTAAATTATTATCTTCTACTCGGGAGATGCTACAAGGACTTCTCGTGATGAAGCTTCCTTCAATTCCTTGTAGAGCTATTTGATCTCCTTTCCTTTTCCTTTAATCTCGACTTGTTGGCTAACCATGGTGATTTCTACCCATGAGAGGCTAGTTTGTGATTTTTGAGCTGGTTTCTAAGCTTGAGGTAGTCTTTCATGACTATAACAACAATTTCATTCATTAGCTTGACCTTATCCTAAGGCCAAAACTCTGTAAGGTCAACCGTGACAACGCTGATAGAATAGTCACCAGGTTGCATCTACTCTGTAGGTTTGGACACTTGGGGGACTAATCGTGTGATGGTCAAGGAACTTTGTTGATGGTCATATAATGACCACATTTTCTTCATCACTCCTGCCGACATTTATTTCTTCTTTTTCTTCGTCCTTCTGCTATCTCGAGCCTCTTTGGCTACTTCACTTGACTCAAAAATTTGAGGGAGAAGGGATGACCCCGCCTATGAATGGGAACCCGGGTGGTAGACCATATGGGATTGTAACAGGTGGTTGAGGTTGAGGTTTAGAGCGAGGGTTACGAGCAAGAAGAGCCTATCACAACGTGTGGGGATAAAGTTGGGATGGAGATGGGGGAGGGCGGTTGAGGGGAAAAAAAAGGTAGGCCCCGGGAGGAGGGAGAGGGGGAGGAGATACAGGGGTCTCGACCGAATTTAAATTTTTGTGTGGGGGCTCAACACCGATTCCTCCACTGGTTTCCCACCCCGGTGAACTAATGTGAGTTACGACGTGGGTTTTGAACCAAAAGATCTTGCTGAGAAGTGGAGGGCATGGGTTATTCTAAAAATTGTGGTTAAGAGGGCCCGAAGGATTTTGTGGTAGTTCTTGTGGGCTACACCTTGGTGATTGTCACTTGTCTCCTCACTCTCTCGTGTCGGACCCATGATCCACATCCCAAAACTCCTCCCATTGTTCGTCACTAGATACACCCTCAAAATTGAGGGTGGTTTGTTTGATCTCCTGCCTATACTTCTAATAGGCTTCAATTTTTAGTGCTCCAGTCCTTGTTATGCAGGGCCGCTCGAGTCCTCGTGTCATTGTGAGGGTGGGGTCATACCTGTGATGGACTGGGTGGAATGACTCCCACTCTGGAATTGGAATGTCACTAAGCTCGATGAACATGTCGGGTGACTCTACCGAGGGGACCACCTATCTTCAAAAAAAATTTCCTAGACTCGTGTTGGCAGGAGTCTGAAACTTTATTTTGAATTAAAGTGGAGGCCATCGTCTCGTCTGGGTCATACCTCCATGAGTCTGAATTAGGGTGAAGCCGTAGGAAGCCAAATTTTGTGTGAGCATATGCTCCACCTTGTGTTTAATCACAATAATTCCTCCCTTGCTCAAGGGGAGGTCAAAGAGTTCCTTCTTTTTTCGACTAGAGACAAATTCAACATCCAGGAGTACTAACTACCTAGTTATCTCTAGACCCACCACCTATGTTGTGAGGACCCTCGGGAGCATAAAGGATTCTTCTCGAAACCATGTAGCCGAATCATAGAATGTCTTGCCCAAAAAAATAATCGCAAGGGTGTAGGGGATCTGTGAGGATGGACTGAATAGAGCTATTCATTCTATTGTTGACCCCTTCAGGTCAAATTTGTGCAGGAGGGGCTCCACAAAAGAGTTAAAAATTCATATACGTCTAACGAGCGGGACAACACATGAGTCCAAAGACACTAGAATGATATTTTGGGGGTCTACCTCTACATCCCATAGCATTAGAGCCATGTATTGGCTGAGGTACTAGGAATTCTGATATAAAATGAGGTGGAACAAATATGAGGAATACTTGAAGGTAGAGCTTACTAGGAACATGGTTAAATGCTTGCAAATAGACTCCAAATGACTTTGGTGAAGTCAAAATGGTACATCTGCTCTTTCTTCATGGACCTCATTCTAAACAGGGCCACTATTTTCCAATCATGGACATTTCTATTTGAATATTAGCTGAAAATGAATGTTAACATGGAGCAGGCATCTTGATAATCCATCATTAGAGACTTCAAGGGAATGGGGAATCACAGGGTTCCCAAACCACCTACATATGCATGTATTAACTCCCTATAGAGGAACAAATATTTGTTGTTCAGCATTGAGCCCATATTTTTGGAGCTTGGCCATGTTATAAAAACTAGCATTTGGGTTGTAGACTAGGGCTAACATGGCTCACGATAGCTTGAGGTGTGATTACCACCTTTATGCTTCTACCCTAGATGACATTGGTGTCGGTATTAAAACAACTCACACACATATGTATGAGATCTAGGTATGGGTGCACGAGAGGCACCATATATTGAGTGAGTGTTGTACTCTAGATTCTTGAGCCAAAAGACTCAGAATTCCCTAAGTTAAGAAACCGAGCACGGGATTCTTCCTCGGAGCTTTAGGCTATTTTATGAGAACAAGGTCAAAGACATCATCGGAAAAGTTTGAAACTACGGAAGGGTCACTGAACCGTGATCCCCATCAGGGAACCTTGACCTTAGGTGAAGAGGGTGTGGGGGTGTAGGTTGCCCTGCATAAGACTTTACTTGTGGTGTAGAGCTAGAAGTCACCATGGCAAATTTTAGGACTAGGAGAAGGCTCTAATTTTTGTCTACTCAAAACTCGAAGGTGGGTGGAAAACTCTTAGTGTTTGAAATGAATTTGTTGGATGCCCCCAACTTATCTTAAATAACTACCTTAACCTATGTAGAGTAATGGCTCGCGTGTATATAGAGTCACATCATATAACAACCCTTTTGATTTAATGACCCTAAGCGTCAAAATTTATGTTTTCTGAGATATTTTGTGTCAATTATTTGATCTTTTTCCCCAAATATCTTAGAAAGACGTTGGATCATTAACTTTAGGGAAAATTAGGAAGATGCACTTCCTCCAAAACTTCAAAAAGAGGCAAGGGTTTCTGCGAGGGACACGTGTCTGAGACATTTATTGAAAGGGGCAAAAAAATAAACAAGGAAAAAGGTGAGGAAAAGAAAAAACTATACATATGATACAATACTTCAAATGAAGAGACTCAATGGAAAGGCTTTAAGTGAATCTCGTTTACCGGAATCACCAAGGGGTCACCTTCCATGGTCTCAAGTTTGAAAGCATTGTGCTGCTTGCATGCACTAATTTTAAAGGGTCATGTCCATAAGGGGTCAAAATTTCCATGATTTCCAGGCTTGGAAGCCCTTGCATCCCATTTCAAAACCATAGTACCAACTCAGAATTTTGATTCCAATGTTTTTTATCGAACCAAGTTTTCACCACCTACTTGGTGGCTGATCATGGCTTCATGAGTGGCCTCCCGCTTCTCTTGGAGCTCTACTAGCTTGGTGAGTCTTACTTGCATTGCCCCATTTTCCTCTATCTCAATTTGTTTTAATAGTTGTAATGCAGGGATTTCTAGGGTAATCGACATCACATCACTTTTCCCGTAAACTATCTCATATGGCAAGAGGATTTTAGGATCTGTTTAGGTATGATTCAATCAACCCATAAGGTTATTTTGATGTGTTCATGCCACAACCTCTTATGCTCATTTCCCATCCTTTTTATGAGCTTGATCATATTTTTGTTAGTGGATTCTGCCAGACCATTTCCTTGTGGGTAATAATTGGAGGATGTTTTTAGATAGATCCCATGCCTTATAGTGAAGTCAGATACTTTGGCCCCAAAAATGCCTTAGCATTATGTATAATATAATAATGTGGGGGTCCAAGCGAGTAGTGATATCTGTAGGAGTTCCAGGATCATGTTCTCGGTGGCCTCTTTTAGTGGAACTACTTCCGCCCATCGGGTGAAGTAATCGGTTGTCAGTGAGGATCCATTTGTGCTTGACTTGAAGCTGGGTTGACCATACCGATGAAGTCTAGACCCCATTGTGCAAATGGTTCCTCAATTAGGATGGGGTTAAGAGGTAATTCCACATTCCTCCGAAAGCCCGTATAAACTTGACAAATCCTGCATCTGTTTGTTTTCGCTTGATAGTCAACAAACATGCTTGACCAAAAGTACCCTACTTGTAAGATTTTTATAGCTGTGGTTTGGGTAGAAAAATGGCCTCCCGAGCTCCCATGGTGTAACTCACATAAGATCCTTTCAACTTCTTCATTCTCCAGGAACCTGAGTAGGATCCCGTTAAAGTTTCTTTTGAAAAGGAAATCGTCAATCATGGTGAACTTGGATCCCTGTTTCCTATAATACCTTCTCATTTTGAGAGGGAGATGGCTTGGGTATTTCCCTGTCTGCATGAAGTGGATCCTATCGAGACCCAACTATTAGAGTCACTTTCTTGGATATAGAGTATCTTCTCGGGCTCATCATTAGTTGGGGGCATGGGGTCTTGTGTAAGATATTGGCATAGGCCCCTTCCCCGTACTAGCTTTGTAGGATTTATCTCAATGTCATATTTGAATATCTTAGTGATCCTAGTTATCTCTTTTATCTTTTATCTCACCCTCTGTTATATATTCCTTGACACTAGAGTGTGCCACCATAACCTTGATTCTACTATGGGTGAAAAGGTGCCTGAATTTCTTAGACCCTTGACTATAGTGTAAGCTTGTCTTTCTATAAAGTTATACTTGGTTTCATAGTCATGGAGATTTTTTAAAAAGAAGGTGACCGGATGTTCCTCTCCTTGAGACTCTCCTTTCTATGTCAACACGGATGCTATGCTATGCTCACTCCCGTATACATACATGATGAAATCATTTGAGAAGTCAGGGTTATGTAGTATCATTGTGGATGCGATAGCCCCCTTAATTACCTCAAAGGCTGATGGCCTTCAACGGTCCATTTGAAGTTAAGGTCCTTCTTGAGCATTAGTGTGATAGGTGGATTTTCCCAAAAAGTCTGAAATGAACTTGCTAAAAAAATTGATCTTTCCTAAGAAATATTGGACCACTTTCTTATTGACTGGTAAGGGTAGTCCTAAGATGGCTTCAACTCTTTCTATGGATCAATAGAGATTCCTTCCTTTGAAATAATGTGTCCCAAGAGTTTTCCCTAGGGTACTCCAAAACACATTTCCTTGGGTTTAGGGAGATCCTAAATTCTTGGCACTTCTCGAATACAACTTCCAAGGCATCAAAATGATCCTCTTCCATCTTGGTAAATACCGTGAGATCATCTAGGTATATAAGAATTACCTTATTAATCAACGCTCCAAACGTGGTGTCCATTTCTCTTTGAAAGGTAGATCCAAATTTTGTGAGTCAAAATGGCATTTTTGCGTATGTGAAGGTTCCCCACTTTTTCATAAAAGTGGTCTTATGTTGGTCTCCTTTCGTGAGCCATATCTAGTTATAGCCTAAAAAACCATCCAACAAAGAGAATCTCTTTGAGCCTGCAACTGTTTGTAATATTTGCTCCATGGAGGGTAAGGGATAATGATCCTTAAGGGACACTCTATTTAGGTCTCTAAAATCTACATAGAGCTGAATTTCACCATTTTTCTTCCTTACCGAGAACTAGGTTAGAAACCCATGTTGTGTGCTTGATAGGGAAGATTATTTTGGCCTCTAGGAGATTTCTCAGTTCCTTGGCCATGAGGGATTCTATCTTTGGGTTCACGGGCCACTACTTTTGGCATACGGGCTTAGTTCCTTCTTCAAGGTCAATGGTGTGTTGGATGATATCCTTGTTGTAACCATGTAGGTCATCATACGTCCAAGCCATCACTTTTTCATACTTATGGCATAGAGCCACAAGTCTTTCCCTTTCCCTTTAGGTGACTAATCTCCCAATTTTTGCTTCCTCCCATTAGTCACTTCTAGCTTGATGTAATCCTCCTTAACCACTGTGAACCTCCTTCGATCTGAATTAGCATCATTAGAATAAAAAAGGATCTCTAGTGTTATTAACCCTTTTGGAATTTTGTTTATCTTCAACTAAATAATCTGATCTCCATAAGCTTCTTCAATTTTGGGTTGGAGTTGGTTCATAAACTAGTTAGATTGCTAGAGGAAGTGTATAATCTATCATTCATTGTTAAAAACCTACCAATGATCGATGTTATTGGGTATAGATGGGTAAATGATCAATTTTATTGTACTTTCATTCGTTATCAAGTCCTGGATCAAATTGAATTGCGACCCGATTAAATCCATTCTATTAGCATCCATATTTTGGTCTCGAGGAATAACCTTGATATTAAAGGATTTGAAATATTCAATGAGATCCCATACCTGTGTTGATAGGACCTCATTCTTGGATTCTTTGTGGTGGTAGTGTTCCTTACTTGTGTCACCACCAACTCGAGTTGCCAAAGACTCTCAACTGTTTGATGCCCTCCTTTCATGCCATGGCCAAGCCATGTACTAAGGCTTCATACTCTACTTTGTTCTTTGGTGCACGCAAGCTAGAAGTAAGCGTAACGCCAAGTATCTTCTTTCCACAGGGATAATAAATATATCTTAAGTCTTGAGATGTTTTTGCTTTTAGCTCCATCGAAATGTAGGGTCCATATCTAGGAATCCCGATGGGACTCCCTTCTCTTCTATCCTCTTCTTTTACCACCTTTGGAATCATGGAGTCTTCGTTGAAGATGACGTAAGTGCCCAAACTAGTTGAATCAAAGTTCCTGAAGGGATCGTCGGGGGAGGTTGGCTAAATAACTTCTACTTTAAAGGTTACCATCCTCTATATATGATTCCTCTTCTTAGGTGATCATGGTGTGGGAAGCCTCAAATCTGAGAGGCTGGCAGTACATTATATGTTGCTCGGTGATGGGTTACGATAATACCATCATCTTAGACCCATACTTGGTCTACAGAATCAGATGGGACCAATCAAGAGACATGTAGCCTCCTATCTTATCTGTGAAATAGGGTTCATTTTAAGAAGACCCCTCTAAAAAATTAGTTTATAATTTGTGGTGAATCTCAAAAATCAACTTTCGAATCGTTGGTGAATTTCGAAAAAATATTTTGTGTCAAAGGCAATATCGCGAGAGAGAATTTTTCCCCGGCTTTACAAAGTTGGTTGAGGGTTTGGCGGGAAGTTGGCACTGTAGGTTGGTCGGGGTTTAGTGGTTGAGGGGTTGGGTGGGTGAGGGTTGGATTGCTATTAGGTAGGTGGGGTTAGACGGGTGAGGGTTGGACGGTTGAGGGTTGGGTGAATGGGATGGATGGGTGAGGGTTGGATGGCTAAGTGTTGGGTGGGTGGGTTGGATGAGTGAGGGTTGGATGACTAAGGGTTGGACGGGTGAGGGGTTGGATGACTAAGGGTTCGGACGGGTGCATTATATGGGTGGGGGTTGGAAAAGTGTGTTGGACATAAGTTTAGGTTAGCTTCTTGTTTCTATTCTTGTTTGTGTTATGGACTGTAGTGAAGTGAAAGATCCACATCATGTTAACCTTCCATATGAACTTGATATGCTTCAAGATAGATTTATGGGATACAGGTTGAAAAGTTGATGCAAATCCTTAAGCACCCAAATAAATTAGGGGAAATCCAAACGACTACTCAAAAATATATGTTTTTGAACCTAGAATGCAGAATAAAATTCTGAAATTTTATTCTCTCCTAGGCTCTTTTCAATCACTTTCATGCAAACCTCTAGAATAAAGAAGTTTTTACATACTCTACCTCCTTTCTATGAATTTGGAAGGTGGCTTTACACTAACAAGTAGCAACACACTAAGACTAACAACATCTATTTGTTATGAGTAACTCAAAGACAAGTCAATAAATCAGACCCAATTGCATAAATTGAGAGGGTACTTGGACGATCGAGTATAGAGAATATGATATTAAAAAAATTCGAATATCCCTTAACAAATTAAATAAATGCATTAACCCATAAATAATAGAAGAACCTAATATCTGATTGAATGAACATTTAACATAGAAAATAATTACGGTTATAATTATGACAACTTACCTTTCTCGAATAGTTGAACAAGACATAACTCCTCCATAGGGTCTATTCACAGTTCTCCTGCTCCTTTTCAGCCTGCTAACCCTGTATTCCACGGGCCTCAAATGGGGAATCTGTAAGGCATCAACCAATCCAAAACGTGATATTTGAGTTTAAGATTTTAAAAAATCATAAATCAACAACAATAAATCAAAACTTTGGGCTTATAAATCCCAGTTATAGTTTTGTAGATGAAACAAAAATAATGTGACTACAATGCTACAAAAATCCCCCACAACACAAATATCAAACAAAATTATAAAATATGTCAGAAACTTCATTTGATGGGCTTTCAAAAGCTCTACACAAAGGTTTGAATCTGTTCATATCCCTCGACAGAGCTGCATATAGCTTCTCTACTCACTAATATGCTATAAAAATTCATTCGATTTATGCCATTATGAGAATACCAACAAAAAAAAAAGAAAAAGAAAAAAAAAGATCTTACTCCTTGGATTCTTTTACCAGTAACTGAGACATTTGGGTCTGCTGGCCCTCTTTTTGGCAGTCTGATAAATTAACTTCCCACCTGTACACAAATACACCCAAAACAATTGACCCCAAAAATCATACAAAAAAATGAGAGAAACCTCAAAACTCTAAAACCTAACCCAGAGTCAAATAAATACATAACGAAGATAAACTTCAAAACCCTAGATGAAGTGGGCATGTTTTTTACCAGGGGTTTTGATGATTCAGGTTTGGTTCAACTTGGTGTGATAGCTGTGATCCTGTGGTATGTGAGCCTCTGCACCATCTTTTCCTTCACCCACTTCCCTGCCTCTACCACTCCTGATTTCTCCTCTTTGAAAAATTAGGGTTTTTCCTTGGCCCGATGACAATAATGTATAGAGAGAGGCTTTCCCACTTTAGTGATTCTATGAATTTGTAGTTTTTTGTGCCCTTCATTTTAAGGTGATTGTACTTATATGAAATCAAGGGATGGAAGATTTTGGACATGCATAGAGGTTAGGCGACGGGGTTGGAAAGCTCGGGGTTGGACGACTTAGGGGTTGGATGACTCGGGGTTGGATGGCTAAGGGGTTGGATGAAAAATTTGGACAGCCAAGGGTTCGACGACTAAGTGGTTGGATGGATGAGGGGTTGGACAACTAAGTTTTTAGATGACTTAGGGTTGGAAGGGCTTGGCTAAGGGTTAGACAATGAAGGGGTTGGATGACCAAGGATTGGACAGATAAGTGGTTGGAAAAATGAGGGGTTAGATGGTTGAGGTTTGGATGGATGAGGGTTGGATGACTCAGGGTTGGATGGCTTAGGGTTGGATGGCTTAGGTTTGGATGTCTCAGGGTTGGAACGCTCAATGTTGGATGGCTCAGGGTTAGAAGGCTTAGGGTTGGATGGATTAGGGGTTGTTTATGTTTACTTCAGAAAATATGTCATGAAATGATTCAAATTGGTGGAAAATTACATTCATAAGCTCTTATATATGTGTAAAATCTAGGCAAAATGAATAGTATAAGGGACATATCGGCCAATTTTTTTGGTAAATAATTCGGGTGCGAATCATAGAATATTAAGTCAATTCTAATTTCTATAATCCTCAATTTTCACGAGTTTACAAAAATTTGCCACTAAAATTTTCCCTGTCATGAAATCAAGGGATAGACATAGTTTGAAGACTAACAAAACATCAATTACTACAACATCCGTGGAGCGGTTATGTTCGGATATGAAAAAAGATGCAACAGAGTCCCTTGATAGCTCCTATGGTTTGGACTGATTTTCCATCCATTTTCATGAATCCTTTCCTTATGGGATCATATTTAATTCCCAAGGTATCGAAATTGCTTTGGGCATGACCATAGTGCTTGTGCCAGAGTCTATCATGGAGTTATGCAATAATTTCCTACCTATTATAAGAGTCATAAAAAGGGGTTGGGCCTTGGTTTACTTACTTCTCCTTTCGATTTAACAACACTACCTCTGTTGGGGCCCAAATCATTTTACCTATTCCTTCTCTTTCTTGGTGGAGGTTGGGTCATCATTTGATCTCAATGCTTCTTAGAGCAACTCCTTTTGCTCTGGAATGCCCAGAAGATCCCACAAAGATTCTTTAGCTGGCACTTTATTGAGTTTTTGGACCATGTTTATAGTATGAGTGAGTGATGGTGTCTTGGATGGTGACCGAGTGTTTCATTCCTTTGACTATGGGATGGAGGGCATCCTGATTTTGGACAATTCTCGGGGCTTCTTTTACAACCATCGATGGTGAGACTGTAATGGTTGAATGCTCTTTTTGTTTCCCACTAGTAGTAGTTGGGATAAGAGTGGTCGTATCTATCATCATTTTTTTGAAGCGAGTGTTGTAATTAGATTGAATTAGGTTGGAATAAGATACCTCATTTGTAAATATGAATTCCTCTCCTTCTACCCATGAGAAAAGTGTGTGCTCTGGTGTGATCTCTACTTCTTGCTCTAGGGACATCCCTTGAATCTATGCAACAAGGGCCACATTTTGGACTCCGTGGATTGGTAAGGTCTTGATGTGTTAACATCGTAGCCTTCCCTTTCTCTTTGTTCAAATACCTTTTGCTATAAATTTCCTTGGGGATAGTCTCTTGGCATGTGAGGAATATTACAAGGGAAACACCATGTGTTGGGGTCTTCTGCCAAATTTTTTTTCTCGGGTACCATTTCCCTTCCGCTATTGGGTGGGATGGTCTGAAGTGGTGTTGGCACCGGGATGAGTTGGTTAGATGACTATGCATATGATGGTCTCTGGGTATTCTGATGTTTTAGGGGATAGACAGGCCTGCCACCCTTGATAACTTTCATAATTTTGTCATGGGTAAGTGTTTGGATTCCTTTTTAGATTTACTATCTCGTTAGAGAAGTTTCTAAAAATATTTTTGACTTCCTCCATATCGGGAGAATGATATGATGAAATTGTAGTGGGGATAGGCACTAGATGAGAGGATGGGTAATTATATATGGATGTAGGGGCTTGGGTAGAGCTCAAGACCTATGTTTGTGGAAGGGGAGCTATTTCAGGGTATATTGGCAAAGGGGCTCTTGGGGAAGCTTACCGACATCTATTAAATTGTTCTCGACTTGGATCGCAATATCATATGCTTGTGGTAAAGAGTCCCTCTAATGATTGAATCATCACAAAAATATCCGAATTTAGAGCCTTCAAGTAAAAAACAATAGCCATACCTATAGGTGGCCTTGCTAGAACAAGAATCCTTTGCCATGTTTTGTGAAATCTAGTGTTAAAATCAGTCATAAGTTCTTGCGAACCCTTCTTGATGTTGATGAGCTATTGTAGGAGTGAAGATCTATCTCCTTTCTCACTAAATCTTCTTACCAAGACATTTCCCAGTTGGTCCCAAGTGCTAATAGAATTAGGGGTTAGGGACCCAGTCCAATCAGAGCCTTCCCCTTAAGGGAAGCAACTAGTAACCATAAGGCGATGTCTGTTCTCAATATAATGTCTTTGTTCATATCTCTCGTAATGTCTGGAGGTGTTCCTCCAAAGTTTTGAAGTCTTCTCCACTAAATTTGGGCAACACTTTAGTGTGTTTTCGGAATAGGATTCCACACCACGAGGGTATTAGTAAGATGAGCGAGACTCCCTTGATTCCATGAAATAAACTGTCTCGGAGGTTGAGGTGGTTGGTGGGCCATTAAGATAGGTCTAAGGATTCTAGTTGATTGTAAGAAGGGCCTACCTAGTGGAGGTGTTGAGAGAGTCCGGTTCGGAGGAGACAGAGACCTCTGAATCTGTCTACCTCTTCTATTCCTCGGTGGGGATAACTATAGATATTCAAATGCACCTTCTTCTCTTGTTCACATCCATCTTGTAAACTAGAGAGGAACAAACTTAGTAATGCTAAAATCAGTATATTTTTGACGATGGAGTCTTAGATGTGTAGTTATTCGAGTCCCACTAGGCGTCTTAGGAAAAGCTGTTGATGATTATCTTTAGGGATGAACAATCAAAGTTGTGGGATACTTTAGGGATTTGGGACGTGCCCCTAAGATAACCTCTAGGTTTTATAGAAGTTGGCTCTTCCATGTTGGTGCGAGGTAAGGGTTAGAGGAAAAATAAAACAAAGTGTAAAACTAACTAAGGCGATAGGCGAAACTTATTTTAAAAGGCACAAAGATAGATTCTGAAAAATGTTAGAATAGTCAAAGAGTGTTTAGCATGGTCTACTATTTTTAGAAGTATCTTGAATTATCAAAGGCCAAGAAGGTGTAAAACATAATTATATGTAGATGATAGATGCATATAGAAAACCCAAGGGCATATAACACGATAGATATTCAACATTTATCTAAAAATACCAACAATAATGGATGAAGGACACAGACTATTGAGAGATAAAATGCATAGAACAAGAGCCCTTAATTCATAGAGAAAATAATACATAAGGCCGATACGGATGAATACAACTTTCTTCTACAATAGAGCCTTGTTAAGGCTAACAAACACGATATCTAAGCCTAAAATCTCTTTCACAACTCTGGTGTCTTTATTTTTTCTATTCCCCCTCCTTTTTTGTTTCAATGTCCATAACATTCCTTTATATACCCCCTTGGCTCTTGTTTCAATATCTGGAATCAGATCTTCCACCACCAACATTCAATTTTCCTACAAAATATTTCATTTTTGGGCAAGATCTCAACACATTTATCTGTGATATTTATGATTGCCTTTAATTTGTCCAACTCCCAAGCCTTGTGCTCCTTTGGTTGGTGATGATTCTTCCCTACCACGTGGAGGTCATGTGCTTGTCTGAGGGCCTTTCTTGGGGATTTGTCTCCAAACATATGCCTAGATGACACGTGGACGGTCTTGTGCAAGTTTGAGAATGTTCCTTTTCTCTCTTTATTTGAAATTTCAATCGGGTTACACATGGATACCCTGTGTTTTTTTACTACATATTTGACTTTTTAAATCCATCTGGGTAACTTTATCATGTTAAAGACACATGGGTAGTGCGTCACAAGTTTGAGAACATTCCTTTCCTCTGTATTATGCCTCGAGTGTGTTAAAGGGACACATGGATATCTTCTACATTCAGCTCCATACTTAGCCAAATTTGGGCTCAAACAAATAAAACAAAATAACTAGGGTCGGGGTGACAAAAGAAAGTGGTTGGTAAAAGATCCTAAAACAAAAAAGACCTCTATAAAAGCATTGAAGATGATTTTTCATGTCATATTAGAGATCTAGAATCTCCTAGGGAAGCATGGAAATAACCCGAGTATATGCAAGAGGTCCTAGGATCTCTAAAGTCATAATAATCATACTAGAACTCATGATCACTCTTATGAAAGGAGATGAGAAAATCATTAAACTATCTCGCATAGGTCAAAAAATTCAAATCCTAGCTTAATGGTTCTGAATTGTAACTCAATCGAAGATAAACTTCTATATTTCATAGTTTAAATGAATATCCATGAGAAATTCATAAAATCATATCTATCCTAAAATTAAAACCTCAAAATGAAATAGATATCCTTGATCTAAATACCCTATCTCCTCTTATCATTTAGGAAGTGTAGGTTATGACCAATTTTGATTCAAAAGAGAATGCCTCTTAGGCCCTTATCCCCTAGAATAATAATAAAAATTCTCCTAAAAAATATGAAAATTAGAATGAAAAACCTAATTGTAAATAAAAATTCAAATCCTCTAACAATAATCTTTTGGAAATAAGTAAAACTTTAACAAACTATTCAAAATGAAATTCAATGGAACTTGTAACAAATGTGGAAAATTTGTTCATAAAGAGGAATAATATTACAAGAAAATTTTGAACAATATTTTTAAATAATAAAAGAGGTTAAAATTTCAAAAAAATAAAAACAAAACCAACATGAAAATCAAATTTCAAATTAACATAATGATTCAAATGAAATCATTACAATTTAATCTACTTTGTATGCTTCTAATGATGGTGAATGGATCCTAGATAGTGGTGCCTCAAGACACATGACTTACATGTGTGATATCCTCACCCGTATCAAAGAATTTCATGATTGAATCTATCTACCTATGATAATTATGTCTTAGAATATTATAGTCAAAGTAAAGGTGATTTATTACGTGACCTCTCGGGAGTGACCCTATCAACCCAAAAGAATGATTTTAGTTTGGTATGTCACGTTATTTGATTATCCTCCAAAGTTATTTTGATAATCCTTACAACATTCTTATTTGTTGATTCATCAATCCCATTTCCTTGGGAGTAATAATTCAAGGACGTGTTTAGATAAATTCCATGTCTCACAACCCATCCAATTATTACTGGTTCTTAGGAATGCGAGGCATTATTTGATATGATTATGGAAGGGAATCTGAATTTGGTTACAATTCCCTCATAAAATTCTAGGATACTAATTTTATTTACTTCCTTTAAATAAAAAACCTCAGTCCATTATGTAAAATAAGAAGTTAAAGTTGGTATCCATTTATGCCCCAAGCTTGATTGTGGGTTAATCAATCTTATAAAATCCAACCCTATTGCATAAATGAATTCTCAACTGAAATGGGGTGAAGGGGGAAGGCCACAAATTTTTTCTTTTCCCACAAAGAAAACATACTTCATACATTTTCTTATCCATGCATAATAATCCTTGAAGATGTTAGGATAATAGTAACCACCCTTCATGATCTTGAGTGCTATGACTCTTGGGGAAAAGTGTCCTCAAGCGGGTTTATCATGGAACTCTTGCAAAACCTTTACTATCTAATTGGAATAAATTCACCTCAAAAGAACACCCTTGATGTATTTCTTAAACAAGATGCCATTTATGGACACATAGCCCAAATAGATTGCAATATGAAGTATTTTCTTTTTACCTTTTTCAAAACCTAAGGATAACCACTTGTTTGTAACACATTTGTAATAAGGTAATCATATATTGGTATTAACTATCAAGAACATGGGGAGGAGGTGGTTGGTCATCTTATAACATGTAGACATCCTTATCAACTCCTAAATTTGTTAAAAGTTGTTAACATAATCCTTTTTATCTCACAAGCTTAGTGACCTTGATATGAAAATTATACTCCATGACCTTGGTGATCAAACCATCTCTCTTCTCATTCACATCTTTTGTTGCAGCCACCATTTGAAGGATTTTTCCATGGATGGAAAGGATAATGGTGCTTTAGAGATTCTTTGTTCAAATCCATAAAGTCTACACACAATATGATCTCCCCATTCTTTTTCTTGATTAGAAATGAGTTTTCCACCAAAGAAGAATGCTTGATTGGGAAAATGATATTTTCTTCCATGAGCTTAGTCAATTACTTTCTCATCAAGTGCTCCACCTTTAGATTGATAGGTCTCTTTTTCTACCTGATAGGTTTTTTATTGGGATCTAATTCAATGTTATGTTGTACAAGGCTTGGATCAAAACCTTTAAGGTCCTCATAACTCCAAGAAAAAACATCATCATACTCCTTGCAAAGGTCAACAAGAGATTGCTTTTTAGAATTACTACATACCTTTCCAATATTTAAAGACTTGTCCCTTGAAATGGCGACCTGCTCATAGCTTTCCTCTTTTACAGTTATGTTCATTTTCTCTCCTTTGAACTTATTATAAGGATTAAAGATGTCTACTTAAGGTGAATAATCCTTTGGGTAGTTTATTAGTATTGAGTTGGATGATTTGATCCTCATATTTCTCTTGTAGTATTGAATTATTTCTAGTAGAGAAATCTACCTCATCTTAAAAAATGTTTGTAATTTGTTCATCAACTTTGTCAAAAACTTTCCAACAAGTTTCATTATACTGGTATAAGCGGGTCTAACCACGAGATTGACATGTTGTTCAAAACTTTCTTGATATATTAGGGAACTTCATATTACGATCTAAATGTGCAAGTATATTAACATATTTTTTTGTACTCTTGGTATAACTTGAATGTTGAAAAAATTGAAACCTTCAATCATATCCCATGCTCTATGATTATAGGATTTTAGAAGGTTGTTTTTGGATACACATTGATCTTTGACCTCATTTATGACTAGTTCACTATCTCAAAATACCTGTAGCAACTTGATTCCATGATTTTGTGCCAAATAGAGACCCTGTATTAATGCCTCATACTCTCCCACATTATTGGCACAAATAAATTGAATTCTAAATGCAAAGAAACATTTCTTCTCATTAGTAGAAATCAAATTAACCCCAACACCAATTCCATTCTTACTTATTGATCCATACTGAAATAGCACTACCACATGCCATCTTGATCTTCCTATGGCTTCATAATGTTAGGTATAAGGGGATTCTCATCATGTCTACAAGAAGTTCCTAACCCTTTTTATTCCATGTGATCATAAGGATCAAAATCTAAGTGTTCCTTTACCCAAGTGTTGAGTAGGATGTCAAGAATCTCCTCTACAGATGTGGAAATCACCGCTCTCCTCTTGGTCATATATACCATAATTCATGTTTATAGGCCTAGGTATAAGTCTCAACATGGTTTTGGGAAACAAGCCTGGATTTGATAGTCACTCTAGTTCCATATCTCATCTTGAGAAACATATGTGACCAATCTGTGAGAAAAGTATCGGTACCTTCATAATAAAATCTCTAGAAATACATATGGAAAAAGGGGGAGGTCAATGAATGAAATGTATTACAAGATTGAAATAATTGGACATGCATGTAGAGTAAGATTAAAATATTTTATGATACCAACTATGTTTATAAAATTTCCATCCAATTGGACAATCCCTTTGGTGGTGATGGTGTATATTTTATGCCTAATGAATCAACAATCTTCTTGGGCATAACATAACTACTAGCTCCATAATCTATCATGAAATTGTGTACAAGGTACTTACCAATGATTAAGGAGATGTAGAAGGGAGGTGGTTTGATGATCTTTCTTGTTCCTCCTTCTCTTGGATGACACAAGCTTGTAGAGGAACTTGATGTACCTTTTGTTGGTTCACTGGTGTCATCAAGATGCTTCAAAGCTTCTTGTAATAAATATATTTGTGCTAGAATGGAGAGGGATTCCCACATAGTCATATTCATGTTGGTTTTCTTCATTTTCTCCACTATATTTAGAGAGACATAACTAACCTTTTCCTATGCCTTTGTTCTAGTAACATATTCTCTCAATTGTTGACTGGTTTGAGTCTTATTTCTAGGAAAATTATCCCTTTTTACAGTTTGATTTTCTTGTAATTCATAGGGTTTAACATATATACCTTCTCTTGTTGCTTGGGAGCTAGTTTATTGACCACCCATGTGAGGTCTTTCTCCTTCTATAACTCTCTTCTTAGACATTGTGTTGAGTGAAACCAAATGGTTCTCTTGTTTGCAACTTCCTTATTTACTCCAAAAAACTCACCCTATTGCCAATTGATAAGGGTAGATTCATTTGAATCATATCCCGAGATTATTTTCCTCTTGTTGTTGAATCTTCATGTTGCTCTTGAAGTGTAGATGTGCCTTATACCATTAGAGATATGATAAGTAATCCAATTTTACAAGAGTTTTGATCATGGGGATAATTACACGAGGTAACACCACTCATAATCACGTTCTAGTTTATTTTAAATTGGGACAATAACCTTGGAAGATATTGTAATAGTAGGGTATTGTGTGTTTAAGGTCAAAGGATAACCTATTTGACCTTGAACTTTGGAATTACCTTGATAGGGTTACTTGTTGGGATGATACTGATTGATTGAGGGGATGGTAAGGTCTACTTTTTGGGCTACTTGCCTCCTTATGGTTACCATTTCATTTCCAATATTTCACAACATAGTTATAACTTTTACGCCCTTATTCCTATAGCTTAAATTGGATATGTAGTAACACCTTATGGCTTACATAATCTCTCTTCTTGTCATATGTTATTAATTTATGCTTTCATATGTTTAGTATGTTAGCCTTGGTGTTATCCATAACATAGGATTGGTATATATAGGTGGTAGTAAGGAGTAGTTAATCATCATATTGAGCATTTGAGTCTTATTGTATGGTTTAGAGGTTTCCATCTTGATGTGGATACATTATTATACTTTCATATTGCGATAATTTATCTATAATATTGTGTTCTTTGGTATTCTATTGCTTATTGATATTCATATTTATACAAGTAATTTCATTACAAGTGGTATCAAAGCTTGATCTCAGCCAAAGCTATGTCAAAACCCTAATTGTGAAGGTTTGGATATATCTCAAAATTGGTAGTGAATTTTTCTGTAATTTTTTTTTGTTGTGGCAAAATTAATAAAGTAAGATCCTCTCCAAATTTCAAACATTTTGGACTTGTTTTGCAAAATTTATAGCAATTTTATGTTTTTCATAAATTGGCTACCTAGGTTGTAATTTTTGAATTTTTCTAAGTTTTTTATATTTTTAGAAATCTTTCCAAAAATTATCTAGGGTTTCTTCTCTATGATTTCCTCTATTCAGCTAGTAAGTTTATGAAACCCCAAACCTAAAATTTTACCCTATTCCTTCTACCCTAAGACCCAAACCATACATCATGACTCGGTAGATCAACAAAAGGCCACGAGAAAGGCCAATAAGCTCTAGGAATGACCAAAATAAGGAAAATATGGATTTAGAATATTTTGGTTTGGGAGTATTTGAGGTAGTCAACCAACTTCAGGAAAGGGTAAATAATATGGTGAGTAAGGATGACCTCAACAATGAGCTTCTTCATTTGAAAGGTAGCCTTAGGGGTGAAATGAAGATGGATTTTGAATCAATGAAGCATGATCTATTACTCACTCTTTCAAACATGAATCCCCATTCTAGTCATATGGGTTCCTCTAGCAATACACACATAGGTCCAAATTAATCCAACCAAGGAGTATCATTCTAGTACAAAAATCATGCACTTTAGACATTTATTTATCCCAATTTCATACTAATATTTAGAAGGTTCTCGAGTAAAGAAAGTACTAATTGACCCCCATCCTTTGGCCATATTAATTATTTTATTTTGTAATTTGCAACATATTGCACCTATATGCCCATCCATTTCTAAACATCTGCATAATTTTAGCCTCAGAGGGGCACCCAAATTTAGTATTGGGATGCCCATGGGCACTCTAGTCCCACCTGGGGGTGCCCTGATCCTTCTAGCACTTTCTCACCACTTTTTGGGCCTTTTCTAGCCAATTTTCATATTTATCTTTCTTGGGGTCAACCTTTTTCAGGATAATTAAAAATTAGAGAAATAGAACCCTATAAATATAAAGTTATGAGACCATAATGAGGGACCTAGCATCATACACTACTATCACTCCATCTAGAGTTGGATCCATCTATTGCATTGGCATCCACATAGCTCCATCACCAAGGCACAAGCTAGGAAATCTATATCAAACTTCATGGGGGAGGGTTTTTATATTATTCCATGCACACATTCTATTATATTTTCTACATTTAGCTGTTGCTCGCTATTTCACAAAGTGCGACTGGGAACAAGAGCAGCTAGAGAATGACATGCACACACACAAGAACTACATTTGGGTACAAAATGTAGTGCAACACTTAGTTAGTAAGACCATTATTGTGATAGCTAAGGTCAGTCGACCCATTCATTTTGCATCTTTATTTTTTTAGGGTTTTGATACTTCCTTTTGGTATTTTACATGTTATTTCTTCCTCTTGGAATATTTGGAGCATTCGATGAAGTATAGAAAAAGTGACGCAACAGGTAGTGAATATTCCGAGATCATCTTTTGACCCTATGAGTATTAGTTACATATATTTTTCACGCACCTGGGCACCCAAATTATAGACCAAGGAGCCCACATGCACCCTAGACCTCCTCAGGGCACTCCGGATCAACCACATCATCTAGATCTGTCAGTCAATATATGGGACCCTAACATAGTCACTCCTACTTTTTGATTTTTTATGCATCACTGCAACACAATCCAACATGATTATATTATTTAGTTGAGTTCTTTCCTTTCCCTCCTTGCACATTAGGGTTTTTATTTCATTAGGTTATTTACTTATCTCATTTACATATTGTTTTAGAGCATTTACTTATTGCATTATATGTCCTCCTAGATTAGATTAAATATATTTTACTACATTAGTATAGTCAATTTTAGTTAATCATTTTGGTGAACCCGAATCGACCTACATAATTCTGGAATCCTTGTTCTTCTTAGGGTTTTGTCATCATGGCTATCTCCATTCATGAATTTTTGCTTCTCCATCTTAAATTGCGAGCTAAAATCATTAATATTTTACTCACTACTCTAATTCCCGACAACACCCATCCCGATATAGTCTATAATACTTTTTCATATGCATTCTCTCACCATATCACTTTCCCATCTATTGCTTAGGCTAAGTTTGCTAATTTTGACAATGACCCGCTATTGCATATCATGTGTTGTATTCAAAATGTAGGTGTTAAATGCACTTTAATTGATAATAAATATGATCCCAACGAATGTCCTATGTCATTCCTAGAAGCTTTGTGTCTCTCCGTTCGTGACATTAGCCCATCTCGGTATTTCATTGTGTGCTTATGATGGTTCTATGTCGCCCATGTCTTGGTCACATTACATTACCTATTACTGTTGGCCCAAAAACTATCCACATTGTTTTCTTTGTTATTGATTTCGGTGTCTTATAACTGTCTTCTTGGCAAACCATGGCTTCATGCCATGCAAACCGTTGCATCTACTATGAATCATTGTGTTCAATTCATTTATGATGGCATTGAACATACTATTCCTTGTGGACGTGACCCATTTCAATATTGTGATTATGCTCCTAAAACTAGTCTTCCTACTCCACGAACTAATACTACCAATGATCCCCAACCTATGGATGAACTACCTCATTTACCACCACTTGACAATACCATTTATGTGATAGATGCAGTTCCTTCTATGCCACTTCTACTACTATGGTTATGATTCCTTATCAAGGGCCCGTCCAACCTATGGACGCGTCGCTCTATCATATTCACTTCACTTGCACCACCTACCTTAACACGCCCACTTTTCACTTGTACACTCTTCATGAATAATTCATATTGGGAACACATTCCATTTGATCCTACATGCGATGTCAGTATTTGTTCCCATGATGGTTTGTCCCATCTTGGTTTCACTTTTGAGGATCTTCACCCTTCTACTCATAACCCTCACCTCTACTATGGCTTCATTACCATTACTTTTGCTTATGGTTTGTGTGTGTTTCATCTTATGGTCTACTTATCATGAACCCCGTTCTTCTCCACTTACACTAGGGAATCTTGGATTACTTATATTGGAGGCACATTAGATCCTAGTCATACAAACATTTCATTTCCTATGCCCTTTGGTCATGTTTTCATTTGCAATAGTTATTTTTTGGCTATTCACAAAATCTCACTTGTTGGTATGCACATGGCTTCCTACTTCCTCCATTCACTGATGATGAGTATGCTATGGGAATGTACAACTTACACCTTAATGGCTCATTACATGATCAATTAGACACTATTTCTTACCAAGTTACCAATGCTTATCCATATGAATTTGACCCTGAGGATGACGATCTTCTCGATGACTTTACATGATTCTTGACCACACACACTTGGGGGCATGACACTTCACCTTTCCCCCCACCTCATCTTAGCATAATCACACTCATCATATTTTACATTCTCATACATTCATATTCATCATATATTTTAGAGTCATTACCCGATGACACACTTTTGTGTTTTGGTTCACACTTGATTGTTGAGGGATTATTACTACACTGAACCTCACACAATGCACCTAAGGCATTACACATTACAATTCAACACAAATTATAGGTTTTACATTCTACATCATGTGGTCATTTGTGTCTCTTCACCTCATGCATCATGCTAGTTTCATACATCATTGGTTAAACGGATTACATCCTACATTACATCCTACATACTAAATTATTTGTCTATATACATACCATACATACTACACTATGTATTTTCACACATATTATACTAGTCTTCATTACATATGAGTCTAGCATCACATTATTAGCCTATCTACATACCTTACATGCCACTCTATACATTACATTGTCCACACTCTACACATGTTGTATTTCATTATAACATCCTTACATATTCTACTCATCACATGGTCGATTGTTTTCTACATTATATTTTATGCGCTACAATCACTACCCGATGATTCATTTTAGTTCCCCGGTCCATACTCGACTATCAAGGGTTTACAAATCAAATGGACCCTACCACTCACCACACATTCCTTATTCCACCTTTCATCATGCGCATTACTAGCCTAGTGACATACACTTTAGGCTAAATCATCACCTATTCTATCATCTTGTAGTGGTATACACCTTAGGTTACATCACCACACCCTCCTTATACTCTATAGTGATATACGCTTAGTGCTAAATCATCACTCATCTATTCATCATGTAGTGGTATATGCTTAGGGCTAAATCATCACTCCACATTTCATCTCATCGTGGTATACACTTAGGATATAAGGTCCACATACATCTATTCTACATGTTGCATATCATCACCACTACATATATACACATTTCTTCACAACACACTAGACATGATACATACTACTCGACCATTTCTGATGTCACTTACGGTTCATTCTTGACTACGAGGGGGAAAACAAAATGAACCTCACTACACACATTTCCTTTCACTCTGGGGGGAATGTGGCTCCTACCACTCCATAGTGCATTCCATTTCATCCATCCATAACATACGCATACTATGGTTGCTTACATTCTTGCTTACTTTTGCTTGTTCATGGTCACTTTATTACACAAATGCTTATTTCACTAAATTGGGACTTATTCCAGTCCCAGTAGCTAAAAAATATACTCAATATCAAAATCCAATATTGCTATTTTCGGATTCCAAAATGTCAAATATTGGAATTATCTGCACTCCAAAATCACACATATTGGATTCCAAAATCACACATATTGGATTCTAATATCGCATATATTGGAATCCAAAATCACATATATTGGAATCCAAAATCACATATATTGGAATCCAAAATCAGCTATATTGGAATTATATGTACTCCAAAATCCCATATATTGGAATCCAGAAAATCAAATATTGGAATCCATTATATGGGCTAGCAACTGCTAGACATTATTTATGATTTGTTATGTACAAAACATGCTTCTATTTTATAAGGGCTAGTGGCGCTGGCCATTATTTATGCTATGTTATATATAAAAATGGTAATTTTTAAAATGGGATAGTGTCCACTAAGCATTATTTATGTTTTTTCTTAGTGAAGCACCAAAAAAAGTTCCCTCGAATTAGGTTTTGATCAAATATCATCCCGAACATCTTCTCTTGTCCTTCAATGGTTGCAACAAAGGCCACAATGTGGTGTTAAATTTGATGCCTATTTAGACATTTTTAAATCATTTTTATTTGTAAAATAGTTACAAATCTTTGAAATAACCATCACATATGACTTGCATATTTTAGATATGACCGTCAATTTTTATAGATTATATATATTAATTATATTAAAAATAATTAAGTATATATAGTATAATTTTATATTTATTTTATGAAAAATGTTAAAAAATACTATTTTACAAATTTTAAAGGGAAAATTTTTCCGATAATTCACCACAAAAGTTATTCAATCATATTGTCATCTTATAATCAGTGAAAATATAAATCCTCCCAACTTATATTTTGACAATCTCAACATAATAGAATAGAGTTACGTAGTACATTCATAATAACATATGAATGTATATATTATTGGCAATGTTAAGTAGTACAATCATAACAACATTATGAAAAGATAAATAGTTATTTAGCATTTTCTTGCTCCAAGTATTTGATGCCCTCTACCACATTCAATTTTGAGACACTTTTTGTGGTATTTTTTTGTACAAATCGACCATCAACCATTTAGCTTTTGTACAATCTTTGCATCTTATTTTCATACCCACCATAAAAAATTTAGGAGGGTTTTCCTTTGCACCTAATGTAATACACAAAGTGTTAATCAAACTGTATGAAAAATTGTTTCTACTCCAAACCTTTTCTAGGTCTCTTATTGTTATTCCTTGACTATATTAGAATTTTCCTTTCCCAAGTGAGTCTTGGATTCAATACGGTTGATATTTTTTATTGAAGCCCGTTGATATATTTTTAACATCAATAGAAATGAGAGTGCTAGACAAAAATCCAATTTCACAAAGTATGGTGATAATAATTTTATAAATAATGTGGACCACCTCATAGGTTGAAAACTTTCATGTTGAACCTGAATGACATCTTCCTATTGTATGTTTTTTTATCCCATATAGCAGGTCCTCCATATCCAAAATAAGTAAATAAATCTTATTGCTACCTACAGGGAAGTACACACATTTAATTTTTCGTCGACATATCAATTACAACCAATTGAAATAAACAACTTTTTAGCTTACGATTAACAATTACCGATTGAGATTGTGGCTTGGATTACACCACCTTTACACGTTGCTAGATCCGTTGATGCAAGATCCATTTCAAATAAAAACTCATCAATTCATAATTTATTTATTTCTATTGAAAATGTGAGTATAATGTATTTGAAATAAAAATTAATCGATTCATAATTGATTTCATGTTGTGGCAAACTTAAATGGATAAACATAGTGGTTTATGTGATGATATGGTAAGTACAATATCAATTATTCTTTGTATTATAATTCAAATTTAGTGGCCGTTAAGCTACGCTTATATTCATCGAACCACCCTTTTGGAGAACAATCCTCAACTATTGATGAGGATTTGCGACTACTAGGCTATGCCATCATTGGATGAACTACACTTAGCTAGAAAACATTTAATGAGGCTAGCCAAGTGTTGCTTTACATATGTATGAGCTAGATCAAGTTGTATGTAGTTTTGTTTATGATGATGTTGAAGCCAAAAAAATGTTAATTCAATGTAAGTAGTCAGTATGCAGTAGTGAATCAGTGAAACATTGTAGAAAGTATGCAATTGTAAATAAACCAGATATTGATGAATTCAATGTTTTTAGTCAAACCATTTCTTTATTGAATGTGGATGCATAAAGTCCACTAAGCTCTATATAGTTTGTTTTAAATTGTTATCGTAGCTTACAAATGAATTTCCTTAAACATTTTCTTCGACCCTAAGCCAATAATATAAACTAATGTTTGTTAGTTATCGTTTCCTATAAATTTGTGGGCCTTATAAATAATTTTGTTGTAAAATACACATGGATATCATATCATTTCCTATAAATTTGTGGGCCTCATTGGTTTTATGCATAATCATTTATTGTCTTATAAATTTGTGGGGCTTATTAGCGGTTTTGTTTGTAAATTCACACAATTAACATACCTAGATCTGATGGTGTATTCGTGGCCGTGCCCGCATCCTTCACATCGTCATCCGAATCAGTAAAAAAATAACTTTGTTAAAAAAATTGAAAACAATGGAAATTGAAGATAGAGCTCATTAAACATATTTATAAAATGATTGAAAGTAAATCACCATGTTGAATTGGGGCGTGTAACATCGCAGTTGAAATGGTTATACATCAAATTTTATAGCTTTGTGGTTGTGTGCATAAACAATAATTGTATAAGCAACATATTTAGGTTAAAAACCATTAAAAAAATCACTTGTTGAAGTTGTTTCGGAGATGAACCTTTCTTCATATGAGAATAGTAATGTTTTAGAAACATCGCTTGACTATGTGTCTCAAAAATAAAAATGAAAGATAGTTTGGAATCCACCAATGCACGGAATGCAAAACTACTACCGCAAAGAACTAGTACTAGAGAATTTATGGAACAACATTGAGTGAACATCTCAACCCAGAAATCATATGATATTTCACAAAGAAAAGGATGGATGTTTCCTTTTAGGATAATTTTGCTTGTAGTTACCAAATTTTGTGGCGTTTCTCCATCCAATCCATAGTGACCTATTCTCTATAATCATCATTATTATCGTAGTTGTACACACAAGATATTGTGTACATAAGACACAAAATTTTGAATATCCTATTACTATCGTAGAGTCTATAGCATCCATCCATAATTGATACTCCAATGTCTTTAACCTTTTCCATGTATCTTTATACTTGTGTCACTTAATGATTTATAAACTATCTACTTTGGATTTCATTCGGAAAACCACAATTCCATTGTTGCCTACTTTCAAATAGAAAATGAAATATGGGCTAGTGATTTAATTGTTTATGCCTTAGAATTGAAATTTTTAAGAGAAAAGAAATAACACACACACATATGCCAAGGATTTTTAATCCTGGAAACCTCTAGAGGAGGAAAACCAGTTGGGAAGGGAAAAAAACTCTTTCTTCCCTTTTTGCTTTATTGGCCAATTCAAAATATAAGAGATACAGACTTCACAATAAGTGTGAAAGGAAACTGAAAATGTCTCACACTTCCTCCCAACTACTTGACTACTCTGTTCTCAAACTCTTTCTTCTACAAACTCAATTCAACACTTTAGAACTCTTATATTTACTCCCATGGAGTCTCTTGCTTCTGATGATAAAAAAACTCCTTCCAACATGTATTTATATCCTTTCTCATGTCCTCTCATACACTAGAGGATGGGAAAGGTCATAGAGGAGAAGAGAAACAAACAACCTTTCGATTCTCGGGGACTTTTCATTTCAAATTTTATTTTCTGTCTGAAAGTGATAGGACCACCACCCAATACAGACCGATGGTCATAGGACCACCACTCTGGTTGGGTGGAAGTTACAGGACTGCCACCCTGGTTAGGTAGTGGTTCTGTAACAGCCACTCTACACAAAGTGACAATTTTATTAACATAAAGATAGAAACTCCATTTTGTCATTTTCCTTCTTTGTTGCTAGTTGATTTGATGAAGTAGAGTCATTTTGGATCCCTATGGATCACACCTCCCTTGCTTAGGAGGATTTTGGTCCCACAAAATCTTAGTGGGGGAGTAGATGAGGAAATAATTCCCTCACTTTCTCCTTCGAGTACCATTGGGCCTACCTTGGTGTCTTCCCTTTCAGTCCAACTTGCCAAGACTCCTGTGGACCTCTTCTAGTCTCTTTGACATTTTGTCTTTGCATCATTGCATCCTCCTCCAAATCACCTCATGTGTCCAAGAATCAATCCTCAATGGAAGGTAGCAAATTTAGTCCTTCATATTCATCTAGCATGGATGGCTCATATAGGTGCAATTTCTCATAGTTTACTACTGAGTACATCCTCATAAATAACAAAAAATCAAGTTGAAAGGCATTTTCTCCAACCTACTCCAATATGGTGAAGGGTACATATTGTAGTGGCTTGAGATTCCGTGTTTGACCTTGTAATCTTTCCTTACTCAAGTAAAGCCAAAATCTATGTCCAACATGAAACTTATGCTCTCTCCTATGTTGATCGTGCCTAGCCTTATACTTGGCTTGAAATTTCTCTAACTGTTATTTGAATTTGAGATGGATTTTCCGGATCCTCTTAATGATTTTTTTTTCTCTAGTCACCTTTGTGTCTCGTGTCTCCTCCTCATCCTACTATCCAACTACTATGTCCAACGGATTTGTAGGTAGATATCCCAAGCATGTTTTAAATAGTGACTTCATAGTGGATGTGTGTACTTCCCAGTTATAGGAATGTTGAATGTAGGCTAAGGAATCATCCCAAGTCCTTGGGTATTTACTATTATACCCTCTGATCAATTGTACCAAATTCCTATTCACCACCTATGTTTTTCCATCTATCTATGGATGGAAAGTCATGCTCCTCTGTAACACGGTATCTATCTTGTCCCACAAAGTAGTCCAAAACTTCCCAAGAACCTGGAATCCCTGTCAGAAATAATAGAATTTGGAAAGCCAAAATTCACCCATACATTAGTAAAGAAAATATTTGTTGCCTCATGTGCTTTTACTATCTTTTTACATGCCATAAGAATACACATCTTACTAAATATATCAACAACAACATAGAGATAGTCATGGCCATGTTTAGACATAGGTAATCCTCCTACAAAGTCCATAGAAATGTCCTCCCACAAACAAGTAGGTACTGGAAAAGGCATATACAAACCCTCCTTCCTAGTCTTAGGCTTGCTGGTACAACAAAGTTTACATCCACGTATAAATTTTGATACTTCTTCTTACATATTGGGCAAGTAAACACACCTTTACAACTAGGCTAGGGTCTTACCAACACCAAAATTTCCCGCTACTTTCGAGGTATGTGCTTCCCTCATCAATAGAAGTCTTTCTTCTTTGGGCACACAAAGCTTCCCCCATCGGTATAGCAGCTCGTCCTTGAGATAAAAATCTTCAATCCCCATCCTATCATCCCCTTGGGACTACAATTGTTGAAATTTCACCCCAAAGTCTCTATCCTGGGCATATGACTCTCCATAATATTCCTTCGTGAAGGGATCAATACGAGAGATAGTGGCCAAATAAGAAATTTTCTTGTGTAGGTAGCTTAGACAACACGTTTGCCACCAAATTTGTACTACCCTTATTGCATTTGATCACTAGATGGAATTGCTAAAAGAACCCCATCCATTTGTAGTGCCTTTCCTACTATAATTTAGACTGTGCTTGTAAATACTGGAGAGGTTTGTGGTCAGTTTACATAATAGTTTCTTTACCCAACAAATAATGCTTCCATTTTTAATTTCCTGAACTAGTGCATACATTTCCTTATCATATACTGAATATCCTTTAACTGCTGAAGTAAAATTTTTAGAATGATAGCATACGGGTTTACCTCCCTGAAGCAACACTACACCCATAACATAATCACTGACATCTGTCTCTACTTCAAAAGGCTGCTGAAAATTAGGAAGAGAAAGTAATGGAGCATGACTAATCTTGTATTTTAATAACTCAAAGGATTTTTCTTGTTCCTTACCCCAGTCAAAACCCTTACTCTTTGTGGCCACTGTGTGTAGAGGTGCTACAATCACGAAGAATCCCAGAATGAAATTTTGCATGTATTGTATTGTTCCCACAAAAATCCTAGTCTCTATGGCTCCTATTGGTGTTGTCCAATTGGTGATGGCTTCCAAATTCTTTGGATCCAATCATATCTCTCCTCCTCCAACCACGTGCCCAAGATAGATAAGTGACTATTTGCAAATTCACGTTTCTTCATATTAAAAAGCAGTTGTTTCTCCCTAAGAACTTGCAAGAATTGCTACAAATGAGTTAGATGTTCCTCCCATGTGGCACTAAAAATAAATATATCATCTAGATAAACAATTACACATGAATCTATGAAATCCCACAATACACGATTCATCAATCTCATAAATTTAGCGGGTGCATTGCATAAAACAAAGCAAAGTATTAACCATTCATACAAACCCTATTTTTTCTTGAAGAAAATCTTCCATATATCCTCCTCCTTCATTCTAACTTGGTGATAACATGACTTGAGCTCCAACTTCGTGAAGAACTTGGCATGCTAAAGCTGGTCCAAGAGATCATCTATGTGGGGAAGTGGATATCTATTCTTTATGATGATATTGTTCAAAGCGTGGTAGTTGATGTACATCCTCCAAGAACCATCCTTATTCGACACCATCACAATAGGCAAACCACATGGTGAGATGCTCATACGTATCACACCCTGGTCTAGTATTTCTTGGAGTTGTTTCTTTACTTTAGTACTCTCTAGTAAGGATTTCCTATACAACCTGATGTTTGGTAGAGGGGACTATGACAACAACTTAATCTCATGCTCTACTTCCCTTTTTGTGGTAACCCAATGGGAGCTTGAAAAGCATCTTAAAAAGACCGAATAATACTATCTAAATCATTTTTCCCTAGTTATAAATCTTAGAAATTTCTACCACATCTTGTTTATCCTTTAACAAAAGTAAACACAAATTATTATGATTTACTTTAATAATTTATTTTTCTTGGTTAACACTCACTATAGTAACACGTGTCCTATGTTGGTGTTCCTGGATGTTGTAGTTGATCCCATTCTTGACCCATATGTATCATTTTTCCTTTCTCATAAATATAGCATCCATGATATACAACCAAGGACTCCCCTGAAAACACCATCAAAAGCATCAAGTGGAATAACATCAACTTCCAATACATCAATATACTAGGAATTTATCCCAAACTTAATATTACATCTTTTTGTTACTTGAATTTCAACACCCTTCTTCACCTAACCCAAATGATAGGGGTTATGATTCTTGTAAGTCTCAAGACCAAGCTTCTTTACAATTGCTTCGAAATCAAGTTAAACCGAGAACCGGTATCAACCAAAACATTTACCTTAGTTATCTTGATCTATATTTTGATCTAGAATAGTCTACTCATATCCTCTTCCTGGCTGTCCATGTTGGTGGCCATGCATCCAAGCCTCTTGTCTACATTAGAGTCATCTTTAATTTCTACCTCCTCTTCCATCTTTACAATTGTCATGGACTTATTTGAGTCCTTGGTTTGGTTCTTTGGATGTATTGGATGAAACTTCTAAGATATAGTGTCGGTATGACCATTGATATCAAAAATATTGCAAAAATTCTTAGGATCTTTACAATTATTTAAAGTAGTGGTAGCTTGTTTACCTTTCCCTTTCCACTTACCTTTGTTACTTATTTTCCCATGTTCTTTCTTCTGCTGATTTGTCAACTGCTTTGCCCTTGGCTCTACTTCTCCTTACTTCTTTTCATCATCTATATAGTATGCCTACACACATGCCTCGTTGAGATATTTGGGATTCATGGAGATGAATTTTCTTTGAAGGTGAGTGTGAAGTCCTCCCAAGTACTTAGTAGAATATCCTCATCCTCCAAGTCCATGTTTAGCAACATGGCCTGCCTCTGAAACTCTGTAGTATAATCTTGCACACTTTGACCACTGCCTTGTCTAAAATAATGCCTATTAATCATTTTTCAACCTTATGGCCAATAGGATAGAAGTTACCTCTAAGTAATTCTTTAAAATTCTTGCCAAGATTTCAAAATAAGAAATTTATTCTTTTCACAAGTGGCTAGATGGGTTTCCCACCAAACCAGAGCGTGTCCCTCCATTTTGAGATGTAAAAAGGTGATCCTCTCATGCCTCGTAGTGACATTATGGACACTAAAGTAGACTTCTAATTGTTTTAACATTTATCAAGACATTCTCGCATCTATTTTTCATTCAAAGCTTTTAATTTCAACTTTTGTCTCAACTTTAAAAGGAGCATGATCAGATTTTACCTTTTCTCTTGCATTTTAAGTCTCTTCTTTATGTTCTTCCCCATATTCTTCCTCATGCTAGCTCTTCCCTATGCCAAATTTTTTAGCTAATCCTCGAACTACTGAATCCATAGAGTCTTTCTTAATAGAAATTGTCTTCTACAAATCTGCAAGTTCTTATTGTCTTCTAAACATCCTACCCATCAAAGTCTCCAGCATCTCGATTCTATGGACCAAGTTCTCTTCCTCCATTTGTCCCCAAATTCTCTGTTTCCACTTCCTTATATAAATATCTAGATCGCAAGGTAAATCCTCTTTTCCTTTTGACCTTTTCACTATTATATAAAATCTAAGAACAAATACCATAGTTATGGATACTTATCAGCTCGATACCAAAATGATATGTAAACTATCTACTTTGGATTTCATTAAGAAAACCACAATTATATTGCTACCTAATTTCAAATAGAAAATGATAGATGAGATAGGGATTGAATTGTTTATGCCTTAGAACTGAAATTTGCAAGAGAAAAGAATTAACACACACACATATGCCAAGTATTTTTATCCTAGAAACCTCGAGAGGAGGAAAACCAGTTGGGAAGGGAAAAAAAATCTTTCTTCCATTTTTGCTTTATTGGCCAATTCAAAATACAAGAGATACAAATGTTATAATAAGTGTGAAAGTAAATTGACAATGTCTCACACTTCCTCCCAACTAATTGACTACTCTGTTCTCCCTCTTTCTCATACAAACTCAATTCCAGCACTTTAGAACTCTTATACTTACTCCCATGGAGTCTCGTGCTTCTGATGATAAAAAAAATCCTTCCTAAATGTATTCATAGCCTTTATCATGTCATCTGGTGCACTGAAGGATGGGAAAGGTCATGGAGGAGAAGAGACACAGAAAACCTTTCCAATTCAGGGATTGTTCATTTTGAATTTTATTTTCTGTCTGAAAGTGATAGGACCCCGCCCAATGAATACCGATGGTCACAAGACCGTTTGCCCTGGCCGGGTGATGGTTACAAGACCACCGCCGTGGTTAGGAAGTGGTTATGTAATTTCCGCTCTACATAAAGCAAGTGGTTATGTAATCGCCACTCGCATGCAGTGGCGATTCTATTAACATAAAGACAAAACTTTCATTTCTTCATTTTCCTTCTTTGTTGCTAGCTGATCTGATGAAGTAGAGTCATTTTGGATCCCTATGGATCATTTAACATTTTTGAATAACCATTTGGTATTATAACAATAATAATACAATCTAGCACATTGGTTCCAATAACTGTTAGAAGCTCCATTATGACATCAGAAGAAATATTGCTAGCCAAATTGTAAAAATCAACGATCACACATTCAACATTGAAAGGATTAGTTGAAGGAATAGCTGATAAAGTTGATGGAAGATGGAATGGATATGCACATTTACAAGAAAAATGTCTGTGACTTTCACCCTTGCTGGTATATTTCCTTCCAGTGACATCACATAGTTGTCTAATATTTTCTGAGCCATGACGGGAAGAACTTCTTCCACCTCATGATATTTTTTTTTTTTCCATTTTTTCCCCAATATGGGAATCAAATTTTCTTTTTCCATTGCTCTCTTCACCCAATAGTATAGACAACTGGTGGTAGTGTGATTCATGCAATTTAATTTTTTGATTACATTGGATTCACTATAAGGTGTCAATACAATATTATTGGATGCTTATTTCTCAAATAATGTAGAAATTTTTCTCTCATTTTTTTATCTCCTTTTATTCTCTAGCAAGTAAGAATCAAATTTCTTTGCTATTACACTAGCCTCAAAAGACCCAGTTGATTTAGTATTCCTTTTCAACCCATGAAATTTTGATTTAGATGGGTTTATCTCCAATTTAGTCAAATATGTTTATCTCAACAAAGTAAAAAACTTGACATGTTTTGGAGGTGAAAGAAAACTTTTCTATGCAAAAATGACAAACAAAAGATGTTTTATTATTTCTATACAATTTTTTGAATACTATAAATATACCATTTTGAATGACTTCTGCATTTGAACAACTAGTTTTTTCAGAATCTATTAGAATCCCCAAATTCCAGCCATATTTTGAACATGAATATGGTCCGCTATTTATGGAGGCATGAATTTCCCATTTCCCAAACAAAGAAACATCCATCTCCATATCTAGAATAAGAAACTTATTATTTTCAAAGTCAAAGTGTTATACCTAGACACACAATGCCCCCAAATCAATAACTTCGAGGATAGAACAATACCAAACTTTCCTCGTGATAGTCATCTATAAAAAAACAACCATAGGTCAATGTGGTAGTTTTCAATGGAATTAAGTTCCATAAACCATTCCTTGTCTCTTTTTATCCAAAAAATACCACCTGCAATGAATGGAATTGTTCTGAATGGAGTGCGAACAATGGAAGACATTTTACTTATATTTAGAGTAAAATACATTAATAATTAGGTCGTTTCTGAATTTTAAAGTGTTTTTCTCACATTGTCTATTAAGGAATTTAAATGGTACCCTCAATGACATTAATTTCTAGAGTTCTTTACTATATATATCATAATAGAGTAATTAAATTAATTGTTATCGACCGCTAGCTTCGATAGGACATATTATATATATCGTTTAACTAGTTATAATAATTCATATTTTGTAGATCAAATAAATAATAACAATTTTTTTCTAAAAGTCTGAAATTGAATTATGATTCATTGAAAGATATGAAACCATTTACACCTTTTGAAAGTATTACATATGAGTTAGACAAGCCATAAAATTATATAGATGGCATGATAGGAACGTTAAAAAATACACACTTTAGTGGCAGATAGACTTCTAGTCAACATATAAAAGAACAACCTAAAACAATTTTTAAGCCATTTACACATTTTTAATGATAAACCATAGAGGAAATTAAGATGTAATATTTGGTATTTCAAGAGAGTTTGCGGTAGCTTGGGATTTTTTGTTTTACAAGACTATGTGATTTATGTGTATATCGGTCATATTGTAGTAGTGAGGATTAGATGCCTATAAGAAGACTAATGAACATGTTTAAAGGATAGTGGTTAAAGATCTAATGTTTGGTATTTTGAGGAGAGTATTTGAGAAACAAATCACATTAACGGAGTTAGTGATATCTCATCATTTTTTGTTATATAAGACAATGTGAAATATATGTATATCGGACATACTTTATTCATTATGTCTAAATGTATATAACTACTCTAAGTATGATATTTTAAGCGTAGCGCTTGGTGGGAAATTCCACAACAAGATATAAAAAAATGGGAAGGATTACACTTTTCCTAAACGTAAGTATGGCCATCTTCACAATGTTTTGTATCGGAAAAATTATTTACCTAATGCTTAGTTTCATTACTTATCGAAAGTAACAACACATCGAGATGATACTTTCAACAGTTTCTTTTATTGAAAATTGTGATAAAATAATAAATCGCAACCTAGTTGAGCAATCACGAGGCTCCTACCATTACGGTCATTGTAAACACTATCTGTAAAACTTTGGATTGCTAGTGTTTTTCATTGATTATAATTATATCATGTTGGCTGGAATGTACTTGGTGAAGACAATAACTACACTACATACAAGATAGAGGATCAAGCCCACACGTACTTCCCATAAGGTATATTATTTGAAACACATAATTCACTTTGGATCTTATGGGGAAAATGCTTAGCAAATGCTAATAATTTTTTCCTTATCGAAAGTAAGGGCATAGTGGATGCTAGGTTCAACAATTTAATAATTTTAAAATAACGATAAAATAAAAGATCATGCTCTAGTTTAGCGGTCACTAAGATCTCATCATGCTTGCTTCGGTATTGAAAACCCGTCATCAATATTGTGTTTATAGTTCATATGATTGTAGTGAAATCTCACTAGAATGGAATTGTAGATGGTCTTACATCAGCCTTAAACCTCAAAACTACGTAATCTAAGTTGACTCCTCTACATCAACTTCCAGTAGAACCCCCTTTCCCTCAACATAGCCATCATAGATTCGGGCCATTCTCTAACTTGCCAAACCCCAACCTTGTTACATCCTTTGCACCACCACTTATGAGAATGTTTTTCAATGAGTTAATCCTCATGCCCCAAATTCATAGGAAACAAGCTTTGTCTTGTAAAGTGAAAATAAATTATTACAAACCTTAGCTAGTAAATATCTTACTAGACATTACTTCTTATTTTGGTTTAATGCTTCAGATGATATTTATAGTCTAACATTACCAAAATAACTCAGTTTTATTAAGGAAATTAGGCCTATAAATACAGAGTACATTAAAAAGAAAATACACAAACATTAAATAAGTAATGAAACCCATTATAACAAAATTTGGTGTGCTCCTTTTTATTCAATGAAAGACCCATAAATATTTAATCCATTGTTCCCCAATAAAACCTTAAAAACAAACAAATACCCAATACACTAAAACTCAATAAAACATACCAAAAAAATTACTTCCTTTTGATCAATCCTCTAGAATCTTGACCTCTCCTTCATCGATCTCTGATTGTAAATCCTTAGGATCCATGCCATGAAAAGTGCACTCGAAAAAACACACGTACCCAAAATATATATCATAGTTCTCCGTAAGATTTTTGTCATGGATTGGGTCTTCACGACCTTTCACAATTTCAATAACATCATCCAACGAGATGTTGATATATGTTTATTTTTAATGTTTTTTTCAATCTTTTTCATGTCACGTTCACTAGGAACAACTGTAACTTTGGCTAACAATTATTTTTTAGGGCTTTAATCACTCAAACCCTTCTAATATCTTACAGTCTCATTTTGCAATGTCTTCTCCAATTTTCTTTGGTGAAAGACCCAAAGGACCAATTTTAGGGGCTAATGAAGAGGTCACTCCAACTTCTCCTCTTGTCACATGGATGAACACCTCCACAACTTGAGATGGGTCTAACTTTGGTGGCATTTTTCCTCAACCCTTCGAATCGTGCCTCTTCCGCAAATCCTCTACAACTCCGTGACCTCTTGCTAAAAGGGAAGACTAGGAAAAACTGCGTCTTTATCTGTACTTGGACTTAGGGTTGTTCTCTTTTGTTTTCTTTTTTAAGTAATATATGTTGTTATTTCTTAGAGTGATTAAGGTACAATATTAAAGGTAGGTAAAAAATTTTTCCTATTTTTAGGTCCTAAATTATTAAAGGTAGGTAATTTTTTTCCTATGTTGTTATTTCTTAGAGTGATTAAGGTACATGAGGGATCAAGCCTTACATAGATCCCATAAGGTATATTGTTTGAATCACATAATTCATATCAGATCTTGAGGAGAAAATGCTTAATTGAACACTATGCATTTTTCCTTATCGAAAATAAGGGCATAATGGATGTTAGGTTCAACGGTTTAATAAGATAAAAACAATGATATAAAATAAAAGATCATGCTGTAGTTTAGTGGTCACTAGGCTCGCACCATTACTATCGAGTTATTATAAATATCATGTATATAGCTTTGGGTCTCTCTATGTTTTCATCTATCATGTAGTACTAACAAGACTTATTGTTTGTAACATATAATTAACATCTATTTTTATGAGAGAAAATGCTTAGCAAACCACTAATATTTTGTACATATTGAGTGGAACTCTATAACCTATTGAATTGAATGGTATAGCTTAGTGGTCATTAGGCTCCTACCTTTACCTCTTATTAATATAAACAATATCTTTACATTTTTGGATTAATATCCTTAATATGTAGTTCCCATAAGATACATAGTTTTCAAATCATATTTTATCTCATGTACAATAAAAAAATGCTTAGTGCCTACTAAGCTCATTTACTTATTGACATAATAGAAAATCAGACCCTAGGCTCAAAAGTTTCTTATTTTAAAAGTAGACATAAAATAATAAATCATGATTTAGCTTAGCGGTCCTGATAGGCTCCTACCTTTACCTCTTCTCATTTTAAACACTATCATTATAGTTTTGGATCCCGGCCTTAGTATGTAGTTCCAATGAGATACATGGTTTTCAACTCATACTTCACATCATTTCCTATCAAATAAAATGTGTAGCACCCACTAAGCTCCTTTACTTATTGATAGAAATGGCATATCAAACCCTAGGCTCAAAAGTTTCTTATTTTGAAAGTAGACATAAAATAATAAATCATGGTTTAGCTTAGCAGCCACTAGGCTCCTACCTTTACCTATTCTCATTTTAAACACTATCATTACAGTTTTGGATCCCTGGCCTTGGTATGTAGTTCAATGAGATACATGGTTTTCAACTCATAATTCACTTCATTTCCTATCAAAGAAAATGTGTAGCACCCGTTAAGCTCCTTTACTTATTGACAAAAATGGCATATCAGACCCTAGGCTCAAATTTTTTTTATTTTGAAAGTAGACATAAAATAATAAATCATGGTTTAGCTTAGAGGCGCTAGGCTCCTACCTTTACCTCTTCTCATTTTAAACTAGGATTAATATGTAGTTTCCATAAGATACATGGTTTTCAAGACATATTTCACATCATTTCTTAATAAAGAAAATGCTTAGTGCTTGCTATGCTCCTTTACTTATTGATAGAAATGACATATCAGACCCTAGGCTCAAACGTTTCTTATTTTGAAAATAGCCATAGAGTAACACTGTCCGTACAGTCTTGGATCGCTAGCCTTATTATGTATCCCAAATAGCTTGTTCGAACTTTCCACGTGGCACATTTTAATTGGATAATTAATTTAAATTAGCGCACACTATATCTAACAATGTAGAAATTGAATTTGATAAAGAATGGAACGTAAATGTCTGTATATTATTCTAATAATCTTCAAAACTATGTTTAGGATTTATTACTTTATTTTTTAATTTTTTTTTTTTTGCTATGTTTGGTTCAATTATATGTTGTATAATATATTTGTTATTATGTTTATATTATTATAGGCTATAGACAATGAATTAGGATTTATTTCTTCTGTTTTTTTAAATTTTTTTTGTTATGCTTGGTTCAATTATATGTTGTATAATATATTTGTTATTATGTTTATATTATTATAGGCTATAGACAATGAATTAGGATTTATTTCTACTTTTTTTAATAAGTATTTTTGCTATGCTTGGTTCAATTATATGTTGTATAATATATTTGTTATTATGCTTATCTTATTATAGGATATAGACAATGAAAAATGTTTAGTTTTTAATTTTTAAACCATGGGAAAATTCAAATATGGAAATTCAAATTCCCCCACATTTTCGAATAATTGAAATTTTAATAGCCCACCCTTTTGATTTTAGAGGGGAAAGTGAAAATTTCAAAATTTGGTATCCGCTCTTTTTTTTTTTTTTGAAATTTCTTTGTGGAATGTGCTAAAAAAATTATTAAATACCAGAGAAATATTGAGTAGGGTTTTAGATTTTTTGGTCAATTAGAAAAGTATGTCTTCAAAATAAAAAAATATTCGCAAACCACAGATTGTGGGGCTGAGTGTTTGAATCTAGGTTTTTGTATGTGATTATAATCTTGTTCGCAGAGAAAGGCACATAAAAGAAGCAAAAATGATGCACACACAAGGAACACACGAAGGAGGATATCAACAGAGGTTGAAAAAAGAATCAAAATGATTTTTTGAATAAGATAATAGATGGAGGTTTCATAGAAAACATAAAGCATGAAATAATTCTAGATATTACTAAATCAGGTATTTATAGTAAAGGTGTACCTTTTTTATTGCGGGATCTATTAGTTTCTCTATAGTCGATCTGGTTCCTATGTTTTGCATGAAAATCCAATCGTGATCCACACAAGCCTTGCTTTGTCCTATTGAATCGTGCTCCGCAATCAAGCCTTACTTTCTAGTTACTTTTGATTTCCATGCCAAACCGGCTTTTTATTATTAAAAATCACTTTTTGTGCATTAATGAAAGAAATTTTAATCACTTTTCTACTCTAGTATTTATCTCTGTTTAACACTCCCATTTCCGCCATTCTATGTCTCTCTTTGGATATTTTCATTTTGAAATTTTTGTGCTCGTCCATGTGATTGTTTTTAGGATAATGATAGATTTTGGCACAGTCACCTTTTTTTAATTTTATTTTAGTCGGGATAACCAAAAATAGTTTAATGTTGTTCATCAAGATGATGTAAAGAAACCTCTTTAATTAATGCATATTATATTTTTACATGGTCAGTAGCTTAGATATTTTAGGAAAATATATGAGGTTAAAAATATTAATTCAAAATTATAAAACTATATTAAGAATTCAATTGTATGATAATTATTTCCAATTATATACATATTTCCATGTAGAATTAACCAAATGTAATGTATTCATCATTTTTATGGTATGTACATTGGAAGTTAAACACATTATATATGCAATAATATTATTAAATCTAATTTTAATTAATATGCATACTATAATTAATATATTATTCCTTTTGAGCGTGCTAATCTATGCCAAAAATTAACATAGATTTGATTCCACTAAGATATAATTGGTTGTTTTGACAACCTATTAAGGAAATCCCAATTCTATTTCAAATTACATACATGATTTCACAAGTATATTTATACATCCATTATATAAATTGCAGATATATTTGTTATCATTTGTATCTTTTCAATATGATTTCTTTTCTATGAATAAACTCTTCCATAGGAAAATTTGTATACCCTAGCATCGTTAGGCTATAATTCTAATTTGGAAAAACATTCATTTTCCTTGGCACCTCGTAGATCAATTGTTGTTATATAGGAAACACAACATTTTTTGGTCCTAACAATCACTTTTGTTCTTTGTCACTATTATATTTACAAAGATTAACAATTTATATTTATAAAATAAATTCATTTTGAACATGATATATTTACCTTTAAGAATAGATTAATGACTGCTAGGATGCAACGAGTAGATGGTGTCGTATGTAAAAACTTGTTTTATAGATTCTCAGATGCAATTCCAAATTTCCATATTTTTTCATAAATGTAAAATAATTCTACCAGAATCTTGTAAGAAGTAGATAAAACTATACGTTTACCTGTATAACATATTAAAGATATAATTTTACACATATTTATGTATCCATTATATAAACACCAAATTTATTTGTTATCTTTTATAGATTTTCAATATGATTTCTCATGTATGAATACACTCTAGGAATAACTTAGTGGCGCTAGGGTGTAATGAGTAGTTCACGTTGTATTTAAAAACTTGTAGTATAACTTCTAGGTCGCTAGTCTAAGTTTCTTTTCTTGTCCTAAATGTAAAAATATTCTGCCAAAATCTTAGAAGAAATATAGAATTCTAGACATATAGTTGTGTAACACATGAAAAACATGATTCTAAACTTACACAACTTCATTATGAACATGATATATTTTCCTTTAAGTATAGCTTAGTGGTTGCTAGGGTACAATGAGTCTAATTCTATACGTATACTATTATATAAATTCCAGATTTATTTTTTACCATTTATATAAACTCCTTTTTGAATACAATCTAAATGAAAATGTTGTCTACTCTAGCGAATGCTAGGCTATAATTATTATTTGGATGAAGTATTCATTTCCTTTGTGGACTCAAGGATAGGTGGATTTTGTTATAGGCAACACACTTTTTTGGGTCAAGCGATCACTTTGTTTTTCTCTCGTGTTAAATACACTTTTTTATTGATATGATGGGTTGAAGGGACCCATTCCCTTTTTTAAAAAAATGGGCCTAAATACCGAGATAATTATCTAGAATAGTTGGGCCTATATCCCAAATTACAAGCCTATGACACTTAACTACATAACCAAGTACCCACTATTTCCCAACCAGGGGTGGAAAGAAGTCTTCAATATTACCCATTCGACCTTTTTTGTTTTTCCTGTTCTTTACTTTCCTGCCACTTACCAGTCCTTGCTATAATTGTTAATGAAAGATCACCAGGATTTGTTGAAGCCAAATGATTTTCCGATAGGGATTCCTGGTCAAAATCTGATTTCATAGAGAATGATCCTTTTCGTTCCGCTAACCACCATAGTCCCTTGAGGCTCATGAGTTGTGTCCATCCTCACACTTTCCACTGCCTTCTCCTTGGTGCTGGAATTGTATGACTCCTTAAATGTCACAACTTCCACCAATTCTAGATCCAAATCACCCCAACCACAAGGAAGGCCGAGCCATGCTTCTTTAATGGTTTCTTATTCACTGGAAAAGATGTTTGTAGATGGCCAGGATTTCGTGATTTCTACACCAAAATGTTTTATTTTTGTAATCCAAGGGTTATGAGTGCTCAAAATTTCCAAATTTTAGATTTATTCGAACTGGAAACCCTTTTCTCATATCAAATTCTACACAAATATGAGTGAAAGAGCACAAGCCCACATGAGTTCTGTCCAGATATTATTTTAAAAACCTACCCAAGACATTACCAATGTCTTCCAGAGCATACCAAAAATGTAAAGGAAGATTGGGAAGTCTCACCCAAACCGGTGTTTTGGAAATCGAAAGAGAATTGGGATCAAATTATGGGAACCAAGGAGTCAAAAAAACCTACATTTCCCCAGAACCACGACCCATCTAAGACACCGTTGGTAATCCTCCACCTCTTTAAAATGAACAACAAAAAAACCTCGAAAGAAAGGAAAATATCACATTTATCTGTCCAATTTTGAAAAATCCATTGGTATAACTCTGTAGAGGAAGGCCATAGGCCATTGAAGCGACCTATTATGGCATCCCGGGATAGATTTTGGTAATAATCCTCCACCTCCAAAACTTTAATGACCAGCGAAGGAATTTCATCAGCGAGATCCACCAAATATAGATTATTTTCTATCACAATACCTTCAATTTTACCTGTAGCTTTGAAAGAGACCCTAGGTTTAAAATTCCCATAACCCTAAGTCACCACTCCCTGTAGATCCTTTGGCCGCACCACTGAATCCCCCAACATTACCATCAGTCATCTTCTTTTTTCTTTCGCACGGTTTTAGGTTAGGGCACAATTTTTTCCCTTCCCTAGATTTTGAATCACTTTCCCTGTGGGCTTGAGTCCCTCCTAAGGTCTATCTCCATTCAAAGATAGAACCCCACTACATTTTCACTCCCCCTCACTACATCGATTCATCATTTCATCCTTCATGCAAGATTTTCCTTCATTGCCATATTTGTTCTCGACATTCAACTTAGCGGTGGATAGGTATCTTTTCATTAAAAACACTTTGTTATGTTTAGGAAACACACTTTTTGGGTTAAGTGATCACATTGTTTATGACTAAGAATAGATTAGCAACCACTAGGATTCATCAAGGATATCATGTTATATGACATTAAGAACTTATGGTTTGTTGGATTAAAATATTTTGAGATAATGAAACTAGGTACTATTACCCTATAATATTTTGAGCTTAGTGGGTGCTTATAATCTATCCAGATATCGAATTATATTTTGAGCTTAGTGTTTGCTAGCTTTGACATACCATAATATTTGGATCTTAGAAATCTCTAGGTTTAACTAAAAGAAAGTAAGGTATTATAAGCATATCGGAAAGTAGCTTATGCCATAACATAATAATATGATCTTATTTAATATGGTATTAAGAGCTTAGAGGCCGCTAGATTATGCCATAACATATTATTTAGGTATTAAATTCACTAGGTTATGTATGGTAAACATGATATGTTATTTTAAATCAAGATATTTTGAGCTTAGTACCCGCTAGGTTATGTTACCACATAATCATTAGAACCTAGCAAAGTAGTTAGGATTTAGAAACTAAATTGAGGTATTAAGATCTTAGCGGTTGCTAGTTATGCACACAATATAGTATCCGGGTATTCAATTTACTTTCTTATGTATCACAAACATTATATATATTGAAAATATATATATATATATATATATATATATATATATATATATATATATATAAATTATATTAGAATTCATTCTATGATTTTAAGATATTAAACTAGGATATTTTGATGATAAGTCTTCAAAAAAAGTACATGAGGAACTAGTCCATGATAAGTATTCTAGCAAAGTGGAATCCCATGATGATTACAAGTAACTTATCTTACTAAATATATGCCAAAATATGGGGAAGATCTGTAATCAGCTTCACTTCACCCACAAATACTTACTATATCGATAAACTTCTCTATACAGACAACCATTTTAGCCCTTAATCAAAATCCAAAGAAAAATTATTATAGGAAAGATTAGGTTGTTCACCTCTCAGCTCCACCTCATCGATGATCTTGACATCTGCATCCCCTTTACTTTGATCAGAGGAGGAGGAAAAATTGACACAACATTCCAACATTTTCACTTTAGCACAAGTAGGGAGTTCTATACCATGATTTTTCGTAACCTCATGACCACATGTAATAACTCGCATCCCCCGTGTCAAGGCATGGACATGATACTAAAGGCTGAATAGATGCTCTTCCAACTTATCATTCTCCTTATGTAAGATAAACTACCCCGAAGAGTTGGATAATATGTTTTCCATGCTCAACCCCCTCGCACCGTGTCAAAAACATTCCTCGCCCTTTGGAATGGTTCAGGTCAATCATTATCTTATGCATGCTCTCACAAATATCACCATCATCTTCTTATTTGAATCACTCTATGACCGACCATACCTTCTCAAGCCAATTTTGCATAGCTATGTTTTAAATTTTCCCATCCATCCAAGAAGTAAATGATTCCCCAACATCTTTTCCTGTCATAGCTCTCCACCTCTTCCTGCTAGGACCACACTCCATGCTACCCAAGAAACCACCAACACCCCTGTCACCATCGCAGAGAGACATGAAACACAATGACCAAAAATGAAAAGAGGAAAGGGGTAGTGAAATGTCCAGCCAACCCAGAGATATAAAGCCACTAGTGCACAACACATGAAAGGAGGTAAGTGTGACAAGTACCGAAGATCATCGATTAGATATCCTTATCATAAATATCATGCTTCACATTAAAAATCTTAAATTCCCAATGTCATCTTACATGTCGTGTGTATATAACCCTTAATCGATTTTGTCTATCGCATGAATGCAATCTATCGATGTCATAAATGACCATTAAAGCCACATATGTCATATCCTCTTATCACCGTAAAAAGGTTACCCTCATAATAATCTAACAATTTTTATTAAAATCTTATAAGTCGCTATGTTTTGACAAATTAAAGTAAGTTGTTTTGAGCTTATTAACCTCTAAGTTAATCAACCACATTAACTTTGGAGAAATGTATAACAATCAAGATCTATATAAATTAGTTGACTTTATTGTATGATTTTAAGATTTCAAATTAAGATATTTCGAGCATAGCACCCATTAGTTTATGCCACCACACAATCTTTGCAGCCTATTGGTGGTTAGGATTTGATAAATTAAATTAAGATATTTTCAACATAGTGGCCACTAGGTTATGCCACAACATAATATTAGGATCTTAGCAGTCTCTAGGTTTCAACAAAATAAAGTAAGAACTTAAGAATATAAATATTTTGAGCTAAAAACAATAGTATTTAACAAACAAGAAAAAGACATTGACTTTTAAGATCTTTACAACAATTAAGATATTTTTTTACCGAGGTAATATATCAACTTGTGTAAGACATTGAATTTTGAGATATTACTTGAGTGTAGTGGTTTCTTTCATTTAACAAGTTCTTGAATGATATTTTGAACGTAGTGTCTCTGCTAGCTTATAACACAACATAATATTTTCATCTTTTTGGTCTCAAGGTTTCAACAAAAGAAAGTGAGATATTATTTTGATTTTAGTGGTCACTGGGATTTAACAAATTAAATCAACCTAGTTTGAGCTTAGCGGCCAAATGTATTTGAAGAATATAATATTTTGAGCTAAAGAGTCACTATCATTTAACAAGATAAAGAAAGACATATTAAGTTTAGTTTCTACTAGTATCTCTAGTGTTAATCTCATAATGAACTTCCACCTGGTTAGAGGATTGAATTTATATAAAAAGGTATAGTAGTTTGGGATTGAAGTGAAATTTGTAACTTATTTTTTAAAAGTTTTACTAGAAAAAAAGTAATGCGACTAGCGTCGTGGATGTTAAAAGTTATTCTTATTGGAAGGATTGAAATATTTGTTAATTACTACAAAATTCCTTTTATGTTGTACTTATAATATGTAATGTTGTTTGAATGAAAAAATATTGAACATGTTTCTAAAATAGTAGTACTACAATGCTTAAGTATAACACCTGACATATCTGTTATTGGACCAAATATATTCATTGTCAAAACATATGTTGTCTTGTAAAGGATTTATGGAGGAAAAATTGGACTAAGGATTTACTCCCCAAGGTCAACAACATGAAGACTGCCTGCCTTAACTGGAATTGAATTGTAAAGATTGGAGGATAAAAATTGTATTTATTTGAAAGATTTGTTACTACAAAATACCTTTTATGTTGTACTTATAATATGTCATTGTTTGAATGAAAAATATTGAACATGTTTCTAAAATAATTTGATGTCTTTTAAATGTCCTAGATCAATTGTTTTCACATAAATGATTTTCCTACATACGTTTATGGAGATCAATGACTATAATTCTCAAGTATAACACTTGACATATCAGTTCTTGGACCAAACATATTAATTGTCTAAGCCTCTGTTCTCTTGAAAAGGATTTGTAGAGGAAAAAATTGATTAAGGATTTACTCCCCAATGTCAACATGTTTTTTCAAGTTAGTCATGACAAAACAAGATTTTAACACTTGACAATGTGAGAAAGGATACAATTAATAATTGGACCATAAGCAATATCCTTAAATATACTAAAGAAAATTTGCTGAAAGAGTTTGATAAATGTAATTATTCATACCCCTAGAAAGGGTAATAAATGTGCAAATTATCTTGCCAAATTGGGGGCTAAAGGTAGTAATTTTAAAGTGTGTGAGAGGGGAGATGATATCACCAATGTTATTAATCTTGTTAAGAACATTAAGTACTGATGTGTTGGTGGTTGTTTTCCCTCATTGGGATGTCATCCTTGTACTTATGGTTAGTAGGACCCTTCGCACGTGTAAGACATATGGCAGGATTTTTATTAATTTTTCTCTTACGATTCATTTTGGCCATTGTTTCTTCCATTTTAAATCTTAGTTGAATAAAACCATGGGAGGTGGTTGTTTGAGAATCAATCCCACGAGCTATGGTACCCTAAAGTACAACTCCTCCTTTTGGCACATTATGAAAATTGGGGGTTTAGGAATTTCATCTCAAAAATTGTGGGGTCCGATCCTTATCTTGCATTAGAGTTTGATCAGGCATGGAACAATAGCAACATGGTGATCCATGGTATGTAAATTTAGGTTTCATAGGATTTGATATCATAGGTGACTCGAATGGAGATAGAGGGCTTAAATATATTCAAAGATCACACGTGACGCAAACAAGAAATTGAGACTTTATTTTGCGGTAAAGAAATGGTTTACCCGCTTTAGTAGACGGTATTTAGATGAAAATTTTATTCTTGCAAACCATATAAACAAACTAAGGAGAAATAAGAGTAAGGAACCTCGGGGAATGACAATATTGGTATTGGGGCTATAGGTTCTCGATTGATATGAAAGAGGAGTCATCTAAAGGGAAAGAGAGAGAAAAACTTGGATGGAATGTGGCTTTTGATAAAATATCTCTTAGGGTGAGTCAGGTGGAAATGGATATGGAGGCCTTATGAGAAGTTGGAATGGGTATGGGAAACAATGTCATACATTGCATCAACACCTCTAAGAAAATTTGCATCACCCAAAAATCTATCAGGGCCGATATGGTAGAGATCAAAAGTTTAGTTTTGGAGTTGTAGGGGTGTGTGGTTAAGCTAGAGTAGGGATACAAAGTTCACAAGTATAATCTCCACCTCAGTAGTTCTGATGAGGAAGAGAAGGTTGAAGACGACATCCCTATCATGAGCGAGCAGGATGATAATATGAAACATTTGAAGACTAACTAGTCTGTTGGCTCTTGGAGATTTTGTTTGACTATTTGTGGACTGTATCATTTGGGATGTTTTCCCCTCCATATTTTGTGATTTATCCTTATATTGATCTGTTAGACTGTAGTTTGGGATAAGTTGTTTTATCCCTTTTTTCCTGTTTATTTTTTTCAATCTTGGTGATGCTCACGATGCATTCTATTGTAAGGTTTATAGGTGCCTTAATCCATGTATAAAGTAGTCAATCATTATGTTCACGTATATTTAATAAAACTTGTTAATAGTAATTTTGTTAATGAAATTTTAAATTAAACAAGACACAACAACAAGTTCATGCCTCATGAATGGGAGATGTGCTAGTTTTGTGATTGTTTTCATAGAATTATGATTTTTACTAAATAGAATAAATCAATGTTGCAAAAATTACTCCTATTTTTCAAATCAAACTAAGTATAAATTAAAGAAAAATATAAATAAGATTCGTAGTTAAAAAAATTATTTAAATAAATTACAAACATTAGAAAGTTGAAAAGTTATAGATTTTTTTATTTTGATTCTTTGGATTGAGGAGAAATTTTAAGTAAGATGTTTTGAGCTTAGCACTGTTAAGGTAACCTAATACTTCCACAATATAAAATTTTGAGCTTATGGATTGCTAGCATTTAAAAAGTCAAAGAATATAAGTTTTAGCTCAAAGCGTCCACTAGTTTATGAGACACCATAGTAATTGGATATTATCGATCGATAGGAATTAACAAAATAAAGTAAGATATTATCATCATAGAGTCTACTAAGTTATTCCACAACAAAATATTCTGATGTAAAAAAACTATGTCCTTTTTTTGTATAAGGGTTAATATGGGGTTTTGAAAGGAGTTGCATCCTTTTACAAAAAGGTCCTTAAGGAAGAATATGAAATTAAAGCATAGAAGAGAGAAATCACGTACGCAACAAAAGAAAAAAAGACATATAGCCATGATGGAAACAAAGTAAATTTAATTTTTGTGAAATTTTTTAAGGATAGTTGTTGCTTCCATAGTAGCATCATCTTAGTTTCCTTGTTCCTCGAATTATCCTATCACAAATAAGTATTTGTTCTTTTGTTCTCCAAAATCTGTTTGGTTCTCCTAATTTTGCATTACCATAGTTATTTGCAAATAGGTCACCTGTAATCCAACACCAACACATTTAATGGAAAATCATTCTTAATGTGAATATATTTTAAAATATTGTCATTGACAATGTCAACGATGTCGTAGCCATTGAATTTTTCCGAGTATGTGTGGAGAAGACTATTTGTGGACAAAAATAAGGCAAAATAATATCAATTTAATAAAATAAACTACTCTTCTATTCTGTGCACCACCATGTTCATAAATCGATTCGATATTCACTTTTTTATTGTGTAATTTGAGCCACCATCCATACCCCGGATTAGTTTTTAAGACTCAACAAAACAAGGTCTTGGCAGTGTTTTTGGTTTTTAAAAATTATGTAAATATTCCTCTCATATTATTATGTATTAAGCTATGTCATTTCTCTATCCAGATGTGCTCCATTTCATCCTCTTTCATTGCTCTAACAAATGTTTACTATATTACGAAATTATTTATTTGATAAAAAAACTACCTTCTACAAAATATTGAATAACAAAATTTATTCTGTTTAATTATCTACAAAATCCCTACATGGATATAAGCCCTAACCAGATATGGAAAATTTTACATGGATATAATCCCTAATTAGCTATGGAAAATTTTACATTAACAAATTTTTTTAATTTTGGAGGGATTGAAGGTGAGAACGCATACCAATTTTTGGCACAGAGAGGAAATCAAAACATTTCTAGAAGTCGAGCACAAAAATTTTTTGATGCTTGCTTACTGGTGAGATTTTTCTATGGATGACTAAGCTTATGCAATGAAGAAGAGAATATAAAGGAAAATGTTAAAAATATAAACTCAATAACTATCTACTTATAGTGATATGTAAGGTAATCCAACTACCAATTTCATTGGTGCTTGAATTTAAGAGGGCACGAGTATGATTTTACATTACTTTTCATTAAATGGTTGATTAATGGTTGACAACAATTACATGCTCCAAAAGGCACACATATTTCAAATGGTGCATGTACTTTTAAATGGAAAATTTTACATAACTGAATTCATGTCTAATTATTTTTCAGGAAAACACAACATTAATTAGCATTTTTCCTTACAAAATGGTTATCATTAATACTATAAATACTTGCAAATCTTTGTAATAAAATACTTGCAATTCTTTGTAATAAATGTCACACGCGAATTACATATTTAATATTTAACCATCAATTATTAATATAGATTTATATATAAATTATTAAAATTATAAAAATTTGCATCAGTATATATTAAAAATAATGAAATTTATATAGAATAATTGGTATAAATAAACAATGTTTTGTATTTTTAAAGAGCACTATTGACAAATTACCGTTACCCAAAAAATGTTTGACATTTGAGTTTTCACACTCACTCACTTTCACTATGCGTAAGTTTTCATTGACTCAATATTCCGCCATTCCCTGAAACGATAAAGACAGAAATAAAAAAAAAGTATCAAATCACACCATCTCTGTAATAGGTGAATGCCTCTTTTTCCCCTGAAGCCATTGGGATTATTTGCAATAAGATATCCGCTACAATTGTGAAGGTCTTATCGATAAAATTGTCATTTCTCTGAGATCTAGGCATAGTCAATTATAAATTTATTTCATATGCGAATAAAGACTCGTACTTAGCAGTGCGAATTAATACTCATACCTAGAAGTGTGATTCGATACTAGCACTTAGAAGTATGAGTTGATAACAACATTTAGAAGTGCGAGTAGAGACTCACACTGAGAAGTGTGAGTCGATAATCACACTTAGAAGTGTTAGTCGATACTCACACTTAAAGTGTGAGTTGAGATATGTGTAACTCGAGGCTCACACTTAGATGTGTGACCAATTGCACTTGTAAGTGTAATCACTCACACTTATACACTACTTACAAAATTTATAAATGATAATTCCATATTTTTAACTATGCTTAATATATACGAATAAATTATTTATATAAATGTATATAAATATTGATGGACACCTTTTAAACATGCAAGTCACACATGGTGGTGGTATAAAATATTCAAAAGTATGTTAACATATAAAATCACAAAAACATCTAAAAAATCGTCAAATTTAACACCATTCAAGGAAGTTCAGGGAAGGGATTTTCAACGTAAAAATTTATTAATTTGAATAAGGTATGCATGAATAATCATATATGTATGATGATATTAAGATTGATATGTGGCATAAATGACAATAATCACTTACACACTATCTTGAAGTTAGTGGCCACTTGAATTGCTTGGGTTATGTAAGTTAGCAACCGCTTGGGTTATATAAGATAAAAACTGCTAGGCTTATGTAAGTGGGCAGCCATCAGGATTATGTGGCGAAAGTGGAATCCAATAATAGCATTATTGGAATCTAGTAATAGTGAAATTGGAGTCCAATAATAGGGAAATTGGAATCCAATATTAGTGAAATTGGAATCCAATAATAGAGAAATTGGAACTCAAATAAGTCGATAATGACAATATTGGAATCTGATATTGCTACTAATGGAATCCAATATTGCTACTAATGGAATCCAGTATAGCCAAAAATGGAATCCAATATACACAAAAATGGAGATGGATTTCTTCCAATACTTGAAATATCTGGAGTCTCAATTCACTAGAATATGTCCCAATTTAGTGAAATAAGCATTCACATGCTAGTTTTCTTACTTGTATGTCATTTATATATATCATATACACATGTGTGTTCATTCTTTCTTCTATTTGCGATCATAGAGACATGTCTCTTACATGTGACATGGATGCTCGCCTTCTACCCTTCCTACATTGGTCACTGGGGGCATCCACACATTCATATCTTCCAAGTGCTATTGTTTCATTTTGTACTTAGCACTTTACATTACTTGCTTCTACATGCTTTTGACATACTAGCTATCATTCTAAAATGATAATGGGTGCTTCATTTGTTATGTAGGGATATTGGTTTCCATACTTGTTTGTTACATTTTCTTCCATTATCTTGCTATTATTTGCTATTGTTTGTGGGCCTTGCCCTATGTTTGGTGTGCATACTTGTCTATTGTTTGTAACCATGATGGACTTATGTGTCTTGTGACATCATGAGTGATGTCCCATGTTTGCAACCCACTTTGTGTGACATACTTGACTTCTTGCGTGTTTACATTACATTTCTTGGTAGCTTTTACACTTTATGTGAAGCTTATAAACTATTTTATTCATGCATGTGTATTTTAACTATCTTTGGCTAGCCTTCTTGTTTGTGCATGCCTTGGTTTCTACAACGTACATATAGTTGGACCTCTTTTGGGGCCACATGTCTCCTTTAAGCGATGTCTCATGCACCCCCAAAGTGGGGGTCATTTGGGGGTTTCTACATACTAACATAGAGATTCTACACCATTTCGGTTCAGTTTATTCAGGGAGTGGGTTTAGACCAGTCTACGAACCCCATACACAACAATTTTTTATAGAACATAGTCATCTAACAATGAAACGTGAGCTCAGAGTGGTTGCACGAGGCATGTAAGAAGTAGTACAAGGAAGTTATGTAGTAGTGCGAGCTTCTTATAGTTCACCAAAACATGATATTTTTGACACAAAATTATCAAAAATATCAAAATTTGTCAACTTGGTCTAAATTTTATAGCACCTCACCTCATTTGATCCTATAAAGAGCATAAAAACAAAGCAACCTCAACTAATCTAGTTAAGAAACTTAATATTTATCAAAAAATGCAAAAGAGGGTTAGTAAACCAAAAATTTGAAACTAATCTAAAAATATTGAAAATGAATGCAAAGGACAATGGAGTATGTCCCATTGGGTGTGCCAAATGTGAACTACATAAACTTTCAAAGATAATTAAAATATACTAACACCTAGTAGTCTAAATAGCTAAGTTGAAGTTCTAGCACACCTAAGCAATTGAGTGGAAAAATAAGACTACAATGCATAAAAATGTTAATAAAAGCTATGTCATAATATCCACGCTTTCGGTCATCGATTCTCAAATACCCCACCTAGGAGTGGTTCATCCTAGAGATCAATGAAATTATAACATTCCTCAGTAGAGTATCCACCTTTCTTAAGGTGAGTTCAAAGAGTGGATGTATTATCTCCCCACTATCACGAGGAAGAATAAATAATTATTTAGATGGGGAGAATTTATCAGTGACACCTTGCATGACCATTTGAAGTAAGTGCACACAATGAGGAAGTTTTACATGACATCATATGTCACTTATGTAGCAATATGACTCGAGGTTATACCTTGGTATGTGAATACATAATGGACAAGAATTTTTTATTATGTTTATGAATTCTACCCTCATTTTCCCTCGAAACAAAGTCTAAGTAATTTCAAGAGAGTGAATGATGCCTTTTTCTACAACATCATCTACAAATTAGATAAATACCTCTCTAAGTGTTGGTGCATTGATGCAACTTAGAATGTTGTATCTCATTGGGGGTGTATATTCCTTTAATTATTAACTTTCACTTACATTTGATTTGGAGGATTTAGATATTCTCCATAATTGTTTCAAGAGTTCCAAGTGATAAGTGGGTTTTGATGGAGCTGGTAAGGAAATTGTTGGATCTTCACAAGTTCCAACAAAGAAAGCTTAAGGTAGGAATTCATTTCGATATGAATTTGTAGATACACCTACATCGTAGTAGTTAAGGTAGATAATATCTCCACCAAGATATAGGGAGTGAATATCAATCCTTTCCATCCAAGGATTAGATTCAATTATCGAGAGTGATAAAAAACCTTAGAACTCGACCCATCTAACCTATGACCATACACATATGCGAGATAATGACACTGTCTATCCATGTAACCCATCCAACCCGCTCGGACATTCGACACGACCGGATGTCTAACTTCCTATTCGTATGACCCGTCCAACCTAGGTTGGACAACCATCTATTCATTGGATGTACATCCCTGCATGGGCCATCTAACCAAGGGGGTTGGATGACCATCCATTTATTTTCTATACAAGGGATTAGATGGCTACCCAACCTAGAATCTGTCAACCCAGCCATCCAACCAAGTGGTTGGATTATGTCTCTCTCTATTGTCAACACGGGGTTAGACCACCATTTGACCTTATGTCATCCAACCTATTTGAATTGGTGTTTACTACCACCTTGAACACCGAGCCCACCTAGCTACTTTGCTACTTCATTTATCTACTTTTTCCATCAACCCAACCATCCAACCTTCAACCAACCTTACCAACTAACCCAACTGACCAACCCGACTGTCCATCCTTGCTAACCAACCTATTGAACTCTGTTAATTCTTTGATGAGCATAATCATCAACTCCACCATTTTACGTGAGCTTCCTCGATTGAGCCAAAAATGAGCTACCATGAAGATTGTAAATAATTTTTCCCCATCAAATGCCATTACTCGACTTGTTAAGTTGTCTATTTTGCGAGAGGCAAAAAAAATAGATAACAATTGGTGAATATACGCATGGAGATGATCTTCCTAATAGATTTGAAAGAATAGTGACCTTAGAGGATCCATTGGGAATGGAGTAAATCTTGATTGCTAAAATTGTGTGTCACTTGGGAATTCAACTTGTAAGCTCTGGAACACTCTGGGGCATGTTATTTCTAAAAACCTCGGGTTGAGACTGGATGTTCCATTGTGATACCTTCCTAAAACTAGAAAAGTACAAGAGAAACAAAAACACAACTATGTACAAACAAAAAATTAATTAGTGGTGAATATTTGTAATATGGTGAATATTCCATTTTTGAAAAAATTAAAAGGCAAATTTTTGGCACAGTCGGTGACTTGTTTTCCTAAAAATTACAGTTTAATTTTTTTAGGGGTCGGCTTCACCTACCCTTGAAAATATCCCCTATATAATCCTATATTATTCATCAAGTAGAACACTATTAGCTCACTCATACCACCTGGGGGCATATCTATTATCAATTATAGTAAACATGCGACGGGAGGGTGGAGGCTATAGATGCACAATAGAGAGTTTGTTGACGTGTGACAAGGAGAGTTTGTTGTTGATCGAGAGAAAAAAATTAGTAGAACTCACACACAGAGTCCACGCGGAGAACAACATAGGAGCAAAGGCATGAAGGTATAGGAAGGTGTCGTGTGTGGAGGTGTAGAGTCAGACTTTTGGGACTTAGCCGATTTTGGAGATCAGGGCTATTTTTAGAGGTTGGTGTGCAGAGCACACAAAGTGATGCCGAGACTTGCGCACCACTCTTCGTGGAGATTTCAAAGAGCATGTCAAATCACTCTTGCATGGACATAAGCTAAGAATAGATCCACCACTATAGTTAACTATCAGTGATCTATAGATAGCATACTTACATGTATGGCTATAGTTGTAAAAGGTGCGTGGTTATTATTAGCATGCGACCTATTTTGGTAGAGTTAAGCGGTGAAGGGCTAGTCCCCCACCCTATATATATGTAATGAATTACTTAGTAAGATATAGACAGGGGACACATCCGCTTTATAGGGTTAGAGATACATGAGCGCATGAGACCTGGATAATTATAACGAGATCCATGCGCGTCCAGTATTGTATGAATCTTTTGTATTGTTGGTATGATGAATATATGAAGAATATTGGCGAACAATAGTGTCTGATATGTTTTTCATTGTATACTATTGTTATCATGATGATTTATACTTAAGTGCTTATAGATTTGGTATGGTGTAACAATGTATAGATGGATTAGTTTCTAAATATATGTTTGTTATACTACTTCATCATGTTACCATTCTACTATAGTAACCCTAAAGAGGGACTTGGTACCTTTGTGTGCTTCGGGTGAGCGCTCAGCCTAGGCTGAGTGATGTGCTAGCGACTAGGTGTTATCTGAGAATTCTAGGCTGCATCATTGGTTCCATTGCCGGGACCTCTTTTTAGTTGTTTCAGAATGGTTCACGATGAAGACATACCGGCTAACTTTGGTGAGCATTCAAGTGTGGATTCACGATCTGGAGGAAGAATACACATGGAGGTTTGGTACTGGATCCGGATTTAGCATACACACTTGGGTAGATAAGAATCAGTATGACATTTTTATGAGAGCTTCTTTGCTATATTTCCGGTAGAATTGTATGAGTGGTTATTGCGCATATGCATCTAAGTGGAATTGGAGGTATCACACACTTGTTTGGATATAGGAGGAATTTCAAACACTATGTGATGTTAACCTAATCTGGACTCGCGTGGTATACCTAGTTTCACGGTGTTCTAAACAACTATATTATGGAGTATTCAATTTCGAATTATTCATGGCTGGAGGTAGTGGATTTCAAGTTCCTACGGTATCCTAGAGGGACGTATTTGCAAGGTATTCACTGGCAATAAAAATACCGATGGTAACGTTGAAATTGGAAGATAAACCCATGGAAAACTAAAAATCTCCACACGTGGGGAAGGAAAAATATTTGTGAAAGATGGTAGACCTAGCGGCAACATGATAGAGGGAAGAGGTGGCTAAAGTATGATGAGGTGCGCGAGAGGGAAATATGGAAGAAACAAGAAATTGCAGAATGAATGGTGTTGTGGAGAGAGATGGCTCGTGAAGGATTTAAGGCTCATGGGGAGGAAGAAGAGCAAGAGCATCAGGAACTCCCCCATCTAGGAAAGCATGACAGAGAACCCTCTTTGGCCTCACATGGAAAAGCGCCAATAGATATGACCTGGGCCATGGGCGCGCATCTAAGCCAACCTACTGACCTAGCCCTTGCACTTGGTTTTCCAGTATCTAGTACAACAGGTAAGCAAAGTTTTCATTTAGGAAGTGAAAGAGTAGAAATAAGTTAGACAACAAGTACATTAATGGCAACATAGACAACTTCGTTATTCTTTGGGGGTGCATTTTCAGGCTCATCATCTGCATAGAATATGAGCACACCGAGTGTGGAATTCACCTCTAGAAGTGGGAATAATTCATAGACTGTAGGGGTCCAGTATAATACCACTTTTGGGACACAGGGGAGTGCATCCACGGGCCCTATTCCAAATTTTGGAGGAGGATCGGGTGGTATGGGTAGTTCTAGTTCTGGTGGTTTGAGTAGTTTTGGAGGAAGAGGAAACTAAGGAGGTTTTGGGTCAGGTGGTCAAGGCTCGCAACAACCCTAGAACATTTATATGGAGATGTCCCTTCGTATCCTAGAGTACAGAGGTATCGAGGATACTGCTGAACATGTTCATATGTGTGAAATATTATGGCGTGTGAAAGGTATCACGACTTTGAGCATAAGGCAAGTCAATTTACTACTACATTATAGGTGCACGTGCGCAAGCTAGTATAGGAAGTTTGATCCCAATCAAACTTGTATTGACTATGCAGCATTGAAAGATGATTTCTTGAAAGATTTCCATATCCCAGAGTTTGAGCAGAAGAGTATAAGTGCAATCAAGGATATAAAGCAAGGCACTATTGAAAGTGTACGTGAGTATGATGCCTATTTTAAAACACTTCTATCCAAACTCTCCTATGACATTCATGTAAGTCAGCATGCACAATGGGTTGTCAGGGGATTGATTACCCCATTTCAAAGAGCACCGTTGCATAAAACTTATATTGACACATGTGAAGCATTAGAAGCGATTACATCTTTGAAGCGGTTGGGAGTATTGACAACTGGAGTTAGTCCATTCTTGAATCTCGAGATAACAACTATGGAAAAATAGTTAGAGAAATTATCGGCAAACTTAGCTCATGAAATGCACTCAGGAATTTGGTGTATAAATTGTGAAGTAGAAGGCCACACCAAGGATAGTTACCCTCGCAGAACTGTACGTTTGCTATTGTTAGACTGTGAGATTTCTATTTGAATCATGATGCTAGTCACTTCCCCTACTACAATGTGTGATTAGGAAGAATGTATCCTCCTTTTGTAAAATTTATAGGTCCACGACCCATGATACTGAGGACTATAGATTGATTGGCTAGATCTATGATGCCATTGATATTGGGGTGAGACAGGTGAGTGTGGTTGATAGTTCTAAAGGAAAGAATGAGCATCAGGATAGGGATTATAATCAAACGCGCTATGATAGGAATGATGGAAGGTTTGAAGGGGTTCATGAAAGAGGACGAGGATATTGAGGTGGATATGGAGGATGAGGCCGAGGTGGAGGAAGGAGTGAATTCCCTTGAGGAACTTGCTATACATGTGGCTCACCTGACCATTATAGGCACGAATGCATGAGAATATTTCCTGTTCATTTTGTGGAAAGGGGCATAGTTATAAAGAGTTTATGGACTTGTATGAGCATCTCAAGTAAGAGACAAGTAAGACACCAATGGTGCGGGGATGGTTAGAATCCAACACATAGTAGAGAATAGTGGATACCCAAGCTAATACCAAAACCTTAGGCAGTAACATTCAAGATAACCACACGAGCTGAGGCAACATGCGCAAGAGAGGTTTTGTAATAGAAGTCGACAATCACTAGGGAGGAGGTTTTGCATGCTAGGTATCTAGATCCAACTCATCAAAAAGAATTCTATCAGGAAATTATGGAGGTCCTTAGAAGCCTTTAAGGTGAAATACAGGGTTTGAAAGAGTAGTCTCAGAAATTGGAGCATAAGGATACATAAAAGGCCTCGTCTGATATTGACGACATCAGAGAGGTATGTAGAATGTTGCGCCAGGAGAATATTATTCCTTTATTAGGAAATTGGTTGAAGGGGAATACTCCATGCGTGGGAACTGAGACTAGAAGACAAATAATTCATGTGAATCTTCCCCTTGATAACATTAACTATGACAAGGAGATCACTTTGAATGTTGTTGTGGATGGGTGGTTGTTGAGCAATATTTTGATTGACACAGGTGCGGAAGTGAATGTACTTACATTGGATGCATGGGTACAAATGGGGAGACCCACATTACAACCATCATCTAATGTATTGTTCATGTAGACAGAACAAAAGCTACTCCCATATGAGTTTTGAAGGATGCATTTATCACTATACTGAGGGCCAAGTTCACATGAGACTTTGAAGTGTTAGCACTTGCGGAAGTAGATAGCTTCCCATCTTTGCTTGGGTGCCCTTGGTGTTATGCAAACAATGCTGATTTGAGGTTTAACAAGGGGTATATCATCTTTGAGAACAAGGAGGAAAGGGTCATATTACCATTGTGATGGATGGGAAATCCATACCATATGTGGAACCTTTAAGTGAAGAGGACTTGAACATAATCCATATATGTTCTATTCGAAACCCAGAGGTCAATGAGCCATCTAAGGAAGGAATCCTTCATTGGGAAGATTCTCAGTCAATCAGTGATACTACCAGTATTGCTTGTGATAATTGGGCTCATGGCACTTATGAATTGGTGGGGCATGAAGTTAAGTGCACGGTTGCTTGCAAAAAGGGTTTTCACTCTATCCGGTGTATAGGTCACTCAAGTACCCCGCTATACTGGATCTGAAGATTTGGCTAGATTCTTATAGGCCATGGAAGCAAATTGGGTTGACCATCTTAAAAGACGAGATATGTTGTCATCTACTTTGGGTGGGACAAAGTGCCTGTTGGTGGGTGCTCCACGAGGATAATCTCTTAGAATGGGGAAGATTGGGACCGCCTTATCAACCAGGTTTTCAAGAAGTAATGCACCTACACAAATTTTACCTTATCATGGTGATCAACCAGCTCAACATCATATCTAGCAGTGTGAGAGATTCTAGACAGTAGGATAGGAAGCATTACTACCCTCACTTTGGGTGCATCAGTTTTATTCTACTTTATAAGGTTGTGCATGTGATTGATATGTATATGCTGAATTACATCGCGACACTAGAAATTGGAAAAATTTGACTACAAGGATGATCCAAACTTTTGACTTATTTTCATCTACACCACTAGTGAACAAAGCTTTAAGCTTTATCAAGCGCTTAACCATGGGAGATAGTGGGAAAGTGGAAGAACTTATTTAGGAATTATTTGGTGAGACAGAGACATGGGAGCATTTTTAGGATGAAGAAGATGATATCATACTACTTGAGCATGCTTCTCTGGAAAAAGACAAGGGGAAGATGGTTTACATAATTGATGACGAGGAAGTTGAGAACTTGGAAGTGGATCATTCACATGGAACACGTGAAGTGTTAGCCAATGTGGATGTATATGTGCACACATATCATGAACCTATGAAGACAACAAAGGTAAATATAGGCATAGGAACTGAACCTAAGGAGGTGATAATTGGTGATTACTGGTCAGAGTCAGAAGTGGCGAAAATTATAGAATTACTTAGGGACTATGAGGATTTATTTCTAAGAGGATACCATGAACTTAAAGGCGTGCATAAATCACTTGGAGAAATTAAGATAAAGCTCAAGGAAGGTGCATGCCACAGTTAGGAAGAAACCTTATGAATGAATCCCAATTTACGTGAGAAAGTAAAAGCGGGATATTGACAAGATGTTGAAATGCGGGATCATTCGACCATTGGATGAATCAGAATGGGTCAGTCCTATGGTGATAAGTATCAAAAAGGATGGTAGGATTCAAATTTGTGTTGATTATAGAGAGTTGAATGCAACATGTGTTACTGATCCTTTCCCTATGCCATTCACAGAGGAAATATTAGGAGTGGCTGGGCGTGAGATATATTCATTTACAGATGGGTTCTTAGGGTATCATCAGGTTAGGATTGCCCCAGAAGATCAAGAGAAGACCACCTTCACTATTGAATGGGGAAGCTTTGCCTATATTATGATGCCCTTTGGATTGAAGAATGCACCTCTTTGTATTATTAAGGATAGTGGTACAAGAATTCAAGGATTTTATTCACAACTTCTTACAGGTCTATCTTGATGATTGGACCGTTTATGGGTTAATTAAGGATCATTGTGACAATCTACACTTAATGTTTGAAAGATGTAGACAATTGAGTATCTCATTAAACATCAAGAAGTACATCTTTGCTACTCCCTTTGGCATACTTTTAGGACACATTATCTACAAGGAAGGGTTGTTGGTTTATCCGGCTAAAGTTGCATAAGTCATAATAGGTTTGAAAGTGCTTGCGAGTCAAAGTGAGGTGCACATGATTTTTGGGTCACATAGGGTATTATAGAAAGTTTATAAAAGGGTATGCAAAATTTGCCGCACCCTTGGAATAATTTCTTGAGATACGAAAGGAGAGGCTTACTACCGCACCTATCTTGCACTTTCCTTCATGGGATAAACCTTTTCATGTTCATGTGGATGCCTCTGGCATGGCCATTGGTGTTGTTTTAGCTCAACCTGGTGAAGGTATAGTAGATCATCCCATTTGTTTTGCTAGTAGGAAGTTGACCCCTACCAAACAGAATTATACCACTACAGAGCGCGAGGCCTTGTCCATGATATATGCCTTGCACAAATTTTGATAGTATCTAGCCACACCTTTTATGTTTTATACAGATCATATGGCATTGAAGTATTTGGTAAACAAGCCCGTTTACAGGGGTGCATATGCCGATGGATACTCTTATTTCAAGAGTTTGACTTTACAGTTGTGGTAAAACTAGGCAAAAGTAATTTTAGACTGGATCACTTGTCTAGAATTCAATCAAGAGAAGAGGCACAAACAATAGAAGAGACCATGCCTAATGCACAACTGTATAGGTTACAACACACACCATTGGAATTAGAGGACATTGCTGTCTTTCTAAGGACTGGTATGGCACCAGAAGGCATGAAAGCTTTAGAGAAGAAGTAACTTGCTATATGCGCGACACCATTCATGTTAATCAGTGGTGATTTGTACAAATTAGGTAGAGATGAGGTGTTACGCCGTTTGTGTATTGGAGCATGAATGAAAGGATATAATGGAAGAAGCACATGGTGGTATTGCAGGTGGCCACTATGTAGGTGATACCACAACGTGCAAGATCCTACTTGCTGGTTTGTGGTGGGAAAAATTAACAAGGATTATAAAGAATATTGTAAGGCATGTGACCATTGTCAACATCTAGGTCGACCAGGACAAAGGGATGAGATTCCTTTACGACCAATTACAAGTGTAGAACCCTTTGAGAAATGGGCGATTGACTTTGTCGGGCCTATTTCACCAGCCGCACGTAGGACTGGATCACGCTATATCATCACTTGTATAGATTATCTTACCTAATGGGCAGAAGCAGCACATACAAAGGACTCAGATGCTGGCTACAACAATAAGGTTCTTATGGGAGAATGTTCTTACAAGGTATGGCTGTCCTTTAAGTTTAACAAGTGATAGGGGCACACATTTTTTGAATGAGACAATAAGAATTCTGTTAGATGAGTTTATGGTTGCCCACCATAAGACTACACCCTATCACCCTCAGGAAAATGGAATTGCTGAGGCTTTTAACAAGATTTTGAGCCACACATTGACCAAGATTTGTGATGTTGGAAGGAAAGATTGGGATGATAAATTATCTGCTATTCTTTGGGCTTATAGAACAACATACAAGAGATTGAACAAAGCCACACCTTTTCAATTGGTGTTTAGCAAGCTATTCTTCCTATAGAATTTATGTTACCTTCTTTACAAATTACACGTGCGTTGAAGGTCTAGCTGATGAGAAAGCCTTGGAAGAATGGATTGAGAAGATGGTTCAACTAGATGAGCACCGAGCCATAGCACGCTGGAGTCAGAAATAGGAGAAAGCACGCTAAAAGGCATGGCATGATAGACATATTAGGGATAAGAAACTTATGGTTGGACAAATGGTACTTCTGTATGACTCCAAGTTTTTACACCATCCAGGGAAGCTCAAGGTGCATTGGTTGGGGCCGTATATTATAACTCATATACTTGAGTTAGTGCTTGCCTAGTTAGAAGCAATTGATGGCACGAGGCTTCCCGGTTATTTTAATAGGAGTAGGTTGAATCCCTACTATAAATAAGTCTTCTTGGTGTTTGTAATAAGGTAGTATTGCTAGATAGATTAGGTTTCCCTTTCTGCATTCCCTTAATGTGTTTCTTTCATCGTCACTATGCTTTGTCAATTTAGTTCTTGTTTGTGTGTAATAAGCGTGCTTGTGCACATGAAGCTAACTACAATATGAAGCATGTTGATGCATAGAGGACTACACATACTTTTAGTGTGGGGTGGATTGTTGGTGACTCTCAGGTATATGTTGCGGGTGTTGAGAAAGAAGGTTGCTAAGGGTGATTGAGAAAATATTGCTTCTCAAAGATAACCAAGGATGGAGATGAATGAGGGAAAGTATAACGTGAGGTAAGCGGCAGCCATGGTAACTACAGGGGATGGTGAAGTGACGAGGTACTCTGTGCACTAGTGTGTCTTTGAAGAGAAGTTTGTAATAAAGGGTAAAAAGGTGTGCTAGAAGGTTATAGATTTTGGTGTGAAGATGTACCGCACGGAAATGAAAAAATGGGTAATAAATGAGGAGAATTTGGTAGGTGGAGTAATTAATGTAGAAAAAAGGATAAATCTATATAAGGATGGGATGCAATTTCATTTTTACCCTTGTGACTACGAGAATTCGACAAAGAGCTATGTGTGAAGAGCCAAGTAAAGTGATTCAAGGTGTGAAGCAAGTGAACCAGGCATGAAAGACAGATCTGTGTATTAGAAAGGCTTGTATCCCCGTAGGAGAAGGGTTTGAATGAAGCAGAGTGATAGAACAGAGCTAGGGCATGTGATTTTGCAATTACAAATTAGGGCACGGTTGAATCAAGTTAGGGTTTGAAGGAAACTAATAAAAACTTGTAGTAGAAGGTCTAGAAAACAAAACCCAAAGAGAAGAATGGCTCCAAAGAAGAAAGCAACACCAGTAAAGGAAAAGAAGAAGGTGGTAGTAGAAGAAGAGGAAGAGATGGCCTTGGAAAGAAATTTTTAGAGATGCGGTACCTTGAGGACATAATTATGGGCCAGGAATGGGATACCCACATACAAAGAGCAAGATAAGCAAGTATAACCACTGGACCAAGGATAATTAGAAGTAATTAGATGACTTTCTCACCTCCCAAATGAACAAACGAACTGAGGATGGCATGCCAAGTATATGATGACACCGGGGAAAGGCTATTGAAGAGGATTGGTGTCTACCAGCTGTATGAGCTCCCATACTTTGGGAAATATGCACCATTGTATAGATGGCTAATGAGCTGAGTCCATGAGGACTTTTTCTATTTTGTAGGATGGAGGGTAAGATTGACACCCACTCTTATTGCCATAGTAACTGGATTAAAGGAAACAGGTGAGGATATTAAGATTGACCTAGCTGACAAGAGCACCATTTTGGAGACACACAAAGCATTGGGCTACCAGAAAGGACTGCGTGGAATGGACATTGATAAACTACAAAATTTTCCAGTAGTATAGGTAGCAGCGCACCTGATTACAAAGTTGAATGACCAAGATCATTGGTCACAAGTTAACTCTATGTGGCTGCATGTGGCAAAGCGCATGTCAGAAGGAGTCACTTACAACATTGTCGGCTTCATTGTAGAGCAAATAGTAGAGGAAGCACATGCAAGAAACAAGATAAGTTTTGGTTGTGTTTTGCTAAGTTTGGTATTCATGGAGATTGGGGTACCAGATGGCCCAAAAGAGAATATATGGGAATACCCCATGAATCACAAGTCTCTAGCTGAATGATTTAACAAGTATCTATGCAAGGGGTCTATGATAGACGAGGTAAAGGAGTGAGCAGAGATGTGGTATGATAGGCTCGCACGATGTTTGAAGAGGAATGGCGTATACCCAAGGAGTTGCCTTCGAGTTCTAGGGAAGCAGGCACAATTTGTAGTCTACCAACACTTTTGTATTGCATGCTTTCCAATGGTAGATGGGTCATGGAGCCCTTGGTGCAAACTACCTTACACATTTTCCACGTAATATTTCCAAGCTTCAGTTCATTGGTTCACCAACACACAAAGGTTAGTATTTAATGCAGACAAGGTGGACTATGAATACCACACCTTGCGGAAAACATATGGATATCTAGGGAAGAATGCATACAACGAGAGTATTATCTTAGAGATTTTGAGCATTAAACTAGAGACACTTGCCATTGCGGATATCGGGGCACATTGATATACCTTCAACTTAAGCTGAAAATGGAAAATAACAAGTATGTGGAAAATGAGTTCACGCTTCTAGGGCCACCGAAGGGGAAGCATACCATGGAGAACTTCCAGGACCTAGGCCCTTTGAACCCAAGCAAGATGATGAGGAAGAGGATGAAGAGTAGGAGGATAGTGGCAGCTTGGTGTGGAGGAGGAAGCAAACCATCTGGCCAAAAGGAGAAGGAGCACATGATGACTTCATAGGGAGAAGGAGTTACTAGGGAAGAGTAGGGTGACCAAATATTTAAGAAGGTATTCAAGCACACAAGGGCGTAAGGGAAACCCAACAAGTAAAGGAGCCAGAGGAGAAGAAAAGAAGAAAACTTAGGCTAGGTGAGGAAGTAGAATAATCTAAGGAGAAGGTGCCCTCATCTCCAACAGAAGAGGAGCCTCAACACGAGGAGGAGGAGAAAATGGAAGGAGGAGAAGGGGAACAATCAAAGGCCACACAAGACAAGGGTGAGGATACATCTAGTATTCCTAACCTTGATGTAGCCATTCCAAGAGGGCCAAGATCCCATCGAATAGGTGAGGATGCCAAGGCACATACAATGGGATATGTAGAAGACCCAAAGATGATTATGTGTTTCGGTTATAGAGAACCATCGAGCGAAGGATCTATTCGGATGGGCGTTCATGGATGAGGAGCAAAAGCAAAAGCAGTACGAGAAGAAAATTTCATGGTCAATGCACATGCATATGGATGAGCCAGACTTTGATGTTGGTGAAGAATCATGTGCATCAAGATGATTGAAGAAGGCACCTAAAATAAGGCACATGACAATCAAGCCAATGGTGATGACAGATGAGTAGGTAAGCAATGCTCTGGTAAAGGTATTTGCTGAAGTAGCAAGAAGAAATGTTGATAAATTTGCTACCATTAAAGTCGTTGACAGAGAAGCTAAAAGCCAAGGATGTGGAGATAGTGCACCTAGTGTAGGAAAAGGACTCGATCAAGAGAAAATATGACACTTTTGTTAGTATGGCAGAGGAAAGTGGAGATGATGTCCTAAAGGTATGCCCACATTTGGAATCCCAAGTACCAAAATAATTTCCTTCTGCGATGCACTACGTAAAGACAATGATAAAATTAGTATTGGAGGATGAAAAGGTGCACATGATAGAGCAGCCCAAGGACCCCGTGGAAGAGGTAGAGAAAGCACAGGCTGTAGTAGCAAGAAAGATTACTACTTATGAAGGCCTACTACAAGCCATCGTGATGAGCTGAAGAAATTTGATCATGCACTAATGATATGCACAGCTCCAGATGTGTTGATTGCGGTAAAAACATTGGAGGAAGATAATGAAGTGCAAAAGGCTATGAAGGATGCAACCCTAGGCCCACTTTGAACAATTAATCTGGTGAAGCAGAAGCGTGAGACACTAGCTACGACATAGGCACCACATAAGGAAAGGTTAGATGAGCTTGGAAAGCTCATTGCTCAAAAAATGGATATATTGGAAGGGGTGCAAACCTCTATGTCAAGCGTAATGCTTGTGATATAGAATGAGTAGGAAAGATAACTATGGGTGAGCTGGAGTCTATTATTGTAGACATGTCGAGAGAAGGCGGGAATGACGTTGTGAGTGGGAGAACTTGGAAGTAGATATAAAAGAGGAATATCCAGAGTTACTGCTTCAGAATGAAATAGAGGAGCCTGAGGCCTGAATAGTTTTTGTTGTGTATACCTTATTCAAAATTCTTTATTCAACCATTCTTTATTTATCCATTCTTTGTGTAAGTTTTGGACATCACCATTGTTGGGGTGACAATGAGATTAGTGTGGGGTAATGTTGATCAGAGAAAACACTTAGTAGAACTCACACATAGAGTCCACATGGGAGAACAACATAGGAGCAAAGGCGCGAAGGTATAGGAAGGTGTTGCGCACGGAGGTGTAGAGTCAGACTTTCGGGACTTAGCCAATTTTGGAGATCAGGGCTATTTTTAGAGGTTGGCATGTGGAGCACACAAAGTGATGCTGAGACTTGTGTGCCACTCTTTGTGGAGATTTCAAAGAGCATGTCAAATCACTCTTGCATGGACATAAGCTAAGAATAGATCCACCACTATAGTTAACTATCAGCGATCTATAGATAGCATACTTGCATGTATGGCTATAGTTGTAAAAGGCACGTGGCTATTATTAGCATGCGACCTATTTTGGTAGAGTTAAGCGGTGAAGGGATAGTCCCCCACCCTATATATATGTAATGAATTACTTAGTAAGATATAGACATGGACACATACTGCTTTGAAGGGTTAGAGATACATGAGTGCATGAGACTGGATAATTATAATAGATCCATGCACACATGCTTGGTATTGTATGAAGATTTTGTACTGTTGGTATGATGAATATATGAAGAATATTGGCGAACAACAATTTCTGATATGTTTTTCATTATATACTATTGTTATCATGATGATTTATACTTAAGTGCTTATAGATCTGGTACGGTGTAACAATGTATAGATGGATTAGTTTATAAATATATGTTTTTCATACTAATTCATCATGCTAGCATTCTCTGATTCTACAAAGCAACCCTAAAGAGGACACGGTACCTTTGCATGCTTCGGTTGAACACTCAACCAGCCGAGTGATGTGCCAGCGCGACTAGGTGTTATCTGAGAATTCTAGGCTACATCATTCATTGACATGTGACAGAGGGTGGAGGATGCAGACGCATAAAAAGAGTTTTTGATGTGTTACATGGAGAGTTTGTTAACACATGATAGGAGGGTGGAGGTTACAGACACATGACAGAGATTTTGTTGACATGTGACATGGAGAGTTTGTTAAGTCACGAAAAGAGGGCGAAGTTGTAGATGTGTGACATAATATTTTTCAAACAACACCCTTCCCGATGTATGACAACAACTTGCTGACGCGCATGACATTATGACATTATGTTTTCTGTCATGTGAAAACAAGTTTGTTTTCGCATGACAAAAATATCATGTCACATGTCTATAGCCTTTCTGTCACATCAATTGAAAATGAAATATTCTTTCAGGTGAAAAATTTGCATACAAACCCCAAAATTTTTCCTTTTTAGTGAAACCAGTTTTGGGGATATTCACCATGGATTTTCCACCTTTGATTTCTAATAGGTCTCTTAAAATGAGCCCTTCCCAAATGGAAAATGTAGAGGTACACAAGAACTTATTATAAAAGTAAACCTACACTACAACAGAGCAATGTGCCGCAACACTTGGAGGAATTAGAAACCTAGACTAATATATACAAGAGTGATGATTTTCCCTTCAGTAATAATTCTTGAGGTAGATTCCATTGACCAAAATCTGTAGCTCTTCACTATCCGACTTAGATAGCTAGAAATCATTATTACTCTTGCATCCTGTGACCATGTAGGGGCCACTCCATATGGCATCTAATTTGGAATGAGTACCAGTTTTTCCTGATCCACATCCCACTTTAGAACTAGGTTCCCTTCCTGGAAGGTCCTTGCCTTATATTTCTTATCAAATGACCTATTGATTAAGGCGATCATTTTCAAAGGTCTACATTGCATTTCCTCTTATCTCTTATAATTCCATAAGTTTAGCATACCTGTCTTCCATAGGCTAGAATTTGGATAACTCTAGTACCGCTTGAAACTCCAATGTTGGCATTTCCAGTGAGATGGGAAACACTACTTCTCTCCCATATACCATATTTTAAGTTGAGTTTCCTTTTTACCTCTTGGCGTTATCTTGTTAGCCCACAAGGTTGATTTGAGCTTTATATGCCACGTTCTTTGATTTGTATCCAATTCCTCATGATGATCTTCAACAAATTCTTATTTGTGGATTCTACCTGCCTATTACCCTAGGGTAATAGTTTGAGGAGGTGCTCAAATAAATCCCATTCCTAACAACCCATTCTGTGATCTTCGAGCCCAGAAATGCTAAAGCATTATCTGATATAATAGTGGTTAGGACTCTAAATCTTGTCACTATTCCTTCATAGAAATCCAGTATGTTAGACTCGTCTACCTCCTTGAGTTCTACCACCTTAGTCCACTTGGTGAAATAATCTGTTGCCATTAGAATCCATTTATAACCTTGGATTAAATGTGGATTGATGACCCCAATGAATTCCAATCCCCATTGCATGAAAGGTTGTTTGACTGAGACAGGATGTAATGGAAGTGTTGTAAGATTTTCCTTTCTACGTGAAGAATGCACACTTTTTACACTTCTTGATCCAAGTGTAGCAATCACTAAATATTGTGGGCCAATAGTATCCTACCTTCATTATTTTGAGATTTGTTACCCATGGGACAAAATGACCTCCAACCTCTCCATCATGAAACTCTTGTAGCATATTTTCAATCTGGTTTATTCTAACGCACCTCAATAAGACTCCATTTATGTCCCTTTTGAATAGAACAACGTCGATAAACATGTATGGAATGGATTGAAGTTTTAAATATATCCTCTTTGATTTTCTCATCTCCAGAGGACATAGACCTATTTGAATAAATTATATCATATTTCGAGTCCAACAAGTGGTGGGTAGATTTTCTACAACGTGTTCTTGAAATTCTGCTGAGTGCAAAACAACCTCTCCTTGACCACTTGCTTCAACATGTTGACTAGAATCCACTGTTCACACAATCCTTTTCCATGAACCAAGTTAGTCACCTTAATCTCTATGTCATATTCCATAACTGGGTGATCAAACCTACTTTTTTTCATTCAAATCCTTGTTTAAGAGGAAATATTTAACTCCAACATGGGATACTAGTAATCTGAATTCCATTATTTGAGACCATACGCTTGAAATTTTTGAGAATCATAATAACTGCAAGGATATGTTTTTCAATGAAGTATATTACCTCATAGTATTCCAAGATTTTACTGAAGAAGGTGACCGACTACTCGAATCCTTCTTTATTTTGCTGCACCATAATTGTGGATATGGTGTTTGAACCTCAAAGACATATGCATGAAATCCTTGAAGAAGTTTGGATTTATGAGTGTCATAGTTTTATATATGTCATTCTTGATAGATCACAAACTCACCTTGCTCTCTACTATCCACCTTAATGTCAGGTTCTTCTTGACATCATAGTTATTGACTTGACGAGGGTGGAAAAAATTGGAAAAAATATTTGAATGAAGTTGATTCTTCCCAAGAAGCTTTGGAGAGTCTTCTTGTGACTTGGTAGTTCTTTGATGAGGCCATAAATTGGTCATAAAGTACCATTATTTTGTCCTTCTACGTTACCTTTGAAAGTGGATTTAAATGTAATCTAGGAACTTATAGTTTACTTAATATAGAATATAGGATATATATCTTGTTTGTTCTTTAGAAATATTTGTTATCTATTTTGTTGACTAATCCTATTGATTATTTGGGAAAAGATGACATTTTTGTGTATGCATGCCATAAAGGAAAGATAATGTTAGTATTGAGAAAATTAGAATTGATCATGAACAATAAATTTAAACTCAAATATTATTTCATATTCATATTTCTCTCAAAAAATTATGCAAGTTCAAAAAAGAATCATCTCAATCCGAGATCGCATGCAAAATTTATAGTTGTTTTAAGTTATCTCTAGAACTCATAGATTTAGTTCCAGAACTCACAGGTTTAGTTCTGGAACTCATGATTTAGTTCCAAAACTCACAGATTTAGTTCGGAACTTGTAGATTTAGTTCTGGAACTTACAGATTTAGTTCGGAACTTGCATCAATGAATAACATTTAGTTCTAGAACTTGCAATTCATATATTTATATTTTCAAGCAATTAAAACAGTGGACAAAGTTGCAAGGTATAGAATGACAGTTAGTTCTAGAACTTGCAATTCGTGGAAAAAGTAGATTTAGTTCTGAAACTTGTAGATTTAGTTCCAGAACTTTCATAAAAGGAATGACAACTTTAGTTTTGGAACTTGCATAAAAGGAATGACAACTTTAGTTCTGGAACTTGCATAAAAGGAATGACAATGTTAGCTCCAGAACCTACATCAACGGAATGACAGTTTTGAGGAATTGTGAAAAATTAGAGAATCCAATGGAAAATATGAGAGAGGTTTTTTTTCATAGAAATGTGTTTAACATAAAAATCATTTAGATTTGCTACAAGTTTTTAACAATGAAGAGAAATATAAATTTTAGTGAGCTGTAGTTCGAGGAAAAAGTGTATTAGACGAGCACTAAAAGTTCCATAAACAAAAATAGAAAATTCAAATAGAAAATATGAGAGAGATTTTTGTTCATATAAATGTGTTTGATAAAAATATCATTCATATTTTCTATAGGTTTTACCAATGAAGAGAAATATAACTTTTAGTGAGATGCAGTTTGAGGAAAAGTGTATCAGACGAGCACTAAAAGTTCCATAAAAGAAAAATCAAACGAAAATATGAGAGAGGTTTTTGTTCATAGAAATGTGTTTAACAAAAGCCTCATTCAAATTTGTAACAAGTTTTACCAATGAAGATAAATATAACTTTTAGTGAACTGCAAATAGTCGAGGAAAAATCATATTAGACAAGTCCCAAAGTTCCACAATAAAAAACAACAAAGTCAAATGGAAAATACAGGAAATGTATTTGGTCAAAATCAAATTTTAAGGAAAAACCTCCTTCCAATAATGTAGGAGAATAAAATCATTGTGATTCTTGTTACCAAAAATCAAAGAGAAGATTTGAGAGCAAATCTTCCTGAAATAAGCGAGATAAGACTTTGACTCCAATAATATATCTCTCTCCATATTTTGTGGAGATGGAGATCTTAGTTGTTATGATTAGAATAAAGATAAGATCATATTGTATCTCCCAAAATAAGGAGTTGGTTGGATGCATAAATTATAAATGTAACCTTCCAAACTTAGATATGTAATGTTTTACTACCAAGAAATGAATCTGTTCTTTTCTCTCCAATATTTTATAGTTTTGAGTTAAGATCTTGAAGCATGGTTTAAATCCTCTTCCAAGGAATGAGCTGGCCACTCATTCTAAGGAAGATGGATATGTATATTTGTGTTTTTATTTTGTAATAATTTATGTTTATTTCTTTTCTCGTAATTATCATCTTGTTGTGTTGTTCTTCTCTTTATATTGTAACATTTAGTCTGTTGTAAACTTGCAGGTGTTTCATTTAATTTTGTTTATTTCAATTCAACAATTTCAATTTATGCAAGTGTGTTTTATTCTTACAAGTGTGATTTCCTTTATGCAAGTGTGTTTACATTTTTACAAGTGTGCATTTAAATTTCCGCATGTGTGATTTCAATTTATGCAAGTTTGGATTGTGTTTAAGGGAGTTGCTTTCCAATATCTTCTTCTCTTAATGCATCTGACCTTCGTGACAACAACCCAGTTGACATTATTAATGGTGAGGATTGACGACCCTCATCATTTTGGCACTGTTTCTAGGGACATGGTGTTATTAGGAGATTTAGAGTTCTCTAAAAGAATATTCTAGTGACAATAGAATACTTTTAGCAAATTCTGTGACAAGAAGTATTTGGTAAGTAGTTTCTTTAGACTTTTATTTCCTACAAGTAGATTAAAATTTCATTTCTACAATTAGGAATATTAGATTGTAAATATTTATCTCCCCACAAACTAACTCTTTGTATAAGAAAATGACTGTGATGTTTGATCAAGAAGGTATAATGGTATGAACAAAGAATTCAGATCTGGAAATGGTAGAATATGATATTGAATCTGGAAGTAGATCTAGTTGATGAAATATCATATGCCATTCTTGATAACCACCACCATTTCCCCTTGTATCAACTAATAGCTCAGTGATCTTATTACACATAACCTTAGTCAAAAATTGGCTTATCTAGTTTGTAATAATGAAGTGGTAGCATTTCTAATTAACTCCATCCATATTCAGGGATTTCATTAGAGCCAAAATAAAAACCCACTCATAATAAATCCACCCATCCAAATTAGTTTTTCATCCCATAATAAAATTCAATTCTTGAACCATATCCATTAAATAAATTTATTTTCATGTCTTTTAATTTCTTCTTTTTTATATATGTTTGTATAACATGAAGAAACAATTATTCTAAATATCAACACAAACAATTATTCTAAATATGGAGAAAACTAGCGATGGAGAAAACTATGGTGACGCGGTTTTGCAGTTTTGGCTGCAGAATGTCTGTGAACTAAGGTTAAAAATGCTGAGGAAAGGCTGATCTATAGCCAGAATCGGACGCTTGTGGCGCGATGTACGACGCAGAAGATGCTTTGGAGGTATCGCAATCGGTGTGGTTTCTGCAGTTCGGCATGCAGAAATCTGCAATATGACAAAGTTTACTGAGGAAAAGTAGATCTCAGGCCACAATCGGACGGCTATAAATGAAAATGGGGAAATGCTGGGATCCACACCTATGGCCTGGAATAAGCTATTTCAAAGCCCTAACCTCAAGGTGGGTCCGAAAATCACTGATCAGTTCACATGGGAAATGGACAAAGAGGGTGCCACCTGTCTAAGGGTCCCAGATGGATTTGTTGATAGAGCCTTAAGCAAAGCAAATCTCTCCCTTGTTGGTAAGTTTCTTGGCTCTAGACCTAATATTGATTTCATTAGAAAATGGGCTTTGAGAAAATGGAAACCTAAGGGAGCCCTAAATATTACCATTATGCCAAAAGGTTTTTTCCTGGCTAAATTTAACCAGCAAGAGGATTTAGATTTAGTCTCTTTGGGAGGCCCCTGGTGTTTGGGTAATATGGGTTTTTTGAAAAAAATGATATCCGGGTTTTGATCTCGAATCTGAAAATATAAACACCATCCCAATATGGTGTAGGTTCTTATTGTATATATCTTTCCCCAGGTAGATATACAAGACAAGCAGGAGAATGGAGAAAATCAAAGAAGCTCAAATCCCTAACATGCCCAAGGCACACTGAATGGCGCACAACAATGAGTATCGACTTAGGGAAAATGGTGCGCCCAAGGTGCTTTGAAGTGGCGCACGCACAATGAATATCGCCACGGCAACAGTATGCGCCCCAAGGCGCACAGAAGTGGCGCACGACAATGAGTGTCGGCAGGAAAATAGTGCGCCTAAGGCTCAGAAGTGGCGCACGACAATGAATATCGGCAGGGAAAATGGTGCGCCCAAGGTGCATAGAATGGGTGCACAACAATGAGTGTCGACGGAGGAAAATGAGTGCGCCCAAGGCGCACGACAATGAATGTCGGCAGGAAAATGGTGCGCTAAGGCACACAGAAGTGGCGCACGACAATGAGTGTCGACAGGGTAAAGGATGCACCCTTGGCACATGGAAGAGGATGTCGACACACACATGGATGCGCCTATGGCACACCTTCAGGAGGCGCAACATTTTGAGCTGACAGGAAGCAGACCCTGGCGTAGATATTCAAATGGCCATAACTTTTGACTGGGAGCTCGGATTCATGCAAGGTTGGACTTTTCGGAAAGCTTACGAGGTCCTCTGTCCAACTACGACTAGATATATTTAATTGGGTGAGAAAAAATTCTTAAAAATTAAAAATACAGTTCGCCACTTTTGGGTTCGTTGGGTTCTCACCTACCATCATTATGAGATGAGTTAAGTGCATTCTGGAGGTGGTTGGGGCAGATTTCGATTTTCTCTCTCTTTTCTCTCTCATTCTTCCTATAAATTGTAAGGAGGGGCTTCTTTCTAAAGGTTGGACATTTCTGTTTTGCCCCTCCCTTCTTCTCTTTGGCAGGTGAACTTGTGGAGTTCAAACCTCCCATTTGAAACTGTAATGTAACTTTGCCTCTTGGCATTTTGCAGTGTGTTGTATCAATCCTTGGAGCAAATTAATACATGTCTGTGGATGATTCTCAACCCTCTCTGTATTCATTTTCATCCCCTTGATCTTTCACTGTGAATCTGGCTATCTGTGTATGATCTTGCATTGCATTTTAATGGTCTGTGTTTATTTGGCAAGACAGGTGTTCTTCATTCCTCGGTGCATCACCTTTGTAGTTTAGGTTTTATTTCATGCATTTTCTTACCTTGTCTCCTTGGCAAGTTAGATTAGGTTTTTATTAAACCCTTTGCATTTTCTACGTGTGCATCTGAACAGAGGAATAGGAACCGGCCTTCATCCGGAGAGCTTTTCCATTTTCGCAAGGTCCCACACTTGGGAAAAGCTCCATGTTGTGCAATCGCACAGGATGCTTGAATGATCAAATTAGAAGTCGATCGGGTCCGAGTCTGGGTGCTTGTGATTCACCATCAACAGTTTATGCACCTTGAGAGTGGGACCAAGAGGTCATTCTACAATATTTGAAGGAGTTTTCATGAAATTTGGCCTTAAAAATTGTAGGTTTTATAGTTTCAGATTTTTTCTCCTTTCAGCTGAACTTTGAAATCAATTTTCAAGGGCTTAACTTGCTCAAAACAATTCAAAATTTCACTAGTTGATAGATCTCGAGGGTAATCTTCAAAAGGGTATTCTTAGATTTTGATATTTTGACTTTCAAAATTTCATGGTTTTTTGATTTTAGATTTGTGTTTTTAAGTCCTGGCATTTTGGATTTTCGGGACTGTCATTCCAAATCAAATTCCAAACTCTAAAAAATAAAAAAATATAGGTCTTTCAAAATTCTATTTTTAAATATTGTCAGGTTTGGTGTGTAACTTGGCAGAAGTCTGCCTTTTGAGGCTCATTTTTCTAACACATTTGGTGACTCCGAAGGGGATAGAATTCAGCGGTGTAGCAGCAAAGGTTGCCCAGGCATATGAGAAGAATTCAAATTAGGTCCAATACTTGAGAAGAGGGGCTATTTGTCCACTTGCAACTTTCACCAGGCAGAGGAAGGAGAGGAAGAAGACCACAAAGATCACCATCTCCACCTAACAGGACTTTGTCTACACCTCCACCTGGTAGGCCTTTTCTCGCATCGACTGTGGTTCTTAGGCCAATCATAATGGCACATCTACCATCGAATCCCTTTGTCAATTTCATGGGTAGTAGTCCACTTGGCCCTAAATGCTCGTAATCAAATTCCAAATAAAAGACTAAAAACATACCCTATTTCACAGAGAAAATCATACTACTCCTATTGATCACATCCAGGATATTGCTAATGCATGTGCAATTCACGAAATAAATGAAATGGATGTTGTGGTCAAGCCGTTGGCTTCATATTTCAAAGGTAAGGCCTTCTAATGGTTTAGGAGCCTTACAAAATAGGTCTATTACTTAATTGGAACCAACTTTGTTTTGCTCTTTGCAACCAATTCGGGGAGAGGGCGGACAATTTATCTTTATTGGAACAACTGACAACAATCAAAAGGGCTCCTAATGAACAAATGACAGATTTCAACTTCAGATTCCAACGGACATGGGACAGGATTCCAATAGCTGTGAGACCAACCACCGAAGGAGCATTCCTTTATTTCTTAAAGGCTATAAATTCAGACATAGCCATGATGATCCAATCAATGGGAGGAACAACGCTGCCTAGGGGCCTACGACACAGCTATCAGAGCAGAGAACTATTTGATCCAAGCTAGCAAGCTTGCACCAAGGCCACCAATGCCTCTCTATCCAGATATGGGAAATCCTACAACCAGTCAAGCACCAGAGTTGAATCCCATTCCAACTCCTAGAAATCAAAGCAATAATGGGGCATCGACTTCTTCAGATACTTCAAAGGAATTGCAGGAGGTTATGAAACAGCTACAGAACCTTGGAAATGAGCTTGTGACTATCAAAAGACAACAAGCTCAAAGTGCTAGACCATATCAGCCTCAAGCACAGTACCAAGCTAGGCCCCCATACCAACAAAATAGACCACCACCTCAGGCTACAAATGTATCAAACCAAGGACAACCTCAAGTGCCAGCAAAGTGCCATTTGACCGTATGATCCAAATGCAACGACGTCCTCAAGAGCCTTGGTCCGACGCGCCCAAAACAACATGGCACAGAGAGTATGATTGGTGTTACCCTTGCAATCTACCTCACAATCACCAAAGATGTTTCAATGGTGTACTAAATCAGGCCTGATGATGGTGCAAACCATTGGTGTTCCTCAAGAACCAAGCCAGAGGAGAATCAACAAAGAACAAACGCAACAAGAAGGACCTCCAACAGAAACCACATTGGAAAATTGGCAAACGGAAGACTTCTGTGGAGTTAACCAACAACCTTTTCAAGGCGTGGCTGCCAACACATGGTCAAAGAAGAGAAATATAGAGAGAGGACAATCATGTAATCCCAGTTGTTTCTCAAAGACACTCATACACAACAAGGGTCGAAGACCAAACACACTCTCCAAATGTGCGTAATCAACCTAAGGTACTGTTGTAGCAACACATGCATCGTTCAAGCTCGAAAAGGTTGCGCAAGAAAGGGACAACAAAAGGACAATTCATCCCCTTTCAAACATCATTGATCAAATGAAGAAGGCGAACGTGAATATATCAATGTGGGAATCTTTATCAATCCCAGACAAAGAGATCTTCTACGAGATGCCATGAAGAATTGGTCAACTTGAGCCAACAGGCCCATATGCAAGAGAAGGTCCTCACGAATGCTACTCAGTCAAGGGAATCATGGAGGACAACAAGGTAAAAGTTTTGAAACCCCTCCATTCTATATTTCATTAATCATCTAGGATAAATTAGTACACAATTGCATGATTGATTATGGGGCAAGTAGTTTAGTGATGCCAACAAAGCAAATAAGCGGATCACTGGGTTTGAAATATGAGCCTTGAGTCTTGAAAGGAGTAGAAATGAGCTAGATGGAACAGCAAGTAGGAAGCTGTTGAGTCATCAAGGGGTTAAGCCTAACACTACATTCTGTCCTAATGTTACAGAGTTTTGCAAGATGTATGTAATTGACCTCCCGCCACTCTTTGCGTTGTGTCTATCAAGAGACTTCACTGCAAAAATCGGTGGATATTTATCTGCAGATTGGTCACACATGATTTTTAGGACAAGGTATGGAGCCAAAGCAACAATCAGGTCAGAACCAATTGCCAATTTCCATATTGAGCCTCATGTACCAAATCCTATCAATGCAAATTGCTCGGCTTTTGATCAGGAGGAGTGTTCAAGTGATCTAGAAACAGGTACTAAGGTCGAGGGAATTCCTGATTTAACTTTGGATGAATGGGCAAACAAGAGTCATGAATTTGACCCATACAAGGAAATTGAAGAATCTGAATTGGGCGTGTATTGTATACACGAAGAAAATTCACCCATTCCCGACATCATTCAAGCTTGAACAAAAGGATGAAAACAAAGTTTGGAAATTATTTTTGATGGTTCGAGAAGCAGACAAGGTGCTGGAGGTGGTGCAATGTTGATTTCACCACAAGACATCAAATATTTTTCAGCTTTTCGTTTCCAGTTTTCTGTTTGAACAACACATTTGAATATGAAGGCATTGATTCATGGAATTCATTGGGCGGGAAAAGGGGCATAAAGAACTTGCAGTGTTTGGGAGATAGTGAGTTGATTTTCAACCAAGTTAGGGGACAACATGCTACAAAGAATGAATTGCCGAGAGCTACAAGAATAGGGTATGGGACCTCATTGAGGATTTCAAAGCTTTCAACATTGTGTCCATACCCAGGAAGAAAAATGAAGTCGCAGATAGGCTCGCAGTTGGAGCAACGTTTGATGTGGTTGACAACATCAGAAGGGGAAAAACACAACCACATATCCATGTGATTGTGAGGCCAGCAGTTCCAGATAATAACACAAGCTGGCAGGTGTTTGAGAATGATCAACAGATCATCAATTTCTTACAAGAAGAGGCTGAATTTTCAGCTAGGAATCAAGACAGATTAGAGCAGCAGTATGGGGATCAAGTAGTATAGCTGCGGACAAACAAGCTTCCTAAGGGTTTGGTAACATTGGAGTCTATCTTCAACCCTAACGACCAGTTTCGTAAGGAAAAGGCAAACATACAGGTCAAGAGAGAAGATTCAGAGCCAATTCCGGTTGGGGAAGGCAAAACACTTCAAATTGGTAAAGTGGCCACTGAGCAGGAGAAATCAGATTTCATACAACTTTGCCAAGAATTTCCAGATGTCTTCGCTTGGAGCTATGAAGACTTAAGAGGATTCGATCCAAATTTGGCACAACATACCATAGAATTGGATCCAGATGCTAAGCCCATCAGGCAGAAGTAGAGACCAGTCAACCCTCACATTGAACTCTGATGAGGAAAGAGCTAAATAAGCTAATAGAGGCAAGCATTATATTCCCGATCAAGCACTCAAGTGGGTTGCAAACTTTGTTTCGGTTAGGGAAGAAGAGTGGAGAAATCAGGTTCATGTGTGGATTTCCGAGACCTAAACAGGCATCTCTCAAAGACCATTACCCACTTCCTTCAATGGAACAAATATTGCAAGTAGTATCGGTTCGAGAGAGATTCTCTCTCCTAGATGGCTACTCGGGGTACAATCAGTGATGGTGAAAGAAGATGACCAATTCAAGACGGCTTTCACCACCAAATGGGGGACCTATGCCTATAAAAAATTCCATTTGGGCTATCAAATGCCGGAGCCACTTTCCAAAGGGCAATGGATATGGCATTCAAGGGGGTTGATCAATAAAATAGTTTCGATATATCTTGATGACATCACTTTGTATTCTCAAAAATGCAGGTAGATCACCTCTTTCATCTAAGGCAGTATTTCAGAGGTGTAGAAGATTTGGGGTATCTTTGAATCCCAAAAAATGCATATTCTTGGCTCATGAGGGAAAACTTCTAGGCCATATTGTTTCAAAGGAGGGGTTGACGATTGACCCAGAAAGAGTTGAAGCAATTCAAGCATTGCCATTGCCAAGTCACAAGAAGGCTCTTCAAAGCTTCTTGGGAAGGATCAATTTTGTCCGTAGATTTGTCCCAAATTTTGCTGCTCTTGTGAAGCCAATAACGCTGATGTTAAAGAAGAGTATGGCATTTAAGTGGACATCTGAAGGCAAGGCAAGTTTTGAGGCAATAAAAGAGGCTATATCTCAAGCTCCGACTCTCGTCAATCCAGACTTCTCCAAGGACTTTGTGCTATATGCCTTTGGTGGTGGGGACACGATTTCTGCAATCCTAGTACAACAAAACAAAGAAGGATTAGAACAACCAGTTGCTTTCTTCAGTCAAGGCTTGGAGGAATACGAAACTAGGTACTCTTTCATTGAAAAGCATGTCCTTGCGGTAATCAGAAGCTTAAAGAAATTCAAGCACCTAGTCTCAAACAATAAGATCCAATTATTGGTCTCTCATGCGGGAGTCAAGGACTTCCTTCTAAACAAGGATCTAAATGAGAAACGTGCAGGATGGATAACTCGTGTCATGGAATATGACATCGAGATCAAGGTCACCAAACTAGTACGTGGGAAGGGACTATGTGAGCAGCTAGCCTTGAGTCAACAAGTTGAAGCAGGTGATGAAAAAGAGGCTGCCTTGGTACTACAGGATAATCAAGAACAAGAAAATGATGACGTGCCTACTCCTTGTTGGACTCAGAATATGATACACTTCCTACAGACAGGCCTATGCCCTCTAGAAATGAGCAAAGCAAAGAGGAGATACTTCAAATTACAAGCCATTCCATATGTGCTTGTTGATGGTGTTTTGTTTAAGAAAGACATCAATGGAGTTCTATTGAGGTGCATCGGGACAGTCAAATTGAAAGGGTGTTACGAGATTTTCAAGATGGAGATTACGGAGGACATTTTGCCCCACGAGTATGACTCTCAAGATAATGAAGGCAGTGGTGGTATTATTGACAGCGGTCTTGAGTGATCGCTATACATGGATAAGAAAGTGCAAGAAATGTGCACTCTTCATAGGCAAAGAAAGACTAGCAGCACTTCCATTGCACCCATTCGGTTGATTAACCATTTACGCAATGGGGATTGGACTTCGTCGGGGCCATCAACCCAAACTCAAGCCAAGGCCACAAGTGGATTCTCACGGCAACGGACTATTTCACCAAGTGGATCGAAGCAATAGCACTCAAAGAGGCAAATGAGTCTAACATACTAGACTTTTATGAAGGAATAGTGACCAAGTTCGGTGTGCCAGCCACTATCATATCAGATAATGCATTGGCATTTATAGGTTCCAAGATTACAGAATGGGCTGTCAAGAATGGAATCTATTTGAGCACCTCTTCAAATTATTACCGCAGGGTAATGGATAGGCAGAGTCTACGAACAAAAATTTGCTAAGAATCATCAGGAGGACTCTAGACGAAAATCAAAGAACATGGCATACCAAGCTAAAATCAGCATTATGGGCTGACAGAATAACACCAAAGAGGTCTATAGGTAATTCCCCTTACAAGTTGGTCTATGGAAAAGAGGCAGTATTGCCTATATCATTAGAACTACCTACATTGGAGTTCATGAAGTAGTTGGAGTTGGCTGAGTTCGAACCAATGGAGGCTAGGTATGCAAAGTTGATGGAATTGGAAGAAATTAGAGAACATGCAGTTCAAACAATTGAGAAAGATCAGGCCTTAGTAAAAAGATGGTTTGATAAGAAAGCAAGAGCAAGGACCTTCAAGGAAGGGGACTTAGTTCTAAAATGGGATGCAGATCGGGCAAAACCAGGAAGGCATTCCAAGTTTGATGCCATTTGGAGTGGCCCCTACATGGTCACGGGATGTAAGAATAGCAATGCCTTCCAATTGTCTACATTGGATGGAGGAGAACTCCCGATTCCGGTTAACGGAATCCATCTTAAACATTGCTACTAAAAGGAAAAGGTTTACCCTTGTAAATATTAGCCTAGTTTTCAATTCCTCTAAGTGCGTATGCACATTGTCTTGTTGTAGTTAGGTTTCTGTTTCCCTAAGTGCTTCGGCACAGGTTTTGTTGCTCTCGGGTTGAATTTCTACTGATTCAGCTCGCTCTCAAAGAAGATGTCATGATATCAGGTTCAGGATTAGATATCAGGTTGATTTCAGGTTATTGCTATGACTCCATGCCCAATGGATTGCTAAAAGGCCATTGATCTTCTACCTAGCAGGTAGGTGATCCCATTGAGTCACCAAATTGTTGTATATATCTTTCCCCCGGGTAGATATAGACAAGCAAGAGAATGGAGAAATCAAAGAAGCTCAAATCCTCGACACACCCAAGGCGCATGAGAATGGGTGCACAAAAATGAGTGTCGACAGGGAAATGAGAACACCCAAGGCGCATGAAGTGGGCACGACAATGAATGTCAACGGGGCGAAGCGGTGCACCCAAGGCGCATGTAGAAGTGGCGCCACGACAATGAGTGTCGACAGGGAAAATGGTGCACCCAAATGGGAATGGCGCACGACAATGAATTTGACGACAGGAAAATGGTGTGCCCAAGGCGCACGTAATGGGTGCACAACAATGAGTGTCGACAGGAAAATGGTGCGCATGGCGCATTAATGGCGCACGACAATGAATGTCGACAGGAAAATGGTGCACCAAGGCGCAGAAGTGGCGCACAAAAATGAGTGTCGAAAGGGTAAAGGATGCACCCTTGGTGCATGGAAGAGGATGTCGACACACACATGGATGTGCCTATGGTGCACCTTCAGGAGGCGCAACATTTTGAGCGCTGATAGGAAGCAGACCCTGGCGCAGATATTCAAATGGCCATAACTTTTGACTGGGAGCTCGGATTCATGCAAGGTTGGAATTTTTGGAAAGATTACTCGGTCCTCTGTCCAACTACAACTGGATATCTCTAATTGGGTGAGAAAAATTCTTGAAAATGAAAAATACAGTTCACCACTTTTGGGTTCATTGGTTCTCACCTACCATCATTATGAGATGAGTTAAGTGCATTCTGGAGGTGGTTGGGGTAGATTTCAATTTTCTCTCTCTTTTCTCTCTCATTCTTCCTATAAATTATAAGGAGGGGCTTCTTTCTAAAGGTTTGACATTTCTGTTTTGCCCCTCCCTTCTTCTCTTTGCGCAGTGAACTTGTGGAGTTCAAACCTCCCATTTGAAATCGTAATGTAAATTTGCCTCTTGGCATTTTGCAGATGTGTCAGATCAATCCTGGAGCAAATTAATACATGTCTGTGGATGATTCTCAACCCTCTCTGTATTCATTTGCATCCCCTTGATCTTTCACTGTGAATCTGGCTATCTGTGTATGATCTTGCATTGCATTTTAATGGTCTGTGTTTATTTGGCAAGACAGGTGTTCTTCATTCCTCGGTGCATCACCTTTGTAGTTTAGGTTTTATTTCATGCATTTTCTTACCCTGTCTCCTTGGCAAGTTAGATTAGGTTTTTATTAAACCCTCTGCATTTTCTACGTGTGCATCTGAACAGAGGAATAGGAACCGGCCTTCATCCGGAGAGCTTTTCCATTTTCGCAAGGTCCCACACTTGGGAAAAGCTCCATGTTGTGCAAATTGCTTTGGATGCTTCAATGATCAAATTAGAAGTCCGATCGGCGCCTGTGGGTGTTGTGATTTGCCATCACTTGATTACAGGATCTGCCATTACATTCATGGGATGATGAAATCATTTTGCTAAATATTGCAAAATCACTAGGTGCACCTATCAATGGATGGACCCAAGAAACAGATCCAGGCTTGCTTTTGCTCGGTTCTGCATTTTCTCAGCTATGGATCAGGAGTTTCCGGAGCACATAATCTTGAAAACTAGATTTGGGTCTTGGACCCAAAAAATTGAGGTCGAAACTTTAAGATGTAAACTATGTCATAGCATTGGTCACTCTGACAAAAACTGTTCCAAGAAGAAGACCCCTCCTTTGGATACTGAACAGCCTGGGATAGGCACAGATCTAAACAAAGTTAGCAGGGATCCAAGCACGGATAGGAAGATTGATGACAAAGCTCCTAGCCAGAAGGATTTGGAGCTAAATAGAAAAGGTAAAAAAGGGGTTTTAGAACTCAAATAAAGAAGCATCTCGTCTGGCGCCCCAAAGCCACAACATTAGCTTTGCCTGAAGCTCCTAACAAAGAAGTCTTGGACAAATCTGTGAAGACATCCTTGGATAAACCTTTTGAAGCATCTAATAAAGAAGACTATGTTAAGGTATCCATGGAAGTGAACGAGCAAGATGGCTCAGTGAAGGTCAATTTAGTCCCTCTTGGGCATTCTCATATTGACATGTCAGAGGAGAAAGAAATTCAGTCATTCATTAGGGAGGAAGCTTGGAACAAGGAAGATATGACTACAAAAGAGCCTTTGGAGATTTTCTCTTCTGGGGAGAATGGTAATGCGGATCTACCGTGTCCCAGCATTACAACAGTGGCTTCGCCGGTCTGCTGCAGCACCAGATCAGCTTCTGTTCACACGCCTGACAGGATTCATAAAGAACGAGAAGAGGGGGAAGTTACGCCTGCCATGGAAATGGAAGATCCAGACTCTGGATTCACAATGGTCATTTCAAAAAAGAAAAAAAGATTGAAAGGTTTTGAAAGGATCCAGAATCATTATATAGTGATAAAAAAAAGAAAATAGACAATTGGGACACCTCTACTTCCAGAACAACTAGGTCTTCTGCTAGACGAATAGCTGATTTTGGAGGAAGTTCAAAAAGAGGAAGACCTTCTAAAAAGACTCTTAGATCTAAAAAGACGGAGAGGGATATTGCAGATGGTGTTCAGCGTCAGCTGAACCAGCAAGCAATTCCAACCACCAATCATTCCAAATGAAGATTATATCTTGGAATATTAGAGGCCTAAATGGAAACTCCAAGCAAAGAACCATCAAGGAGTTACGGGATTCCAGTAACCCCAGCATTTTGATTCTACAAGAAACTAAGATGAAAGCAAAGACCATTGAAAATATTAAATTTTTTTTTTGGGATAACTCTGAAATGGCGGCTGTTGACTCTCAGGGAGCTTCCAGAGGAGCTGGCTACTCTTTGGGACAGAAGGCACTGTACTGGTATGATTCTTAATGATAATATTAATCATCTTGCAATCAAATTTGTCACTATTGAGAATAAGAGTGAATGGATCTTGTCTAACATTTATGCCCCTAACTCTGCTAGTGGTAGAAGAAAACTTTGGGCTGATCTTAAAATCTTTAGAAACCAACATTGCTCTGCTAACTGGCTTATCATGGGGGATTTCAACTCCCCACTAAACCCAAGCGAGAAGTTTGGAGGTACCTCCACCTTCTCTAATGGAATGGAGGATTTTGCTGATTTTATTGCTGAACAAAACCTCTTAGATGTGGATCTGCATGGTAATAAGTATACTTGGAATAATAGAAGGTTGGGAAAGGAGTTCATTCAGGTGAGATTGGATAGGGCTCTAATCTCAGCAAGCTGGATTCTCAGTCAAGACTTCCATCTCTCTTCCCTACCCAGAATTGGATCGGATCATAATCCGATTGCTCTAAACTTTCTCAATTGGACTAAACCCGCAAGAAGCTCATTCAAATTTGAAAAGATGTGGATGGAACATGACAATATCTATGATAAGATAAAAGAATGGTGGGAATGGAATGGTGAAGGCACTGCTCAATTTAGATTGGTTCAAAACTCAAGAATGTCAAAAAGCAAGTCAAAATCTGGAATAAAAGCGTTTTTGGAAATGTATTTGAAAAAAAGAAAGAGTTAAAACAGAAGCTTCAGGATCTGGAGTTAAAAATGGATACTTTGGGGAGATCGGTTGAAGATGAAGTAAATGAGAAGAATATTCTATCTGAGTTGCATACGATCTGCAGTAGAGAAGAATCTTTATGGCGCCTTAAATCTAGAGCTATCTGGCTTAAAGAGGGAGACAGGAACACGAAGTTCTTTCACATGACTACTTTGAAACACAGAGCCTGTAACAGGATCTTAGAGGTTTCTAAAAACAATGGGAGTATCATAAAAGATCCCAACAACATTAAGAAAGAAGCGCTTGACTTCTACAAAAATCTTCTTAAAGAGAGAAATGTCAGCAACTCTGAAGCTATTTCCTTTATGTTGGAGGCCATCCCTCAGAATAATATCGAGGACCAGAAATTCAGAGACATCACTAAAGCTGTCACGCTTGAAGAACTGCAAAAGGCTGTTTTTTCTCTTGAGGGGGATAAGGCTCCTGGACCGGATGGGTTCTCTATTAATTTTTTTCAGAAGTTCTGGGAAATCTGCTCGGAGGATCTTCTCAAAGCGGTGAATGAATTCTATAGAATGGGAAATCTTCTAAAAGAGCTCAATAACACTCACATTGTGCTGGCACCTAAAAAAATGGATGCAAAAGATTTCAAGGACTTCAGACCTATTAGTCTTGTTAATGCCATTTATAGAATTTTTACCAAAATTATTACTACTAGACTATAGCTCATAATGAATGATCTCATCTCAAGGCAGCAGAGTGGCTTTATTAAAGGCAGGATAATACAAGACGGAGTGATTATGGTTCACGAGACTATACATTCCATGGAAAATAATAAAAAGGAAAATATGGTCCTTAAGCTTGATATGAATAAAGCTTTTGACAAGGTATCTTGGGTCTTCCTTGACAAAGTTTTAACTAAATTTGGGTTCACGGAAAAATTTAGAAGAATTATTAAGTCTTGTATATCTACAGCCAGGTTCTCTGTGGTTGTTAATGGGGAGCCTGTGGGTTTTTTCACCAGCAGCAGAGGTCTAAGACAAGGAGACCCCATCTCCCCCTTACTCTTCATTCTTTTAGCTGACAACCTTAGTAGAACAATTGGCAAAGCGGTTGAAGACGGCCTTTTAAATGGATCTAAACCCACTTCCATCAGCCAAGTTGTTTCCCATCAACAGTTTGCGGACGACACTATCCTTCTTCTTTTGGCTTCAGTTGTGGAAGCTAAGGCTATTAAGGCTCTATTACAACTCTATGAATATGCTTCTGGGAAAGAGATTAATTATGATAAAAGCACCATATTCTTTTTCAACACTCCTGTGGAAAGACAGCTCAAAATTGCTAAAATTCTGGGTTGTAAAATAAGTGCACTTCTAGCCACCTACTTAGGCCTCCCTCTCGGCACTAAGAAAGTCTCTCATAAGGTGTGGGATGAATTATTGGTGAGATTTCAGAAAAAAATGGCTGGTTGGAAAGGTGCCACTCTTTCTAGTGCTGGTAAGTGCCTACTCATTAAAAGTACTCTCCAAAGTCTGCCCATCTATATCATGTCACTTTTCAAAATCCCATCTTCCTTCAGAGAGAAAATTGAGAGGACTCAGAAATTTTTTTATGGCAAGGCATGGAAGAGAAGTTCAAATTTCACTTAGTGGCCTGGGATAAGGTCTGCACCCCGAAGTTTATGGGAGGGTGGGCATAAAAATATTGAGAAAATGAATGAGGCACTCATTGCTAAGATGGGCTGGAGAATGCTGTCTGAGAAACAACCTTGGATTGATTTAATTAAAGCAAAATACTTAAATCATCAAGTTGTTTACTCCTATCTGCATGATGAACACCTCCCCTATGGCTCCATTTTTGGAATAATTTGGTCAAGAGCAGAAACTTCATCAAGCAGGGTAGCAAATGGAAAGTGGGGGATGGCAGGGAGATAAACTTCTGGGAGGATAATTGGTTTAGTGGTAATCTCTTGGATAGATTTGGGATGGCTAAGGACAGCCTTATAAGCAAGTATGGTACTAAAATCAAGGACTACATTGAAGGAAATGGCACCAACAAGAATTGGAAAAAACTTACTGTGGAGCGAATTGATCTGAAACAAATTACTTCCTCCCTTCAGGATCTTTTAGATCTCTTTCCTTTAAGTCAGCTGGATTCCAAGGATGAGCTGGTTTGGAATAATTCCCATGATGGGAAGTACTCAGTCAAATCTGGTTATATCAATCTTTTTCATAGTAATCAATCTGATTTTAATTGGAACAAGATTTGGATGCCTGAATTAACTCCCAAAATAAATTTCTTTCTTTGGCTGGCCATCAGAGGTAGAATTCTCACCACTGACAATTTGATGAGAAGAGGATTTATAATTCCTAATTGGTGCCATCTTTGTAGGAATGACTATGAAGATATCAGTCACCTGTTCATACATTGTGATTATGCCAATAGAATTTGGAACTTTGTCCTTTCTAAATTCGAAGCTCTCTGGGTGTTGCCGAAGGATCTTAATCAGCTATGGAATCAATGGAACCCACCCTTCAGGCATTGTGTTATCAAAAGGATCTGGAAAGGCTATTGGAGGATTTGGAAGGATAGAAATGATATCATTTTCAGAAATAAGAAACAAAATTATAAACTCAGTATTGGAAAAATTTCTAAAGGTATCAAAGAGGATATTGCCAGATTTAAACCTCCCAAGAACAAGAGTTATCCTGAGAATGAAGAGTACATCTTATCCAATTGGCAGATTGGAAATTGGAGCAATCCTGGGAATAGTATAGATAGATCTTCGATCAAATGGCATCCTCCTGATTCTAATTGGTACAAGCTGAACTTTGATGGGGCCTCTAAGGGAAACCCTGGGACAGCGGCAGGAGGAGGAGCAATACGGGACCACAAAGGTAATTTGTTGTGATATGTTGGAAAAATGGGAGTTCAAACCAATCATTTTCCAAAGCATTATCTTCTCTCGGGGCTTGAGAGTTGCATAGGATCAAAATATTGAGAACCTAGTTGTTGAAGGGGACTCCTAAATATCATTAAACTTCTTAATCAGTCCTCATCTCCTAGTTGGAGTATTAAGGATTTTATCGCTGAATCCGTAAGCATCACCATACCTTCAATAGCATCAGAATCATGCATACTTACAGGGAGGGCAATAAATTGGCGGATGCACGCCAATTATGGCATTAATATAAATTTCACCATCTGGGATAATAACAGTATCCCTAATCAGCTACACAACAGCATTCATGCGGACCTTCATATGCAAGCAATCCCTAGAGATGAGTCTTAATCTTTGGAGGAAGATCAACATCAATAACACTCTCACACGTGTTGCTTTAATGAATATGATGAGGCAAATAATATCAAATATACATGATAGTAAGAATTATTTGGGGAACTTCAAGTGGAGTTATCTAGATTTGAAAATCACGCATGCGGGATGTACTACAGCTGTTGATATCGGATTCATAGCTCCTCGGAAACCGATGATAGATGTAATGTGATTGTTGACAGGGAAAGGGTTACTCTCACACGTGACTTCCCATAGGCTCAGTTCAGCAGTTACGCAGCCGTTCGTGAGAAGAGCAACGGCTATAGTCTCAGTTTTGTGTGGCTTTCAACAGCAAGAAGCGGACAGTCTCTACACTCATAGACATTTGAGAAATTTTTGTAACTAGTATATCACAGAGAAGATGGGAGGACCTCCCTGCCAAATTGAGCCATGCGCGGACCCCGACTGGAAGGAAAATACAGAGCTTTGGAACACTCTCAGCAAAGGAGGCTTCACCAACTTCATTGATAAGGTGCAGGGGCATGACCAAAGCATTTCTGTACGCTTTGCTAAGGAGTGGAAAGAGCGGACTGTCGACTATGGGGGACAGAAGATATTAGTCAATGAAGATCTTATTGCTGAAGCGACCGGCCTTAGTTTGGAGGGATACCGCTTCTTCAACAAAAGGGTTGACAGAGATGCTGAAGAAAGAAGATTTGTGGAGGGAACTGAGAAGCTCACATTTGGCATAGTGGCCTGCTTGTCAGCTCAATTCCACCACCCTATGATGAGGTCACTCGCATGATGATTCGATTCATCTCCTTGGAAGGTAGGTTTGTCACTGTCCCTGCTAAACATCTTATCTTTTTAAACCACTTCCGTAGGAATCGATTGGTTTGCTTCCCCCATTATCTGTTGAACTCCCTTGAACGCTCCATTTTGGAGTTTCAGAAGCACACCCGGGTGATTCCCTTGCATCAAGGACTTATTTTGTTGATTCATAAATGCTGCCTTCTTAAGTACCCTGGTCTTCCTTCCTCTCCTAGCCCGGCTCCCCCTTTGATGGGCTTCACTTTGCCGCCGCCCTGTTTCTCCTCTTTACCCTTGCCTCTGCCCCCACCACCATTACGCCACCCCATGCCGGCTGCACAAACTTCTCCTTCGTTCCCCTGCTGCTGCTCCCATCACCCACCTCGCCTCTACCTCTAAAAGACCAGTCACCAGGGCTTCCAGGAGGCTCAACCTTGAGACTCTTGCTGTGGAGAAGGAGCCTTTTGAACTTGAGATTGCACATGACCTGCTGAATATCAGTAGTGCCAGTCCCCGGGAAGTGCGGATGGATAGCTCTTCTAAGAGGTTGGAGGCCTTAGAGGCTGAGATGAAATTGCTGAAGGATGAGGTCAAGAACCTAGCTAAACAGAAAGGCAAGAAAAGCATGGAGGGGAGGGGAACATTGATAGCAGTCAGATTGAAGACATATACAAGAAGCTGACCTCCTTAGACTCCCGCTTAGGGAAGGCCAAGACTAGACATGATTACAACATTTCCGCCTTTAGGGTGATTGAGGAGTTCATCGAGGGTCATGCCAAAAGTGTTTCCAACCTCAGCGGTGTCCTGCTGCACTTTGGGGCAACGAAAAAGAAAGCAAAAGAACCATTGAGGAGCTTGATAAGACTGATGCTGCCCATATGACTACTTTGAGTATGTTTCATGCCTAGAAGAGAGTCAAGATCAGTATCGATAAAGCTGCCAAGAAGTAGTTCTGGATGCTTCTGCTGCTTTTAGTTGTTTTTTTGTTGTTTTTCTCATGGTCTGCTTTCGCTTTTTTTTTTCTTTCACATTTTCTTGTTTTGTCTCATTTGAGTAGCTGTTTCTGAGCTACTTGGAGCTTCATTGTAACACTTGGATCTTGATCCATTCTCTCTGTTTCTCACTCTTATTCGGCTCTCAGGCCTTCTTTTGTATTCAAGGGTATAGTCCCTTTCAAAAACTATTTGCCAATAATAAAAAAAAAACACTTTTTGTGCTAACATCCACAGAAATTTCCAAAGTTGTTCTTGGTACCAACATGAAGATTTTTATGCACCAACAATATCAACCAAGGAGAAGTTTGGAGGGACCCATAGATACATAACACAATCCATCTCTTAAGATCACTAATTTGGGCTTTGAAGATTACTATGGTGATTCCGATAATGCATAATTCAAGTTGGGCTTTGAAGACCTATAAATTTTCTATACAATTTTTAGAAATCTTCTTGGAGTTACTAAGTATGAAAAAGGTTTTAATGAGATCTCAAACATTGCTTCCTATTTTACACAAGTTGTACTTTGATGAATATAGAATAATGATTTATCAAATTTTCTCTAATCCTTCTCATGCTATCATTTCAACAAAAAAATAAAAAAACTTCAATTGGAAAACTAGCTTGTTGGCCAATCAAAGGCAAAAATAAATAAAATAAAATAAAAAAATTTGATTGGAAAACCAGCTTTGCACGCCAATCGAGAGGCAAAAAAAGAAAGAAAAAACTTTGATTGGAAAACCAGCTTATTTACGCCAATTAAAGACAAAAATAATTTGATTGGAAAACCACTTTTAGCCAATTAAATAAAAAATAAAAGGTGGTTCTTCTTCAAAGACAATCAACTGTTACCTAGTGGTTTCCTTCTCGACACTATTTGACCATGTTAACAATATGATGACAAGGAAAACTAGAGGTATGATCAAATTATTTTTTTCTACTATTTTATTTTTAAGCTTTCTTGTAAGTTTTTTTTATTACAACTAGATCCACTTTTAAGATCTCCAAGGAAGGCAAGATAAAATTCATATCTCCCCTACTTACAAATATGAAAATATATGCACCTCTTTGCAATCAAAATTTTAGAGTCTAATTTATGGGCAACCATGAATAAACAACATGCATGAGGACATGCATGAGATTAGGTGTGGGAGAGAAGGAGAAGCATGAGGTATGTATTTTTTATTTTAAATATGAGGTGCAAGGGTAGTAAAAGGAAATCCAAACAAGAACCTTGTAAAGAAAAGAAATAAAAAAATAGAAGAAGATCCACACAAGAACTCGTCTGTAAAGAAAATAAATCAAAATACCAGAAGGAGATCCACACAAGAACCTGCTGTAAAAAAAAAGAAATAAAAAACAATGAAGGAGATCCACATAAGAACCTATTGTAAATAAAAAAAATAAAAAACAACAGAAAGAGATCCACACAAGAACTTGTTGTAAAGAAAATAAAACAAAAACATTAGAAGGAGATCCACACAAGAACCTGCTTTGTAAAAGAAAAGAAAAATAAAAAACAACAAAAGGAGATCCACACAAGAACCTGCTATAAAAGAAAGAAAATTAAAAATAATAGAAGGAGATCCACAAGAACCTATCCTTGAACTATATATGGAATACATACATGCATAAGCTCAATGCGACAGAGAAGAATCTAAGAAGAGGAGATGATAATATAATGCATGAGGACATGCATAAGATTAAGTGTGGGGCAATGATGAGGCCATAAATTAGAAATAAAGTACCATTATTTTGTCCTTCTAAGTTACCTTTGAAATTGGATTTAAATGTAATCTAGGAACTTATAGTTTTCTTAAGATAGAATATAGGATATATATCTTGTTCATTCTTTAGAAATCTTTTTATCTATTTTGTTGACTAATCCTATTGATTATTTAGGAAAAGATGCAAAGTCTTGTGTATGTAGGCCATAAATGAAAGATAATGCTAATATTGGGAAAAGTGGAATTGATCATGAACAACACATTTAAACTCAAATATGATTTCATATTCATATTCCTCTAAAAATTCTACAAATTCAAAAAAGAATCATCTCAATCCAAGATTGCATGCAAAATTTATAGTTGTTTTAAGTTATCTTTGGAACTCACAGATTTAGTTTTGGAACTCACAGGTTTAGTTTCGAAACTCATAGATTTAGTTCCAGAACTCATAGATTTAGTTCCGGAACTTGCATCAATTGGATATCATTTAGTTCCGGAATTTGTAATTCATATATATTTTATTTTCAAGCGATTAAAACAATGGAAAAAGCTACAAGGTATATAATGAAAATTACTTCAGAACTTGTAATTCATGGAAAAAGTATATTTAGTTCCAAAACTTTCATAAAATGAATGATAAATTTAGTTTTGGAACTTTCATAAAAGGAATGACAATGTTAGCTCTGGAACCTACATCAATGAAATGATAGTTTTGAGGAATTGTGAAAAATCAGAGAATCCAATGGAAAATATGAGAGAGGTTTTTGTTCATAGAAATGTTTTTAACATAAACCTCATTCAGATTTGCTACAAGTTTTACCAATGAAGAGAAATCTAACTTTTAGTGAGCTGCAGTCCGAGGAAAAAGTGTATCAAATGAGCACTAAAAGTTCCATAAACAGAAACAAAAAAATTCAAATAGAAAATATGAGAGATATTTTGTTCATATAAATGTGTTTAACAAAAAACCTCATTTATATTTTCTACAGGTTTTACTAATGAAGAGAAATATAACTTTTAGTGCAAATCAAGAAAGTGTATCGACGAGCACTAAAAGCTCCATAAACAGAAAACTTAAACGGAAAATACGAGAGAGGTTTTTGTTCATAGAAATGTGTTTAACAAAAACATCATTCATATTTGTAACAAGTTTTACCAATGAAGATAAATCTAACTTTTAGTGAATTGCAGTCTGAGGAAAAAACGTATTAGACAAGCGTCAAAAGTTCCACAATAAAAAACAACAAAGTCAAATGGAAAATACGGGAAATGTATTTAGTCAAAATCAACTTTTAAGGAAAAACCTCCTTCCAATAATGTAGGAGAATAAAATCATTGTGATTCTTGTTACCAAAAATCAAAGAGAAGATTTGAGAGCAAATCTTCCTGAAATAAGTGAGATAAGACTTTGACTCCAATAATATATCTCTCCATATTTTGTGGAGATGGAGATCTTAGTTGTTAGGATTAGAATAAAGATAAGATCATATTGTATCTCCCAAAATAAGGAGTTGGTTAGATGCATAAATTATAAATACAACCTTCCACACTTAGATATGTAATGTTTTACTACCAATAAATGAATCTGTTCTTTTCTCTCCAATATTTTATAGTTTTGAGTTAAGATCTCAAAGCATGGTTTAAATCCTCTTCCAAGGAATGAGCTAGCTACTCATTCTAAGGAAGATGGATCTGTATATTTGTGTTTTTATTTTGTAATAATTTGTGTTTATTTCTTTTTCTGTAATTATCATCTTGTTGTGTTGTTCTTCTCTTTGTATTGTAACATTCAGTCTATTGTAAACCTGTAGGTGTTTCATTTAATTTTGCTTATTTCCAATTCAACAATTTTAATTTATGTAAGTGTGATTTTCTTTATGCAAGTGTGTATAAATTTATGTAAGTTTGGATTATGTTTAAGGGAGATGCTTTCCAAGATCTTCTTCTCTTAATGCATACAACCTTCGGACACCAACCCAGATTGACATTATTAATGGTAAGGATTGATGACCCTCATCAATTGCAATGCATGAATAGATTTTACACTCTCTGGATCAATTGTCAACCCCTCCTTAGACACAATGTGACCTAGAAACTTACCTTCATGAGCCAAAAATATGCATTTCTTTGGGTTCAAGGACACTCGAATCTCCTGCATCTTTAGAATACCTGCCTGAGGTGAAAGAGATGGTCTGCTGCATTTTGGAGAATATAGTGATGTCATCCAAATACACAAGAACTATCTTGTTCAATAATCCTTTGAATTCCACATCCATAGCCCTCTGAAATGTTGCTCCAGTGTTTGATAACCCGAATGAAATCTTTCTATAGGCGTAAGTGCCCCATTTTGTAGTGAAGGCCATTTTGAATTGGTCTTCCTCTTTTACCATGACTTGATTGTAGCCTAAATACCCATCCAAGAGAGAGAATCTCTTGAACTAGCTACCACCTGCAATATTTTCTCCATGGAAGGTAATGGATAGTTATCTTTGAGAGATACTCTGTTTAGGTCCCTAAGTCTATGCTAACCTTGATATCTCCATTATTTTTCCTAATAGGTACCACATTTGCTACCCAACTTGAATGTTTGATTAGAAATATGATACCCACCTCAATGAGCTTGTTTAGTTTTTCTTCATCATAGGTTTGATATGAGGGTTGAAAAGCTTTTGCTTCTTCCTAATGGGCTTGGCCTCTGGATGCAACTCAATTGTGTGTTGTGATACCTTTGGATTAAACCCTCTCAAGTCTTCATAGCTCTAAGCAAAGACATCTGGGAATTCCTAGAAAAGCTATACGAATTCATATTTCTCTTGTTCAGTACTCACCCTACCAATTTGGAGCATTTTACCTTCTCCAACTGAAATAGGCTCCGAGTCTTCTCTTTTGACCTAAATGTTCACCTTTTCTTTTCTAAACTAGTCATTTGGGTTGAAAATCGAATCCAAAGTCACCAAGCCTTTAGGAAAATTGTTCATCTGCAGTTGTGCTATCTCGATCCATGTATCTTTGTTGCTCTAATTTGTCCTGATTCTTGGTAGAGAACTTAGCTTCTTCTTGTAGGAAATTGATGATCTGTTGATCATTATCGAACACCTACCAATTTATGTTATTGTTTGGGACTATAGGCCTCACAACCACCTTGATATGGGGTTGTGTTTTACCTCTCTTAATGTTTTCGGCAACATCAAATGTCATCCTAATTGCTGCAAGTCTATTCGTAGCCTCATTCTTCTTTCTTGGTATGGAAACAATATTAAATGCTTGAAATATTCAATCAGATCCCATAACCTATTCTCATGAATCCCGATAAGATTATTTTTTGCATCACTTTGTCCTTTGACTTGATTCACAATCAACTCACTATCTCTTAAAACTTATAAATTCTTGATACCCCTTCTTCTCACCCAATACAATCCATGAATTAATGCTTCGTACTCTGCTGCATTGTTTGAGCAAGAAAATTGAAAATGGGAGGCCGAGTAGTATTTGATTCCCTATGGTGATACCAACATGGTGCCCCCTCCTGCACCTTGCCTGCTCCTTGAACCATAAAAAATAGCTTCCATACTTCATTATCATCCTTGTTCTCTGGCTTGGTGACGCTAGGAAGAGGTGTATTTTCTTCATGCAAGTAGTATACACCTAATTATTCCTCCTCCATATCCTGTATGGATCAAAAGCATGCCTCCTATTTTCCCATTCATCTAATACCAAATTTGGATTTCCCCCAACCTTAGTACCTATTTTTGGAGTACCTTGACAATCCTCTTGGTTGAAAGATTAGAATTTGACATTGATCAGATTTGGCACATGAGGCTCGATGTGGAAGTCAGAAATTGGTTTTTATCGATTGTAGCTTTGGCTCCATATCTCATCCTAAACAACATGTGAGACCAATTTGTTGACAAATAACCTCTGATCTTAGCTGTGAAATCCCTTGAGAGGAAAAGGGCGAAGAGTGGTGGAAAATCAATAATCGACACATCCTGCAAGACAGTGACATTGGGACATGCATGCAATGTAGATTCAAATCCCTTATGATTCCCACTATCCATACTACTGTCCCATCTAACTACACCAACTTCGAGCCCAAGTGATCTGTAATCTACTTCGGTATTATTGAGATGATTTCCTGAATCAATCATGTAATTGTGCACAAGGCTATCCCCTATAATTAAAGACACATAAAATGGTGGAGGCTTCAATTTTTGTTTGATTTACCTCCCTCTTACTAAATGTATTTGTGAGAACCTTCTCCTAATTTTTAGATGAATCGTTTGAGGCTAGCCAATTTACCATGGGTGCTTGCAACATGCATCGTTGTCTTGGAATAACCAAAGTGACTCCCACTTAGAAATTCTCATGTTCATCTTCTGCATTTAATCAATGATGTTGAATGGTGGTGGATTCTCTTTCTCCCGCCCCTTGTTTGGCATGAGGTTTTATAGGGAACATGAGATAGTACATGAGCTGTTACAACTGGTGCATTGGGATAACTTTGCACATTCGGGGCTACTCTTGCATTGTTGAATCCTTGCTATGTGGGAGTGGGATGAAGAATGACTGGATTATATGATTTACCTTCCTCAATGTTCTTTTTCTTCTACCATTTTTTTCTGCTACACCTTGGAAAGGATGTTGATTAACGCAACAAAAATCCTCTCCTTGCCAGTTCACTAGTGTAGTTTCAGCTTTGAGATGCCGCTTGAGAACTCACTTGCTACTGATTTCCCTCTTCACTTGTTTCTTGACACACACCTCACCATCTCGTAACATAAAGGCTCGATTGAGCACCATTGAATCATGGTTCTTAGTTATGAGGATGATTGCAAGGGAAACACCAATCATACTCTTGTGCCATGTTGTTTTGTATCAAAACCAAAGCCCTTGTTGTTGAAGCTATATTAGGATTGTATGGTTGAAATGACTTGGCAGCTTGAGGTTGTCCTAGATTTTGACTTTGAGGTTGAGCTAGAGGCCTGCTTAGCTGATATGGAGGCCTATTTAGCTAAGCTTGAGGTTGGTATGGTCTTAAATTCAAGTCTACTACCTCTTGATAGTTACCAACTCATTCCCAAATTCTGCAGCTTCTTCATGACCTCTTGGAGCTCCTTGGAAGTGCTAAGAGAAGTAGAGGCCTCAATGTTGCTTTGACTTTGAGGAGATGGAATGGGATTCAACTCAAGCACTTAATTGGTACTAGGATTCCCCATATTTAGATAGAGGGGCATAGGTGGCTTGGTGCAAGCTTTCTGACCTATATCAAGTAGTTCTCGACTTGATTATAATGACATATGCTCCAGGTAGGGTCACTCCTCCCATAGACTGGATCATCACAGATATTTTTGAATTTAAAGCTTTCAAATAGTAGAGGAATGCCCCTTCTACTACTGGTCTCACAGCCATTGGGATCTTGTCCCATATCCTTTGAAATATAAAGTTAAAATTGGCCATCTACTAATTAGGGGCTCTCTTGATTGTATTTAGCTACTCTAAGAGTGACAAGTTATCTGTCCTTTCTCCAAACTAGTTATAGAGGGATGAACACAATACATACCAGTATTTAATAGGCTATGCTCTTAAGCTCATAAACCATTGTAGCGCCTTACCTTTGAGAGAAGAAACAAGGAGCATAACTACAACATCCATCTCGTTTATCTCGTGAATGGTGTGGTCATTTGTAATGTCTAGAATATGATCAATAGGAGTTGTATGATTCTCCCTAGTGAAGTAGGGAATGATCTTCAATGCTACAACTAAAATAGGGTTTTGTACATTGAGGGTGAGTGGACTACTACCCATGAAATGAACAAATGGGTTTATTGGTGGAAATTTTGTTGATGCACCATCCTGATTGGCCTGAGGACCCTAGTTGATTGGAGAAATGGCCTACCAGGTGGAGGCATAGACAAGGTCATGTTTGGTGGAGATGGAGATCTCTAAAATTTCCTTCCCCTCCTTTCTCTTCCTGGAGATAGTTACAAATATTCAAAGATTCCTTCTTCTCTTGATCTAGACTAAGTTTGGATCCACATATGATTCGGGACTTGAGCTGCTACACCATTGAGTTCTTCTTCTTGGGAGTCGATCAAACGTGCTTCACAAAACCTCAAAAGGTTACAAATAAAAAAGAAGCAGACGGTCTTGGTGTAATGAAAGATTCATATCAGATGCTATGCAAGAACACCTAAAAAATGATTTTTGTCCCACTTTGGATGAACCAAAACTATTAGTGTAAAAAAATTAGCACCCTAGGATTTGTGTAATACAAAACCCTACTTCTTGACTAACATGGCCTGTCTCAAGGTGTAGGACCTGCATGATTGAAATAGGCCTTTAAAGAAGGTTGGTTCCTCTACCTATCCCTAATGCTAACACTACCTCTAGAAAGGAAAAATGTGACTATCCTATAGCTAACCTAGACTTCCAAGTGACCAGGGAAGAGAGAAGTGCATAAAATGTAAATCCTAAGCTAATGAGGGTGATAACACCAAGAAAAGGGGTGGAGAGATTCCTAGTGAGTGAAAACAGGGGTGAAATGAGGTAAGAGAGGGAAGACAGAGGCACCATAGTCTAAAACCACACTCAAGTCTCCATTTTCATAAAAACAACTAGATCCGAGCCCTACAAAGAACAAGGCATGCACAAGATACCTACAAATATAATGGAAAAGAAAAAGAATACAATATAACTAAAGAAAGGGAAAAAGGCCACAAAACATCAATTTTATTGATTAAAATGGTGCACAATCCATTAAAATGCAAGGAGGAAAGAATCCTTCACAAAATGCCTAGATTTGAGGCTTACAACTCATAGAAAAATTCTAGGAAAAATTTAGGAGGGTTGCTTTCTATAAATTCTGAAAAAATCTCTTTGAAAAATGAGGGGTTTGAGTACAATTTATAGCCATTGTGCCCTAATTTTTCCCTAATTTCTACATTAAATTCCTAATAGGTAGTTGACCAACCGTAACCACCACCATTAATGCTCTTCTCACAGCCCTGGTTGTTGAGTTGTCTTTTCATGCTTAAATACCTGACATGAAGCATTAAATATTCTGACATGTAACATTAAAGGCCCTAATAGGTAGTGAGCTATCTTTCCATGTCTACATTTTCCTATGATCCGTGAGACATCCAATTAAGATGCTCTATTTTTGAGATCGTGGGTCATCCACCGTGTTTAGTTGGAGGTTTCAATCCGCACTTTGGGCCATGCACCCAAAAATTGATCCAATGGTGGCTACTTACCATGTGACCCATCCAACCACATATAGGTGGACGTCCATCCATCCTCTTCTCGCATAGTCCGTGACTCATCCAACTTGTTGACCCATCCAACCTATGACTATATACCTATACCCCCTAACGACCCATCTATCCATGTAACCATCCAACCCACTCGGACATACTGACCTACCCGGACATATAACTTCCTATCCGTATGACTCTGTCCAACCTAGGTTGAACAACCATCCGTTTATTGGCCATACATCCTACATGGGCCGTCTAACCAAGAGGGTTGAATGACAATCCATTTATTTTCTCAGATAAGGGATTAGATGGCTACCAACCTAGGACCCATCCAACCCACCATCAACCAAGGGGTTAGATGATTGTCTCTCTCATCATCTAACCCGTGGTGGGAAAACTATCTAAACTTATGCCGTCCAACCTAATTATATGGTTTCTTGCCCCGCATTGAACACCGAGCCCTCCAAGCCACTTCATTTCTTTGTTTATCTACTTCGCTATTAACCTAGCCATCCAACCTTTGGTTGACCAACCTGAAAATTCATCCTATCTAACCAAATTTTTGAAAATTTTCAATTCTTTGATGAGCTTGACCATCAAATCCACCATTCGTTGTGGCTCGCCAACTCACCGAGAGTTTAGACCAGCTCGACTAAGCCAAAACATGAGCTACCTTGAAGATTGAAAATCATTTGTTGTCCCCATCAACCGGAAGTACTTTGACTGTTAATTTGTCTATTTTTAGGGGTGCAAAAAATTAATAACAAGTTATCCTCAAATAAATTAGTTCCATTCACCTTCTTCTACCATGCTCTCTTCTCCTCCCCCTCTTACACTGTCATCATGACTATCTTCTCTAATCGTTCCCCCTTAGTGTGCACATTTCCTACCACTTCAAGTTTATCTCTCATGATCACATGTCTCCAATAACAAATAACTCCCTCTTTAGTTCCATTTTGGATAGCAATCCAAACCCCGAGAAGAGGAAAAAGGTTCTCCTTCGAGAATCCTTTTATTTTAGTATGCTAACTCCTACTCTATATCCTTCATCCAAGAAGCCCAAAACCTATCCCAAATCACCATTGATCCATTAGAAGAGAAGTTCTATAATATTTTTGTTCCCATTTCTAAAAATTGTAAGGAATAAATCACTACTACTTATCAGATAACTAAAGTGGCACTAGGAAAATCACTACAAAGGGAGCACAACAGATCTACAGGAAGCCTTCGATAAATTATTCAAGAAACACATAGAAACTAAGGATTAAATTAAGCAAAAATTTGAACAAATGAAAACATTACTTCTCAAGGTCACCAAACCAGCCCCAATATCTTCACTTACTTAAACCAATTATGATGCATCATCTTTCTCAGAGTTTAAGAAGATCACAAAAAAAGGGTGAGTTGTTGATAGTTGGATTGAAAGGATCCTCAACCATGTTAAGAAGTTGATTGAGGATTTTTTTAGGTCCATAATGATATTAGAGAAAAATTTCATCTATCAAGAAGATGAATGATGAGTTTGACAAAGAACACAACAATTGGGAGCTTACTCTAGAGGCCTTGAATGGGCTCAAGAAGGTTAATGCAAACAACCTTGTTTAAGAAGGCATAATGAAGAGAAGGGGAAGCATTTTGAGTTTTACAAATCCATTGAATTTTGAGTCAAAATTTTACAAGAAGCAAAGGATAAGTTATAAAAATTATATGGAAGAGGGAATTGATTCTACCAATGATATTGGTGATGAATTTTCTAATGTACCTTGCCAAGTACTAGATGAGTACTCAAATATCCTACATAAAAATAATATCTTTTGTAGAAACTAAAATTATGTCACCCTAATTCCTACACATGCATACACACCATAGGGAACCCTTTTATAATCCCACATGGTCATTTAACCTTTATACCAACTTACATTACCAATATACCAACTATAACCACTAGTAACCACATGTAATTATAAAAAAACAAAAACAAACAAATAACTAAATAACTAAACCTCCCAAAAAACTCCCCATGATCTCAAAACAACAATATACCATCATAAAACATAATATACTAATAAAACGAAATGGTTGAAACCAAATTCAACCATTCTCCTTGAAATGGAAATAAATTGGTGTAGTCTCTCATAATTGGCGTCGATTGGTGTGGATCAACAACGATCAATTGAAATGACATCGACCCTATAAAACTCAACTCATGCCTCTTCCCAAGGATTTCAAAATCAATTCTAACATCCAACCGAGGAACTCATAGGTGAAATGCTTAATACCTTTAGATTCATGTGTTAAACAAGTGTGAGGTGATTCAAAGCTCTCTGTTGTCTTGCACTCATTTTGGAGAAATCCTTTTCAATATCCACCCATCCCAAGTCTATTTTCCTTAAAGGTATGTAATTTTATGTAATATCATAAACTATTGTTCATTGATTCAATCATATTATAATATAATTTTTTCATTTAAGAACATAAAATCCCTTATTGATAACCATAGGTATCAAAACATGTTTCCTTAATTAGAAGCAATTTTAACAAAATTGACATCAATCACCTAGATCAACACTAATCTACCGGATCAATGTAGATCCATGTTAAGATTATCCCATTCTACATTCATAATACATTTTTCTATATTTTCTAGTATTTTATAATCATAAATAACATTCATTGTCTTACAGGCTTCTACTTGTGTTAGATGTCCCTTCTAAGAGTAGCTTATGAACCTGAAACTATTTTCAACCTACCCATTGTGTGCCAATTGTTCATGTGGAAATAATCTGATATTGACTACGATTTAATCCTATATGTCATCATCCACACACATAACCTAGACAACATCACTAAATAGTTAAAATTTCTCCATGACCATAGTAATAAATCTAATAACTACCACGACAATGCATTTAACCCTCCCCGACCTATCTTTGGGGATGTCGATCACGTATCGATATCTAGACATTACACATTCAAATATTTTTACTTGCATCTTCTGATATTATTTGTAAATTTATCATTATCATCAGATTAATTGTCTAAAAGTGATTTAAAACCCATCAAAGGAATCCCTTTGGTTCCTAGGATTTTCCTTTTCTAAGAAAATTCACCTCATTATTATCTAATATCTTTCTTGTCAAATTTGTCTACATGTTTGTAGGTTTCTAGATCTCTAGAATAGGAGTTTCTTGCACTGTTTGGATATGTTACCTTTCATCATCATCTACATAGGTATCATTAAACCTTTTCATTTTTGAGTTTTAGTGATTTATTTCACATAATAATATAGAATTCTAAAATCTACTTAAACATCTGACACACTTGATGGGACCTTGTCCCTTTTGATTAAATTCTATAATTCTATAGTATAACCTACTTTTCTTTACTTCATGCATGCTATCTAACCTTTTTTAACTCAAATTATATGATGAGTTCTTGGAGGGTGTAATATATCAATAATAAATAGGAATATTTAGTGAACAACAATATTTCCCTCTTCTCTCATTTATATTCTCTTTTCAATCCCTTTCAACATTGTATTTTGGGTTTTTTCCTCATCAAAAGAAAATTGTTCTTTTTGGGACTTAAAAAAAATTCACATTCTTGTATTTGTGTGATCATCTAGTTTAAATAGGGGTTAACATTTCCATTTATCACTTCCCCTCAAAAACTACCAAAACCACTTATAATCAAATTTGCACTCTAAACATTCTCTCTCAGCCTACCTACTTGGATTTCATCACTAAGGGGGAAGTGAATAAATGTTCTGCAGTCGAGTATTAATAATTAATGGGTGGTATATTGGCTAAGAACTCAAATCCCTTATCACTATAGATCATAAACTAAGGGGTTAGGCCCCAATATTATGCCTCATACAAACACCAATGTAGATTGATGCCTCTCACACCTCTAGGTATATCAAGGACTCTAACTTAAACATACCTAAAAATACCCTTATTAGGCCTAATTATTATTACCCCTTTATAATTCATGTTTTCTTTTCACATATTTTCTAAAAGATAATCAATATAATCAAATACTTTTTGTTGATTGTGTGGTTTACATTTAAACAACCTCTTTCATTTATTATTTTCTTGATATCTCATGGTTCTGACTAGACAATAGTCCTAAATCCAAAATATCATAGATATGTCAAACCCACTACAAAATCCATAGAAAAAACCTAAGAATAATTCATCTCTCCCAACATTATATCAGACACCTCCAAAACACCAATCCACCTCTCCCATAGTTCTTCACTAGTAGATATCAAACCTTTGAAGAAATTTTATACACCAATATTATCACCCTCTAGTAATTATCTCACTTCACAATCCATCCAAATTCCCCATTATTAGACTGGATCCTCAACCACTTATCACTACCATTTCTTATGACCACTCCAAACTCATCCACCTCACATATAAACCGGTTATCAAAAAATCACTCCTTATACCACCCCTGGTCAAATAGAAACATCCACATCTATTTTTCAACCACTTTGGTTAGCTTTTAACTTAATACTACTTCATCAGAAAACACCTAGTAAGATACCCTACTATCTACCACTTCAAATAAATCTATTAGAACTTAATGTCATATGACTACCCCACCATTTGCACTTAGTCACATGGTACCCACTTCACCTCCTCCCTCAATGGTATCCTTTGGTATACCTCATCGTGTGAGTCCTGTAGTCATGTCCTCGCATTTTTCTCTCATTATTATTCATCTACAATCCATAATCTAGTTGTATATATCCATGAATTTTTACCACCAATTAATACAAGTGTTATCACTAGAACTCATCCCCTTTTCTAACTAGAACCTACGGTTAGTGTCCCACAATTTGTATATGTTCCTCCTCAATAGAATCCACAACCATTGTATCCCCTTATCAACACTTTTATTCCTCATTATTATCAATATATCCACTCTTATTCACAACCATTAATTTCCCAACCAATGTACCATACACCAATGAACCTATCCCCTTTTAGAACCCCCTTTAACATATCCACAATACCAATCAAATCCCTATCCTACTGATGGGATAATATTTCTTCAACAAGTATCCAATCCCACCAGAACAATCCCATGTAAACATTGATGAATAAAATAACAAGGCTAGAAGTGTCCACCGTGGGACCAAAAACTATATTCTCATACAAAAAAATTACAAAAAACCTATCAATCTAGCAATACCTTTCAAACCATACCCTCCACATTGGGAACTTTTGAAATTTACCAAGTTCTATAGTAAGGAATACCTACAAAAACATCTTAGGGCCTTCTAGAACTCATTCTATCTCATAGATCATCACAAATATGTTGGGAATACCACATAGTGGAAAGGTGGTATGATTCAATAACAAACCAAATCATGTAAATACTGATCTATACAATTCCCCAAAATCTACAATAGTGGAAGTATAAACTAGAATAATCCAAATAAAAAAAAGTACACACACATAACACAACATGTACCGTGGTTCACCCAATGCGGGCTACATCCACCAAAGATAGATATCTCAATATATATAATAAACAAGAGTACAAACCGACTCTTCCATATAAGAGTACAATGCATCTCTCTAAGAGTATCTCCTCCTCTCCTCTAGATCTCTAAATGGATCTCCATGAGTGCACTAAAATTGTGCCTCCAAAAATTACCAGATATCACGGACTAGTAACTACTACATCTCCCACCATGGAACCAAGCTCACCTATGAACATGAAAAATCCCTCTCACAAGGGTCTACCAATGTGAAACCATATATGTGCACCAAGAAGTAAGTATCTCCTCCATCTCACTGCATCAACATGTGCATACAAGAATACTTCCTCTACAATATCTGGATACTATTTATACCCACAAGCTCTCCTCCGAGCTACAATACTAGATCTACAATGGACCAACAATATAACATGATCTCATGGATCTACAATACAAGATCTCACAACAACCTATGGATCTACAAGATGAAATACTATGTGCTTTGCATACTATGCAAGCCATTACATTGAGATAAGACAATACAAAGGAAATACAGTAGAAGACATAACACTCTTCTCACCATTCAGATGTACCTGCTATTTCCTTCTATCCAACTTCTCTCCATTGAAGCTCTATCTTCATGCAATCTTTTTCTTCTTTTTCTTCTTCTTCATCTTCAACCAAGGAGAATTAACATTCTTCCTCAATCCTTATATTCTAACCCTATTTTTCTAGCTTATATAAGTTTTTACAAACTTAGGGAACCTTAAATATGTATTTATAACCATCTGATCACTTTTACAATCAATTGTCGGATCAAATCCCATGTCTGAAATAAAAACATAAACATACAGGTAACGGGTTTCGATTATTTGACCAATGTTGGTTCCCTGATGTTGGGCCCTGAGTTTACTATGTCCCAAGGTATAAGGTGTGTGCGTAGGAAAGCAAGAGGAAGGAGCTTAGGGAAAATCATGTAAGGAAAGGGTTTAAGATGGAACTAGGGCACACGTGAAAGAAAAACAAGGGTTTAAGGACTTAGTTTGCATTTTGAAGGTGGTATTGCAGGAGAAACACGTGAGTTCCTGAGTAGGCATGAGGAATGGATAAGGTGCCAGCTTGGAGCCTTGGAGGTCAAGAAAATAATATTCCATGTAGGGAATATTCCTAGGGAGATCATTACAATTAATGGAGGCCTTTGCAAGCTAGCAAAAACACTCGACTATGAAGGACCACACTTCCACTTGGCATGCGATCTGCTCATGAGAGAAGCTATGATGGTGTATCTAGATTCTATTTAAAGAATTTATTGGGTCCAAGATAGAGAGGAGAAAGGAGGAAACCAAGTTTTGCAAGAATGCTTGGTAATGCCAAGGCTTGTAGTTATTAGTGTTAGGAAATATGGGAAAGAAAGTTAGGCATATATGTATGTGCTCAGGGCACTGTAACAAGGGTTGTAATGGGGAAAGCATAATTAGGATATCTATTCAAGGTAGTTTTATACGGCTAGATCTATATTCCTTGATGTATATGGTCTGAGATGAACCCTTTGTGATGTAAAATGGATACTATGGATGTTTGAAGCTTTGTTATGGATATCTTTGTTTATAGGTATAACCCTTATGTTATTCATGTTATTATGGATAAGATCTAGTTCCTTTGTGTTATTTACAATGCTTATTTCCATTTATGATGCACATGTGCTTGGATATGGTGTTTGTACTTTCTATTTCTAAGTAAATGAATGCATTTCTGATTCTACAACCCATCCTCCATTAATGGTGGATCATTCTCATGAATCTCACATAAAGGAGGGGCTTGGTGCTGCGCACACCTCAAGTGAGTGCCCGGTGCACTGTGGGTGATAGGATGACATGCTTGGGGTAGAAAGAAGGTATATGAAGAAATGAATACATTTAGGTTCCATTGCAGGAACCTATTTTAAAAACTATTGTGAGAATGAATTGTGATGACAAAGAAATTAACCTCAAACAACATCGAAGTGTGGCTTAAATGCACGGAGTATGAATTTTCTAAGAGATTTAACAATGGACCTAAGTTTGATATACATAAATGGGTAGAGGACCACCTATATCATGAGTTGTATGAAACATTCATTTTTTTTTCGAGTGGAGTTGTATGAATGGATTTCAACATATGCATCTAGGTCAAGTTGGTACTATAGACCTCGTGTATGGACCCAAGATGAGTATCAGAGGTTGCATGATGCTGATTTGACTTGGACCCATGTTGTTGATCACTAGTGGAGTAGAGTGTTGACTAGTTATACCTTGGAATATATTATTTATACATATTCTTGCCTGAAGATTACGAGTTTGAGTTCTTGAGGGAGCCTAGAGGATCATTCTTGCATGTTATTCCACTAGCTATCAAGATCCTGGTTATTACTTTGAGTTTGGAAGCCTTTCCCATGAATGTCTAAACTCCTTCTAGGCACGAGGCGCAAAATCTAGTGTGGTGAAAGATGGTGGATCCTATGGTGGAGAAGGAAAGAGAAGAGAGGTGACTCAAGTATGATGAATCATGAGAGAGGGAGTCGAGGAGAAAGCATGGGGTTGCGTAAGAGTGATGGAAATATGAAGCAAGAGATTGGCGAGTGATGTAAGAGTGATGGAAGTATAAAGGAATGATTTGAGGTCTACGTGGAAGATGTGGGACTGAGTAGCCTATCTACCCCATCTTGGTAAGCATGGGAGAATCACCCCTAATGGGAGTAGTTATTCCCTTAATTTGATAAACTCGTGGTGATGTCATATTAAAATCGGGGGTGTTCCCAAATCTATATGCAACAAGTGAAAATCAAGTGAAATAGTAATTGATTGTAGTTACTCTTATTTTTTTATCTTTCTCTCGAGGGGTTTTATAGTGTTTTAAGATCTTTTGGCCAAAGCCTTATTGAAGCTAAACTATAAGAAACTTACTGAAGGAAACACACATTTATGAAATGAACATGCCTTGCAAAATTAAACATAATGCTGAAATAAACATACATTACAAAATTGAACAAACTGATGAAATAAACACACTTTGTAAATATTGTTTAAAATGCTTTATAAGGAGATAAGAATGTAAACTACAACACATGCAAGGAAAATAGATAACTCCACATAACATAACTTACTTGCTGAATCAAAAGTACTACAGAATTGCCAAATAACATAATTATACAAATTACTTTAAAGGAAAAATACCAACAAAAGAAAAGATTATTTTCCTTGGAGGAGTGGGCCATTGCTCCACCTTGAATCGACGTTAACACAATATTTTTCTCTTAAAATTAGATGGCTATTCTTATTATCAAATTATTAAGTCTTATAGAACTAACTTCTTCATATCTAACTTCATTTATCTATATATATCATTTTCCCATCCGAAGATGCATTTACAATAATGAGTGATCAACAACTATCCTTATGCCTACAAATACTAATAAACTGAATAGTGCCAAAAGTAGCTACCAAATTGAGAAAACTAGTTGGATATACAATTGTTGGTCTTGTAAATGTATATTTGGAGTGTGAAGAACCCTGAAAAATTGTTGGTCTATGTTTTCTTGGAAGGCCTGTTAGAATAGGTATTTACCTTAGCTCATGTTCACTAGGTACTTTATTTGTCTTTATTGTATTTATCCTCACCCACTTATGTGTGTGGATATTTCTTGTATCTTCTTATTCAGTTATTAGGAGACACTATCTAGTTGTTAGGTATAGTTCTTTCCTTGATCTATGGTATTGACTAGTTCTTTCCTTGATCTATGGTATTGACTAGATCCTTGATGTCTAGTTCTCTCCTAAATCTATGGTCTTGACTAGTTCTTTGATGACTAGTTATTTCCTTGATTCATGGCTTGATCTATGACCTTGACTAGTTCTTAGATTGTTATTCCTTGCCTATTTAAGCAAGGCCCATTCTCAATGTATTGCATTGAGTTCCATAATAATATATGATATTGTTGCTCATTAAAATCCTTAGCCCTTGGTCATATGTTATGGTCACATAAGGGCTTAAAGATTGTGGTTACTACTAGTAGGTGCTTAGCTTTAGCCCCCTTTAATTTCATTTGTGTGGTGAAGGTAACAACAATTTATTTTGTTTTAGTGGCAACTATAATAAATAATAGAGCAAAATAGTAAAAAGATTGTAACTTTTGATTGGTAACTCGATTTTGAGTGCCGTTTTTGCAAAAGTGTTTTTTTTTTCATGATCTTTCCATTGGAATTATTTATTTTGAGACTTGCAATATAATTATAAAGTGCCATAGCTCTTTCCATTGGAGTTATTTATTTTGAGACTTGCACTATATGATTATAAAGTCCAAATATGGAGGAGTGTTGTAATCAATTGTGGACGTAATTTCAGGATGAGCCTAACGTCTAAGCTTCGGGAGTTACATTTTATACCTATCATGGATTCTGAGAATGATATGCTTTTCTCTGAAGTATGTGGACTTCAAGAGGATGTTGTAAAATTTGTGGAAGAAAATAGATCGCTCAAGAAGTGAAATTATCTTCTATAATCACTCATTCACAATAAGGATACAATAATACACTTCCTGCAGAACAAACTTGCTAGCCTATAACATCACCATCATATTGTGGACAGCCATATCCATGCTCCTAGTCCACTTGTAGCTATTACTGTTGAACCCACTAACATTGATCTTTTAGTCTTTGAGTCTGTTCCTACTCTTGATGCTCATACACCTATGAATCTTGTTACTGCATGCTCTTCCACATCTGTGCCTATTACAGTACCACATGTTGTGTATCCTAGTTCTGCTTAGCTGCATGGAATTTTTAAGAAGTATACCACTACATCCATTTCTTGCATGTTTAGTTCTATGGGTATCACTAGTGGAGTCATTGACAGAAATTCATAGGGTATTGTTTCCTTTATTCCAAATGTTAAGTGGAATTCTCATCATGACATTGGTTTTCGAGAAAATACTTCATTGGGATCACACATTGATAGAGCTCCTTTTTTGTTTGCTTGACTCTTTCTGAGGATCATGAGCAACACATGAGTTCTGCACCTTCACTCAGGCTTGAGAAACTTAAGATTTTAGTTGTAGACATGATCAACTTGACACACATTCTGATGTTCTTTTGCATGCACCCATTGTGCATTTTACACCAAGTCATATGCAGGCATCTTCTTCATCCATCTATGTTGATTTGGGGTGGATTTTTGATCACTTGTTCTGAAACATAGGCATTCATTGAGAGGACTCTACAGGTGTGGCTCCTCCACCATTAGGCCTCTTACTCCACTTTCTATACCTTATGCATTGTGATGATTTTTGTTTGAGCATTTTTCTTTAGCAGGTGTAGCATATCTCTCTTATTTTTCGAGAGATTTTGTATCTATATTTTTGACACTTTTGGCATGTTGACAGTATCTCTTATGGGGGATCTATTCTGGTGAAGTCTAGTGTTATTTTATCAGTGTTCGAGTAGTTGATTTTGGGAAAATCACACGCATTTGTAGCATCACTCCACCCATTGAGTAATATGGGAGGGTGTGGTGTTGATACTACTTCTTGAGGTTTTTTTCCTTGCCTTATTACCTTAGTTTTTCTTGGATCATGACACTCCTATTTCTTTGGATCTTGTGTCCTTGCCTTGTTGCCTTGGTTGTTTGTGGATCGTGGCACACCTATTTGTAGTAGTTGATAAAATTATGTTTGGTGTTTCTTTTACACTTTTGACATCACTCCATTGACAATATCCTTGTATGGAGCTATTCTAGTGAAGCCTAGTGTCAGTTGTTTTTGAGTTTAGTGATCGAGCAGTGGATTTAGACCACATTGCACACCAAACTTCTTCAAAGCATTGTATGATTTTTTTTGAGTTGAGCTTCTTGGGATGCCTTGGAGTGAGTCTTTACTCTTTTACTTTGTTCTTACTAGTTTTGGGTACCTTAGGTGTTCCTTATTTCTCGTTATTGTACATGAGTACCTCATCGGCCTAGTTTCCGAGACTCATATCGTGGACATGGCACTTCTATTTTGGCCCCTAGCTTCACTTGAGGGGGGTGTTAGAGTAGGTATTTACCTTAGCTCATGTTCACCTAGGTACTTTATTTACCTCTATTGTATTTATCCTCACCCACTTATGTATGTGGATATTTCTTTTATCTTATTTAGATATTAGGAGATATTATCTAGTTGTTAGGTATAGTTCTTTCCTTGATCTATGGTATTGACTAGATACTTGATGTCTAGTTCTCTCCTAAATCTATGGTCTTGAATAGTTCTTTGATGACTAGTTATTTCCTTGATTCATGGCTTGATCTCTATGACCTTGATTAGTTCTTAGATTATTATTCCTTACCTATTTAAGCAAGGCCCATTCTCAATGTATTGCATTGAGTTCCATAATAATATATGATATTCTGCTCATTTGTTTGCAAAGGTTTTATGTAAAGTTATTTTGGTGAATTGCTTTCATCTTATTAATCATGGCGTTTGATTAGCATATGTGTTCTTGGCAAAGTACGATCTGGTTATCATTCCTTTCGGGCCCATTATTTGCTCCATAGTCGAATTTTGAAAGATTAGGAGGATCTCGTTGATTTCAGAACTTTGGAGAAGTTTCATAACTAAAGGGGAATTTCTGAAATTAATTTATAGAGTTCCGAGATAAGCCATATTAAACCAAATTTCTCATAAAGATGTTGGTCACTCCACAATTCACTTATCGACCAAGTATGACCCGCTTATTCCAAAGCGAATTTCCACACCACTTGTTAGGAATTATAGATTTTTAGACATTTGAACTAAATCAAACAAAATATGGACAATTACATCATAAAATTATATTAAATTTAAAAAAAGTTATGAAATGAAGTCAAACTTGATGTAGACACTAAATTTGGGTCACATCCCCACTTTACCTCACATGTATGTTAATTTAATTACCCATGCAATTAAATTAATGCCCACTCTCACAATATTCATTATTTAATTACCTTAATTAAACTAATTTCCACCTCACCTAGACACCTCACCCCACCACATCACCTAGACACCTCATCATAAACCTATTCTTAGCATGTTTCCTTTTTACTAGGACTCAATATCCACTTGCCATAGCTAACTAAGACTTAGTCCTACCTACCTTAATTAACTAAGACTTAGTTCAACCCTAGAATCACATGCCTATTCTTCCTCTAACTGCATTCCCACTTATCTAAGTGCAACATTCCATTTTGAATTGGGACAACATACGAGCTAGCAAAAAATATTGCCAAGATCTTTCAATTTTAGAAAACCTAGGATTTCCGCCTTAACCTATGCCACCAACCCAAAACTGATGTCAATCACCCTAAACCATATATTCACTTTGGTAACCTTTTTATAGAGGTTTGAAGAACTGTTTGAGTTTTAGAGAAGAGAGATATGCATGCAAGCACGCACTAGAGCACTCCTGCACATCCAAACATCCTGACCAAACATTGATAAAGGAAAGCATTCACAAAAAAATATGAGAATCACAACCGTGGCATTGGCCACTAGTTCCATGGATCATACATCACCTCCATCTAACCACCAGGTCTACAAACACCAGTAAGTACATTTAAATCTATACCTTCCCATATTTATTTAGATTAGTTTCTCCATCTCTATTTGGGGTTCTAGTTTCCCTTGCATCCCATTATCTCTCACCCTCCTGCCAATCCCTTTACCTAACCACCTACAACCTCCCATCCTTCCATACCTACCTCCAAACATCTCTGAGTATTCCCAACACTATCATCAACCTCACCATTCTCTGTCCATTCTCTGTGTAATCATAGAGAATCACCAAAACCAAACTTCATTAAGTTTCTATCAAGCATGACCCTACCAACGTCGTTTATCCTAAACCGTCATTGGCCTATCCTCAACTAGTATTGGTCATACCAGACTGACATTGGTCTTTATGTCTAGTAAACCTACCAATAACAACAACCCCATAACATTTACCTAAATAAATCAAATCACCTAAAGCTTGACCCTGACTTGTCCCAACCACCTTATTTACTTGTTTGACTTCCATATCTGATCATAACCTATCCTGTTAGATTAGATTTGTTTATTGTACTTGAATGAGACACCTAAATCATATCAAATACAATAGGAAATTATTAGTTTACATCATTTCTTACATTAATTTGTTTTAAACAAAGTGGATTGACAACCATCTAGGAAGTATCACACTTCCCGTATCTAGCATACGCTAGGAAGTACACGACATATATTGTTTAATATTCCTCTTGTGGTCTTGTTTGTATTCATAGGTAGTTCCTCCTAACAAAAAGGAAGTTATCACAATCAACATTGGATTGGGAAATCAGGACGTGCGCACTCTACCTTCCACCTTCATTCATAGGTATTCCTCCTCACCCTTACCTTATCTATTTTGCTCTTATGTACACACACTATTTGGTGAAACACTTTATTAAAAGGTAGAAAGAGAGTATTCATTGCACATTGATGAGGAATATTTTAGCCTCATCGTATCCCCCAAACTTACGTGTTTGTAAGTCCTCTTACAAACTTCACTCTCCAAAAATGGGATCATGAACTTTAGACTCCAATTCACTACTAAGATCAAATGGTTGAAATTGAATGTGCCATTTCTTCTTATCAAAACTGTTGTATCCCAATCCTTCCTCCATATTTTTATGCCAATTCTAAAAGAGTGGAATCTTGAGGTTCCCAATTCTACCATGGAGACATGGGTGTTAGAAGGAGAGGAGGAATTTTTATCATACCTATCCACATACCTATGTGTTTCTCACAAATTTGAGGAATGATTGTACATAAATTTTTGGTCCTTTCAAGGCTACATATCACATTTGTGGGAGAGATAACTTCACTTCTTTTCAATGACACTGTAAGGAGTTCCCATCTTATTTTCCATGCATCATCAAATTCCTCAAAATATTCCTCTTCATATGAGGTGAATGCAACAAAATCCTTCCGCATGCTAGCAATGTAATTTTATTTAATTTGGGGGTTAAAGACAGGATCCTTGAAATCCATACTAAGCTCTCATACATAGACCAAATGAATCAGCCTTTACCAAGTGTTTAGTATTCCTTTCCTTCCAGGCTATCTAATTCTAGAACATAGAAAAAAATTGCCTTAAGCTAGATTTCCCACACATATAAATTAATCATAAAACTTGTGTTCTTTTCTAACATGAAATTAGAGAGATTAAATTCAAAAGAATATTTTTCGCTCTGGAGTGGCTAAAGAATATGCAGCCATGAATTCTACTTCATCCCTCAATTCACATGGAAGGCCACATGAAATCCTTAGTAGTTACCAATGGATGGACTATTCTTCTAAGAAGACATTGTACATAGGTGAAGGCCTTCTACATGCTAGTAAATTTTCACTCATCATACAGACCATCTATATTCTTTCCAAACACTTAAATGTTTCTTCCTCACTCTTATATAACTTTTCTTCCCATTCTTCCCTTGCCTTTTTATCTTCTTCCATTTGGATCTTTAGCTCTTGATTTGATACTTTTAAATCATTCAACTTCCAATAGGTATCATCCCATGATTGCTTGAGTGATAGGTAGGAAAGATCTATTTATACCATTTGATTCATTGAATCTACTTTTTTCATAGTCTCTTTGCTAGTGCTTTGTTCAGTAGCCAATTGCAATTCTTTTTCTTTTTAAAACAACAAATTGCTGAAAAAGAATTGATACACTAGATACATTTCTTATTATTTTTAATAGTAAAGGAACTATGATGCCCTTTACCTTAGTTATAATTTTTTTCTAAATTCACAATAATATCTCTTACTAGCTCATCATTGTATTTGGAGAATTTCTTCAAAAACTTCAGCTAACCTTCTCGCTCAAAAATCGCTGTAAATTCTCTATTTGCAAGGAGTTGTGTATCATCCTATAGTTTTTATTTCTTCTTGATACCCATGGCCAAGTGAAAAATTTGAATTCTTTTCCCCTTTTTTAAACCCTCACTATACCAGGGAGATAATTGTGGAACTACGAAGTTAGGCTGTGAAACTCCAAGTATACCTTTACTATCACCTTGTTGAGTTTCTTGCAACTATTTCAAAAATATATTTTGATTTCTCTGAATGAAAATTTATCATTAATACGCCTCCACCTTCATTTATTTTAATTGGAGTCACCGACATGATTATTTTCCTTTATTTATAATTATGATGTGAACTTAATAACTCATTATGCTTTGTCGATTTAAACCAAATCTAATCACACATGAAATTTTTAATTTAACATTTAATAATATCAAGACATAATTACCATCCTTTCCGATGTAATCCATTTGCCTTGTTAACTCATCATCCCTAAAAAGTGAAAAAATGGTTAGAAAAGATATCTGGAATTCCAAAGAAGTATCTTTTATTTGAATTAGCCAATTATTGATGAGACCAACTGCCATATTTGATTTTCGATTAGCCTTTTGAGAGAATTTTTATTTCATTTCATTTTTGGGAAGATAACACCATTTACTAATTTTCATTCCCTTCCCTTTATTTAGATCCTAGTATCTTCTTATTTGATCATTTTGGAAGAACTAGGTTCTTCCATATGATCAAATTCCTTGTCTACTTCAATTTAGTTAAGGAATTCATCCCTAGTAGGAGGCTTCTTATAGATTTTTATCCTGTTTCCATTGACCAAAAGTGCCCTTCTTACTGCCATCACTTTGGGAAGTATCTAAATAGAGCCATTATCATATATCATTCAACCTTATAAGATCCTAATCACCTGGTCCTCAACTTGCCTTTGAATTGTTGGTAGTTAGAAGCAAATAATAGTGTCCAATATTCTATATTGAATTGTATTTTCTTGATATGTGTATCATGCCACCATTTCCTTTGATCTTAGATTATTTCTATTTGTTGAAGTGCTTCTAGTCTCGGCTCATCCAATTCATTGAGTTGTAGAATTATTTCCTTTTGTGATGTATCCAATTTAACTGTTGTCCTCAATTTTTGTAGTTCAAAATCAATGAGTAACAAGGGATTCTTCCCATATAATAAATCATATGGTGAGAACCTGTCGTGTCTTCCAAGTTGTGTTATAAGCCCAGCATGACCTTAGGTAGCCTTTTCACCCAATCTCTTCTACTTGCTTCAATTGTTTTGGTGAGAATGTTTTCCAATTACCTATTTATCACTTCTACTTGTCCATTGGTTTGTGGGTGATAAGGAGATGACTTCCTATGATTGATCGATAGTACATGGTAAACTCTGGATCATATTAGACATAAAGCTGTGGGCCTTGATATGAAACTATACTTCTTGGTACACCAAACTTCATCATGATTACGTACAAAGGAAATCAACAACTGCACATCTTCATTAGCATTTGTTAAAGCTGCACCTCTACACACTTTGTTACATAGTCAAGTACATACAATAATGTTCTCCTTTCCCTATGAAGGAGGAATTAAAGGACAAAAAAATCCATCCCCCACCTTTTAAATGGTTCAATCGCCACTTGAGGTTATAGAGGCATTTCACTAGTAAAAGTTGGTTGTACCATCCTTTGATAGGGATCACATTATTTGATGTAATTCTTCACATCTTTATACGAGAGATGGATAATAATAACTAGTTCCATGTATTTTTTGGGATGTATTTTTCACTAAAAGTGTCCTCCACTTGGTTCATCATGACATGCTCTAAGTATGTCAAAAATTTCATCCTCTCTAACACACCTACGTAAAACCAAATCAGGGCCACATTTAAATAACATTTCATTTAACCATTTAAATTGTGCATTGGTTTTGATTAATATTTTCATTTGTTTCTTAGTAAAATAAGGAGGAAACTTCCCTGTTGCAAGATAATTTTCCATGTCAGCAAACCATGGTGTATCAGCTGAAATAACAAATAATTGTTCATTTGGAAAGTTGTCCTTAACTAGATCTTGTTCCCCTATAGTGGTTAACCTTGACAAGAAATCAGCTACCACATTAGATTTTCTTGGATTATCCACAATAGTAATATCAAATTCTTGTAAAAGTAATAACCATCTAATTATCCTACCTCCAACCACTGGTTTATTCATTAAGTATCTAATTGCTGCATGATCTATATGTACAAATATTTTGTACCCTGTAATATAATAATGTCGAACTTGTTAATTTAATAGATCACAACAAGAAATTCTTTTTAGTAGTGGTGTAATTTATTTTAATGGGAGTAAGATTTTTACTAAGGTAATAGATAACATACATTTTTCCCTCTTCATCTTTTTCTCCAAAAAATGCACCAATTGAGTTATTTGAAGCATCTGTTTGGATGTGAAAAGGTCTCCCAATTAGGTCCTCTTAATATTGGGGTAGTGATTAGTTTTTCCTTAATCTATTCAAAAGCATGTTGACATTTTCATCCCAAAGAAATTCACTATCCTTGGTAAGAAAACAAAACATGGGAGTAACAATTTTACTAAAATCTTTGATAAAATGCCTATAGTACAAAACATGTCCTAAGAATGACTTGATATCCATGGGGGTTTGAGGAAGAGACAAGTCTGAAATAATCTTGATTTATTCTTGGTGAACTTGAATTCCTCTTTTTGAAATGTGGTGTCCTAGTATAATCCCCTCATCAACCATCATCAAACATTTCTCATGGCTAAGATATAAATGGTTTTGATCAAACATTTTTAACACTCTATCCAAACTTTTCAAGGCATCATCAAATGTGTCTCCATGCATAGTAAAATCACCCATGTATACCTCTACTAAATCATTAGCTAGATCTGCAAAAATACTAGTACAAGCCTTCGGAAGGTTGTTGGAGCATTACATAGTCCAAATGGCGGTACCACTGTGGGAAAGGTACCACACAGACAAGTAAAGGTATTTTATCCTGGTCCTTAGTAGCCACCCTAATTTGGTTATATCCACTAAAGCCATATAGGAAGGAAAAATATTGTTTTCTGAGAGATTGTCTAGAGCTTTATGAATATGAATATTCGGAGATAAATTTGAAGGTTCCGAACTATCTCGATTGTTCCAAAGATAATTGGTGGCCCTTCAATGGCTGATTAATAATATTCTCCACCTCCCTTACATGATCTTGTAATGTTATCATATCCAAAAAGACAAGTTTTGTTTATTAGTACCAAGATCATCAACCCATAATTGTTCTTGATTATCAATGAAAGGTCTTGTAGAAGGACATAGGAAATTTGTTTAGAACTCTTACCATTAGAAATGGTCATATCACCCGATCTCGCAATCAATTAAGGCAACAATGTAGCTAACCATGGTTTTCCAAAAATGATGGGATAACCTAGTGTTTTATCTTTTGGCCATAATATAAGGAAGTCCACTAGATACTCCCATAACTCCACCATAACTACCACATCTTCAATGTTCCCTTTTGCTTTAGCTCTTGTAATGATCTGCAATCTACAATATGGTGCTAATAGGTTGTATTCTGTCAATGGTAATGTTTTCAAAGTTTTTAATGTCATAACATTTATAGCTGCTCCCAAATCAACCAAAAAAATATGTTTATGTTTGTTTCCTATGGTAATAGAAATAACAGGTTTCAGGATCCCCATATTTGGGAAGTAAGAGTTTACATGATAATAAATTAACTAGTTTCCCATCTATCTTAATAGTCCTATTTTCTTTGCTTTTTCCTTCCGGTATTTTCAAGAATAACATTTTGAATAATTTGTTTAATTTAGGAATGTCCTTGATTGCTTGTAATAAAGGTATTTCAATATTTAATTTCCTTAACTCCTAAAATAGTTTAGATTCTTTGGTGTCAATAACTTCTTTAGGTCTTTTTGGAAAAGGGGTTTTGAAGAATTATTATTTGGTTGTTTCTCTTTTTATTTTTCATCAACCTTAGGGATGACTAAACTAGGGGTTTGAGTTTCATCTGACATATCGATAATTATAACAGGTAGACTATTAATTATTTTTTCTAGACTGGTTTGATTATCTTTATAGTCCAAAGTGTTAAGATCAAATGCTTTTTCCTTCTCTACTCCATAGGCAGGGGGTTGTTTGTTCATTTTTGGGATTAACAATCTGGTTATCTTTGGTATTTGTGTTTGAACCACATTTTCATTTTGTGAACCTTGTGTTGAGAAAACCATTATGACTTGTTGTTGTTGGTTTGGATATGTCTTCCCTTGGGCATAATTATTGGGGTTCCACCTAGGTTGTGACTAAGCATAAGGGTTACCTTGACTAGACCAGGGTTGTTGGTGTCCTTAAGCATACCAATCTTGTCCTACCTAATCCTGGGGATTCCATGTTGGTTGAAGAGCCAAAGGGTGTTGTACCCAATTATGTGGTACCATCGACTGTCCATGACATCATCCAAGGATTAGGAATAGATCTTGGTATGACTCGCCCTCGGCTCTGTGTAGCTTGTCTTTCGACAAAGTTTACTTCTTTTGTAGTGGATGAAGTGTTGGTTTGTTTAAGTAAATTTTTTTATGAATGGAAGAAGAGAACAAGAATTAACTTCATGTTCCCTAGATTCAAAAATGAGATATTTTTTTATTTTATCCAAAGGAAAATCTCTTATTGCATGCTTCTTTCTACATCTAAGATAGTATATAGCTAACGGTTCAATATTAACATTTGCTTTGACTTGCAATACATCCATGGTAGAATTTAATTGAACTAGGATATATGTTTTGAAGTTTTATAGTTCATCCATAAGTTTTTTCATGTCTGGGATCCTATCTTTCACATTTTTTCCTTTCCTAGGTCCACCCCTCATTCTTGAATAATTTCTACAAAGGTATTTAATCTTGTCCATTCCTAATTGATTGATGTCTACACCTCCCATTAAATTATGGGCTTCCTAGACTCACCATCTAGACCTTTAATAAAAATGGTTTTGCATAGATCTTCTTGAAGTACAAATCCACACCTTTTACCTATGAAAAGGAATACATATAAATAATCTTCCAAATTTTCATCCTCTTCTTGTTTGATCCTAAAAAATTCTTCCTTCTTATTTCTCCCTCTACGGTAGTCCACGATACTTGTCTAAGAAGGTGCTTTCCATTTTCGCCAAGAGGTAATGAAATTGGATGCTAATCCCATGAACCATCTCATTTTTGTATCTTTTAGAGTAGATGGGAATAACTTGAGTTTTTGATTATTTGTTTTATAGTCATAGGTTTGAAACAATACTTTAAATTCAAACAATAATTGGTCAGGGTCCTCAGATGAAATCCCTCTAAATGTGGGCAAGTGTGTAGGTGAAATATTCTTCATAGGTGTTTCATCATCCTCCAACTGGATTGGATAAGTGAAAGTCCTGTTAGGTTCTTTCTCTAGTTCTCTAGAAATACCGTAATATATCTTAAATCTTTTCCCCAATCAACCTGATATGTTATTTGGTTTGGTGGAGGTGAGAAGTCAGGTGTAGGAGGTTGAATGCTATAGTAAGAATCGAAAATGGATCTATCTTGTGATATAACCTTCTTCTAAAGGTTCCACCCCCTTCTAGTGATTGCTCTGAAAATTCCAAAGGTGGGATTTATGCTTCTGTCTAATAGGGGACAATGGTGCTTCTAATTTTTTTATAAAATTCCTGGTTTGAATAGAGGATGCTAATAATTTATGTTGAGATATTTTTGGGAGAAATCCATGCTTTGATTCTCTTGGTATACTCATAAATTTTATGATAATGTGGGGGATATTTTTTAATTAATATATGTGTGATTGTTTTTCTTGTTGACACCTAATTAGACAATTCCACTAGTTGTCCCCAGGAAACAATGCCAAAAATGATGGGATTCATTATTCCCTTCATTTTATAAACTCATGGTTCATGTCATATTAAAACCAGGGGTGTGTCCAAAGTTATATGCAACAAGTGAAAACTCAAGTGAACTAGTAATTGATTGTAGTTACTCTTATTTTTTATCTTTCTCTTGGGGGTTTTATAGTGTTTTAAGATCTTTTGGCCAAATCCTTATTAAATCTAAATTGTAAGAAAATTATCTTGAAGGAAAAAAACATTTATGAAATGAACACACCTTGCAAAATTAAACACAATGCTGAAATAAACATACACATTGTAAATATTAAACACACATTTAAAATGCTTTCTAAGGAGATAATAATGTAAACTACAACACCTATAGGGATAATAGATAACTCCACATAACAAAACTTACTTTTTGAATCAAAAGTGCTACAAAATTACCAAATAATAATATAATTATATAGATTACTTGAAAGGAAAATATGAGAACGAAAGAAAAGATCCTTTACCTTAGAGGAGTGGGCCCTTGCTCCACCTTGAATTAGACGTTAACACAATATGTTGCTCTCAAAATAAAATGGCTATTCTTATTATTGAATTATTAAGTCTTACGAGAACTAAATTCTTCATATGTATCTTCATTTCTCTATATATATCCTTTTCCCATCCAAATATGCATTTACAATAATAAGTGATCAACAACTATCCTTATGCCTACAAATCCTAGTAAACCGAATAGTGCCCAAAGTAGCATTCAAATCAAGAAAACTAGTTGGATATACAATTTTTGGTCTTTCACATGTATATTTGGAGTATGAAGAACTTGAAAATTGATGGTATATGTTTTCTTGGAAGGCCCATTCTTTGCTCCATAATCGAATTTTGACAGATTAGGAGGATCCCATTGATTCCTAAACTTTGGAGAAGTTTCAGATCTAAAGGGGAATCTTCCGGAACTAATTTATAGAGTTCCGAGCTAAGCCATATTTAGCCAACTTTCTCAAAAAGATGTTGGTCACTCCACAATTCACTTATCCTGACCAAGTATGACTTGCTTATTCCAAAACTGAATTTCCACACCATTTGTTAGGAATTATAGAAGTTTTAGACATTTGAACTAAATAAAAAAAGATGGAAAATTAAATCCTAAAATTATATTTTGTCAAACAAAAGTTATGAAATGCGGTCAAACTCGATTAAAACACAACAAGATGAGAGTATTCATTGCACATTGATGATACATATTTTAGCCTCATCAACCCCCTCAACTTCTGGTTAGAGCTTGCCATGTGAAAAAGGAGAGACGTAGGCATGCCTCTTGGCCCACCTGGTGACCAAACCTTGACACTTAGCCTTCTAGTTTCTGAGGAAATTTTTTCTTATTCGGTTGTTAGTGGTGTTGATATTGGCAATCGAGCGACACCTAGGAGGTATAATTTTTCATTTGGTACATCTATGGATGCACATTAATTTCTTGTATTCATAGGTATCATGTTTAGTATGACATTTGGGATAGTTTGTGGCTTAAAATAGTTTGGGTATCGCATCTGAAAGTGGCACGGGAAACACATCTAAGAGCGGGTCAACTTCATAGACTATCAGTGTGCGGTTTAACAAGATGGTGGGTTTCGCAAGGAGTAATTGCATTAGGACCCTTACCTTCCACATGAGGAGGAGATGGTGGATCGGAGGAGTTCACACTAGTGGATCTAGTGGTGCTGGAGGTGGTCGAAATATTTGAGGAGGTAAAGGTTTTGGATCTTGTGGGAAAGGGCCTCAATAACCTTAGTAGGTATTTTTTTAGATGTCTTTGCGTTTTCCTAATTAAATGGTGTGGAAGACACTACGATTACGTGCATAAATTTGAGTTTCTATGGCACGTAAAGGGTATCACTACCCTAGAAAGGAAGGTAATTCAGTTTGTAACTATAATGAAAGGATGCGTGCATAAGCGGTATAGGAATTATGATCCACACCGAGAAGGTGGTGGATGACATCTGTTGTGTGATGCATTTTTGGTGGAGTTTGACATCCTTGAGTTTGAACAGAAGAGCATCAACATGTTGAAGGAAATCCAACAAGGGATGGCATAAATTGTGTGGGAGTATGATAGTTTAAGACTCTTGAGTCAAAGTTGTCTTATGATATTCACCTACCTCAACATGCTCGAGAGGTTATTTGGAGAGCTAATCACTCCATTCAAGAGGGCACTTTCACATAAGACATTCATAGATTTTCGTGACACCTGGATTTTCCTTGTGCATTAAGGTTGTGGGAAGCATTGAAGCTGGAATTAGTCTATTCCTTTAAGCCTAGATTGTTGTAATAGAAAAGCAACTGGAGAAATTATATGAGAGCTTGGCTCATGAGACTTGTTGTGGGATATGGTACATGGATTTTGTAAAGTAGAGGGGCACACAAAGGAAATTTTCCCACAAATAACGGTGTACACCATGTTGGTGGACTGCGAGATTTTCCACAAAGATCATGATGCAAGTAGATGCCATATGCTACAGTGTGTGATCCATAAGAATGTGTCTTGTAATTGCAAAATTTTCACCTCTACTACTCATGACACCAAGGATTGTAGATTGATTAACTAGATACATGATGCCATTGATACTAGTGTGCCCCTAAACCAGCATTGTGTTGGCGAGAAATTTTTTTGGGTGGACAAACTTGTGGATTTCTAGCCAATGCTCTGGGAATCTAAGTCTCTCTACTTAACTAGTACAATTGTTCTTTGTATATGCATGTGCTTGAAAAGGTGGATTTCTGTGGTGGCCTTTTGATCGGGGATCTAATAGGGACACTCCACTAACCCCGTAGCAAATCTAGTAACCTCTTGCTAGGGGATACTTTTTCGAAGAGTGGAAAAGGGGAATGAGATAAGAGGTAGGAGAACTAATGTTCCGGGAAGATAATCAGATTTACTGCACACACTAGTTAGAAGTTACATCACATGCATTGAAATTAATAGGAAATATTTTGACAAACAACAACAATATGAAGTGATATGAGAACTCAAATTTTCTAAAATATTCTCATCAAAAAGGATAGAAACTCCTTCTTCTTATATTGGTGCTCAAGTAGAAATTGTACATAGTGTAGGAAATAGAGGAAATTTGAGAATGAGGGGAATGGAAGAATTTGGCTATCTCCTTTGTTCTCTCAAGGTAGAATGCACTCTTGAGCTTACAAAATTAATGACCAACCCTTTGAAATGGGAATGGATTTACAATTTATAGAGTAGACTCGACTCCTCATCTTCCTCATGACCCTCCATATGCCTTATTTCCAACTTTAGACTATTCATATTCCTACAAAATATTTAAGTCCCTTTTATAAAATCAAGGTGAATTAATTTACATTATGTTTCTAAAGTCACTTTTAGGTGACTTAAAGGCATATCAAAAAGTGCAAACCCCAATGAAGAATTAGAACATTGGAAAGTGAGAGAAAGTGGGGGGAAGAGGAGAGAGAAAGAGAGAGAAGAAGAAGAGGAGATGTCATTCTCAATGAAGTCCGTTGATCCTCATTGATGGAAAGCTCCAAATGTAGTGAAACTTTGAATCATCAAAATCCTTGAACACTTTGAAACTCCTTCAAATTAGCTCATGAAATCTTTCCAAGTTGAGTGGATTGTTTCACTGATGACCACAACTCCTAGCTTGTGTATGATATACCTGTGACTTGAACTATGTAGTGAGGTTTGAAAAACATTGTCCAGTTCCCTGAGATGATCATCCCTCTATCTCTCATTGTGCCAAAATTTCCCTTTGAGAATAACCTGCTATTAATGGTAAGTGTCCAGATTAAAAGCTTACTTTTTTAGTGACAATTGATTTTTTCTTCTACTTGACCATCATGATGTGATGGACTCCCTCATTTGATCCTGTGCACACTACCCTTGCCTCGACCACTTTTTAGGTTGACCTAATATTTTTAGTAACCACCCATATAGGGAACTTACTATTTTTAATAAGTGGTCATTTTAACTGTTTTCTACTCGGATAATCAATCTGGCTTCTTGGAGGTCTTCAATGCACACTACCTTTTCCATAGCCGCTTTTGACGAAGACTTACCAAAAATAGCAAGCATGTGTAGGAAAGCTTACTATTTTTAGAAAGTGGATTTTGGTGCTCGATTTGCAATGGAGTCTATTTTTTTGGATTTAGATCATTGTCACGGTCACGTCCTCCGAATTTCACATAATTTTTCCCACTAGAATGCCGAGAAATAAATTTTAAAATATTCACCAGGTAGTGGCTTTGAGCACGGAGCTGCCATGACATTTGTTAATGGAACTGGAATTTACAGTGTCTGGTTTTTCTCTGTTTGTTATGAAAATAAATCTATTGCGATAGTTTTTTTCATTTAGATCTCATGTGCAAGTTTTTAGCTCGTTTCCATTGTTGGAATGATGGGAAATATGATGAATGTGAGACAATACACGAAGTGAGGATTTTATTGGAACAAATAATTCAGAGTATCATTTGACCTTCCATTTCTTGCATCATGATTTTCTTGAAAAATGTGGAATTCTGCAAAATATGGGAGCTCGATCCCAATTTTATCTTGTGAGATATGAAGATTTCTTGATCGGGTGACTTCACGTTTATCTTACAAAAAATCTTCATTTTCTTCTTGTTCTTCATTTCATAAATAGTTTTTTCTTTGATATTACTTTGTTTTCATGGTGTGGAGATTTTGGTGACTATGATGGAGCTGGTTTGGATAAGTAATGGTGGGTGGGTTTCTAGACAAGCAAGGATAAGGCCATGGCATGGTGAGAAGTTTGAAGGAGAAATGAGGGGGAAGAAATGACTAAGTGTCGATTTGAATATTCAAAAAATTCTCATGCAAGGGTGGGGTGAATTTTTTCATGTCTGATGTCCCTAACCTTAGGGATGTGAGGGACATCAAATTACACAGTGAGCAAGAGGAAGACATGTGTCCTCGATCCGATAACAAGGGGATTTACTTGAAAAAAACTAGAAGCCTTTGAGGGTTGAAAGCCGATTATGTGGATGAACAAAGGATTCCCCATAGGGGGTGGATTTTTTTCATCTATACTATCCATGAACTAATGGATGTGAGAGAAATAAAATTCCATGGTGGTCCTGGAGCTGACATGTGTCCTCGATCCGACATCAAGGGATTTGAGCTCCAAAAAAGCACTTGGGGGTTGAACTGTCAAGTTGAAGGTCACATGAGGGTCCTAGAGATCACATGGGGGCTGGGCACATTTTTCCAAGGTTTGTGTACCTAACCTTAGGGATTTTTGAGACATAAAATCCTACAAGGATCCTAGTGCTGACACGTGTCCTCCCGAAAAGTGACTAACTCCCAATTGTCTTCTAGAGGGTAACTTGGAGCGTTGATAGCTTGAGCTCTCGATGGAATTTTTTGGTGAAATTTTATATGATCCTGACTGGAAATTGATGTGTTAATCCAATGGTTAGTTTCTCATGTATTTATTCATCTATTTGATTCCTAAAAAAATGGAAGTGTGATTTGGTACTCCACCTATGCTTGAGAAAAAACTTCCTGCAGACCTGATGCGCCAAGTTGTTGTGAAAAATATGATTTTAGAATCATGTAGGTCTTGGTATCCTCTTTCTATAGATGTTTTTTTTACTCCTAACTCCATCTGGAGCTCCTAGAATCTTCTTTTGAAGCTCAACAATTGTTTTAGGCACCGTGAACCGCCTAAAGCTTGTGAACCCTACTTTTCATTGATCGCTCCAAGTCTTTCAAACCTTCCCAAAAATTCCAAAATAATTTCCATGATGTTCTAAGTTATTCAATTCACATCCATGATGATTTTTCCCTTTTGTTCCACTCAGCGGTTTGATCCAATCCTGGGATGGCCGACGATAGCCCTTCCCAATACTGTCAGAAGATATCATCTTTTTAGAACTTCCTAAAATCACCGGGGATTAAATTTACTTTCCTAATTCACCTAGTGGGTGAAAAGACTTATTGATTTGACTGAGGTGCCTAGGAATGATTAAACATGAAAATTTCAGCACATGGATATAGTTGTCATGCTTGGAAATTGTCGACTTCCCCTCTGCTGTTGCACATTTGCATGACAAAAACTGGCTCTAGCTTGGGGACATGAAATGGATTGAGCATAGTGAAGACATGACATGGGAATCTAGAATCTCAATTTTAGAACATATAGTTTGTTGACCAGTGCCTTATCCCTTCGGCCCTACAAATTCATGTACAACTTACAATAATAAGCGAGAAAGAGAGAATAAGGAAACACGCATGCACACGAAAAGGAAAAAAATAGAACATGAAGGGAAAAAAACACAACAAAAAGGGGGAAAAAATATAGAAATCACCTATGGTACAGGACGGGGGACAACCCACTTTCACTAAAGCACTTTCTTTTCCTTAAAAGTTACCTAAGAGTGGGCAACACTAAGTGATGTTGTTCTGTGAATCCATTGACTAGTTCTTGAAAGTAACCTCCTTTCCTTAATTGTTAATGCAAGCCAGGTGCTTCCATGATTTTCCTTTTACTTTGTAGGAGTGAGTCCATGTGAGCTTCTTGATGCTCATATCTTCACTTATAAATTTCATTGCCTTTATCCTCTTTGAAGTTGGTCTCATAGCGCCATTTTATTTCCACATTTATCCACATAGTTGATTATTCATTGAGCATCTCATTGCTGCCCAAGGTCTACTTTTCATTAAAATTACTTGAAAATTTTGGATTCTTTTCTTTCCTAGGTCTATGCTCGTTGAACTCTTTTCCATTAGAAACCTTAGACTTATCCTTTTCCTTTACTCCACTTGTGAGGTGTTTGACTATTGAAGGAATGATTATAAGAAACCTCATAATTGTATTATATGGCCATGACATAAGTGAAGAGATCGAGAATTAGCTCAGGGTCTTCTACAACTTCTACTACATCTAAGATTTCTTGCACAGAGTTATGATTTGTCATTTCCTACAGCTCCTCTTTATACGCCTTTGAAGAATATTTATTTTTCAGCTCAAGGGAACTACCTAGAGGTATTACCTCATCATCTTGGGAATCGATGCACTCTACAAATCCTTCATCAAAAAGAGCTTCATCTTTGATGGCCTCAAAACTTATTTCTTTAATTTGTTCATCATGGAAATATTCTTCCTCTTCAAATGGGAAAGAAAATACCTTAATTTCATCATTGTATCCACAAATTACTAGCTCGAGAGGGACATAATATTTCTCATCTAGATTTATTTCAACATAGCCCATATTCACACCTTGGTTGAGCTTTAAGTCACTTCACACTTGTCTTCCAAATTCATGGCTTGTATTAAAAGTTCAAGACTGATCTTAGGGTATTTTGTTTCTTCTACGGCTCTTAGAGTCCTCGTATAGACATTTCTTTCAAAAATTTCATGGGATCATCAAAGAGTTGATTTTGTCTTTCCATAGATGGCACTGGCTGAGGTCATCTTCATCCCCAAATGGGAATGAGAATAACTCCTCAATATGGATAAGCACATAATCTAATTTTTCTACTTGAACACGATCTAGAACCATTTCCTTTTCTTCATGATTTTCATCATCCGGAAATTTGGGGCTGTCCTCTTGTAACTCGAATCTCGTCAATGCTTCTTCAAAATCCTAATATATCCAAGAAGGCATGTCGAACCTATCATGATGGGAATATCCTTTTCCTCCTTAGTTGCCACAAAGTGATTCATCTTCCGATAGCTTGATACAATTGCTAGCTTTTGAACTTTTGAAAATTTGTACTATGTACCTCATCTTCTTCTCGAGAAGCAATTTATCCATGTATCCCTTCACCGGTATGGTTGTAAAAGACCAATTCATTTGAATTTTACCTCCCAAGTCTCGGCAGAAACTTTTACTCAACAACATTCCGAATGAGGTTGGGATGTCTCTGCTACCAAAATCATTGCTAAAACATTTTTTTCTTGAAATATGGAAAGAGCCACTGTGCATCTTTGACCTTCTCTAAAATTGGGACCTCTTTTGACTCCAAAGAGTAATAATAGCCACCTAGGTGGAGTCATGTTGAGTTTGAGAGATTTGGAAACCTTCACAAGCATGACATTATCCGAGGCACTCGAATATATTATGCGATTGTTTAATACATATTCTCGACAAGAAGGAGACATAAAAATGTTCAAACTTATCATTCTTTGATGCACTCAAAGAGAGCATGTTCTTGAGGGATCTATAGGTGGGTTTGGAAACATTCCTTTGGAACTAGAAGTTACAACATTGGGTGTTAGATTACCACTCCTGATATATTGAGTGAACCTCTCAAAATGTTCAGGATGAGTTCACAAATATTTAGTTTTAGTAATTTGGAATTTGGCTTTGTTCGTATATTCTATGAAGTCAAAAGGAGTAGATGTGGGAAAGGGTGATGAAGGGATTGCTTTTGGATTTAGGAAAGGTTTGGAAGTAGGAGTAGATTTTTGGGGAATAGAGGGTATTTTTAAAGGTACACTAGGAGCTTTCAAAGTACTAGATTTTACTGAGGGTAGATTTAGATCTAGACTTGCAAGAGGCATACGAAGATTTAATTGGAATCAAGGGAACCTTCTTACTTGCTACAAGATTAGGATTCAACAATGAAGAATCCATAGAGGGTGGGAGAAGAGATCCTTGAATAATTATTTTATTTTATGGAGTCACCACATGAGGATATTTAGTCTTCTTTTTCTCTACAACAGTGGAAGGAGATGTTCCTTTCTTAAACTGAGAATGAGTGAATACCACACATGAGAAACTGGGTGCATCTTATTCATATTCTTCATCACCTCTATAATACTCATAGAATCTAATTTGTGTATCATTCTCAAACTCATCACTTTCTAGGAAATCACCACCTTCACTTTCTAGTTCAAGCTCCTCTTCATTTTCCTTACTCCTACAATTTGCATTGATAGGTGGGGCCTCCAAGGCAAGCCTTCGAGGTGCTCCTGTAATCTGATTTTCATTGCTTCTTTGAGAAGAAACCCATTCAAAATTTCCCTCCTTAATGACGCCATTTCATTTTCCATTTTATGAATTAAAGGATTTGTTCTTTCATCTCTAGAAAATTGAGATTTACCCTTTGAGGGATTCTTGATATTTCCAGATAGGATGAGATCGTCATCAAGTTCAATGGCCAATCTTTTTGCTTCTGCAATATCCCTCGGTTGAACTCTTCATAGGAGAAATCCTACCTCTAGTGATTGAGCATTGATGAAGAATCTCTTGACATTGTTTTCAAATGGTGAATCCTCTTCAGGTATCCTGTGTAGAAATCATTTGAAACGAGCCATGTAGTATCTCATAGTTTCACCTTCTCCTTTATTCATGTGATCCAACTACACGAGAATGTCTTGAAAATATTTAGTTGATTTAAATCTCTCTTTAAAGGAATCCTTGACGTCATTCCAACCCATGATGGACTAGGAAGGTAGGAGGTAAAACCATTCTACTACTTTTTCTTGGAGGGACTCCATGAATAGTCTCATTGAAGATTCACAAAGCAGGGATGAAGCTTTGTAAAATATATTAATGTGAAATTAACAACTATTACAAAGAATGGGCTGCAATATTTATAGATATTGCACAACCAAATACAAACAAGAAACTAAGTTACACAGGTGTAACCATATTCCAAATTACATAAGCTTCCAATAACATCCGGGAAGCACAAATGAATAATTACAAATATACTGTTAAAACAATATAACTGCTCCCGTAATATTCAAATACAAACAAAAGGATGGTTATAATTAAATATAACCATAAAACAATAACTAATAAATTTATTAATATGCAATGCATAATTAATTAGGATAATAATAATATTTTATCCTAAAATTCCCCCCCTTAATTGTGCATTATCTGAAGGGATGAGGAGAGGAAATCCTAAAAACTCAAACTTGTCACGTGCAAGTGACTTTGTGAAGATATCTACTTGTTTAGTTGTTGGACAAAATTGAAATTTGGATGTTGTGTTTAAACACATGCTCGTGTATGAAATGAACTTGTACCTTTGTTCTCTCATGAAACAATGGATTGCAAACAAGTTTAAGAACACCTTCATTTTCAACATACATGGTGGTCGGTTTGTCCTATGGTATTCCAAGTCCTTCTAGTATGCAACATAGCCAAATTTCTTCACAGAAAACTTCTCCTTTATAATGATACTCGGCTTCTATGGAAGAGTGAGAAATAAATTGTTGTTTCTTACTTCCCCATGATATTGGTCCAGATCCCATAAAGAATACAAATCCAGAAGTGGATTTTCTATCATCAATGTTACTGCATGATCTGAATCCGAATATCTAGTCAAGAAGTTTTCATTCTTCTTGTATTCTAGACCAAGATCCACTGATCCTTTGAGATATCTCAAAATGCGCCTTGTTGCTTTCAATGACAAAATTTGGGTTCCTACATGAACCTGGATAGATAGCTTATCACTGCAAAGCTGATATCGGTCTAGTGTAGGTCAGGTAAATGAGACTCCCAATCAACTATTGATAGAGAGTGGCACTTACCTCAGGAGATGGATCTAAACAAGATAACTATAATCTATTCTCCATAGGTGTAGCAATTGGTGTGTAATCCATCATCCTAAATTTCTCGAGTGTTGTCTTGGTATATTTCATTTGAGAAAAAAATATGATTCTCTTTCTACCATACTTCTAATCCAAGACAAGTAATGCATCAACCTGAGATCAGTCATGTCGAACGATTGATTAAGATATTTCTTTGTTGCATCGATCATCCTCATTGAACTGCTAGTGATGAATAGATCATCGACATAGAAAAACAACACCACCATCTACCCCCTTGATTTTTGAGGTAGAGATTGGGATCGTATGGATTTATAACAAATCCATGTTGTATGAGATGCTCATCAATCTTGATGTACCATGCCCGGGGTGCCTGTTTGAGGCCATACAGAGATTTCCCGAGTCTGCATACCTTTTCTTCTTGACCAGGTACTACATATCCCTCAAGTTGAGTCATGTAGACTTATTTTTGTAAATCTCCATTTAGGAAGGCACTTTTTACGTCCATTTGGTGGACTTTCCATCCAAAAGGCGAGAAACTACATAAAAAATCATCTTGATTGTTTTGATCTTAGTTGTGGGAGCAAATGTCTCCTCATAGTCAATGCCTTATTTTTGTGCATACCCCTTTGCTACAAGTCTTGATTTATACTTTTCCACTGTCCCATCTACTTTGTAATTTATTTTAAATATCCATCTACATCTAATGGGTTTCTTCCATGGTGGAAGATTGACAAGCTGCCAAGTGTTATTCTTCATCTCTGATTGATATTCAGAATCCATGGCATCTTTCCAAGCTTTTGGTGTAGGGATTCTGGACTATAGATGGCTCATCGATTTAACAAATCTACTCATTAAAGTAAATTTGACTTCTTCCCTTGATTTTTGTGAGTCCGTGGTCTAGGAGTGGATGTATTTGGTGGAGCATCCATTCTTACATCTCGTAATGTACTTGTACACCATTTAGGCATCTGTTGAACTATCCCCATGGGTCATGGTTCTATCGATCAACACCATCATCCCCATCATCACTTTCATCTTCGAGGGAACATCAACTTCAATTTTTACAATAGGTGAAAATCTACATATTGTGAGTCTAGAGGAGGAATCTTTGCTTCCTTCTTCTCAAAAAAATCAACATCTCTACTGGTGTAGAATTTTCTGGTCTTAGGATCCATCAATCTATACCCAAGAGTCTCTTCACTGTACCCAATGAAGACGAGTTTTCCGTGAATTCATGTCCAATTTATTTCTATTTTGTTTGGTTATGTGAATGCTTGCTTTGTACTGAATACTTGAGGTGTGCAATGGATGGTTTCTATTTTGACCATGCTTCTTGTGGTGTTATTCCATTAAGAGTAGTTGTGGGCACTCTGTTCAACAAATACACTACTGTCTTTGTTACTTCTTCCTAGAATGTATTTATAATTCTAGAATCATCGATCATGCATCACACCATTTCCATGATAGTACGATTTATTCTCTCAACAACACCATTTTTCTATGGTGTGTGTGGAGGAGGCATTTGTCGATGAATCTGTGAGGTTGTAGGTAGTCTTTGAACTCATCACTAGTGAATTCCCCCCCTCAATCTGAGTGAGAGTTCTAATGTGATGACCAGTTTCTTTCTCAATTGCTACTTTGAACTTTTTGAAGGTTTCAAATGCTTCACTTTTCTTGCGAAGATAGAAAATCCACATTTTCTTGAATAGTCGTCAACACAAAGCATGAAGTACTGGAACCCAGAATGACTTGGCTGCATCGGACCACAAATATCGGTATGAACCAGGTCAAGTTTACCATGAGCTTGAAATGTACTCCTCTAGAATGAAGCTCTGTGTTGTTTTCCTACTAGGCAGTGAGGACACTTGTTTGTATCCTTCTGAAGAGATGGTAGCCCATGTACCATATTACACCGGTGAAGTGTTTGAGATATTTGAAACTTACATGACCAAATCTCTGATGCCATAACTATGTTGAGGTGGAGTTCTTAGCCACAAGTGCTTGATCATCTCTATGAACAAAATCAAGTTGGAACATGCATCCCACATTGGAGGCTTTTGCAATTATTTTTGAGCCTCTTGATTTGTCTCGAATCAAACATGTTTTCTTTCTAGATTGACTATCAAAGTCAATTTTTAGGTTGTGATCAAGGAGTTGACTAACTGAAAGAAGATTCTTTGTCAACCTAGGGACATATAAGACATCGATAGTTTGCATTTGCGTGAAGTAAGGGGTAAAGAAATGTTCCCAATCCCATGAACTATATATGAAGAATCATCTCCCAATGAAACATGATTTTTGATGGCGTGTCCCTCATTGAAATAAAATAGTCTCTATGGAAATTCATGTGTCGAGTGGCTCTAGAATCAACATACCAAACATCACTAGATGACATGGATGGTTCACTTGATTGAGCAAGTGAACAAGAAGTCTTCATTGTCATTTGTTCTTGTTTCTCAAAGCAATATTACCTTGTTGGAGGGTCTTCTTTCCAGTTCCCCTTTTTCTACCCGTGATTGTTATTAGAATGTCCATTGTAAGATTGTTGTTGTTGAGGTCAGAGTTTTGGATGAACCTTTCTTATAAGTATTATAGCAACAATTTTGTAGGTTATGTCCTCTTTTGCAGATAGGGCATTGCTTCTTGTGTTGTCTATCCCCTTGATATTGATTTTGATTTTGGGACTTCTGATAGGAATTATGTTTTTCTTTTACCTTTCCTTTCCATTTTTATGTGAAAGCTTCAGTTCTACTCCTCTTCATCATCCTTATTGTGCATTGCTTCCTCTTGTTGTAGTAGGTTTACCAGTTTGTCAAAACCAACTGTTGTATCTAACACATTTAGTGTTGTGACAAAAATGTGGTAAGAAGAGGGGAGTGCTCTCAGAATAATGGGAATGAGAGGATCATCTGTGACCGGTTCTCTCAGGGATAGAAGTGAAGCCCTCAATTTTGCAACTCTTCTTCAAAAAGCTTCAATTTTTTCATTTTGTTTGAACCTTAGTGTGTGTAACTAACTCTATAAATTCAGTATAACATTCTTGTTCTTGGCCTCATATACTGTGCTTAATTTATCCCACGCTTCTTTCACTATTTTGGCATCTCGAATGTGGGGTTGCACATCATCGAAACTCCAAACAAGATGATGAGTTTGGCCTTCTGATCTGCTTTATCAAACTACCGCTATTGTGTTGTATCAGTAGTTGATCTAGTCAAAGTACCATTCACAATAGGCCAGATTTCTTCAAACTCAAGTTGTGTCTTGATTTTTGTCTTCCATGCAGCATAGTTGTTTCCTTTGAGTAGTTATGAATTCGGAAGAAAAAATTTGGGGGCATTGGTGCCCATTTTGCAGAGATCACTGACAGGGTTTGGCTCTTATCACTCTAGGTATTAGGTCTCCCAATCTCTATATCATCGATTGATATACCTAACCTTTCTATATACGCACCCTTCTGATATACCCATCGGTATGTGGAAGAATCTCACCCTTTCTATATACCCAATGGTACGTGAAAGAGGCGTTAACATACGTGAAAGAATTCAATACGTGGTACCAAGATAGTACTTGAAGGGGTCTATGTGATTATTGACACTGGCTCAAAGAAATATCCTCATACGCGCGCGTAACTTCGCTATATACTCAAATAATTTCTCAGTCTGGATTTATGTCGTGTAATCATTCACAGATGAATGGGATGGCTCATAGTGTGTGCACTATGACCTTATTACTCCCTATTGATTTAAAGGGTTGATTCCTAGATGACATTGTTGCAGCTATATTAGGTGTTAAGTGCAGTAGTAGCCACGATGACTTTACCCGTAAGTGCTTCCTAGTGGCATCGTATATAACGAATGATGTGAATGAGATCTAGGATCTCGTGAGTGTTACAGAACCAATTTTATACTATTTTGTATTACAATTTTGCCAATTTCAGAGCAGTTACAAAGTTTACAGTTGACTATGGCAACCTACAAATTAGTACAATATAATGTAGTATACAAATTACATTCAAAAAATGGAAAATTTGAATGGCAGGCAATTTTTTTGTTTTGCGAGGCCCTGGTGGCCTCTTGAGCCCAATTCGACCCAAACTGCAAAGAATTGTAAAAAAATAGCTGAAAATGCAATTTTTAAGTATCCCCTTACGGAGAAAGTTCTTGGAAAAAAAACAAGCTAAATGGGAGATTTTTTTTTACCCTAAATTAGGGATTTATCTGCTAAATTTAGTTAGTTATAACTAAATTCAAAATTTTCGCTAAAGTTAGCGGTCCCGCCAATTTTTCTCGCCAAATTCAAAATTTTCAATTGGAGGTGGGATTCGAACCATGCACCTCCCAACTCCAAGACTTTCCTTCTATCCAGCTAGGCTCTTATGAGCGCTTGAAATAGAAATGAAGTATTTTATATTTAATATGCAAAAAAATGATTAACCTCATGAAAAAGAAAACGTGGCTGAGTTGTCCTTGTGGAGCTTGCATGGAGGAGGGTGGTTAGGGCTCATGCATGCACAAAAACTGGATCTAAAATACCTTTATCTCCTTTTTCTAATTTTTCCACCGCTTGTTTTCTATTTGTGCTGGTTACGTTTTATTTTCACCATGTTTTTCTTGCTTTAGCCGCTTTTGCAACACGTTTCCACCATTTTTGATTGATTTGATCCATTTTTTTTTCCTTGTGTGCAAGTCTGCATGGGGACATAAAGCCTTAGCCATTGTTTTGAATGCTCTTCCACCATTTTTTTGTAGTTTCCTTTGAGTTTTGCAAAGCTGCCTATGTATACTCTCTACCATTTTTTTAAATTTTTGTTGATGTCATTTGCACTCTTGCATGGTCGTTGGAGCATTTGCTTTAGATTTTTGTGCAGGTCACTAGGACATGGAGATGATGTAGCCATGGTTATGAGGCACCAATATGCCCAGCTCACCCAAACACCACGTCTCTGCCTTTGTATTTTCTATGCGTTGTTTTGTTTGCAGGTCCAACAATGGAGGTCGTCGGTTTTCTCTGATGCAGGGTCCCTACTCGGATTTATTTAAAACACAGTCCCTACATAATATCCGGACTACTTCGATGGTGTTTGGCTTGGTTGGATGCCAAGAACAAATTTTCCACCTTCTCCAAATTTAGCATTTGTATCAGAATATAACAGTAACAAAAAAAAATCCTCTAATATTATAAGTAAAACCCCTAATGGGGAAATTTTTTTATTTTATTATTATTATTATTTTCAATACCTACAACAAATTTTTCCTAGTGTTGGGTGCACCAGTGCAAAAAAAATAAATTTCCTTCCAAACACCTGGAACGAACAGGAGGATGTGAGGAGGCAGGGATGGGGCTTAGAGGTTGTAGGAGGCTGCACAGGCTCTATGATGCTACAAACACTTCTCTAAAACTCCTCTATCTCATTTTCTCTCTCTTTCCACTCCTCCACAACTTCACATGTCCAGATTCTCACTCGGTACCAAATGAAGATTCACAAAACAGGGACGGAAGCCTGTAAAATATATTAATGTGAAATCAACAACTATTACAAAGAATGGGCTTTAATATTTATATATATTGCATAACCAAATACAAATAAGAAACTAAGTTACACAGGTGCAACCATATTCCAAATTACATAAGCTTCCAATAACATCTAGGAAGCACAAATGAATAATTACAAATATCTTTGTTAAAACAATATAATTGCTCCGTAATATTCAAATACGAACAAAAGGATGGTTATAGTTAAATATAACCATAAATCAATAACTAATGAATTTATTAATATGCAATGCATAATTAATTAGGATAATAATAATATTTTATCCTAACACTCACAACAACATCTTCATGTTGGACACGAGAATTCCATATGATGTATTGAAATCTATGATGTATTGTTCGGGATGTTATGTGTTGTCACCTTTGAACTTCGGAAATTTCTTGTGGGAGATTTTTGGTTGATTGTGAAGAGGTAGTTCAAGAAAAAAAGACATGTATTCCTTCCCCATGGAATAATGGGTTGAGGTCTTTCTGCTTCATCCACCATCGTTGTTTCTTCTTCTAATTTAGCCCTTGCTTCTAAAAATTCTCCTTCAAAATATTATTCTTCCAGGTACTCAATGCTTAATGGTGATGGAAAATGGGAGAATTTGAAGGGGAGTATCAACAAGAGTTTTTATAGTATTTCCAGTGAACTGCTCAAAGTGCCAGATAGAGAGGAGGCTTGAAAGAAGAAGTATGGATTATCTCTAATTCATTCTTGTTGATATTGCAAAGCCTCGAAATTGGAAACAACACCACCTCTCGACCTATTCAACTTGGTGTATCTTCCTTCAACTAGCTTTTGGAAATTCTTGAAGTGGGAATATGAAAAGACACCATGGAATATGAAAGGTCACATGCAAGAACTGACAGTGTATATTTCAGTAATGGATTTTCATGAATTCTTTTTTTTTTTTTCAATATTTCATTCTTTTTGTATTTTGGGACCTAGTGGTCATATTTTGGGTGGAGATGTTGCTAAATTTTCTCCACAGTGGGTGCTAAAAACTATTGGCGAGAATTTTTTTGAATGTACAAACTTGTTGATTTCTTACCAACACTAGGAATCTAAGTCCCTCTACTTAACCGGTGCATCTACCTTATATGAATGCACATGAAAAGGTGGATTTATATGGTGGCCATTCGACCAGGGATCCAACAAGGACACTCCATTGACCCTACGGAAAAGCTAACAATATCTTAGTAGGGAGCCTTTTTCGAAGAGTAGGAAATGGGAGTGAGAAAGAGGTAGGGGAACTAATGTTATAGGTAGAAAATCAAATTCATGCACACACTAGTTGGAAATTACATCACATGCATTGAAATTAAGAGGAAACAATACTACAAACAACAAAAAGATGAGGTAAGATTGAGAACTCAAAGTTTCTAAAATATTCTCATAAAAAAGGATAGAAAATCCTTCTTGTATTGGTGCTCAAGTAGAAATTGTACATAGTGTAGGAAATAGAGGAAATTTGAGAATGAGGGGAATGGAAGAATTTGGCTATCTCCTTTGTTCTCTCAAGGTAGAATGCACTCTTGAGCTTACAAAATTAATGACCAACCCTTTGAAATGGGAATGGATTTACAATTTATAGAGTAGACTCGACTCCTCATCTTCTTCATGACCCTCCATATGCCTTATTTCTAACTTTATACTATTCATATTCCCACAAAATATTTAAGTCCCTTTTATAAAATAAAGGTGACTTAATTTACATTATGTTTCTAAAGTCACTTTTAGGTGACTTAAAGGCATATCAACATGTACAAACCCCAACAAAGAATTAGAACATTGGAAAATGAGAGAAAGTTGGGGGAAGAGGAGAGAGAAAGAGAGAGAAGAAGAGGAGATGTCATTCTCGATGAATTCTGTTGATCCTCATTGATGGAAAGCTCCATATGCAGTGAAAATTTGAATCTTCAAACTGATTGCACACTTTGAAACTCCTTCAAATTAGCTCACGAATGCTTACCAAGTTGTGTAGACACCAAATTTGGGTCACACTCCCCCTTTACCTCACATGTACATTAATTTAATTACCTATAAATTAAATTAATGCCCACTCTCACAATATTCATTATTTAATTACCTTAATTGAACTAATTTCCACCTCACCTAGACACCTCATCATAGAAGTATTCTTAACATGTTTCCTTTTAACTAAGACTTAGTCCTACCTACCTTAATTAACTAAGACTTATTTAAAACCTAAAATAACATGCATATTCTTCCTCTAACCGTATGCCCACTTATCTAAGTGCAACATTCCATTTTGATTTGGAATAATGGACAAGGTGGCCAAAAATATTACCAAGATCTGTCATTTTTAGTAAACCTAGGATTTCCCACCTTAACAGATGCCGGTCAACCTAAAACCGATTCCGATCACCCTAAACCATCGTCGGTTACCATATATTCACTTTGGTAACCTTGTTTGAAAGGTTGGAAGAATTATTGGATTTTTGGAGAAGAGAGAGTTATATGCAAGCACACCAGATCACTCCTACACATCTAGACATCCTAAACCAACACCAAACACTGATATGAAAGGAAAGCATTCACGGTAATGTTCTAGGAAGCACAACCACAAAACTGACCACTAGTTCCATGGATCAACCATCACCTCCATCCAACCACTAGGTCTGCAAGTACAAGTAAGTACATTTGGATCTGCACCTTCCCATATTTATTTAGATTAGTTTCTTCATCTCTGTTTGGGAGTTCTAGTCTCCCTTATATCCCATCATCTCTCACCCTCCTACCAATCCCTCCACCTAATCAACATCTCGAGTATTCCCAATACTTTCATCAACCTTACCATTCTCTTTCCACTCTCTGTGTAATCATAGAGAATCACCAAAACTAAACTTCATTAAGTTTCTATTAGCTCGACGCCATTCTCGATGCGATTCACATACCGTAAACCATCATCGGTCTATCCTCGATTGGCATCGGTCATACTTGACCAATTCACTCTCTATGTCTATTAAATTTTTCTATAACAAAAACTTTATACTATTCACCCAAATAACCCAAATCACCCAAAACTTGACCCCGACCTAGTCAACCACCTTATTTACATGTCTCAGATTCAATATCTAATCATAACCTAGCCTATTAGATTAAATTTTCTTATTGTACTTAAATGAGAAACCTAAATCATACAAACCACAGTAGGACATTATTGGTTTACATCATTTCTTACATTATGTTGTTTTGAATAGTGGATTGATATCCATCTAGGAAGCATCACACTTCCTAGATCTAGCATATGCTAGGCAGTCCACTAATATATATTTTTTAATATTCCTCTTGTGGTCTTGTTTGTATTCATAGGTAGTTCCTCCTATCAAAAGGAAGTTCTCGTAATCAACATTAGAATGGGAAATTAGGACACACAGACTCTACCTTCCACCTTCATTCACATGTATTCCTCCTCACGATTACCTTATTTGTTTTTCTCTTATATATGCATACTATTTGGTGAAACATTTTAGCTTTACCCATCCACCTATCAAATTAGATTTAGCCATTTCTTCCCAAACCCACACCAAAGTTTCTCCTCCACCTAAAAGGAAGACCCAACCTTCTAGGCCACATACGTCGGTCTCACCTACCACACTTGTTTTCACCTTTTCCCCTTCTGTCTATCCTAGGGACTCACTCATAAACCCTAGAAAGATAATCTCCTACCTGGGCTAGTGAAAATATAAACAACCTACTTCTTAATCATGAGCCTTCATTACACCTCATTTACCTACACAACAAAACCCTTTCCCTCACTCGTTCACGTTTCCACCTATAACACCACCAACTACTATAACTTCAACTTTTCATATATGACTTCAACCCATCTTGTCCACCTAACCTCTACGAACCACTTCCACCGTAACTCAATTTTCCCCATGGATAACCCATCCTCTTCCCCCATCTACTTTCCCTTTTGTGCCATGTACTCTTGTGTCACCTTTACCCAAGAAGGTGTAAGCCAAAGATAAGAACCCACTACCCTCCAATAAGGTAGTTACACCAACAAAACCCCCATCACTAGATCTTCCACATGCATTTACCTAAACAGATGCCCTAAAAACTAAGACAATACCACTTACCAAGCTAGTGGTGCAACCCATTCCTTCTCCTACAACACGCATCTTCCCTCCTAATCATCCACAACTTTACCCAAACCCACACTCAATTCCCATTGTGATGATCTTGGTAGGGTCCTATGCCAACATCTTAGCCAATCTCTTAGAGATTTCGGCTATCACATTACCGCTGCTTTGACCTTATGATCCTCTCAAACCCAAACCAAAAGGGTTTGATGAAACCAATATTTGTGCTTATCATCATGTGATAGGATATGATGTAGAAAATTTTAAGGCTTTAAAAACCATTCTTCTCCAACTTTTTTCTCTAAACAAAATTTTGACGACAATGACCTTTTTGATGAGGACCATGTTCCACCATCACCTGTCACCATACATTATCATCCCTTACTTCTTCAACGATCTGCATCTCCACCTCCATAACCCTTTTTTCCACCTCCAAAATTCAAGATCAACATGGTCCATATCAGAGAATCGGCCAAATCACCAACTAAATGCCATACACACTTCACAAGGCTTTTCCCCCCTACTAGGTTTTTTCCATCATGCCATTACACTACTCATCCTATACCTTCTCCATTTACCACCTCCCTTCATATTAACATGGTCCAAGTTGTCACCTATGCCTAGAAGGACAAAGGCAAAGAAAAAGCAACCACCCCATCAACCAACTCCTTGCCCAATATACCATCTTCACTTGCACCCAAAATCACCATTCTAGGACCTTCATACCCTATCTTTGATGGGGTCACCCATCGTAAAATGATAAAAAAATTACATCTATACTCTTTAAAGATGTCTTTATGCGATCTCGTCTAAACTTCTAAATCGATAGACAAGCCCTTATGAAGGATTTACAATCCATCTAAGTTTTACCCAATGAACCCACACCAGTGGCCTCCATTATCACCCCTCACCATGTGGCCTCACTTACCAAATCATCTCCTTCTTCTACCCCCATGGCCACTCCTCAAGTTGTTACCCTCATCTTCTCTGATGAGGAGATTGTACCTCTCCAATCAGATTATCCATGATCCTACCCTTTTCATTTCCATCTATATTGATAATATATGCATACAAAGCATCATGATCGATGGTGGTGCTAGCATTAACATCATCTCCTCCCATGTGTATAATCAAATGTGCATCCCTTCCAATTATATGCATAATAACCTAGTTATGTTGCACTCCTTCAACGACGCCATCACCTCCACCCTTAGCACCATTATTCTCCACGTTCGGGTGGGTCCTTGCACTATCCCAAAATTATTCTACATCTTAGAGGGAGAGTTCTAGTATAACCTATTTCTCGGCAGACCTTAGATTCACGTCATGGGTTGTGTCCCTTAAACTTTACACCGTTGTGTAAAATTCAAACATGAAGGGCATAACTATACCATCCCCACCAACCCGTCACCATTCAAAACTTGTAACATGTTGTACCGACCTAACAATGTACTTGTACCAGTCAAGGCATCTACCACTACCCCCACTTATCCTTCACCCATGACCCCATCCACCAATGCTACCGCCACCTCTCCCACACCTAACTCTTCTATTCCTACTATAACCGCAGCCTCTACAGCTGACCCATCTACTTCCCAACCAAATTGATACCCCTCTTGTCTAATCATCTAGTGAATCATCTATCCCTGCTACCCACATATCGACTACTGATCCCTTAGAAGGTGTTTTTAATGCCTCACTCTAGGGTAGTACCACCTATAAAATATCAACACATTCCTCACTCAGTAAGTGTTTGGAAACCTACACCCACACCCTCATTAGGACTACCTAGTATAGGAAAGGTTTTCCCATATGGTCATCCCCACCTTTGCACTACCCTAACGTATGGGGACTTGATACCACCAATTATTCACCCAAACCTCCATCCCAAACATGACATTTTCATCGACCTCCAATATATTACTAACCACTTCTTCACCCACACTTTCCTTCACCACTACGTATTGAAATGCTTTGGCTTGGGTTTTTATAAACAAGGCCATCATACCATCATTCCATGAACTACCCATAAACACAAAGATTGTAGTGGGATCAGATTTTCTACACCATCTTCCAAGAAGGGCCACATCAACCTCATTGAGGAATAAAAACCTTCTCCACCCAATTCACCAACGTCATCACTTCACCCACGGAGTCCATAGATCCCGAATCTATTCCTCCTAACTTTTTTTTGTGAACATGATTTCTATGGGACCTCTGACTTATCAACACAATGATGAGGCTCCTCTTATCTTCCCTTTATGTATCTTGACATGATCATTAACGATACACATTCTATTAACATCATTCAATGTTAAGAAGATGAGTCTATAGTCACCTACCTTGTTGTGGAAGATTCTTATATTCTCCAGTCATTACCTTTACGAGATGTAAACATGTTGAATGAATCAACTATCAAAATCAACATTAACACTCAGGATGACCTACACATTCTAAAGATAGGCCAATCTTTAGATGTTGTTGAACAAGAAGCTTTTAATTATTTCCTCAGGGACCATAGCAATGCTTTTTCTTGGTCCTACGCTGATATGCCTAGTATTGACCCAAACATTGTGGTCCACAATATCGTAATCATTCTTGATGCCAAACCCATAAAACAAAAGATGTGGAAAATGCATCCTCGCATTTATATTCTTGTCAAAGAATAACTTCAACACCTTCTCTTAGTTTCCTTCATCCTACCCATTGATTATCCCCGATGGATTTATAACGTTGTTCCTTTCACAAAAGTGACAAGGGATTCCTCATTTTCACATATTTTTGGGACCTCAACTTAGCTTTCCACAAAGATGACTTTCCTCTACCAAGCATTGACCAACTGGTTAATCTCACCACCGGCTATGAGATGCTATCACTCATGGACAGTTTCTCGGGTTATAATAAAATATTACTCTCTCCAGAAGATCAACACAAAACTACCTTCATCACTCCTTGGGGGACCTTTTGCTATTGAGTCATGCCTTTTGGCCTTAAAAATACTAGTGCTACATATCAATGAGCCATGACTTATATCTTCCATGACATCATGCATCACATATTGGAAGATTACGTAGATGACCTTCTTGCCAAATCCAACCATTAGGAAAAACACACCGATAGTCCTTAAGGTCATATTTTACCACCTCATCAAGTATTGTGTTCGCCTTCAACCTAAGAAGTCTATCTTTGGAGTGCTTTTGGGAAAACTCCTTGGTTTCATCATTTCATTACATGGCATAGAAGTCAATCCTGCTAAAGTAAAGGATATTCTCGAAATGCCTCCACCTACTAATATTTGTTAACTTTGGAGTTTGCAAGGTAAGTTGAAATCTATCCGTTGGTTCATTTCACAACTTTTGACCACTTGTGAACCATTTCCTCATCTCCTCAAAAAATACGTCTCATTAAAATGGGATGATGATTGCCAAAATCCTTTGACGCCTTAAAAAAGACCTTATATCAACCACCGGTGCTCATTCCCTCTAAAGATGACCAACCCTTTTACCTATACATTTATGTTACTTGACCATTATTTAGGTGTGTCATGCTCGCTCATCGTGATGAGTAACACAGAGAGTGGTTCATTAGATAAGTTGTATCCTTTTGGACTATGAAATTAGGTACACCCATGCTGAAATTTTTTTCTTAGCCTTAGTTTTTGTCACCACTAAACTTTGTCACTACCTACTCAACCAAAAACATTTTTTCGTCACTAACACTGATCCCCTACATTACATGTACACTAAACCCTACCAGCATCAACGTGCTACATGTTGGCTCATATTTCTTGTAGACCTTGACCTGAAATTCAACCATCAAATGTTTGTCAAAGGCCAAGCCATTGCTGACCAACTAGCAGACACACCTCTTTTTGGGGATCAACCCTCTAACTTTGATTTCCTAGAAAAATCCATTTCTACCCTCTCTTTGGACGATACCACTTACGGATGACCTTATTATTTGATGGTTCCAAATGTAAGTAGGGAGGCAGTGCATGTGTTATCATCATTCTCCTTGATGGTGAACTATGCCTTTATCTTTCAAACTAGATTTTTATTGCACTAACAACATCGTCGAATATGAATCACTTGTATAAGGCCTTCAAACTTGCCATCTCCTAGATGTTAAAAACATTAATATCTTTGGTGATTCCCAACTAGTTTTATACCAATTCAATGGTATATACCAGTTTCATAACAAAATTATCCAAAATTAAAAATGTCATGTCGACATACTTTTGACTATCTTTAACCCTTATGAATTTCAAACCACCCCAAATTCTACTAATAAATTTGTGGATACCATGGTCTACCGGCTTCTCAAATACCTGCTTCACCTACCGACTCTAAAATCTTTGTCACAATATAGAGGTTTCATCACCCTCTTATTTATCTCATGAGGTCAACTCCGTCGGAACCATTAGACCTGACCCACGTGACCTTTGGTATAAGTAGTTTACAGACTACCTTTCCCTTTCCATTATTCATCCCAATCTCACTCATAATGGACAATGTGCCTTTCTTAAAGGTTTATATTGGTATGTCATCATGGTTGGTCTCCTTTATAAGCATGGATTCTAAAAGTATTCTCTTACGATGCCTTACAAGTTCAAATTCCTTACACCATCAAGAAAGTTCATGAAAGAATTTGTGGAGGTCACTTTAGTGGTTTAGCTATCGCTAACTGTATTCTTTGCCTTGGATATTATTGGCCAAACCTAAACCGTGACTATTGTGACTATGTCAAACATTGTGTGAAATTCCATACATATGCTAATCTTCATCACACACCTAGTTACTCCTTACAGTCATACGATACCTTTGGCCTTTCTCTCAATGGGGTTTAGACCTTGGAGAGATATCCTCATTCTTCAAAATTCCATCAATGGATTATTTCCACAACTAAATACTACACTAAATGGGTAGAATCTACCCCCTTAATTTCTACAAAAGTGAGAAAAATTGTGAATTCATTAACCATCATACTATTTTTCACTTTGGTGTCCCTCATCACCTCATCACTAATAATGGAAAAAAATTAAAAAACAAAACCATACGAAAGCTTTGTGATGCTTTTGGAATTAAAATCAATTTCTTGTCACCTTATTACCCACAAACAAATGTCCAAGCAGAACCAATCAATAAAACCTTGAACAAAATTATTATGAAAGTAGTTGACGACACTGGGAAGGATTAGCGTATGCACATTCCTTTCACCTTGTGGGCTTACCACACTAGTATTCACACTTCAAATTCTACCACACCTTTCTCTCTGGTCTAAGGTACTAGGTTGTCTTGCCTCTCAAAGTCCATATTCCATCTCTCTGCATCTCACTACAATACATGCTCAATGATGATGACTTTCACAAGGACCGTTTAGCACAACTTGAGTTGTTAGATGAACATCATCTCAATGCTCTTGATCATCTCCAAATCTACCAAAAACTTATCAAGTGTGCCTATGATAAACATGTCCACTAACGAACCTTCCAGGTTGGTGACCTTTTCCTGAAGGAAAATAAACATGTAACCAAAGAACAAAAAAGTAAACAGGAAAATTTTCTCCTAATTTTCTTGGATCCTATATCGTTACTCATGTCTATGGATTAGGTGCTTATCAATTGTCTTCACTTACAGGTAAACCTGCATACTGATCCCCTCAAATCCTTTCATCTTAGACCATTTTATTATGAAATCAATTCCTATATCACCTTTCGTCATGACCGCTCATCCCTTGAGTGTCGTTCTTCCATGTCACCTGGTTTGAGGATCAAACTAAACAAGAATCATGTGGTTACTTGTCACCTTTCAACCTTATCTTCAATATGATTACCATGAATCCACTCATGTCATGATTCTCATGGATACTTTTCATCTTTTTCAAACATGGAATCCCATGGTTGTTCATCACTTGAGACTATCTCTTTCATAAGTTAACCTCTATGTGCTATGGTTTTTTTCTTCTAAACAAGAACCTAATTTTCTTCCATATCATTTTCATGACTTAAACATCCAAAAGAAAAATGGGATTCAACTCCTTGAGTCAAAACTCCAGAAAAAGATGACTCCCTCAAAAGGGACATCTCTTCTCTCTATCTCTTCACTATAAATAGACTGTTCCCTCAAAGCAAAGCTATATAAAGTCATTACAAATACAAATTAAAATATTCAAAAGCTTCTCGCATTGATTAGATTCATGAAGAACGATAGGAGATAATGTACTCATCTAACATAGACTTCTTACATTGATCAATCTATCAAAAACACAAACAAAATAAGAAAATGATAAAAAAAATTATGGACTTGCCTATTTTTGATCATGGGTTTCTTTCCAGGTTAACATGTTGTCGTAAACTAAGTTATGTTAAACTACCCATTTTCACCTCATTGCCTTTTCACCCTAATTTCCTTCCCACTCAAGGGACTAACCATGCAACGGTGACATTTTGTGATCATGTGACTTTCTTCACCCTTAGAATAGTCCATTATGTAACGCCTTTAGGGTCTTACATTCATAATCCCATCTTTGGTATGGTGGACTCATTAGGGTGCTTATAAATTAAGAGGCTATTTTACCGCCTCTTACCATTTACATTCTTCATTATTTATTGATTACCCTGTATAGGACCAGACCATTGACACCTATATTTTAAAATATTTCCACTATCACCTAAGACTCAAACATGCCTATAACATAGACTCAACCATGCCTATAACCTAGACTCAACCATGCCTAAAATATACAAAACCATTCCTCTAATTCATCATATTTTTCCCTAGTTTATGGGAGAATTACATGGGCCCAAGACCCCTTTTCACCGAGGCTATATAAGCATCACTCCTAGGGCATGAGGCCCTTGGAGGTTAGCTCGGCCACTGTTTACCCTTACCTATTTTCTCCCATTTTCCTATTCATATTCTATGTTAATTTCCATTTTTTCTATATAACACTTGGAAAAATACCACACATACATAAATACCATGTTATCATATTATGAAAAAATATAATCAATCAATTCACATTTCCATAATATCAAAGATTTTGGACATTTACACCATAACATACATATAACTCATCATTTATTTCCCATGTTACCAATAACTTGGATATTAAATCAAAAACTAAAAACATGACTCCATCATGCCTAATGACACGACTCCATCATACTATACTTGACTCCACCATGTTTAAATGACATGATCCATCATGCCTATACCCGAATCCACCATGCCTAATCCATCCAGTTTCCACCCATATACATATAAAATGAAAATTTTACAACACAAGTACATCATCCATCCAATAAATATCATCAAATACATAAATGAGAGTATGTATATCAATACATATATACAAAGATAAAAATAATATAATTCTCTAAAGAACTCTCATAAATAGCCTCACCAAATTCGCACGCAGGATGGTATATGATCAAAACTCTAAAAAACTCTCATATATAGCCTCACTATCATCGGAATGTAGGCCAATACATATCAACAAAAATAATAAACATGACAACATCAATCATCAGCCCATCATCGTGTACATGTCGATCTCATTTGTATCCTCTCCTCCCGGCCACGCCGACGCCATCATCTCTTTGCCCTCTATGGGTCTAGCCCTCACCTTTGCCTGGCCTACAACTAGGTTAGGCCTCCATGAACTAGAGGCCTCAACCTCACCCTATCTCTAGGCTCTGCAACCCTTGTACTCTCTGCACTATGTGTACAAGATCTTGTCCTCTCACTTAAGGCTTGATGTACCTTATAATTTGCATAGGAAGGGACGTCTATCCGGTGGAAGTCAAATGATCCTGGTAGTATATGGCCTCATTTAGAGCATTCCTAAATCGGCCATCAACACTATTTTTGGGGGTGCTATAGGTCACACAACAACCTACGAGCTATGTACTACTACCTGGAGGCCTCAACCCATATATATGTGACCCCTTTCCTCCTCCCTATCCCTGGGCCTATGAGGGTGTCTATGTTGTGACATGGGCCTATAAGACCACAATATGCACATGTGCGGTTGCCAAATGACCCTACAAACCTAATATCTACACCTCTAAGGTGGATACCTATCCCCCATCTCCATCTCCACCCTGTGTGGGTGCCTCTCCCTATGCAACGTCATCTCTCCTATACTGAGGGAATGGTGGAGGCACATCCTAAGGTAGCCCAAACTTTCATCTGAACCTATCCACATGTATCATCTCATGCTCTCTAGCACAATGTCCCTCTATCCATCGAGTAGCTAGAGCTCTTTAACTCTACTACCATCTTCTTGTATGAAGGGAAGCCAACATACGACCTCCAAATGATGTCCACTCTAGATAACCCCTCTAGTACACACCTATAGTATGCTACATCATGTGTAGCCCTGATAGCCTTGCACTCTCCAACAATAGGCACCCAACACTTGTATCCAACTTGAACCAAGCCCACATCAAATGCATTAGGCCAAGGCATACCAATTAGATGCACACATATGATGTTTCTATATGCCTAGAAGTGAATATGAAAGGTTCAACATAAACTGAACCTCTGTAACTCACCCATATGCCTATAGATCTCGTATAATCGCACCAAGAATTTTGGTGCCTAAGAAAAATAGGTCCTATCCTCCATCATGCCATGGAGAACCCCATCAGTGCTCATAGGAATCTCCCACCCTCCGCATCCGGAAACGTAAAACAACACACTACCTCCATAATCATGACAACCAACCTCATCTCCTAAGGATGGGCTACGTACATATCTCCATAGGGTAGGCTCACACTATGGAACCTGATCTCAACCATCCCCTCTCTAAACACCACCAACATCAGCTTGTCTGATGCCTATGAGGAAATAGAATAAACCTACTCTCCCACTATAGGTAGCCGTAGGATCCTATATATGTCTTCTAGGGTGACTATGATCTCACCCATCGGAAAATGAAATGTATTGGTCACTGAATCCCATCTATTAATGAGTGTGAACATAAAGCTCGACTCTGAAAAATTTTCCCGTAGCATCGGATTTAATCGGACCAATGTCCATCATGTGCCTCCACTCCTCGGTGGTCATGCTTGACCTTACCACTAGTGACATAGGTGATACTCTGTCCCACATCCGTAGCTGGTCCCTAGCCTACATCCAACAAACCACAACATTGTTAAACCTTGACTTTACCCAACATCACGCTTAACCAACCAACCTATTCCCAAGACCCTTACTACTTACTCCCCGTAACCACATCCCAACCCTCACAACTACCTCTTTTCCCCTCATCCCAATTTCCCATCCCTCAACAAATACCTATTTGAACAATTACCTTACCCATTCTCACTAAACCTACCGTTATATCTCATTTCCTATCGTTCACTCCCATCCTATCTCATTTGTTGACCTATTTTCCCATAGATCAAACTAGCGTCGGTCACTATTGACCGACATTGGTCCATCATAACTAGCATCGGTCACCTAATACTTGATCGATGCCGACAGAGGCCAACCAATGTCGGCCAACCTCGACCGACGTCGATCCATCTGCCGCATGTGTCAAAATCCACAAACCCCTACCCTATTTCTCAAAAATTCTCAAATCTGACCTAAATACCTACTCTAACCTACCCAAACCTATCCTAGCTTCATTCCCAATCCTATTTAACCTACATTGGACCTTCCCACCCCTCATTTCCTTCATTTTTACCCATAAATTTCAAAAATTAAAATTTCACCCAAATTTTAAACAAAACCAATTTTAACAACCTATTTCAATAATAAATGAAGGATTGGGATAGAATCCTACCTCATCGCGGTGTTGTTGGCATGGTGGTACATATGGCTGCTACACTAATGGCCCACCCGATCCCTCTCCCACCTCTGTCATACCCAAACCAACACCTCACCCTCACAACCAATCAAATCACTTGACCCGATCTTGTGGACCCACCTATCAAATGCCAATCACCTGCTACAAAGCTCACTAACTCATCTCTTCATCTCATTCTGTCACTTTCCAAATTTCCACCTCTCCTCTGTCATTTTCTACAATTGGTAAATGATAAATGATTTCATAAAATTGAAATTTGCCTTTTTAAACCCCAATCGACATGAATGACATCGCTCATATTTTGCCCTAGACAACCGACGTCGGTCACCATATAATCGGCATCGGTCAACCCTTATAGCTATTTGTTAATGCTAGGATTCTTATGCCTGCACCCATTATTGCTCAAACACCTTTTATCATTACAGACACCTATTAAACCATACCTACAAGCCCAAGCTACCCCTACCTTTCCTTAGTTGCGTCTCAGATTTTTTCTTTTACCGTACCTTGGCCTTACCAAAGTGTCATGACCTTTTTCCCAAACCTAATCTACTTGGTGTGACCATTGACCTTATGTACTCCTTATACCTTGAGATGTTGTTACCTATGTTATTTTATCCTAACAACCATACCTTTCCTATTAAATGCCATTTATCCCGACCAAACCTTTGGTGTACTGGAACATACCTAAACATTCCTACATCTAACTTAAATTGTGTTTTCTAGACCATATCCTATACCCTAGATACCTAAATAACTTCACCCTTGTTTGGATAAACCTATCAACCTTGGATGATGTAGAGTTTTTAAGCTCTTCAACCTGGTACCGTATTCGCAATATATATGTGTTTGTGCATTTGATTTTCATTACCCATTACCTGATTTTGACCTTGGCCTATTACCTATTACCCGAGTTGACCATCCACCTTTCCAATAGTACTCATACCTATCCTCACCTACCTTCACTTTCACCAACTAAATGTTTTTAAACCACTCACCGATTCCATATAACACCTCATCGGTTCCTTGTTTGAGGGGATCACCTTTAACCACACATAGGGCAATCACTTCCTATTTTTGTTAGTGTCTCTTACTAATACAAGCTATGCGACAAAAAGGGAAAAATGTAGACACCAAATTTTGGTCACTCCCCCTTTACCCCACATGTACATTATTTTAATTACTTACAAATTAAATTAATTCCCACTCTCAAAATATTCATTATTTAACTACCTTAATTGAACTAATTTCCACCTCACCTAGACACCTCACCCCACCACATCACCTAGACACCTCATCACAGACCTATTCTTAACATGTTTCCATTTAACTAAGACTTAGTCCTACCTACCTTAATTAACTAAGACATATTTAAACCCTAAAATCACATGTCTATTCTTCCTCTAACCACATACCCGCTTATCTAGGTACAACATTCATTTTTAATTTGGGACAATGGATAGAGATGGCTGAAAAGATTGCCAATATATTTCATTTTTAATAAACCTAGGATTTCCGCCTTAACCAACGTTGGTCAACCCAAAATCGACACCGGTCATCGTAAACCATCATCGGTTACCATATATTCACTTTGGTAACCTTGTTTGAGAAGTTGGAAGAATTATTAGATTTCTGGAGAAGAGAGAGTGGCATGCAAACACACACAAGAGCACTCTTGCACATCCAAACATCTTGAACCAATACCAAACACTAATTTGAAAGGAAAGCATTCATAGTAATGTTTCGAGAAGCACATCCACAAAGCACTGACCACCAACTCCATGGATCAACCATCACCTCCATCCAACCACTAGGTTTGCAAGTACAAGTAAGTACATTTGGATTTGCACCTTCCCATATTTATTTAGATTAGTTTCTTCATCTCTGTTTGGGAGTTCTAGTCTCCCTTGCATCCCATCATCTCTCACCCTCCTACCAATCCCTCCACCTAATCACCTATAACCTCTCAACCCTCCATACCCACCTCCAGACATCTCTGAGTATTCCCAACACTTTCATCAACCTCACCATTCTTTGTCCATTCTCTGTGCAATCACATAGAATCACCAAAACCAAACTTCATTAAGTTTCTATCCCGACCCTACCGATGCTAGTTAACTTAAACCATCCTCAGATATCCTCAATCGCATCGGTCATACCCGAACAAAGTTGGTCTCGTGTCTATTAAATTTTTATATAATAGAAACTTTATACCATTTGCCCAAATAACCCATATAACCCAAAACTTGACTTGACTCGGCACAACCACCTTATTTACCTATCTCAATTCTAGATCTAATCATAACCTAGCCTCGTTAGATTATATTTTTTATTGTACTTGAATGAGACACCTAAATCACATAAAATACAAGAGGATATTATTGGATTACATAATTTCTTACATTAAGTTATTTTAAACAAGTGGATTGATAGCCATATAGAAGTATCACACTTTCTAGATCTAGCATACGCTAGGCTATCCATTGACATATATTGTTTAATATTCCTCTTGTGATTTTGTTTGTATTCACAGTAGTTCCTCCTAGAAAAGGAAGTTCTCACAATCAGCATTGGATTGAGAAATCAAGATGCACGCACTCTACCTTCCACCTTCATTCACAGGTATTCTTCCTCACCCTTACCTTATCTTTTTTTGCTCTTAGGTACACATACTATTCGGTGAAACTAGTTGAGTGGACTGTTTCACTAAGAACCGTAACTCCCATCCTCGCGTATGATATATATATATATATATATATATATATATATATATATATATATATATATATATATATATATATATATGACCCAAACTATGTAGTGAGTGTCAAAAACATTGTCCAATTCCTTGAGATGATCATCCCTCTATGTCTCATGCCAAACTTTCCCTTTGACAACAACTTGCTATTAATAGTAAGTGTCTAGATGGAAAGCTTACTATTATTAGTGAGAGGTAAATTTTTCCTTTTCTCAACAATTGTGATGTGATGGACTCCCTTATTCAATCCTATGCACACTACCCTAGCCTCGAGATGATTTTTGGGTTGAACTACTATTTTTAGTAAGAACCCATATAGGGAAATTACTATTTTTAGTAAGTGGTCATTTTAATTGTTTTCGCTCTGGATAATCATTCTTGCTTCTTAGAGGTCTTCAATGCACACTATCTTTTCCATATCTACTTTTGATGAAGACTTACCAAAAATAACCAAAGTATGTGTGCGAAAGCTTACTATTTTTAGAAAGTTGATTTCAAAGGTGCTCGGTTTATGATTGAGTCTATTTTTCTTGATTTTTCGTCATCATGGTCACGCGTCCTCGAATTTCACATAATTTTTCCTAATAGAATGCTAGGAAATAAAATTTAAAGTTTTCACCTGGTAATGACTTGAGCATGTAATTGCCATGGCGGCCATTAATATAGGTTGAAACTTACAGTGTATGGTTTTTGTCTCCATTTGCAATGAAAACAACTCCATTGCAATAGGTTTTTCATTTGGAGCTCATGTGTAATTTTTTAGCTTGTTTCCATTGCCAGAATGATGGGAAATTTGACAAATGTGAGCCGGTGCATGAAGTGAGGATTTTATTGGAACAAATAATTCAGAGCACCATTTAACCTCCCATTTGTTGCATTGTGATCATCTTGAAAAATTTGGAAGTCTATAGAAGACAACACCTCGATCCGACTTGTATCTTGTGAGATATGAAGATTTCTTGATCGGGTGACTTCATGATTATCTAGTAAAAACCTTCATTTTCTTCCCATTATTCATTTCTTCAACAATTTTTCTCTAATATTGTTGTGTTTTCATGGTGTGGAGATTTTGGTGACCATGATGGAGCTGGTTCGGATCAGTAATGGCAGACCGGGTGTCTAGAAAAGTAAGAACAAAGCCATGGCATGGTGAGAAGCTGTGTAGGAGAAATGAGGGGGAAGAGACAACTAAGTGTTGGATTTGAATATTCAAAAAATTATCATGCAAGAGTGGGGTGAATTTTTTCATGTCTCGATGTCCATAGGATATTCCATAGTGATCAAGAGGATGACATGTGTCCTCGATCCGACGGCAGGGATTTTCTTAAAAACTACTTGAAGCATTAGGGGTCAAGCCGGTCATGTGGATGACCAAAGGATTCCCATACAAGATGGGTGCATTTTTCCATGTATAATGTCTCTAACCTCGGGGACGTGAGTGATATAAAATTCCATGGTGGTCCTGGAGCTGACACGTGTCCTCGATCCGATGACAAGGGATTGAGCTCCAAAATGCACCCGGGGTTGAACTATCAAGTCTCGAAGGTCACATGAGGGTCCTAGAGGTCATATGGGGGCTGGGAAATTTTTTCCAAGGTTGGTGTACCTAACCTCAAGGACATTAAATCTTCTTAGGATCCTGGTGCTGACACGTGTCCTCCTGAAAATTTACCATTTCTCGAACTACCTCTAAGAGGCTAACTTGGAACGATGATAATTGAGCTCCAGGTGGAATTTATTGGTGAAATTGTATATGATACTGAGTATAAATGGAATTTTAAATCCAATTATGGAATTATCATTTCTTGATTCATCCATTTGATCGCTAAAAAATTTGAATTATTATTTGGTACTCCACCCGTGTTTGAGAAAAAAATTCCTGCAGACTTGATACACCAAAGTGTTATAAAAATACGATTTCACCATAATGTAGTTATGTGAATCCTTTTCTAGATATTTTTGTTTTATACCTAACTCCATCCAGAGCTCCCTAAATCTTCTTCTCGAAGCTCAACAGCTTGTTTTAGTCTTATGTATTGCACTAGGCTTATGAACCCTACATTTCATTTAGACTAATCCAAGTATTTCAAAATTCCCCAAACCTTCCAAAATAATTTCCATGATGTTATAAGGTATTCAATTCACATCTATGATGAAGTTTTCCCTTCCATTCTACTCTGTGGGGTTGATCCATTCATAGGAAGGTCGATGAAAGCCCTTTTCGAATACTGCTAGAAGATAACATCTTTTCAGAACTTCCTAAAATCACCTGGGGGATTAAATTGAATTTCCTAAATCACCTATGGGACCAATTTGAAATCAAATAGGTGGTGAAAAGACTGATAGATTTGACTTGGGGTGCCTAGGAATGGTAAAACATGAAAATTTTGGCACAGGGGTATAGTTGTTGTGCTTAAAATTGTCAATTTCCTTGTTGCACATTTGTAGTAGTTCCAAGGATGATGGTTGTCATTATGAAGGTTGCATAGATGGAGGAGGTCATGGAAGAGGATTTTAGGGTGGATTATGAGGTCATGGCAATCATGGAGGAGGAAGAAGAAAATTTCCTCATGGAACCTTTTATAATTGTGGATCTATAGAACATTACATGTGCGATTGTCCCATTTTTTGTAGTGCTCTTGGTGTGGGAAAAAGCACAAATACAAGGAATGCATGGAATTTTTGAACACATGATCCAAAATAAATGAAAGGATAAAGGTTTCAGGATGGTAAGCATGAAGAGATATGATCCATAATGGATGTCAAGGGTGACGTGTGAGTCATAGTTAGAACTCGCACTAGTGAGGATGTGAGTTGAGTCTACACATGCCGGGGATATACCAAAGTAGATATTTATAGTTACAAGAGAAGAAGTGGTGCATGGGAAGTATCTATACCCTATGCATCAGAAGGAAGTTTATAAGGAAACCATGGTTGTTATTTAAATCCTATAAGGAGATATCCAGTGCCTAAAGGAGAAATCACGACAGTTAGATAAGAAGAAGAGTGTTGAGGCTCCACAAAAGGATCTAGATGAAGTTAGGGAGGTATGTAAGATGCTCAGATAATATAATATCATCCATATGTTAGGAGAGTGTCTTAGATTAAAATCACTAAGTGTCGGAGGAGAGCATGAGAGGAATGTTTTACATGCTAATATGCCTCCTCACAGTCTTGACTATGATAAGGATATTACCTTGAATGCAATTATTAATGGATGGCTCTTAAGTAATATTATAATTGACATGGGTGTGAAATATTTTGTTCTCACCTTGGATGCATGGAATCAAATGGGAAGACCTCTATTACGCTGTCTTCAAATGTTTTGTATATGGCTAGCAAGATAAAGGTGATACCCGTTGGTATCTTAAAGGATGTAACTATCACTATCAAAGGGGAAAATTCATTGGAGACTTCAAATTATCAAGCGCTTCATTTGAGGTGGAAAAATTTCCAATGTTACTTGGGTGCCCCTGGTGGTATAAGAAAAATGTTGACTTACGGTTCAAGGGGTATATAAGTTTTGAGAACAAGGAGGAACGTGTTATCATTCCTTTAATGGATGGAAATTCAACACCATATACCGAGTCCTTAGGAGAAGAAGACCTATAATTAATCTATGTGTGCACTATCAAGGACCCTAAGGTTGTGCAACCAAAAAATAAGGTGTTATTCAGTGGGAAGAAACTCAATCTAGAAGTGATACAACTAGTGTGACATGTGATAATTGGGTGTAGGAGAAATATGAGTTAGTCGGAGGGTAGTTAAGAGAATATGTGAAAAGAGTGATAAATATGTGCTCACTCAAGTGCATGGGAGGAAAACAATTACTTGAGTTACATTAGGGAAGGTAACTCGATGTTTTCCGCTAGAAATGGAGACCTAGTGGAGATGTGAGATCAAAAGGAGAAGTATTTTTATCTATACTTTACGCAGGACCATAGCACATTGGTGGGTGACCCATCGAGATAACCTTATAGAGTGGCACAAGGTGAGAATCATGTTCTCTATTAGGTTCCTTTGAAGCAATGCACCTACTGCTATACAAGACTATCATGGGAAGGAACCTACCTCGTTTCACGTCTAGGCATGTGAGAAGGCCTAGATGGAAGGTACAAAATCCTTACCTCCATCACTATGGGTACATAATATTTACTCCACCTTACAAGGCTACGTGTGTGCATGGTACATTCAATCGAGTTGTGTCGCTAGACAGAAACCGGCAAGAGTTGACGATTGATCTTATTCAAAATTTTGAGTTTCAAGTACTAATCCATCAATAACTAAAGTGCTGCTATAGGTTGTTAAGCACCTAACTATGGGAGATAGTTCCATGTTGGAGGATATAATACTAGCCTTATTGAGATAACCTAACTTGGAAGTGTGCTTCGATGAGGAAGAATACGAGGATGTAAGCTTGAGCATGCTTGCATGGAAAAGGAGAAAGGAAGTTAGTATACATGATAGATGGTGAAGAGGTGGAAAACTTGTATGTTAACCATACTGTTGTTATGCATAAGGTTACGGATAATGTAGATGAGAAAGCACATGCCTACCATGAACCCATGAAAAATACCAAGGTTAAGATTGGCTCGGAGGTGGAACCTAAAGAAGCTATTATTAGAGATTACTGGATAGAAAGGGAGGTTTCAAATATTATTGATCTGTTGTGAATTCGAGGATTTATTCCCACGTGGGTATCATGAGCTTAAAGGAGTCCACCAATCCTCAGGAGAAATGAAGATTAAGATTAAAGGAAGGTGTACACCCAATTTGGAAGAGACCTTATTGAATGAATATGAATCTACGAGTCAAGGTCAAGGAGGAGATTGACAAGATGATTGCATCGAGGCATCATTGAGGCATTGAGGAATCAAAGTGTATAAGTCCGATGGTCATTAGCATTAAGAAGGATAAGGAATTGCATTGATTACATGGATTTTCATGTGGTGTGTGTCATTGATCCTTTTCCAACCCCTTCAATGAGGAGATCCTGAATGGAGTATCCAGGCGTGAGATCTATTCTTTCACAAGTGGATTCACATGATATCATCAAGTTAGAATTGCAAAGGAGGACCAAGAAAAGATAACTTTTGTCACTGAATGGGGAATTTTTTCTTATATGATCATGCCTTTTAGATCAAGAAAACACTTGCTATGTTTTTAGACATTGTGGTTTAGGCATTTCAAAACTTCATCCATAAATTTCTTCAAGTCTACCTGGATGACTGGAAAATATATGGATTGGAGAGGGACCATTGTGACAATCTAAGACTGATGTTTGAGAGATGTTGGTAATTGAGTATATCTCTCAACATTAAGAAATGTGTTTTTGCTACTCCATTTGGCACCTTATTGGGACATATCATATGTAAAAAAGGCTTACTAGTGGATCCTACCAAAGTTGTTGTTATTATGGGTTTGGGGGAGCCTACCAGCCAGAGCGTGGTACGTGGATTCCTTGGGCATACGGGGTATGGCTAGAAATTTATTAAGGGGTATGCGAAGATCACCACATAGTTAAAGGAGTTGCTGAAGAATAAAATTATGTTTCATTGGGGAGAGGCGTAGTAGATGGAATTCGACACATTGAAGAATAGGCATATCATTAGACCTATATTATGTTTTCCCTCTTGGGATAAGACATTCTATGTACATTTTGATGCTTAAGGGATGGTGATTGGAGAAGTCTTAGCACAACCTAGAGAGGGAATTGTTGACCATACCTTATGCTTTGATAGTAAGAAGATAACCCTAGCAGAACAAAATTATATTACCATGGAGTGTGAGGCCTTTTTGATGATTTACGAGTTACACAAAATTAGGCAATATTTGTAGGCAACACGCTTTATATTCTACACATACCACATGAAAATAAATTACTTGGTGAACAAAAGCTGTCTTGCAAGGGTGCATATTGTAATGAAATTACTTGTATAATTTAGATCATGAGTAGAAATATGACACCAAATAACACAATATTCCGAATAATGATCTCAATATGCAATTAGAATAGCTTCGCCACTTCGAGGGGGCAACCTCCAAACCATACGACAAGACTCAAATGCTCCAATGATAATGAAATACTACCTATAATCCCCCATATATACTATTCATATGCTATGGCCATCACCAAGGCCGACCTATTAAGCATGATAAAGTATAAATGATATAATAAAATGATATGGTAAGCCACAAGTCGGCTACTCATATCCTAATACAAACAATAGGTTAAGGGCGTAGCATGCCCTTCCCCTTCAAACCAATGTTGTCCTCAATGTTGAATAATCCTAGATGTTTCTGTAGAAAACCTTCATCCTCCCAGGTGGCGTCTTCTATGCTTAGATTCTTCCACATGATTAGATATTCCTTAATGTCTCTAGTTCTCACCTCTTAGTACATGTTTGCAAAATATTCTCTTGCTCCAAAATAATTCTTCCTTCTTTGTCAAGTTCGGTAACTCTGTCTGGGGTTCAAATTTCTATCCAATAACCTTTTCGGGCATGAAACATGGAATACTGGGTGTATGTGTGAAGATGGAGGCAACTCTAGTTTATAAGCAACACTACCAATTTTCTGTAGAACTTGATAAGGGCCATAATATTTAGGAGCAAGTTTTTTTTCTTTTTCTATTGCTTTAGGGACATCTATTTGTAAGGCTGGAGATGTACAAAAACCCAATCACCAATTCCAAAATGTATTTCACTATGGTGTTGATCTGCTCGTTGTTTCATCCTGTTTTGTGCTAATGCTAAATTCTCCTTCAAACTAGCCAAAACTTGTTGTTGATGTTGAATTTATTCCTCAACATCTCTCGCCCTTAGTTTGCACCCTCAAGGAGGAAGTGATAGAAGGTGGATGGTAACCATATAATGCTAAAAATGGGATCATTTGAGAAGAGGTATGAAAAGATGTGTTATACCACCATTCTGCCAGTGGTAGCCATTTAATCCACCTTTCCTGCTTATCTGATACAAAACAATGTAAATACCCCTCTAAGCATTTGTTGACCACTTCTGTTTGCCCATCAGTTTGAGGATGATAAGATGAACTGTGAGCTAGCTGAGTACCCAAACATGAAAATAATTCCGTCCAAAAATTACTTGTGAAAATAGGATCACGATCACTTACAATTATCTTTGGGGTTCCATGTAGCCTTTGAATTGTCTCCAAAAAAATAATAGCTACATATCTTGGATGTAAATGGATGTGATAGGGAAAAAAATGGGCATATTTTGTGAGCCTATACACAATCACAAAAATAAAATTCTTACCCTCTGAACAAGGCAATCCGGTGATGAAATCCATAGAGACCTCCTCCCATCTCTAGCTAGGAATTGGTAAGGGTTGCAATAGACTTGGTGTCTTAATTGTTTCCCCTTTGTTTTGTTGGCACACTAAACAATCTGATACAAAATTTTGTACATCCCCCTTGAGTCCTTCCCAAAATAATTCTCTTTTTATTCTATGATATGTCTTCAAAAACCCAGAGTGTCCTCCAACAGGTGAGACATGTAGCTCTGTAAGAATCTTATGCTTCAACTCAAAATATTTACTCAAGTATAACCTATCCTTGTACCATAGGGCATTACCTTTCCACTCAAATTTTTTAGATGTCATAGATCCTTGTTTGATATTCTATATTAGAGATTGTGTATCCTTATCTTGATTCCATTCCAATCTTCCTTTATAAACCCAATCATTTGTCAACATGGACATTCCACATAGTAAGGCATCTCTAAGATGTATCCCTTCTAGAAAATGCATCAACTACTAAATTTTCTTTACCATTTTTGTATATGATTTAAAAATCATAACCCAACATTTTTTTACCCACTTTTGTTGTTCCTTAGATGATAAACTTTGCTCCAAAAATTATTTGAGACTATCATGATTAGTTTTTACCTAAAAGTGTCTACCCATGAGATAGGGCCTCCATTGCTTGACCGCATGAAGAATAGCCATCATTTATTTCTCATAGATAGGTTTGAGCAGATATTTTCCTTTGAATTGGAAACTCTCAAATGCAATTGGTCTTCCTTCTACATTAAAACTGCTCCCAATCCCGATCCTGAAGAGTCACATTAAACAATGAAGGGTTTTGAGAAGTTGGGAGTAGCCAAAATCTGGGGTGCTACATGGCTTCCTTCAAATTTGCTCAAAGGATTTAGTGGATACGTCTTTTAATGGAAGGCATACTTCTTTAGCAATGTAGTGAGTGGGGTTGTTATTCTACCATAACCCCACACAAATCTTCTCAGTAGTACTGTTAGTCCTAGGAACCCACAAAGTTTTTGAGATTTTGGGCCTTGGCCATTCCACCATAGCTTTGATCTTCTGAGGATCAACTTTGATGCCTTCATGGGATACAATATGACCCAAGTACTCTACCTCTTGTACACCAAAAGAACATTTGGATGGCTTTGCATATAGAGTATGTTTCTCCAAAACTTCCAACACATTATTTACATGTTGTAAGTGTTCTTCCCATGTCTTACTGTAAATCAATATGTCATCAAAGAAAACTAATACAAATTTCCTTAAAAACGGCCTTAAAATAGTGTTCATCAAGCTTTGAAAGGTTGAGGGCACATTTGTAAGACCAAAAGGCATTACAAAAACTCATAATGGCCCTCATGAGTCCTAAAAGCTATTTTATGAACATCTTCCTCTTTTATCCTAATTTAATGGTACCCCGAATGAAGATCTAATTTTGTGCAATAAATAGAACCATGCATTCATCAAGTAAATAATCAATTATTGGAATAGGAAACTTATCTTTGATGGTGTACTTGTTGAGTTCTCGGTAATTTGGACACATCCTCCATGTTTCATCCTTCTTACGTACCATGACCACTGGTGAAGAATATGCACTCTAGCTATGCTTGATGATATCTGCCTTCAACATTTCCTCCACCATTTTCTCGATCTCACTTTTATGGGAATATGGGTATCTGTATGGTTTGATGTTAGGTGTTTGGCTCCTTGGAATCAATTGAATGGCATGATCATGATCCCTAACTAGTGGTAGTCCCTTTGGAATTGCATCAAAAATAAATGAGTGAGCATCCACAATCTTTTGAAGATTGGGTGGCATTGAAGATTCTATATTTTATACTTCTATGGAAAATAGCTTTGCTATAAAGCCATCCACTCCTTTTCTAAGAACCTTCTACATCTGATGAGAGCTAATAATCTATGGATACTTAGCTACCATCCCATTCAATTGTATTGTCCTTCCATCTGAATGAAATTGCATGAACAATTCTTGGAAATTCATCTCTATAGTACCTAAGGTTGTGAGCCATTGGATTCCCAAAACAATATCTGCCCCTCCGATAGAAATAGAAAACATAGGTGAGTCTAACATGTAGTCTCCCATGGAAATCTTGATACTATGGCACTTTCCTGTGCACTTGACTGCCCCACCATCCGCAATCATAACTAGCATTTCTGGAGTTGGGTAAATAAAACAATTGAGGTGGGCAGCTAACTTACTATTTATGAAGTTATGAGTACTCCTCGAGTCAATCAACACTGTCACCTTCTATTTTTTGAGATAGCTAATAACCTTGAGTGTTTGAGGATTACTAATACCTAAAAATGCATGGCAAGAAATTGTAGGTTGGTGATCCTCTACTTCATCTTCTATTGGTTCCTCAGCCTCTCCTATAATTTCAGCTTCCTCATCATCCTCATTACCTCCATCAATATAGAAAAACTTCTTCTCAGCACATTTATGTCCCGGTCCATATTTGCTATCACAGTTAAAACATTATCCTTTTTCTCTCTTTTCTTCCATTTGTTGAGGAGTCGATAATTAGCCGAGAAAATGAAGGGGAAGAGATAGTGTGGTCTCTGGTGTTAATGAAAGGTGGCATCCTACTACAAAGAACTTTTTTCCTCTGCATGACATGCCATGATAATAGAATCAGAAAGCTTGATTGGATTAAACATACGTACCTCATGCTTGATGTGGTCCTTAAGACCCCCAATAAATATGTCATTAAGATTCTCTTCTGGAATATTCTCCACTCTTAAGGATAGGTTTTGGAATTGATGCACATAATCTTTGACTAATCCTGTTTTCTGTAACTTTTCTAATTGACTAAAGTAGTTCTCTGAAACACTGGAACTATAGTGCTATTGAAAATCCTCGGTAAGAACTATCCAAGTGACACCTAGAACATTCTTTTGCCTCTGAGCACATAACCAACGATACCAAACAAATTGGTCAGGTTCAAGATATAGGGATGCCAATGTAACCTTTTGTTCTGATGGTGTTTGATGTAACTTAGAGAAGTTCTCCATTTGATTTATCTAATTCAGGGGATCCTTACCATCAAATTTGAGAATATCCACTTTCGGCATCATGTTTCATGGTGGTTGCGAATAAGTTTATTCACGATGGGACTGGAAAAGTGATCCAATATGGTTAGTTTTTCCATGATTTTGAACTAAAGGTCCTCCTTAGTTAATATGGGCTAGATTTGGGCCATACTGGTTACCCTTTACATGTTGCATGATATCATCCAACTGATGATTGATTTGGGTTATGTCTCCTTTAGAGGCCATCTCAGATTGTACATTTTGCAACTCATACTCAAGTTGGCTCACCTTATGATAAACTGAGGTAAACCCTAGTGCTGAGGAATTTGTATTTACCCCTTCCGACTCCATCTCTTCAATCACTAGCCCCATCTTTATATGGGGTTTTTCCTGAGTAACTGTGATTCTTTTTGCTCTTGTGGAAGGCCTCTTATGATGTCATACCTTAGGGTTTAGGGTTTTAATACAATTTTGTCCGAACAAAAAAACACAGAGAAGATAATAATACTATTTTTTGAGAGATTTCGAAAATGTAAAGAACTTGAAAATTTTCCACAATTTGCACCCTAGGGAGCGATTTTATAAAAACCCTAAATTTGTAAAATAAATGTAAAAAAATTAAAAAGAAATTTTTAGGGAACCTTACTTGAAATTCTTTGCAACTCGGTAAAATATCTTCCACCAATTCACTCTGGATCGTAATATGTGCTAAAAACAATAAATTAGGGTTTTGCTCTAATTTCGCCCAGATCGCAGTTTGATACCACTTGTAATGAAATTACTTGTATAATTCAGATCATGAGTAGAAATATGACACCAAATAACACAATATTCTAGAATAATGATCTCAATATGTAATTAGAATTGCTTCACCACTTCGAGGGGACAACCTCCAAACCATACGATAAGACTCAAATACTCCAATGGTAATGAAATAGTACCTATAATCCCCTATATATACTATTCATATGCTATGGCCATCACCAAGGCTGACCTATTAAGCATGAGAAAGTATAAATGATATAATAAAATGATATGGTGAGCCACAAGTTGGCTACTCATATCCTAATACAAGCAATAGGTTAAGGACGTAGCACATATGTAGGTGGGTCTTATTATTTCAGGATTTTGAGTTTACGGTTGTTGTAAAACCTGGATAAGAGTAATTTAGGGCCTGACCATTTATAAAGGATTGAATTAGGAGAGGACACACGAGCATTAAGGATACATTGTCATATGCACAACTATATAAAATGTGGTGTGCACCCTCTGAATTGGAATATATTGTTGTGTTTTTAAAAATGGGTGTGGTGCCGAGGGAATGGAGTCTTTTGAAAGGAAGAAGCTAGCCATACGTGTCATGCCCTACATGTTAATTAGTGGAGACTTATACAAGCTAGGTCGTGATGATGTTTTACATCGGTGCATGCTTGAGCATGAGCACATTGCAATCAAGGAAGAGGCTCGTGGTGGAATTGCAGGAGGAAACTATGTAGGGAATGTGACTGTTTGTAAGATCCTCTTAATTGGCCTTTGGTGGGATATGATTTACAACGATTGTTTTGAATCTTATGCAAGGCTTGTGATCATTTCTAATGCCTTGGTAAGCCAATAAAAGGGAACAAATGCAATTGAGACCAATAGCTAGTGTTGAACCATTAGAGAAATGGGAAATTGACTTTGAGGTGTATTTCACCTACCAGTGTGAAGGATGGGTAAATTTTTATCATTAATTGCACCGATTATCTAGCATGATGGGTGGAGGAACCACCTATGAGGGATTGCATGATGGCCACTACAAGTAAGAAACATGTGGGAAAATATAATCAGTAGGTATGGACACCTATGATTTTAATTAGTGAAAGGGGTACTCATGTTTTGAATGAGACATGATTTTTCCGGTTGAGTTCATGGTGGATCATCATAAGACTACTCCTTTTCACCCTTAGGCTAATGAGACTATTGAGGCATTTAACAAGATATTGAGTCACAAACTTACCAAGATTTTTGATGTTGGGAGGAAGGATTGGGATGAAGAATTCTCAGTGTGTTATTGGCATATAGAACAACTTACAAGAGATTGAACAAAGCCACACCATTCCAATTGGTGTTTTGCGTGGAAGATATTTTATTGGTAGAGTTTATGCTACCCTATTTGTGTATTGCATGCATAGGAGGATTGGTTGACGAACAAGAATTACAAGATCACCTTGATAAGCTAATGATGTTAGATAAAAGGTGATCACTTTCTAAGTTGAGTTAGAAGACTGAGAAGGCAAGACAAAAGGCCTGACATGATCATCACATAAAGAATAAATAATTTGAGGTTGGGTAGATGGTTTTACTTTATGATTCTAAGTTTTTGTTCCATCCTAGGAAGCTCAAGGTCCATTAGTTGGGACCATATTATATTACCCATATAATTGATTCAGTGGTTACCAACTATAGGTCATTGGATGGAACATGACTTCCTAGGTATTTCAATGGAAGTAGGCTAAATAACTACTATAAATAAGGCTTATGGGTGTTTGTAAATAAGGCAATATTTATAGTTAGCTTAGGATTTCCATTAATGCATTTTCCTTTCTTTGTGTTTCCTTTCTTCATTTCTTTTCTTTGTATTTTGGTTTGTTTTGTCATGGGCACATTTTTTCATAGTAGCCACTTACTTTTCAAAGGGTTTATATGCGTAGAGGACCACACATCTATTTAGTGTGGGGTGAAGTGTAAAGGAAGAATATGGTAAGAACTGGAAACAATGGTTGTTGGTGGCTCGGGTTGTAAAGTCAAAGGTGCATGGGATCAGAAGAGCATGTGTAGCAGAGGTGAACATGAGAGAATATTAGTGTCAAAAATATTTATAGAAACCACGTATGAGGAAAAATCGCGGGAGAAACATGAGGTAGGAAGCAGAAAGAACTTGGTCCAAGACATAGAGGAAGAGTGACTTTGGCATGAGAGAAAGAGTTCTATGGTTTAGGAAAAGTTCTAAAATGAGTTTGCATAGGCTTGCGCATAGGGAAAGCACTAAATAGAATGCACGGAAGGATGACATTGGAAAAATCTGAATTTAATGCATTTTACATTGGTAGGTGGCATCAAGGTTTATCCAAAAAAAAACAAAAACTATAAATAGTAGTATGAGGGTGAAGTATTCTTTTACCTTGCATTTTAAGTTATCAAAGAGCTCTCGTGAAATAGGGCATCCATGTGAAAGAAGAGTTGTGTGAAGAGACTTTTAGAAGATTTTCATGTAAAAGATTAAAAAGGATTTGATCTGTGAACCATAGTGGAAAGGGATTACATGGGCGTGAGTGAAGGATTTTTTTTAGAGGATTCCATGAGTGTTATGCCTTCTTGTGGAAGAAGGTTTTTCTAGGTTAGGGTTGCAGATTTAGGGAAAAGTATTTGAATGAATTTTCGTAGAGGATTAGAGTAGAGATAGGGCAAGGAGGAAAGGAAGAAGTTATAAGAACCCAACAAAAAATATGGCACCAAGAAAGGGATCAAATTTTCCACCAAATAAGGGCATGGGAAAAGGAAAACCAGTTGTTTTGACCAATTTCAATGAAAAGTGGTATGTGGATATGTAGTACCCGTGATGGCGTATTTCTAGGAAAGGAATGGGTGTCTCATATACGAAATATGGTTGTAAGAGATTATAACCATCGAACTAGCACCAAAAAAATGAGATGGCATTAGAATTGGTTCACCCTATAGAAAAGAGGACACTAGATGGGAAACACATTTATAATGAAGAAGTTTAGGTTAAGATGGAAAAGATGGGCTTTTGTAACTCTATGAGTTTCCATATTTTGGAAAACCTGAGTGACTATACCAATGGATGATGTTGCACGTGTGTGAGGATCACTTCTATTTCACAGGATGAAGAATCCACATAACTCCTCAATTTATTTCAAAGTACACTAACATTATCTATGAGGGAGAGTGGCTAGATGAGGACTTGTATGACAAGGAGGCCATCTAGAAAAAAATTGAGGCATATGATTACAAGAAGGTTCATGTTACTTTGATATCATGAAATCACTAACCTTGTTATGAGGATGGTCACCCTCTTGGTTATGAAGTTAAGTGGATAGGAGAGATGGAATTAGATAAACAAGAGTTGGTTGAACGTTTATCGCATAATCTTGGAAGGGACGAAGATACAACCTTTTATATTTTATTGCAAAGGAAATTATAGATTCTCGTGTGTGTGATGGAGAGAAAATTATGTTTGGTAACATCCTCCTCACCATTTTATTTTTAGAAATTGGGGTTCTTGATGGGCCAGATAATTTTATTTTGGAGTAACCTAATGAGGTCCCATCCCTTGCTATGAGATTTGAGGCTTAAAATTGTAACACCATGTCGACCATTCATAAGGTGTACTTGGAGAAATGGTATAAAGGAATTTGCAAAGCATTCAGGGAAGAATGGAGGATACCTAAGCAATTTCTAACATTGGGGGATGGAGAGGTTAAATTCATCGTATACGAGCACTTTTCTATCAGCAGGTTTACCTTGACAAATGGCCCCAAGAGTCCTTGGTGTAAATTTCCATTCTCCTTCATAGCGCAATACTTTCAAAGTGTGGTCAATAGGTTCAAGGAAGCCAAAATATTCCTTTTGATCTAAGTGTAGTTGATCAAGACTATAGTGATATGCGCCAAACATTGGCATATCCTAAGAAGCATGCATATGTAGAGAAGTATGTATCTCATGATGTGAACATGCTGAAACCGGTGACATTACCTATTGTGGGTAGGATAATAGTAAGGGTATATGTATGACTAAGGCCCAAGTTTGAGAAGGGAAATTATGTTGAGGATGATGTATCCATCCTAGGAGACCCCACTGGGAGGAAGAAAGTGGTAGTAAATAAGAGGAAATGAGAGGATATTATGGCAAAAAGATGCCAAGCACACATACAATGTAGAATATATGGGCACGGGGAGTCGGGCGTAGGCACAAACACTTATGTTCATCAAAATAAGTTCCCACACAAGAGAAGGAGAATTCACCTGAGAAAGAGGAGTCTCCTAGAAGGGAGTTGTCCTTAGAGTTAGAAGGATATCTAGTTAAGAAGAAGCAGAAGGTGGCTAAGAGCTCATATTCGGAGGAAATAAAGAGTGTGGAAGCATAGAATCCTCTTGTATATGATGTAAATGAGTCGATGGAGGGGATGAAGAGAGGAATGAATATTAAGAGGGAACACATGACAAAAGACAAAGTGAGGAGGTAAAAATGCATGATCAAAAGACGAACCCTAACCGAGGAGCAGGTAGATAACATTTTAGAGAGCGAGGTGGTGGGTATTATCCAACAATTAGTAGAGAAAGAGGTAGAGAAAAGCACCGATGAAGTGATAAGGTAAATAGAAGGAAAAATGAGCATGGAAAAGGAGTATGGGAGCATGGGAGGAGACCCTAGCTTAGTAGTAAGCTTCCCAATGGTAGCATGCATAGGTGGAAAGGGCATAGTAATGGCATAGGAACACACCATGACTTATATTAATGATCCAAGAAAGGTAGTGTGCACATGTTTCCAATTATAGTGCCCATAGACCAACTCCTCACTTGGTCATCTTTTGATGAAGAGAGTGCATACCCTTACACAAGAAAGATGTTGTCTTGGGATTTTGAGTCCCACGTCGATGAGCCCAAGTTTGAGGTAAATAATGACATGTTGATGAAGGCACCAAGTGTCAAGGGAATAAACCCTCTCATGAATTCCCAATAGGTTTGTTAGATGATAAATTTTGTAACGTGCTCAAAAAATTATCAGTAGAAGTGGATGCAAGAATTTTTGGGAGAAATGATAGAATAAGAGCTGTGGAGGAGGAAATTGAAAGAAGAATGAGGAGATCCTTAAGAGGGATAGGGATTTGAAGAAAAAGGATTTATCAATGTGTAGTTAAAGTTTGAGATGAAGGATTAAATGGTGAAGATGCATGAGGTCCACAAGAAGGTAGAGGCTATTTCAAATGCTATTATCTTAAAGGACCCAAACCTGGCTCATCCCGAGTAGAATTTCGAGTCGACTATGCATTGCTTGGAAGATGTTGGTGAGAAAATTTGTCGGATGGAAAACTTGTGGATTTCTTGCCAATGCTCTGGGAATATAATTCCCTACTTAATCGGTAACTACCGTATATGTATGTGCAAGAAAACATGGATTTTTGTGGCAGCCTTTCAATTAGGAGATTCAACAGGGCACTCCACTGACCCTATGACAAAGCTAGTAATATCTTGCTAGAGAAGAATTTGTCTAAAAGTGGGAAAGGGAGTGAGAAAATAGGTAGGATAACTAATGTTGTAGGTAGAAAATCAGATTCCTACACACACTAGTTAGAAACTTCAACACATGCATTCATGAGAAGAAACAACTTTGTAAATAACAACAAGACCAAATAGAATTTATCGATCACAAAGTATCAAGAAACCCCTTAGTCAAAGAAAGCTAGAAACTCCTTCTTGTATTGATTGTTTAAACAAAAGTTGTACATAGTGTGGGAGTGGAAGAAAGTAGAAGAAAAATGGCTATCTCCTTTTCTTTCTCCAGTACAATGCACTCTTGAGTTTATAAGATCAATGGCTAACCTTTTGAAATGGGAATGGATTTACAATTTATATAATAGAATTAACTCCTTGTCTTCCTCATGACCTTCCAAATACCTTAATATGACTTAAGACTATTCATATTCCACTTTAAATATTTAAGTCCCTTTTATAATAGCAAGGTGACTTAAAGTTACATTATATTTCTAAAGTATCTTTAGTCATATTAAAAGTGCAACCCTCAATGCAAAGATATAACATTGAGGAGAGGGAGTGTTGTATGAGAAGAGTAGAGAGAGAGAAAGAAGAGGAAGAAGAAGAGGAGATTCCATCCTAGAAGAAGTCCGACAATCCTCGCTGATGGAAAGCTCTGATGTGACGAAGTTCTAAATGTCCCATTTTGCCAAAACTGCCCTTTGAGTGAGACTTAGAATTTTTAGTAAATGCTCGGATGAGATAGTTACTATTTTAAGTAAGGGATGATTCTTGCTTCTTCTTGACCATCATGATGTAATGAACTCCCTTATTTGATCATGTGTACACTACCCTTGCATCACCCACTTCTTAGGGTGACTTACTTTTTAGTAAGCACCCATATACAAGACTTACTATTTTTAGTAAGTGGTCATTTTCACTATTTTCTACTCGAATGCTTATTCTATCTTCCTCATGATCTTTAATTCTTGTTTCCTTTTTCTCGGCTTCTTTTGATGATGACTTTCCAAACATAGCAAGTCTATATAGGAAAACTTACTATTTTTAGAAAGTGTGTTTCCAGTGCTTGATTTGAGATGGAACATAATTTTTGGACTCATCTTGTTGTTACGATCACACCCTCTGAATTTCACATAGTTTTTCCATCTAGAATGATTGGAAATAAATTTTGAAATTTTGACCTAGTAGTGGCTTCGGGCATGGAGCTACCATGGCGGCCATTAATGGAGCTTGAATCTGGTTTTTTTCTCCATTTGAGATGAAAAAACTCCATTGTGATAGTTTTTCATTTGGAGTTCATGTGCAAGTTTTTAGCTCACTCCTATTGCCGGAATGATGGGAAATCGATGAATGTGAGCCGGTGCATGAAGTGGGATTTTTGTTGGAGAAAATTATTCAGGCACCATTAGACCTCTTATTTGTTTCATCTTCATTTCCTTGAAAAATGTGAAATTCTGCAAAAGATGGCATCTTGATCCGAATTGTACTTTGTAAGATATGATGAGTTTTTGATCGGGTGGCTTTATAGTCATCGGTGAAAAATCTCCATTTTCTCTTCATTCTTCATCATTCCACTCCATTTTTCTCTAATGCCTACATATTTTATATGTATTCATGATGTGGAGAGTTTGGTGATCATGATGAATCTTGTTCAGTCGGAAATGGTGGACCGGGTGTCTGGACAAGCGAGAACATGGCCATGACATGGAGAGAAGTTGTGAATGAGAAATGAGGGAGAAGAAATGGCTAAGTGCCGGATTTATAAATTTTCAAAACATGCACATGGAGGTTTGGACATATTTTTGTGTCCTTGATGTCCCTAACCTTAGGGACATGAGGGACATCAATTTCCATGGTGGTTAAGGTGATGCCATGTGTCCTCTATCCGATGGTAGGGGATTTGCTTGAAAAATGCACCTAGGAGTTGAAAGTCGGTCACGTAGGTGTCTAAATGACTCCTTATAGGGGATGGGAATATTTTTCCATGTCTGATGTCCCCCACCTTAGAGACATAAGGGACATCAGTTTCCACGGTGGTCCTGGAGGTGACATGTGGCACCTGATCCGACGACAGGGAATGCATGCTCCAAAAATGCACCTAGGAGCTGAATTGTCAAGTCTAGAGGTCACATGAGGGTCTAAGAGGTCATATGGTGGCTGAGATAATTTTTCAAGGGCTGATGTACCTAACCTCAGGGATGTCGGGGACATGAAATCCTCATTTGAGGCTTTAGTAGCCGACACATGTCCTCCCGAAAAATGACTAAGTCTTGAACTGCCTTTGAGAGGGAAACTTAGAAAGAAGATAACTTGAGCTCCTGGTGGAATTTATTGGTGAAATTTTATATGATCCTAACTTTAAATTTCTTTTTAATTCAATGGTGGGGGTCTTATGTCTTGATTCAATCAACTCGATCCTTGAAAGAGTGGAGTTTTTATTTGAGACTCCACTTGTACTTGATAAAAACTGCCTGCCAATCCTATGTGCCAAGGTGTTGTGAAAAATATTATTTCACCATAATGTATGTATTTAAATATCATTTCTGGTGATGTTTTTTTTTACTTCTAACTCCATCCAGGATCTCCGGAATCTTCTTTTGAAGTCCAGCTAGTTGTTTTAGACCTGTGTACTACCTAGGCTTGTGAACCCTAATTTTTCTCAAAATGCACCAAGTTTCTCAAAACTTCCCAAAATATTCCAAAACAATTTCCATGATGTTTTAAGGTCTTAAATTCACCTCCATGTTGAATATTACCCTTTTGTTCCACTCTAGGGTGGTTGGTCTAGTCCTGGGAAGGCCAGTGATAGCCCTTCCCAATACTACCAAAAGATAACATCTTTTCAGAACTCCTAAAATCACCTTGGGGGAATGAATAGACTTTCCTAAATCACCTATGGGAAATTTTTTTACATAAAATAGGGGGTGACGACATGAAACATGAAAATTTTGGCATAAGGGTATAGTTGTCATGCTTAGAAATTGTCAATTTTGTTGTTGCACAATTACATGAAAACATAAGACTTAGCGTGCATACATGTTAGTGTAGGTTATTATTTAGCCTTTTATTTATTTATCGGGATAATTCTTACACTTGTGTTATCCCTACACTTGTTGTTTTAGCTTGCTTAGGTGTACTAGTTGTGTGGAGTTAGCTTACTAGTTGTGTTGAGTTAGCTTCTTAGTTATGTGGAGTTAGCTTACTAGTCTTTTGAAGTTAACTTAACTACTAGTATCAATTAGTGGGAGTTATTCACCACTAATTTAGGTAGTAGTTGCACTTCTCTCCTCCTATATGTACATCTTTTTATTGAATAATTAAATTCATTGTATTGTAATGTATTGAGCATTATGGATTATGATGGATTTCCATATATGATATTTTAGCTCTTATGTTTTGTAAATCTAATGTGGTGTGCTATTATCATCTAAGATCATGGCTTGGAATAATCTTCTTATTGTTCCTTTCATGGTATCAGAGCTATAGATGATGTAGACATCCATCTGTAAGTTTTTCTTTGCAAGTAAGAGTTTATTTTTTCATGTATTCAGAATTTGTTAGCACTTTTTTGTAGCATGCATTTTAATGCAAAACAGAGTGTGCCATTAGATTTGGAAGGTTCCAAAACCATAGAATCGATTGTAAACTTGACTATATTTTAAGATAGTCAAATCTGGATGTAGACACATACTACCTATGGGTGTATTCTTTTATCCATTGGATATAAACATGTACCTTAGGATGCATTCTTTTACCCTCTGGGTATTTTGGTTTTGGATGCGATATTTTATCCATTGGATGCAAATCTATACCCTTTGGGTACACTCTTTTATCCATTGGATATAAGCATGTACCTTTTGGATGAATTCTTTTACCCTTTGAATATTTCAGTTTTAGATGTAGTCTTTTATCCACTGGACACAGATATGTACCCTCTGGGTGCATTCTTTTATCCATTGGATATAAGCATGTACCTTCTAGATGCATTATTTTACCCTCTGGATATTTTTGTTTTGGATGCATTCTTTTATCCATTGGACATAGATCTGTACCCTCTAGGTGCATTCTTTTATCCATTGGATATTGACGTGTACCCTCTGGATGCAATGATTTACCCTCTGGACATTTTAGGTTTTAGGCGTAGGATTTTATCCTTTGGTCACAAGCATGTATCGTGTGGATGCACTCTTTTACCCTTTGGACATTTGGGTGTCACGTGTACCTTTTAAAAAAAGATCAGCATTAAAATATTATTTTAATAGCAAAACCTTCTAGAGCTCATAAATTTTGATCTATAGCTTGGATTAAGGTGATATTTTTTTTGAAATTGTGTATTTTTTTAGATCTACGCATTAGTGAAATTTTTATACACATATTTCAAATGTAAAAGGTACTTATTACTCATTGTAATATTTACATGCACTCAATTATAAAGTGCCAAATTTGGGAGGGTGTTGTGATCACTTGTGGACACAATTTCGGTTGAGCCCGACGTCCTAAACTTTTGGGTATTGCATTCTTGTATCTATGGGTGTATACATTTATATCTCTCTTGTTTGTTGAGATATTTTAGATCTATATTTTTGACACTTTTTTTTGGCATGTTGACAGTCTCTCTTATGGGGGAGCTATTCTGGTGGAGCCCAGTGTTAGTTTGTCAGTGTTCAAGTAGTTCATTTTGACAACTCATATAGATCCTTGGTGTCACTCTACCCATTCTACAAAGTATTGGAGGGTGTGGTGTTGATACTTATTCTTCGGGTTTCATGTCCTTGCCTTGTTACCTTGGATTTTCTTGGATTATGGCACTCCTATTTATTTGGATCTCATGTTTTCCTTGTTGCCTTGGTTGTTCTTGGATCATGGCACACCTATTTGTAGCAATTGATCAAATTATGTTTGGTGTTTTTTTCACTTTTGACATCACTCCATTAACAGTCTCCTTGCATGGATCTATTCTGGTGAAGCCTAGTGTCAATTGTTTTTGAGTTCTATGATCGAGCAGTGGATTCAGACCACAGTGCACACCACACTTCTTCAACATTGTACGATTTTTTGGAGCCGAGCTTATGAGGATATCTTACAACAGGATTTTGCCCTCTCTACTTTGTTATTACTGGTTTTGGGTACCTTGCGGTGTCCAATTTTTCTAGTTATTGTACATGGGTACCTCATTAGGCCTTGTTGTTGGGACCCACCTTCTTTTTTCCCACCTAAGCTATTCTTTCCGAGAGGGTGTTAGTGTAGGTTATTATTTATCCTTTTATTTATTTATCAGGATAATTCTTACACTTGTGTTAGCTCTACACTTGTTGGGTTAGCTTGCTTAGGTGTACTAGTTGTGTGGAGTTAGCTTACTAGTTGTGTGGAGTTATCTCTGATACCATGAAAGGAACAAAAATAATATTGTTCCAAGCCATGATCTTAGATGATAATAGCACACCATATTAGATTCAAAAAATAAAAGAGCTAAAATATCATATATGGAAATCCATCATAATTCATAATGCTCAATACATTACAATACAATGACTTGAATTATTCAATAAGAAAAATGTACATATAGGAGGAGGGAAGTGCAACTACTACCTAAATCAGTGGTGAAGAACTCCCACTAACTGATATTGGTAGTTAAGTTAACTCCATAAGACTAGTAAGCTAACTCCTCATAACTAAGAAGCTAACTCAACACAACTAGTAAGCTAACTCCACACAACTAGTACACCTAAGCAAGCTAACCCAATAAGTGTAGGGATAACACAAGTGTAAGAATTATCCTAATAAATAAATAAAAGGATAAATAATAACCTAAACTAAAAATAATCACTATGGAGAGGTGAACCCTTGCGTTAGAGGCGAATGAGGAAGTTTTGGTGAGTCAAAAGGTGAAAGAGAAGGTGAATATGGTGGATACCATATCTCATTATACCGAGATCCTTGTCTCAGTAAAAACTGTAGTGCACATGGCTGAAGTTTTGTATGAAAACCACGGTGACAAGGATCGAGTAGCTATTATTTTAGTAGCTACCCACGAGGCATACCTAAAGGATTTTCGGGATAAGAAAAAGGTTAGAGGGAAGAGAGAGACATGATAAGCACGAGAAGAAGAAAAAAAAATCGAGGCTATCAAAACATTAAGGGTTTTGATAAAAATGAGGTTGAAGAATTAGACCCCAGTTACTAAAATGATGGACGCATTGAGAAAGCTTAGCAAGTAGATGGAAAACACTATGGATACACTGAAGGATAAGGGTGAATAATTGACATACGATGAAGTCGGTGCACTAATATGGGATATGATGTAACAGAACAGAGTGAGATTGATGCCGGAATAATATTGAGGTCATTGTGACAAAGGAAATCCCTATACTTGTATAGTAGTAGCATGGTCCTTCTATTCTTCCATTATTTATTCACATAATAGATTATTTCATCCCTCCTATTCTTTATTCTTTAGTGAAAGAGAAGAGTGTTTCCAAGGACGTATAATACATGTAGAGTGGGTTAATTTTGTGCCCTAAATTGACTATGTTCTAAGGTATAAGGTGTGCACATGCAAGACAAGCAAGAGGAATACGCTCTGTGAGGAAAAGAATGCAAGGAAAGGGTTTAAGATGGAACTAGGGTGCACGTGAAAGTAGAACAAGCGTTTTAGGACTTAGCCAAATTTCAAAGGTGGTATCACAAGAGAAATGAGTGAGGACCCGAGTAGGTGTGAGGAATGGATAAGGTGCCATCCTAGAGACTTGGAGGTCAAGAAAATATTATTCAACGTAGGGAATATACCAAGGAGATAATTACAGTTAATGGAGGACTTTACAAGATAGCAAAAACACTTGACTATGAAGGACCACACTTCCACTTGGCATGTGATCTACTCATGAGAGAAGCTATAACGGTGTATCCAGATTCTATTTAAAGAAATTATTGGTTCTAAGATAGAGAGGATAAAGGAGGCAAAAAGTGTTATAAGAATGCTTGGTGATGCTAGGGATTATAGTTCTTAGTGCTAGGAAATATGGGAAAGAATGTTAGGCATATATGTATGTGCTCGGGCTTGTAACAGGGGTTGTAATGTGGAAAAAATAGCTAGGATCTCCATTTAAGGTAGTTTTGTATGGCTAGATCTATATTCCTTGATGGATATGATCTAAGATGAACCCTTTGTGATGTAATGTGGCTACTGTGGATGTTTATAAATCAATATTTGAATCTATGTTATGGATATTTGTGTTTATGTGTATAACCCTTATGTTATTCATGTTATTATGGATTAGATCTAGTTATTTTGTGCTATTTACAATGCTTATTTGCATTTATGATGTACCCGTGCTTGGATATGATGTTTATAATTTTTGTTTCTAAGTAAATAAATACATTTCTAATTCTGCAACCCATCCTCCATTAATGGCGGATCATTCTCATGAAGCTCACATAAAGGAGGGGCTTGATTCCGTGCATGCCTCGAGTGAGTGCCTAACATACACTAGGTGATAGGCCAACATGTTTTAGTAGAAAGAAGGTATATGAAGAAATTAATACACTGACCGGTCTTTGGTTCTTCCCAGTGACCAATACCGATTACTCAAGCTGGTGTTGGTTATTGTGTAAACCAATAAACCTCAAATGCATGCCTTTGTGAAGCAATTCAGCTCCATAACCTAACAATCTCCCACTTGGAGATAAATTTCTGAACTTGTACATGTACTTGTACATCACCGTCCTCTACATACCATGAATACCATCTATTCTTTACATCAAAAATTATCTCAAATGAAATTAGAAAGATTAAACCATCTTCTAAAACCAAGAAGATAACAAACTCGTGGCTTACCATATACCTGCACAAAGATACTAATGATTCATGATACATGGGCTATCCATACATCAAGCTCCCATTAAATCATAACACCAAGCCTCTCATGCAACCAAGCCACCATGACTAACACACCTACAAGAGCTCCCACTCAAACTGAAGTACTAATCTTCAATCACAACCATAACCATACCTATAAAACTAACCATGTTTATTAGCCATCTATCCATGTCTCCATGCAACCACCAATGCAACTGACCAAAGACAAGTCAAACTGGAATATGCATAAGAAAAACAAGATCTTGGGAAAAGACAACCCAAAAATGAGTTCTACATGCATCTAGTGGGTAATTACTCCACAACACCTGCATAACTCAAAGAATCCAACACTGCATTCTCGTAAATCCAACCCTGCATAAACAACTTACATGTCCAAGACAACCATCTATAGAAAACATATCTATCATGGAGTAACATAGTAACAAGAGGAAATTCAAACATCCCCTACTCATGCTCAAGGGCATCTAAACCATGCTCATAGGAATCCATGTGCAAAACAAACATTTGCATCATCATAGACTCACAAAATAAAATCTATCCACATGTACAAAACTCACCATGTACATCCATCCATATCTCCGAATCTCTAGAAGCTCCAAGTCTGCCACCAACTAACTCCAAAGCCACTCATGAATCCTGTGCTAATAAATGTAAATAACAATAACCCTACTAACCATGCTACTAATAATTAGTGAAAATACCAAAAAAATGTCATCAATCATACTGCACACTTTTCCAAGATGAAAGAAAACAAGGGCAACATCAATAAACTGTAAATACACACTATTGTCACACCCATAACTTGAAAACCCATGGTAGATCCCCGCCAATTACTAGTCAAATGTAACAAATATATTTTCATTCTTTCACCCTTCAAACTCTAAAAGGTCTCTCTCTCTCTCTCTCTCTCTCTCTCTCTTAACCCAGATGAACAACCATCAAATTCCATCCCATAAGGATATCTAGGAACCACAAAATAAAACTAGAAGTGACGTCAACATGCACTAAACAAAAATACCTACAAAACCATGATTGTCCTCCAAAACAACTTGTGCCTCATGCCACTCGAATAGTAGCATCCTCCTCTCACTTCGCACATGCATATGTGTCCAACCTACAATGCCAACAACCATGGATTTCTCCCACTCAACATGAACTCCCCTGCACTGCCTCTAATGATCAAGCTCAAAAGCTCCAATATATATATATATATATATATATATATATATATAAACACACACACACACACACACACACATCAATGAGAAATAAAACAGATGAAAGAAAATATAAAATTGATTCCCTTCTTATCAAAGAATACTTCTACATCATAGAAGTTTGGACTTCTTGTGAAGTAGGTTGAACCACCTTCTTTTCATCCATATGTACTCAACATCTCTCGTTACCTACAATTGTGTCTAAACATGAATTTTCATTGAGGATCTCATCCTTAGACTAGATACCCTTGTCCTTAAGATTCCAACACATTCTAGAAATAAAAGTAAAACTCACCAAATATCCATGGTGCATATTTTACTCATGCACACAATCCAAACATAATACCGGTTGCTTCCAATGCACAAAATAAAACATGAGCCAATTAGAGATACCTGAATTCGACCCAAGTCTCACTAGACTCCCCAACCAACTCTATCCTCTTTCTGATTCAAACATTGAAGTGATCTACTCCATTTCCTCCGTACACTCGTGTCAAGAAACCTAATCCTCAAAATGGACACTAAAACCATCCATGCCCTCTTCTGCAAAAAAACCTAGTAAAAACTCACTATCATAGAGACTAACGATAGTCGGTGACCAATACAACTTCTTTTGTGACCAACGTCAATTCACTAACCGACATCGGTGCTGCTGGAATGATCACAATGCCAAAAATTGGCATAGTACACCAAACTAGGTGCCTACTCTGACCAAAGCCGATAGTTGTGTTGAGCTAGTCATTTCAAGAAGCACCCAAATCTTGTACAAAAACTTAACAACAACAATACATGCAAATAAATTGCACCAAGATGAAACACATCACCTTACCAACACCAAGACACTCACCCGCATCTTCAACCAAAGTACTTTCCTCTCTGATGGAAGCCTCGTCTTTGTTCTGTGCTATTATATTCAACCTCTCTAAAAAATCCCATGCATCTAACTACACTAAGGATGCATAACTGCTCCTCTCTATTTTATACTCGGATATGCAATCCCAAACATGTATGTGCAACCAAAATATACAAGAACTATAATACCAAGATAAAAACTACCTCTATCATCCGGATCTGCAATCTGACCAACATGTTTGTGCCTCCAAGAACCAGGGATACCTCAAAACACAAGACACATTCACTACATCTTCTCAATTTCTTCAGATCCACGATTTTCTGTTTAAACAGGTCACCATAGGTCATCGACACTAGTTTCTACTTGACCAACCATGGTCACCCTCTAACCGATCATGGTCACCACACCGACATCAGTTATGGAAGTACCGACATAGGTATACCATACTAACTCCGATCACTATATTTTCCAGAAACCTTATATTTCCATCTCCCACAAAATTTTAAATCTCTTCCTATGATTTACATATTAGGAAAAAAAAACCCTTCTCTCATATGCCTGTCAGTAAACCACTGATGAAACCATGAAGCAAAACCTTGCTCTCAAAAACTAAAACCTTTCTCGATACCGAGTTTTGGTATCGAGATAAGATATTAAACCAAGATTTGATACCGGTTGTTGGGAATACCACACAACGGAAAGGTGCTATGATTCAACAACACACTAAATCATGCAAATATTGATTCATACAATTCCCAAAATCTACAATAGTGGAAGTATAAAATAGAATAAACCAAATCAAAAAAATGTACACACACATAACACAACATGTACCATTTTTAAAAAAATGTGGGTTATGTCTACCAAAGATAGAGATCTCAATATATATAATAAACAAGAGTACAAACTGACTCTTCCATATAAGAGTACAATGCATCTTTCCAAGAGTATCTCCTCCTCTCATCCAGATCTATAAATAGATTTTAATGAGTGCACTACAACCGTGCCTCCAAAAACACTAGATCTCACATACCAGGAACTACTACATCTCCCACTATGTAACCAAGATCTCCTGTGAATATGCAAACAAGACCTCTCATAAGGGTCTACCAATGTGCAACCATATATGTGCACCAAGAAGTAAGTCTCTCCTCCATCTCACTACATCAACTTGTGCATACAAGAAGACTTCCTCTACAATATCTAGATACTATCTATACCCACAAGCTCTCCTTTGAGATATAATACTATATCTACAATGGACCAACAATATAACATGATCTCATGGATCTACAATACAAGATCTCACAACAACTTGTGGATCTACAAGATGAAAGACTATGTGCTTTGCATACTATGCAAGACATTACATTGAGACAAGACAATACAAAGGAAATACAGTAGAAGACATAACACTCTTCTCACCATTTAGATGTACCTACTATTTTCATCGTCCAACTTCTCTCCATTGAAGCTTTGTCTTCATGCAACCTTTTTCTTCTTATTCTTCTTCTTCATCTTCAACCAAGAAGAATTAAAATTCTCCATCAATCCTTATATTCTAACCCTAGTTTTCTATCTTATATAATCTTATACAAACTTAGGGAACCTTAGCTATGCATTTAGAACCATCCGATCATTTTTACAATCAACTACATATCAAATTCGTGTCTAAAATAAAAAACATAAATTCACATGTAATGGTGCTTGGTTCCATGGACCGGTGTCGGTTCCTTGGTCGATGGAAGTTCCCGACTAGTTTCGAGTTCCTCCTAGGTGATAGATTTCGGTTACCAACTAGTACTAGTTACTTGTGTAAACCCGTAAACCTCAAATGCATTCCTTTGTGAAGCAATTCAGCCCCACAACCTAACACAATACCTTATGTTAAGGACATTCTCGATGTCACTAGTTGTCTTTGCTCTTGACTAGTATAAACCATACGTTAACACTCTCTCTATTCATTTTGTATTTATTTCAACTATTATTAGAACATTTCTCTATCAACATCACCTATAAAATATCCATAACTGATAGGTATCCATCAAATAATTTGAAGAAAAATCTAACCTCTAATTTCATCACTTGTTAGCGTGGAATAATTAATCAAGTATCTTTCTCTCTACTATAAAATGAACTAATTTATTTGTTCACTTGATCTTGCATAAAGCACATATATTTCATTCTTTAGATCCAATCATTTTAGACATTTGAGGAATCCTTTACCATTGATGAATTTTTTTCTCCGGTTGTTAAAATGACTTCTATTAGGACTATTCTTGGTTTAGTTGCAGTAGAAGACTGCACTTAGAACAATTGGATGTGAATAATGCATTCCTTCATGGTGAGTTGGAGGAGGAATTGTACATGCAATAGCCATAGGGTTATGAGGTCAAAGAGAAGGAGAGGTTAGTGTGCAAATTGAAGAAGAGCTTGTATGGCCTGAAATAAGCTCCATGGCAGTGGTACATGAAGTTTGATAGTTTTATGCAGGAGTAGGGTTACTCCAGGTGTCACTCAGACCATTGCATGTACATCAAGAAGTTTCTTGATGGTAGTTATATTATTCTCGTGCTTGGATGTAGATGATATGCTTGTTGCGCAGGGAAGAACATGCGGGAAATAAAGGTACTCAAGAAGCAACTAGGTGACTCCTTTGCTTTATGAAGGATTTGGGAGCAGCAAAATAAATCCTTGGTATGAGAATAACTCAGAACAAGAAAGAGAGGAAGCTGGTATTATCCCAAGAAGAGTACATAAATAAGGTCTTGGAGAGGTTTAGTATGCAGGATGCTAAACCGGTTGGTGCTCCTTTGGCAGGTCACTTTAAATTATCAAAGGAGCAAAGTCCCAAGACTGATGAGGATAGTATCCAGATGTCTAGGGTACCGTACTCATCAAAATTTGGTAGATTGATGTATGCTATGGTATGCACTAGGCACGACATTGCCCATGCGGTGGGAGCGGTGAGTAGGTTTATGAGTTATCCGGGTAGAGAACACTGACAGGCAGTAAAGTGGATCCTTCAAGATTTGAGAGGGACCATGGGATAACATTGTGTTTCATTGGATTAGACACTACATTACGTGGATATGTATATTTGGACATGGTAGGAGATTTGGACATCGGGAGGAGCACAATAGGTTATGTATTTATACTTGGTGATACATCGATGAGGTGGATTTCATGGTTACAAAAGGTTGTGGCTTTGTCAACCATAGGTGAGTATGTTTCACGCTGAGAGGAAAACAAGGAGATTATTTGGCTACAAATTTGTTGCTTGATGAGTTAGGTCATAAGTAGGAAGTTGGGAGACTACATGGTGATAAAGAGAACTATTCATTTAGTGAAGAACTCGCTTTCCACTCTAGGATGAAGCACATTCAATTTGAGATATCATTTCATCAGGACAACTTAAGAAGAAGATAAGTTAAAGCTGGAAAATATTCATACTAGTTAGAATCCTGTGGATATGATGACCAAGGCGAGTCACAAGGAGAAATTGAAGTTGTGTTCAACTTTGATTGGCCTTCATGGTTGATAATGAAGGGTTAAGAACTTTGCTTTCGTGGAACAGTCTCCAAGTGGGAGATTGGTGGGTTTTGGAGACTATTTTTGGTCTTCTTAAATCGAGTGTTGAAGTAGTGGAGCTCAAATGGTTAAGTTTGGAGACTTGAGGTGCATTCTGCAGTGCATCATCGATGTGACATTGTTGCGACGTTGCTTTGTTAACATGTTGTTAACTAGTCTGTCAATGTCGGGATTGTTTTTCCAGCCATGGGAAGTTGAAATATCATGAATTTCAATCTTCTAGGGTTGGCTTGTATGGCTTCTTAAAAGGATTGTGTTAGTGCAGATTCACAAAGCACTTCTGGATGCTTACCAAATTTCTAGTTTTATATTTGGACATTTAATGTGTTTGCACAACATTGAATATTTTCCCCAAGTGTGGGACTTATAAAAATGGGAAAATAATCTCTAGATTAGAGGTTGGTTCCTCAACTCCTCTAATTACATGTATTCTTGCAAATTACAGAGGTTAAACTCAAAATCCTATTCTAAACTCCAAGGGACAGAGATAAAGAATGCAAAAGAAATAAAACTAATACTAACAAGGTGATACACCAAAGGAGTGGTGAACATTTACTTCTATAAATTGACATAGATTACAGAAATGCAACAAAAAATCATGCAAAAATTGATAAAATGTAATGAAAGATCGGAAATGAAGCAAACAACACAAACAAAGGACTGAAACTCATTCACAGAGCTTGCATTGTCATTTTCAATGTCAAAAATACATGCATTACAATAGGAGAAAGGCTTAAAACAGTTGTAGATCCTGGAAGAGGTCTCGATATTCCACAAAATAACTTTTCAAGGTGAAAGAGGGAGCTCGCAAAAACATAAAAATGTCCAACCCTTACAAAATGAACCAAATTTGGCTTTTAACAATGAAAATGAAAGCCAAGGAGAAGAAGCGCAGGAAAATGTGAAGGGATGTCTCAACCACCAACCAAATTACATTAAAATAGCATGGGTTCCCTTGTAAGATCATTCCCGATGTTTTTGACCATGCTGGGAGAGAATGAGACCCATACTTCATTAAAAATGGTGGTTGAAATGTCAGTTCTGTTCATCTCCACATGCCAGAGGCATTTTTTATTTTCTCTCTCCAACCTCCACTAAAACACAAAATTGATCCCTCCATTATGTAGAGAATTTTATCATCTTTCCAATGATACCAAGAATGTGAAAATCTGAGATCGGGATCAAAATTTATGCCCTTCTGAAGATTTAGGGAAAAACTAGGGCAAACTTGAATTGGCGGGCCAAAAATTCAAAATTTCCCTCTTTTTGACTTTGGGAAAATTTCCCCAAAAATCTCCTCCACCCGAAGCTCTGAGGACACGTGGCAAGTTTTGATTGGTCACAGGCCTTCCCCTTACCTTTTTACACCTTTTTGGTCTTTGGAAAATTTTCTAAAAATTCTCTACTAGCCTGAAGCTCCGATGCCACATGTCACCTTCCGATTGGTTGGCAGGCCATCACTTCCATATTTTCCATCGCTATCGACCGCTTCCCCGAATTGGAAATGTGGTACCTTCTCATTGGCGTGGGATTGAGCTCTAAATTTCCTTCTGCGGACCCACCTTAAGATTTTTTCCGGCCACATGTACATGTGGCTCTTACGATTGGCATGGGCCATCGTGGGTGGGCTTTCATTCCATATTTTCCCTATTTTGGTGAAAAGGAAAATTTCCCTCCGCGCCTCTACATCCCGACACTCCGAGGACATTGGCACATTTTGATTGGCTAGAAAGCCTTCACTCCAAAATTTTCTTTGAGCACCCCGCCAATTTTTGATGAAAATTTTCTAAGTTGTCTCTGTCACCCCGCCATTCCGGCTAAGACTTGATGTGGCACCTTCTCATTGGTTGGCGGGCCTCCCATGGGAAAAATTCCCACCAAAACTCCAAAGAGCCATAACTTAAAAAATACAAGGAGTTATAAGGAAAACTTTACCATTCTGGAAAGTTGAGAAGATGCTCTATCCAATGAAACCATTTTCAGAAGGTTTTGAGTGCCTAAAAGATAAAAAATTCTGACTGAGACACAAGGAAGGAAGGAATGAAGGGAGTTAGCCAAAAAAGTAAACAAGGGGCTTATTTTAGATAAAAATTTGGTGACTCGGAGGGTCATCTACTGCTGGATGAAGTTACCGGTTGCACTGAAGCAATCCATTGGGCATGGAGTCATCAAATTCTCTCGCGCTTGGTACCCCAACCGATTAGAAAATTACAAGGAGGAAGATTGTGAGAATATAATCATCACCTGATCATGAACATGTCCTGCAAAACTATATGTTTGGGACAACAAGCTTGTGCCAAAGCACTTAGGAAAGAAAAAAAAACTATGCTACAATAAGAAAATGTGCACAAGAACTTGGAGGAATGGAAATCTAAGCTCATATATACAAGGTGGATAATTTCCCTCTAGTAGCAATGCTTTAGATGGATTCCATTAAGCTGGAATCTGCAATTCTTCACCATCCAATGTAGACAATTGGAAGGCATTGCTATTCTTACACTTTGTGACCATGTAGGGGCCACTCCAAATGGCATCTAAATTTGAATGCCTTCCTGGCTTTGCTGCTCGGTCTGCATCCCATTTCAAAACTAGATCTCCAATTTGGAAGGTTCTAGCCTTGGCTTTCCTATCAAAAGTCTTCTTGATCAAGGATTGATCCTTCTCCATTGCTTGGGCTGCATGATCTCGATTTCTTGGAGCTCCATTAATTCTACATATCTCACCTCCATGGATTCAAACTCCAACAATTCCAATTGTTTCATGAGTTCCAATGTTGGCAAACTCAAGTGACATGGGAAAAATTACCTCTCTTCCATAAACAAGCTTGAATGGAGAATTACCTGTGGATCTCTTGGGAGTTATCCTATCAGCCCATAAGGCTGATTTAGTTTAGTATGCCAAGTCCTCGATTTTCATCAAGATTCCTCTTAATGATCCTTAACATGTTCTTGTTTGTAGAATCAGCTTGGCCATTACCTTGAGGGTAATAATTTGATGAAGTGCTTAGATAAATTCCATTTTTGACAGCCCATTCAGTCACCTTTGATCCTATGAATGCCAAGGCATTATCTGATATTATAGTGGCAGGTATACCAAATCTGGTTACTATCCCCTCATAGAAGTCTAGAATGCTAGATTCATTTGCTTCCTTAAGTGCCACTACCTCAGTCCATTTGGTGAAGTAATTTGTGGTTGTTAGAATCCACTTATGCCCTTGGCTTGAGTTTGGGTTAATGACTCCAATGAAGTCCAAACCCCATTGCATAAATGGCTGGTCAACTGAGATTGGGTGCAATGGAAGGGCAGCTAATCTCTCCTTGCCTATGAAGAAAGCACAACTCTTGCACCTCTTGATCCATGCATAACAATCACTGAATACCTTGGGCCAATAATAGCCAGCCTTCATGATCTTGAGGGCTATCACTCTTGGTGAAAAATGACCTCCAACTGTCCCACCATGGAACTCTTCCAATGTTCTATTAATCTGATTTGTTCTAATGCATCTCAAAGCAGCACTCCATTTGCATCCTTCTGAACAAAACACCATCAACAAGCACATATGGGACAACCTGCAATCTTAAGTGTCTTCTCTTGGCTTTGTTCATTTCTAGAGGGCATAGGCATGTGTGTAGGAAGTGCATTATGTCTTGGGTCCAACAAGGAGTGAGGACACCATCATTATCTTCTTGAAGATTACCTTGTTCTTGGTTTTTTGCAGCACCAAAACAACATCCTTTTCATTGCATGCTTCCATTGGTTTTGCTTCAAGACCAGTTGTTCACATAATCCTTTTCCTCGGACTAGCTTGGTGACCTTGATCTAAATGTCATACTCCATTACACGAGTAACCCACCCCGCATGTTTTTCATTTAAATCTTTGTTGAGTAGGAAGTCTTTAACTCCCACATGAGAAACCAGCATTTGAACCTTGTTGTTTGAAACTATATTCTTAAATTTCTTCAAACTCCTAATCATTCCAAGAACATGCTTCTCAATGAAAGAATATCTCACCTTATAGTCCTCTAGGCTTTGGATAAAGAAAGCAATTGGCTGTTATGCATTTTCTTTGTTATGTTGTACTAAAATTGCAGAGATTGTATCATCACCTCCAAATGCATAAAGGATAAAATCCTTGGATAAATTTGGGTTAATGAGAGTTGGAGCTTGTGAAATGGCTTCTTTAATTACCTCAAAACTTTCCTTGCCTTCTATTGTCCATTTTAAATCCATGCTTTTCTTCAACATCATGGTTATTGGCTTGACAAGGGCTGCAAAATTTGGAACAAACCTCGAACAAAATTGATCCTTCCCAAGAAACTTTGGAGGGATTTCTTATGACTTGGTAATGGTAGTTCTTTTATTGCTTCAACCCTCTCTAGATCAATTACTAATCCTCTTTGGAAACAATGTGGCCAAGGAGCTTTCCTTCATGAGCTAGAAAAATAATTTTTGGGATTCAAGGATACCCCAAATCTTCTACATCTTTGGAACACTTGTCTCAAATGAAAGAGATGATCTGCTGTATTTTTAGAAAAAAAAGTGATATCATCTAAATATACCAGCACCATTTTCTTGATTAATCCCTTGAATGTCATATCCATTTCCCTTTGGAAGGTAGCTCCAACGTTGGACAACCCAAATGGAATTTTTCTATATGCATAAGTCCCCCATTTGGTCATGAATGCTGTCTTGAACTAATCATCTTCTTTGACCATGATCTGATTATACCCTCAATAACCATCTAAAGCAATGAAAATCTATCATAGCCAACAACAACTTGAAAAATCTGCTCCATGGAAGGAAGTGGGTAATGATCCTTGAGAGATGCTCTATTCAAATCTCTAAAGTCTACACATAATCTGATTTCTCCACTCTTCTTTCTAACAGAACCAAGTTTGCAACCAAACTAGAATGCTTGATAGGAAATATGATACTTGCCTGTATTAACTTATTCAATTCCTTCTTCATAAGAGGCTCCATGTGTGGATTGATCGCTTTTGTTTTTTCCGATGGGTTTAGCACTTGGATCCAATTCAATAGTGTGTTGAGCTAGCTTAGGATTGAAACCTTTAAAGTCTTCATATCTCTAAGCAAATATGTCTAGAAACTCTTGACAAAGTTGCATAAACTCATACCTTTCTTCTCGGTTGTCACTTTCACTCTATGAACTTGAAGTGACTTGATTTCCCCTACAAAGATGGTCACTGAATCTTCTCCCTTGACTTGGATATTTGCATTCTATTTCCCAAATTGATCATTAGGATTAAAATGGACTCCAAAGTGACAAGTCCCTTTGGTAGTTTGTTTGTTCTCACTGTACCATCGGATCACCATCTTGTTGTTCTAATTTTTCTTGATTTTGGCTAAGAACTCAGCTTCTTCTTACAAGAAATTGATGATTTGTTGATCATTTTCAAACACTTACCAAATTACATTATTGTTTGGAACTGATGGCCTTACAATCACATGAATTCTTGGCTATACTTTATCTTTCTTGATACTTTTTAAAACATCAAAGGCTGCCCCAATGCTGCAATCTGTCAACAACTTGGTTTTCTTTCCTAGGGATGGAATTGATGCCAAAGCCCTCAAAATATTTAATGAGGTCCCACACCCTATTCTTATAACATTTGAGAAGGTCACTTTTTGCATCATGCTGCCATTTAACTTGATTAACAATCAACTCAATTTCACCAAAACTTGTAAGTTCTTGATACCTCTCTTGATTGACCAATGAAATCTTTGTATCGAGCTTCATATTCGTGAGTGTTGTTAGAACATGCAAACTGAAATTTAAAAGCTGAATAATATTTAATTCCTTGAGGTGAAACAAACATTTCTCCCCCTCGCACCTTGTATACTTCTTGATCCATCAAAGAATAGCTGCCATACCTCATTGTCATCTTTATGGTCTGATTTGGTGATGCTAGGAATAGGTTGATTTTCTTCATGTATGCAATAAACTCCTAGCTCAGATTCTTCTATTTCTTGGTAGGGATCAAAAGCATGTACCTTATTTGCCCACTCATCAAGAGTCAAATCTAGGATACTTCCAACTTTGGTGTCAGCTTCATTTGTGCTTGGATAATCCTCTTGATCAAATGTTGAATAGTTGGCATTGATTGGGCTTGGAGTATGAGGCTCAATGTGAAAGTTTGCAATAGGCTCAGATTTGATTGTGGCCTTAGTTCCATATCTGGTTCTAAACAACATGTGTGACCAATCAGTAGATAGGTAGCCTCCTATTTTAGCTATGAAATCCCTTGACAAGCATAAGGCAAAGAGTGGTGGAAAATCTATTACTGACACATCTTGCAAAACAGTAACATTGGGACATGTATGTAAAGTAAGGTTAAAATATTTGATCACTCCCACTATTGTTAATGTTGTCCCATCTAATTGCACTACCCCTTTGGATATGAATTCATATTGGAGGCCTAGTTGATCAACTATTTGCTTGGGCATTACAAAACTACTTGCCCCAGAATCAATCATGTAATTGTGTACTAGCTTATCTCCAATGATCAATGAAACATAGAATGGAGGGGGCTTCAAAATTTTACCTTGTTGTCCTCCATGATTCCCTTCAAGCTGAGCAACATTTATGAGTACCTTCTCTTGCATATGAACTTGCTGATTTGAAGTTGACCAATTCTTCATGGCAGCTTGTAGGAGATCTCTTTGGCCTAGAATGGATAATGATTCCCACATAGATATATTCACATTTGTCTTCTTCATCTGATCAATGATGCTAAATGGGGATGAAACATCTCTTTGCTGCCCCTTGGTCTACACATTCTTTTCTTGCACATGGGCAGCAACAACTGGCATTTGAGTTGGTCTAGAAGGTGGCTTGGGTTGTCCTTGCATGTTTGGAACTGCATTTTTTTGCCAACACTTTGTGGAGTGATGGAAGGTTGTGGATCACCTGGAGCCAATGAATGCCCTTCACCATATTCCTCTTTTTGACCTTGTATTGGCTGCTACACTTTGATACATTGCTTGATTCATGCCACAAAAATCCTCAACCTACCAATTCACTATTGTAGTCTCATTTTGAGTTGCATTTTTCTGGGATGTTCCTTGTAGTTTGTTTGTTTCTTGGCTCACCTCACCCTCTATGCCAATTGTGGTCACCATCAAATCTTGGTTCAAGGCACCATTGAAGCACATAGATTGGTTGTGAGGTTCATTACATGAGAAACACCAATCATACTCTTTGGCCATATTGTTTTGCTTGCGCACTAAGGCTTTAGAGGAAGATGCAACATTACGATTATAGGGCTGAAATGGTTTATTGACGGGGAGGCCTTGTTTGATTTTTATTTGCAGCTAGATTGGGTGGCCTATTGGGCTGATATGGCTGCCTATTAGGCTGAGTTTGAGGCTAATAAGAAGGTCTAAAACTTTGGGTTTGTTGCCTCTTGAGTGTAACCATCTTATTTCCTAAATTTTTTTTAAGCTGTTTCATGACTTCTTGGAGTTCATTTGAAGCACTAGAGGATGAAGTAGAAGTTTTATCTAAACTTTGATTTCTAGGAGTGGGAATAAGAGATATAGTAGGTGCATGAATCGTTCTTGGACTTTCTAAATTTGGGTATAAGGGCATGGGAGGCCTAGGAGCTAGTTTACCAGCTTGAATTAAACAATTCTCAGCTCTAATGGCAATACTATAAGCTGCAGGTATAGTTGTACCTCCCATGGACTGAATTAACATAGAAATATCAGAATTCAAAGCTTTAAGATAGTATAAGAAAGCACCTTCAGCTGTTGGCCTTACTACCACTGGAATTCTATCCCAAGTCCTTTGAAATCTGAAGTTGAAGTCTGTCAGCTACTCATTGGGAGCTCTCTTGATGGTTTTCAGTTGTTCCAATAGAGACAAGTTATCTCCCTTTTCTCCAAACTACTCATGGAGAGCTATGCACAATTGATTCCAATTTTGGATAGAACCAGCCCAAGGCTTCTAAACCATTGCAATGCTTTCCCTTTGAATGAAGATGCCAACAATTTGACAATAATTTGCATCTCAACAATCTCATGGATTACACAAACATTAGCAATGTCTTTAACATGATCACCAAGAGTGGTTTGATTTTCTCTAGTGAAATATGGAATGTTCTTCAATGCTGCAACTGGAACTAGATTTTGTGCATTAAGAGCAAGTGGGATGCTGCCAGTGGAGTTGACATAAGGGTTGGGTTGTGCCATTCGATTGGGGCCGAGAACCCTTGTTGATTGAGAGAAAGATCTAGAAGGTGGAGGAGTTGATAGAGTTCTTTTTGGTGGAGAAGGAGACCTTTGGATCCTCCTTACTCTATGCCTTATTCCAGGGGGATAGCTATAGTTTTTAGAAAATCCCTCCTCTCTAGCTCTTGACCTTGTGTTAATTCTTCTCATGAATCTTCAGACTTGAGCTGCTAAAACTATTTGATTTTCCTCTCTTTAGAGTTGCCGGTTGTGCATATCAAGGCTCTTTTCAACTAAGAAATTACAAAAAATTCACATCAACCTTGTTGCAATGAAGATGAAGACCTCTAAGGTCCCCTTTGGGCATGCCAAAACTATTAGTGCAGATTCACAACACCCCCGGATGCTTATCAGATTTCTAGTTTGATATTTGGACATCCAATGTGTTTGCCTGACATTGAATCTTTTCCCCAAGTGTGGGACTTGTAAAAATGGGGAAAAAATCTCCAGATTAGAGGTTGGTTCCTCAACTCTTCGATTATATGTATGCTTGCAAATTTTAGAGGTTTAAACTCAAAATCCTACTCTAAATTCCAAGGGGATAGAGATAGAGAATGCAAAAGAAATAAAACTAATACTAACAAGGTGATACACCAAAGGAGTGGTGAACATTTACTTTTGCAAATTGACATAGATTAAAGAAATGCAACAAACATCATACACAAACTGATAAAATGTAATGAAAGATCATAAATGAAGCAAAACAAGACAAAAAAGGATTTGAAACTCATTCATGAGCTTGCATTATCATTTTCAATGTTAAAAATGCATGCATTACAATAGTAGAAAGGCATAAAACATGTTGTAGTCCTAGAAGAGGTCTCGATATTCCACAAAATCACTTTTCAATTTGAAAGAAGGAGCGTGCAAAACATAAAAATGTCCAACCTTACAAAATGAGCCAAATCTAGATTTTAACAATGAAAATGTGAGCCATGGAGAAGAAACGCAGGAAAATGTGAAGAGATGTCTCAACCACCAGCCAAATTGCATTAAAACAACATGGGTTCCCTTACAAGATCATTCCCTGATGTTTTTACCATCTCGGTAGAGAATGCGACCCATACTTCATTAAAAATGGTGGTTGAAATGTCGGTTTGATTCATCTCCACGTGTAAGAGGCGTTTTTTTATTTTCTCTCTCCAAAACCAGCCAAAACACAAAATTGAACCCTCCATTGTGTAGAGAATTTTATCAGATTTCTAATGATACTAAGAACGTGAAAATATGAGCTCTAGATCAAAAGTTATTCCCTTTGAAGATTTAGGGCAAAACTAGAGCAAATTTAAATTAGCGGGCTAAAAATTTAAAATTTTTCCTCTTTTTTGACTTTGGGAAAATTTCCCCAAAAATCTCTGCCACCCGAAGCTTCAAGGACATGTGGCAAGTTTTGATTGGTCACGGGCCTTCCCCTTACCTTTTTACACCTTTTTGGTCTTTCAAAAATTTTCCAAAAATTCTTCACTGGCCCGAAGCTCGATGCCATGTGTTGCCTTCCGATTGGTTGGTGGGCCATCGCTTCGAAATTTTCCATCACTACCAACCACTTCCCTGAATAGGACATGTGGTGCCTTCTCATTGGTGCAGCCTCGAGCTCCAAATTTCCTTCTGCAGACTCCGCCTTAAGATTTTTGTCGGCCATATGTACATGGAAGCTTCGATTTGTGCGAGCCATCGTGGGCGAGGCTTTCATTCCATATTTTAACCTATTTTGGTGAAAAGGAAAATTTCCCTCCATGCCTCTACCTCTCGATGCTCCGAGGACATGTGGCACATTTTCATTGGCTGGCGGGCCTTCACTCCAAAATTTTCTTTAAGCCCCCGCTAATTTTTGATGAAAATTTTCTAAGTTGTCTCCACCCCCACCATTCGCCGCCAACGTGGCACCTTCACATTGGTTGGCGGGCCTCCCATGGGAAAATTTCCCTCCAAAACTCCACTGAGCCATAACTTAAAAAATATAAGGAGTTAGAAGGAAAACTTTACCATTCGGAAAGCTTGAGAAGATGATTTATCTAATGAAACCATTTCTAGAAGCTTTTGAGTGCCTAAAAGATAAAAAATTCTGATTGAGACACAAGGAAGGAAGGAATGAAGGGAGTTAGCTGAAAAATAAGCAAGGGGTTTATTTTGGATAACATATTGTAATCCTATAAATAGAGGTGTTATGGTATCTTGAAGATATCTTGAGTTTTCAAGAGATATTGAGTCTTAATGATCAAGAGGTGATCAAGAGTGATCAAGGTTAAGAAATTGGGTTTCAATTGTGGTTTAGATGTGGTTTAGCATCTTTGGAATTCTGTTGTGAGTTCATAACTAAGAGAAGACTATTAGTGTTGTTTTACTCTTGTTGATAATAAAATATGAGCAAGTTTTTAGTGGACATAGCCCACATTGGGTGAACCATGTTAAATCTTCTCTTGTCTTCTTTTGTGCATTATTCATTTATCTTTGTTATATTTTTGCAAGTATAATTCTACTATATAGTTTCCTTTGTTGTGGTTTGAGGAATTGTTTTTGCATATTTGTTCTCTAATTCCTAACACATATATAATAGTCTAAAGTAACAATGAACACATGGATTTGGAAGGAAAAATATCTTTGGTGTTCCCTTCCACTTCACAATATGTACACCAAATCCCCAAGTGCGTGTCTCATGAGATGAATTGGCTAATAATATGTCCAAATTTTTTCCATAACTATAATCAGTGCTTCTAGGAATGGGCTTACGCTAGTGTCTATACTCATGACTGCCTTAGGGCATAAATGCATTTCAAGTGCTTCACATGGGTCTGTATATGTCTTATGTGACGACACCCTCCTAAAGGTGTAATCAAGCCCCCAACAAACCACTGTGCATGCTTTGGCTTGCATGAATATCATAAGAAAGTTTATACAAAAGTTTCTTGAAACAAGCGTCATATTCCTAAATGCTCTCATTAGTGCCTTACTTGATATCCTTGAGCACGCTTATAATCTTTTGATCAAACTCAGGGATATAAAACTCCTTGAGGAAAACATCCTGTAAGGCTACATAATCTACGCATGTCCGATCAGGGGTCAATCTTCCTATACAACTATGTGCACGTCCTGTAATGTAGTTACAAACTAACTTTCTTTATACTCAAAATCCGTAACTCCTTTTGTGTACCAAAGTATCTCACACATGTGCACATGTTCAACAACATATTTTATGCCCATATACTCTAGAATATGAAGAGACATCTCCATGTAAATATTTTGGGGTTGGTGTGGACCCTACCCACCTAATCCAGAACCTCCTATGTTACCTCTACCTCCAAAACCACTAGATCCACCAAAAATAGAGCCACCTATGCCCTTTGATCCTCTACTTGTGGTTGGAAGTGGACCAACAGATGTATTTCCTGTGTCCCATAGTGGTACTAAACTGAACTCCTATAGTCTGTGAAGTGGTACTAATCTCAGAAGTGAGTCCAAAATTCTACACGCTTGAGTTTTGTGTTGATGATGTGCCGAAAAGGTACCTTCAAATAACAAAGAAGGAATTTTCCCTACCATATATGTACTTTATATTTGACTTACTCCTACTCTTCTATTTCCCAAACTAGCTTGTTGTCTACTGGATGTACTAGATACTAGAAATACAAGTGCAAGGGCTAGGTTTCCAGGTAGATTCAGATGCATGTCCATGGCCCATGTCATCTCTCTTGGCAGCTCCTATGTGAGGCTGAGGAGGGTTACCTATTATGATTTCCCAAATGGGGAGTTCAAGATGCTCTTGCTTCACACCTCCTACATGAGCTTCAAATCCTTCACAAGCCATCTCTCTCCTCAATGCCATCTTATCTGCAATATCACGTTGCTTCTCTATCTCCCTCCCATGCACCTCATTATACTTAAGCCACCTTTCTTCTCTCTCGGCTCTATGCCATTAGGTCCACCGTCTTCCACCATACCTATTCTTGTCCCCATGCGTGGTTGGGTTTAGCTAGCCATTGGTTTTTCTTCCAAGTTCAAGGTTACCATCAAGATTTGTATTGCTAGTGGAACATCTTGCAAATAAGTTCCCCTTGGATACCATAAAAATGGAACTCAGGTACCCCTAGGGAAGAATAAGTGGAAATTGAGTACTCTAAAGTATATCTATTCAAAACACCAATGAACTAAGTATCGAAAGTGTGTGTCCAAATCGGATCAGCATCATAAAGGGTCTGAAATTCTTCATGTGTCTAGACAAGTTTGCAATACCTACAATTACTTTTAGATGAATAAGCAACCAACCACTCATAAAAATCTACCAGAAAGATAGCAAAGAAGCTCTCATATAGATAGTCATACAGATTCTACTCCACCTATGTGGGTGTGTCAAAGTCGATCTAGTGCTTGAAACTCCAAGCGTACTATTCTTCCAAATACTTTCTCCACTCCTCAACACTTGCTAAGTTCAACCGGTATGTCTTCATTGTGAAACATCCTGAAAATAGTTGAAAAAGAGGTCTCGACAACGGAACCAATGATGCATCCTATAATCTACTATATAAAATCAGAAAACCCAGTGCACTAGCACATCAACCGACTTCGAGGTGAGCGCTCACCAAAAACATGCAAAGGTACCAGGCCCTCTTTAGAGTTGTTTATGCGGAATGTTAGTGTGATGAAGATACAACATATTCAGAACCAAAAATAACCATAAAAATTCACAATGCCTAACCAGATCTAGATCTTAGAGAATCATGAATTAAACAATAACTATAATAAGATTAACCATACAAGGACCAATTACAGTCATGTTTAAAACCATTATCCATCTAATATACTCCATTATATTAAACATTGTAATACATAGAAGCTTCTTACATTACAAATAATCACCATAAGTTATGCGTGCATCATAGGTCAATACATATTTATAGGGCGAGGAGTTTCCCTTCACCACATACGCACTTCCTAAAATATGTCACATCTTGATAATAACCATGTGCATTTACATTAACATGCACACATGCAAGTACACTAATAATAGACATCTTATAGTTAACTAGAAGAAGTAATCCTATTATTATCTTGAACTCATGCATGGCGCTTATCATACGCTTGTTCCCAAAATAGCATTTGTATTTCGTGCGTAAGTCTCCATCCTAATGTGTGCTCCATATGCTATCTCCCAAAAATAGCCTGTATCCATGAAAATGGCTAAGTCCCAAATCATCTTGTCTTGGCATGTGTTTCCTTTCCTATCCTTCCGTGCCTTCAAGTGTGCCTTGTTCCCGCGTGAATCCTATGTGTGTCTTCTCCTTAGGACAATATTGTCTACTCAACATTACCCCACACTAAAGTACATTTTCATCCCGGAAATGGGGATTCTTTCTAATGTTACCAAATAATAAAGAATAAGAATGGAAAGAATGTAAAGTATTACTGTATGGAATAATATACATTTAATCAGTAACACCCTCTTCTTCAACTCGGGAGGATCAACTTTGGATATTTTGTTTTAATCTCATCCTCCAACATCTACCAGTCATCCAACATAGTCCTTTTCTTCTCTGGAATGTCTGTGACAATGGCTTCCAATTCATCCTGAGTAATATTTTATTTTTCATTCTGCAGTACTTGGACAACATTGGCCATAGTAGTCATCATTCCCTCCAAAAGATCCATCTTCTACACTATGAACTTCCCAATCTCATCTATTCTCTCCTTATGTGGGTCTTGGGCTGCTGCAAGGGCTTCACACTTCTATTTCACAAGTGCCAATATTTTTGCGCGTCCTATGTCTCATCTTTCATGGCCTTCAGAACATCATTATCTTCAACCAGATTTTTGATCCTTATCACTGCTTCTAGTGCCACACAAATATTTAGAGCTTGGTCGGATTTCTTTAGTTCATCCTTCATAGTTTGGAGCAATGCCTCATAATTTTAAATTTTCCTAACTACGGAGGCCTTTGCTCTTTTTTCTTCTTATTTAGGATTCTTTGGTGCTAGAATTCAAATTGGTCCATCTTCTAGCACCAAATCAACCAATGTGCGCACATAATGCATAGCCAAAGGAAACTTCTTAGGTACCTTAGACTCAAGATGAGGTCTTTCTTTTAGAACATAATCACCAATTTCTTCTGCCATGCTAATGAAGGCCTCATTCTTTTTCTATTCTAGGTCCTTTTCTCCTTTTAAACATGTTATTTCTATAGTTTTGCCTTATTATCTTCAAGTAGTGCTCTAATGGTGGAAACCTTATCAATGTTCCTCCACACCACCTCTATAGATACCTTAACCAAGGCATTTCTCACCTGCTCATCATACATTAGAGTAGGCTTTATTGTCATGTGTCTACTTTGGGGTGCCTTCTTCACTCTCCTTGATACACAAGATTCATCATAGACGTTGAAATATGGCTTGTCCATATGGGTCTGCATGGACTAAGATAATTATTTCCTTGTACATGTGGTGGCCATGTCCAAATAATTGTTTTCTTCTAAAGGGTGGTCTTTATTCTTGCATCCCCTCATACTCAACCCACCACATCTATATAGAATAATGTTACCAAATAGTTGCATCAAGAACCTATCAATATTTCCCTCTAAAAACTCATTCTAAACTCCCCAACACCAACAAGTTATGATAGAAGCTATCCAAGCCATCTCGAACAATCACAAGAACCCCAACCATTTTTAACTTTTTCATCACCTTAAAAATGTTTGCAGCCATCACATTTGATGACTCTAAGATCCCATCATTGTAACCTAAGGACCACAATCTCCCCCTATTCATCTCTTCCCAAATCAATGACATCCTTATTAAAAGAGTCACGATTAACAATAGGGCCAAAATTAACATAATATCATTCACGCATGATTTCAAACAATTTCAACTACCTAAAACTAGTTTGGCTCAGTCGCATGCCATCCTAAATGCTTTTAACAATATTGTTGCTCCCTCCTTAGGCACAATAATCCTACCTATCAAAATATTAATGAAATACCAACACAAAATCTTCTACATTGTAGAAGTTTAATTCCAATATAATATACTATTAATACGACATTTGATCTACACTATGTGTTGTTTCCCTTCCAATTTACATTGATGCTTGAAAGACAAACATGAAGCTAAAAATTTATAGTCCTGCTTTGACCCTAGCCTATTCAAAGCATGTCATATGACTTGTATAGAAACTGACATGTTACTTCCCTTACAAAGCACCTCCTCTTTAAATCAAGTCTCCACAATCTCTTATATCCCTATATCTAAATTACCTAATGATCAATTTTTCGATGATATGATGTAGCATATGTCATTAGTGGAGTATCAACTCCTATCTCTCAATACACTCCCTACCCTGAAAATGTATGGGTGAGCCTATAAAAATGTATTAATGATCCTAATGTTGGTAATATAATATTCTTTTGTATTCCCTTTCTTTGAACACAAATTTTTGATGGGGGAATCAATCATCCCTCTTCATACCTCGACAATCAACCACATGCTAAAATAGTCAATTTAAAATTATTATTCTTAGATGATCCTCAATTTTCCCAAACCTAACTTCACTGCTTTACACATGGAAGGGATTTTTCCGGGAATATGTGAGTAAGTTCCACACAAGTTACCCTTCAGATATTTAATTAAACCTCACTAAAAACATGAACTCGGATTCAAACAACATTCAAATCCACCACCACCAATTTCATATCCTAAATCCTCATCTTCACTATCATCAAATGACCCTTATAACGCATATGACACCATAAGCACCCCTTATATTTTTTAATCAATATGATCACACTTGGACCATTGAATTACCCACTAAAAACAAAATTATGACCCTTTTGCTAGTGTTACCTGAAATGAGAGACGATGATTCTCCCACTATCCATGTTCTCCAATGTCAAGATGATAACGCTATCCTAACATATATGGGTGTTAAAGATAAATATATCCATAAAAAATCCTTCATGACACATCCACACTTCTCAATGAATCCACTATCAACATCAACATAGGGACACCACATCATCCATGTATAGTTAAATTTGGGAAAGATTTAGACCCACATGAACTCTATGAGTTCACTTCCTTCTTATCTTATCATAATCAAGCCTTTTCATGGTCTTATAGTGACATACCTAGTATTAATACTAATATTTATATCCATAATATGGTCCCCATCATTGATGTTAAACCTATGAAGATAAAGATTCATAAAATGCATCTCGTATATAGGCCAAATGTGTCTTAACAAAATGCACTCTTACTCATTCTTTAAAATAAGATATTCGAGGAGCCGAGTAGGAGACACACAAGTACCATAATTTAAGGGGATGTACTTTAAGGGGTTACGGTGATACTTTAGATTCACATATATAGAGGAATTAACCCTTTTACTAGGTCAATCTAGGGTTTCTAAGGCCCATGATCAAGATAGAGGAAGGAATCCTAATAGCATATCTATGATTGGGTTTGGAGAGGTATAGATCAAATAAAATAAAGAACCATGTAGTAACTTAAATGAAGGTGACTAAAGAATTGATATGTAATAAGAGTGTTAAGCTAACTAGCATCAAGCATACATAACACTAAGCTAACATAACACAATGAAGAGGAGCTAAACTAATCTATGAAAAGTGACAAAGAAGGGTTAGAGAACTTACCTTATACCTATAGGGTGGTTTTTGATGCATCTATCTCCCTAAAGTAGCATGTAGAGAGAGAGAGAGAGAGAGAGAGAGAGAGAGAGAGAGAGAGTCACTATTAGGTGGAATAGGGGAAGAACATTCATGTTTTATACTCACTATATGTTAACCCAATAGTACAAGTAATCATCCAAGAAGAGAGGTGACCAATCCAATCCAAGCATAATGTAAGATGAACCAAAAACTAGGCAAACAGATGTAAAGATGGTGTAAAAGAGAAAAATCAAGTGGCAAATCAGGTTTCTTAGCTTCATTTTTACTTATAAGTGTCAAGTGAAATGAAGGAATATAAAGGATTTCATCACCCATAAGCGATGATGTCATCCATGAGAAACGTAACACCAATATAATCAACCACAAGAGATTTTGTTGGCAAAGGATGTAAAAATGAAGTGGTGTGTCATGAAAGGTCAAATAAATGTGTCATGATTCATGAAAGTGGATAAACAAGGTGCAAGCAAGAAGCCATGAATATGATACACATGATACATAGGAGGATAAGGATACCTAATGGAAACTAAGGCCAAGACTAAATAATGACACTCTCTCTGTGTGTAGCTAACCCATCTTTGGTTACTTGAAAAACCATTCTCCATTCTGGTAGGCCCCTTAAGGCACACTGCTCTAAAAATAGATCCATTAGAGATCCTTATTTGCCAATGATGATGATTTTTAGTAACATGTATGGAGGATGAAAAGTAAAAAGTAAAAAATTAGGTGTATACTATGCCCTGACCATCAATCCGCATGTCAAAACAATGAAATATATGGTTGTCAATACAAAAATATAGTTTGTAACACCTTTCTTGAATGTAATTACATAAAGAAATGTTGAAAGGACTAGCTAAAATTAAATATAAACACAAATGAGTACACGATAGTGTCGCTCATTGATCCAAAAATAATCAGATTATTACGACCTGATCTCGGACCCTTATAGGCTTTAAATATTTGCCGATAATTTACTCCTTTTAAGTAATCAATTTAAAATAATGCAAGACAATAACGAAAATTGCACACAGATTGATTACGGAGTTCGGCAATTGCCTACGTCTCCGGGTTCGTGATCGAACCGTTCCACTAGTCAAAACTTGTAAGTTCTGATAGTACTTTCACAAGAAAACCTAATGGAATTTTACTTGCCTACCAGTACACTTGTTCTTCGGACGACGTGAGGGTGAAAAATAGCACCCGACCTCCACCTTCTGGCATCTGATCTCCTTGCCCATTTGTGATCGTCCTTCCCGGCGTAAACAATGCGAAGCTAGCACTCCGATCGACAATCCGAGTTTACAAGTACATGGTGTGGCGCTATGGGCTATTAGGTAGTTTGAATAACTCCCTAGCCACAAATATTTCATCTAATATTACCTAAAATAATAGGCCAATAGACAATACTAGTTGACACATCCCATGCAAATAAGCAACAAATAATAAGCTCGGGATCGATGTCTCTCTGTGTGCACGATGTGTCCACAACAAGCTTAACAAATAATAAGCTCGTGTTGTGTCAATGTGTGTGTTTTACAATGAACGGGTTCCCTATTTATACAAAATTAGGGCCCAAAAATAATGGATTAAACAATTATCCATATAATCCTTAGGCTAATATTAGCCTAGCCCGTACATATAAATTGGGATAAGAATTCCCAATAAAGGGCGGATGCATTTTAATATGGGATTAATTCCCATTTGGCGTGGCATGCATATTAAAATGGGTTAAAAATCCCATGTTTGGCGTGGCTAAGGATTGACATGGGATTAAATCCCAAGTGGAGCGGTGGATAATAATGCCTTAGGCTTTATTTAAGCCTTTCCCCGCATGAATGAAGTGGTCAATGACCACGTTGGAGCTTAACCGCCCCATCTCCACCTTGTTCGCCACGTGGAACAGTCCACGCATGGCTTAATGCCATTAAACTTGCTCAAAACATATGCATGTTTTAATACTAATGTTTTAACATTAATATATATATATATATATATATATATATATATATATATATATGTGGCATTTGGAAAGGACCTTACCAAAAAAATATTATTTCGACCCATATAATGTGGCCTAGAAATAATTAACTCGGTAAATGGCATATATTCCACTTGTCGTCTCCCGATAGGCAAATCGAGAAAATTCGACGAGTGGTGGCAAGCCATGTGTCACAGTGCGATTGGTCCAAATATTGACCAGTTGACCATAGTTGACTTTTCCCTTTGACCGAACATATCTAGAGCTCCCGATGTCCGTTTGTTGCGTTCTCATAGTCGTTGGAAAGCTCTCGAGATGATCTTCTGCATTGACACCATTTAGAGATGTTTAGGGAACTTTTGAAAATGATCCCCGATCACACCTCCCCTTTGAGAAAAGATTTTTGTCCCAAAAAGCTTCCAGGCAAATCTGAATGCGAAAAACTCTCTGCCTCCTCGGAAGTGCTGCTTTGTAGTAAACCCTTAGGTATTCTCCTCCAACCTTCTCACTTTGACAAACTCTACTCCGATCTGGGACTGTGGGTTATGGGTCCACGATGCTTCATTGCGCCACTCACGATATCGAAAGAAAACCTCCATGCCTCCGCTTTATGGTGCTAAGTTTGAATGAAACCTCAACGCTCCTTACGTATGCGGTGCTAAGCTTCTTGACATCGACAACAAGGATCTTCTTTAACTCTATAACTTGAGCTCGGTTCGAGTTGATTCCATAGAATCTAAACTGGTTTGAAGGAACTCCATGTTACGTAGAGCTTTGATTGATCCGATGTCGGTGATGGACAATGCCTTGTCCCTTTACAGACCTCAACGCCTCCGATGCATGATGCTAAGCCTCTTTCAAGACCTCGAGCCTCCGATGCATGATGCTAAGTCTATTACAGACCTCGCGCCTCCGATGCATGATTTTAAGCCCCTTCGAGACTTCGAGCCTCCGATGCATGATCTAAGTCTCTGTAGACCTCAACGCCTCCGATACATGATCTTAAGCCTTTTCAAGACCTCGAGCCTCCGATGTATGATGCTAAGTCTCTCAGACATCAACGCCTCCGATACATGATGCTAAGCCTTTTTCGAGACCTCGAGCCTTTGATGTATGATGCTAAGTCTGTTGATCAGCTACCATTCGTATGTGTGGTCACAATGCCTTGACACCGAATGACGTTCCGAGCTGATCCTTTGAGAGCTCCTCTTGTTGACATACTAATATCAGGTACCATTCTTGCTGCAGTCGCAAGATGCCTCTACACAGAATGAAGTTCCGACCCGACGTCAATGCCAAGCGATAATTCAGCTACCATTCGCTTACACGAGTCACATGATGCCTCTACAGAATGAAGTTCTGAGCTGATCTCTGCAAACTCTACTGTCTGCACAAATGGCAGATCAATCTCCAAGCTTTATATGAGTCAAATCCTGTATCCAAGCTGTAACAGGTACTCACAAGCTGATTAGGAGATATGTTAGGAGCATTAATCAAATTTTCTAAGTAAGAAAATCCATTGAGTATTGTAAACCTTTCTCTCAGCATTTTCTCACAAAATTTGATCTCCAAACTTAATACTGCATACGATTCCTCAATCTGAATTATGCAATATATAATTGAAAAATTGTTGACTTACCCATTTCAAAGGACTTTCACTTTCAGGTATTACCTGGTCCTGGGTTGAATTGTCAACTAGTGGTGGAGTAGAAACTTCTTACGCGCTTTGCATGTAGGCCTCCATTCCATCTTTGGCTTGCCATTACTCACGATGGTGAGATGGATGCAATTTCCAGCAATTTTCCACCGATGCCCATTCCTCTGGCAATGAGCACAAAAATTCCTCTTAATCTCCTTCTTCTGGGATGAGGAACTCTTTTTGCCATTTCTCGACTCTGCATGACGAGATTGGTCTTTCTGATTTGCCTTGTTCTTGATGAATGGCATCAACTTCTTCATCAGTGTCCTTCTCTTCCAGCATCTGGCCACTGAATGATTATGCAATCCACAAAAAGTACATGGAAAAGAATTCCACATCTTCTGAAAATCATAACCATACTTCTTAAGCTGAAAAAGTGGATCAGAAGTTTTACTGTGCTTACGATTATGGTAAGAAATTGGAGGTGGAATCTCATTACCTCTTCGCTGATTTCTCTTACCACATCTTGCTGTGACGATGAAGCACAACTTTCTTGCTCAAAATCTTCTTGCAGGACTAGTGGGGTAATCACTTTTCTTTCGGAAGCTTGTCTCCCATCAGCGTTCTTGGAGCATTCTCCAATTTCCATTCCCGCACTAGGATAACCCAAACGACTCGCAAAGCGAGGATGATCCTCGACTGTATTGGGTTAACAATACCTTAGCCATTTTTACCAGGCCTCTTCCATCAAATCCCATTTTATCTAGTAACTTGGATCAATGCCTCTAGTATGCTTTTCAAACAAACCAAAGACTTCATTACACGAATCGAAACCTAATGGGAGGAAGAAGAAGATTCTGTGGTGAAAAAATTACGGTGCGATCATCTTCCATGGCCTCTACATCTGAAGTTGAAGGTATTTCCTTTCTCTGATCACCACACTACAACCTTGCCAAGAGCTCATCCTTGGTTTGCAATTCTGATTTCAAGCGAGCATTCTCCTCTTCAAGGAGTAATACATTGATCGTAGGAGAGAGTTCTCTTCTGGATCTGGTGATTATAAGCTTAATCTCTTGAGCTTTGCCTATTTAGACATCTTGCCCATAGTGCACTTGTACCCTGTTCACACAAATTGAACCAACTGCACCAATCTTGAAGCAATCACTCTGTTAATCAAATTTACCAGCTCTAATACCAAACATGATCGAAAATAATCAGATTATTACGACCTGATCTCGGACCCTTATAGGCTTTAATTATTTGCCGATAATTTACTCCTTTTAAGTAATCAATTTAAAATAATGCAAGACAATAATGACAATTGCATGCAGATTGATTATGGAGTTCGGCGCGATTGCCTACGTCTCGGGTTCGTGATCGAACCGTTCCACTAGTCAAAACTTGTAAGTTCTGATAGTACTTTCACAAGAAAACCTAATGGAATTTTACTTTCCTACCAGTACACCGAGTTCTTGAGCAGCAAGGGTGAAAAATAGCACCCGACCTCCACCTTCTGGCGTCTGATCTCCTTTTTGTGATCGGCCTTCCCGACGCAAACAATGCGAAGCTAGCACTCCGGTCGACAATCCAGGATTTACAAGTACATGGTGTGGCGCTATGGGCCGACTAGGTAGTTTGAATAACTCCTAGCCACAAATATTTCATCTAATATTGCCTAAAATAATAGGCCAAGACAATCGGTTTGACACATCCCATGAAATAAGCTTAACAAATAATAAGCTCGTGTTGTGTCCAATGTGTGTTTTTACAATGAACGGGTTCCCTATTTATACAAAATTAGGGCCCAAAAATAATGGATTAAACAATTATCCATATAATCCTTAGGCTAATATTAGCCTAGCCCGTACATATAAATTGGGATAAGAATTCCCAATAAAGGGCGGATGCATTTTAATATGGGATTAATTCCCATTTGGCGCGGCATGCATATTAAAATGGGTTAAAAATCCCATGTTTGGCACGGCTAAGGATTGACATGGGATTAAATCCCAAGTGGAGCGGTGGATAATAATGCCTTAGGCTTTATTTAAGCCTTTCCCCGCATGAATGAAGTGGTCAATGACCACGTTGGAGCTTAACCGCCCCATCTCCACCTTGTTCGCCACGTGGAGCAGGTCCACGCATGGCTTAATGCCATTAAACTTGCTCAAAACATATGCATGTTTTAACATTAATATATATATATATATATATATATATATATATATATATATATATATATGTGGCATTTGGACAAGGACCTTACGAAAAATATTATTTCGACCCATATAATGTGGCCTAGAAATAATTAACTCATTAAATGGCATATATTCCACTTGTCGTCTCCCAATAGGCAAATCGAGAAAATTTGGCGAGTGGTGGCAAGCCATGTGTCACAAGTGCGATTGGTCCAAATATTGACAGATTGACCATAGTTGACTTTCCAGTTGACCAAACTTTGACCGAACATATCTAGAGCTCCCGATGTCCGCGTTTGTCGCGTTCTCACGGTCGTTGGAAAGCTCTCGACATGATCTTCTGCATTGATACCATTTAGAGATGTTTAGGGAACTTTTGAAAATGATCCCCTGATCACTCATCTGCCATGTGTGGGCGTAATCCATTCTACAAGAACCTGAAGAAGAAAAACTAAAAGTAAAATCTAGAGGAACATTAGTAGAATAATACATAAATCATCTCACAAGAGACCTATGGGATGGATGTTGTGATATTGTGATTTTGAGAGGTTGCGATGGTATAGTGTCAAAAATAGGCCAAAATCAAATATCATCAAAAGTGGGAATGTAATAGGTCAAAATAAATGACATGATATCACAATCAAGATCTGATAACGGACATGAGATATGGAGATCAATAATGAAAATGATAGGTATTTGAATATTGAGGCCGATCGCGACCAATTTTGAATAGAAATTTGAGATTTATATAGTAATTTTTTTAATTTTCTTATTACTATTTCTAGAATTGAGAGAACTGAGCTCTAGAACTCCAAATTTGGGTAAATTTTAGATGATATTTTAAGTGTTTGAGGTGGGGATTTAGGATGACAAGGAGGATTACACAAGCAGGTTCTTGACCACGAGTAAGTCTCGCTTTAAATTTTATTGAGTAGATTAGGTGTATTTTAGTTATTTATATTTTTCAAAGTTGATAAAGCGTCAAAATTAATAAAACTTGCATCATCGGGTAGGTTAGGTTAAAATACAAGTGGTTTGAGAGGGATTTGATTTTTATTTTTATCTTTTTGTAAATTTTGAAAAGTCAAAATTTGGAGGTTATGACCATGATTTTTCTAGACGCCATCGACCCCCCACAACAACAAGTTCGATGGCATCAAGATGGGAAAAAGGGATCCATAGGGTCAATGATGTCATCAGGAGGACTGATGTAATTAAGGAAGCTTGTCAAGGGCTAATGACATATGCCATGGATTAGATGGAACAAGAAAAATTTATGAAAAATGGCTTTTTTGGGATTTCTAACTACAAATTTATGATATATATGTCTAATGCGTATTTATTGTGGTTTTATGGATGTAGATAAAGTGTAAGATTTTCCTATGGTAGATTATAGATGTATCATGGATCGGTGGGATGATTGAAGGTGTAGACACCCATTCATAATTACACCTAAGCAATTTAAATACATAAATTGTGCTAATTGTCCCCCTTCTTGCAAATTGGCGACATATCATCAATAAGCACTCATATTCCCTCTTATTGTCATTAATTAATTACAATACGCTAATTGATTAAGTCGCCTATCCAACTAACATCCCGATTAACGATCTTCCGTTAATTAATCACCCCTTCTACCTAGACTAATTAATTATTATTAATTAATTAGCTTTCCCTTCCATTTAACCAATAAATCAATATTTAATTGATTTAATCCCCTTCTAATAGCCTAAATCATACTAATATTCCTCTAATTAGCTTCATAAGCTTACATCTACCTATTAGTTAATCACCTTTGATTAATTAAAACTCCCCAACTCCCATGACTTGCTTTAGCATAAATTAAACCCTTCTAAAGCGGGGTTACCTTTTTATAAATCAACATTATCCATTATTAATCATGTTTTACCTTTACCCCACATGCAAAGGGATGAAGTGTTTCCTTTATCCATTGCGTTATATAAGGATCCCTTCTTAGCTTTATACCTACACCAAAACTTCTTGAGAAAGAAAATTCAAAGCATATAGCAAAATAGACTAAGAGCTTGCCTTTTGTTTTCTTGAGAGTTCATCATCTTGAAGAGTTAAGCCTCTTTCCTAAGTTCTTAGGTCATATGGGAGGTGTCAAAAGGGTCTTGTAGCCCAACTTTGACAAGCCCTCATTCCTAGGTTCTTAGAACACTAAGGACAACCATTTTTGATAGCCATGGAGCCTACTTAGGTCCCTTCATTTATATGTTGTTAGAGAATAGAGGATTTTAGATGTTTAACATTGTTAGTTTCAAAGTTTTATTGATGAATGTTAGCATCTAACCCTTGTTTAATTCTTATCATGATGGTGCTAAGTAGTTTGTTTAACTCTTGCTAATTAAGGCTATTTAGGTGTTAGTCTTTTACTCATATTAGCATTAGTTTAAAAACAACACATGCACACATTTGACACACCATGCTGGGACTTACTCCATTGTCCTTTGCACTTAATTTCAAGTTTTTGTATTTAAGTTTCATTTTTGGTTACTAACCTTCTTTTACACATGTTGATCTAACTTATTTTTCTTAACTTATTTTGTTGAGTTTACATGTGTTGAGTCTTACTCGTAGGTATAAAGGAGGTGAAGTAATTGGAATTGATGGCAAAGTTTCAATATTTCTCCATGTTTTCATTTTTAGAGTTTACTTTTTTAACATTCTACATGCTAGTTTTGTCAATTTCTTGAAAATTTTAAATTCTTGAGCATGTAGGTTAGTGTTTGATAGTGTTGAGTCTTCTATTTACATATTAATGTGGTGGGTTTCTGTCAAAATTAAATCTTGGTGAGAAAATTTCAATATTTCATCATGTTTTCATTTTTAGAGCTTACTTTTTCAACATTCTACATGCTAGTTTTGTCAATTTCTTGAAAATTTTAAATTCTTGAGCATGTAGGTTAGTGTTTGATAGTGCTGAGTCTTCTATTTACATATTAATGTGGTGGGTTGCTGTCAAATCTAAATCTTGGTGAGAAAATTTCTATATTTCATAATGTTTTCATTTTTCGAGCTTACTTTTTCATCATTCTACATGCTAGTTTTGCCAATTTCTTGATTATTATAAATTCTTGAGCATGTATGTTAATGTTTGATAGCATTGAGTCTTCTATTCATATATTAATGTGATGGGTTGTCAAAATTGAATCTTGGTTGGAAAAATTTGACCATTTTGCAGATTAAGGGATGTTTTTTTTGACATTTTTTGAGTGCATATCAAGTGCATACCCGTGAGCATAAGAGCATATGTGTAACCCATCTTCCGAAGGCCATAACGTTTGCTCCCGAACTCAAAATGACTCCATTTTTTTGAGTTGGAAAGGTATTGAAGTTAACTATGAAATAAAAACATAAATTTAAGATTTATACTTATAGAAATTGTAGGTTTTTCTGTTAGTTTAAAACTGGTCATTTTCTAATATGTCTAATGTTTTAATGAATGTTGTATTTCCATGCTTACTTGATTTAGACCAAAGTGTGTGTATGTTCTTCTCTTGCACCTTTTGGTGATCTTGAGAATAAAAAACAACTTTTATATCTATCTTTTTAACATTGGGATTAAACTTGAAAATTTGATTATTCATTTTGCTTAAAGGAATGAACCTTTTACAAAACATTTTTCAATGGTCCTTTGATTTGAAGTTTTCCATTTCTATACGGTTGGGAGAAAGTTTGTGTATGATTTTCTATTACACCTTAGGGTGATCTTGAGAATCAAAAGTAACTTTAGTCTTCATTTTATAACATTTGGTAAATTGGAAACTTCATCTTTTACTTTTGGTTTAAGGGAAAGAACATTTATCAAGATTTTTGTATGGTTCATTGATTGCAAAGATTTTATTTACTTTTTAGTTAGATTATTTGTTGTGTATGCTCTTCTCTTGCATCCTTGGATGATATTGAGAATCAAAAGCAACTCTTAATCCTCTTTTTGTTAGGAATTAATAGAATCTAATGATGAATAATTCCTCGAATGCAATAATAAGAAGTATGAATAGAAATTACAGAAATGAAATATACGATACACAAAGAAAATATTTAATGTGGTTCACCCAATGTGGGCTACATCCACCAAGAACAATTGCTCATATTTTATTACAAGCCAACAGTCTTCACAATTACAATAACCGGATCTTGTTTAGAGCTGCGCTCAACAAACCCTCCCGAATTCACACTTGAATTCGCACTACAATATTCACCTTCCCAAAAAAAATCATATCAATTCTATTGTATGTCCATCTATATATAAGTACATCAATAGGTAGCCGAAGAGGCAGTTTTACAAAACAATGGGTATCGAAAAGCTATGGGCCCAAAAACCAACCCATAACTATTACCCATTACCCATGGGTTAATAAACCACCCATGAAAATTTGCTTTGGGGGCTTTGCCCCAACCCCCTTGACACGATAAGCTGGTGAGTGGGACCCCGTAAAAATATCACGAGTGTAACACATGGAAGGTGTACCAAACTCTAACATAAAAACGAGGCTCCACAAACATTACAATCTCCCACTTAAAGATTGATTTCCATTGAGTAAGCTTCTCAACCCTTCTTTGTCATCCACGAAGGCTAACCAGGAGCTGAACATAGCTTTAGTTTATCCCTTGTGACCACCTTGGTCATCATGTTTGTAGGATTCTGACTGGTATGAATCTTCTCCAAATTTAACTTATCTTCCTCCAAAGTTGTCCTGATGAAGTGATATCTCAATTGTATATGATTTGTCCTAGAATGGAAAGCAGAGTTCTTAGCTAAGTGAATAACACTCTGACTATCACTATATAGCTTTCCAACTTCCTGCTTATGCCCCAACTCATCAAGAAATTTTTGTAGCCAAATCATCTCCTTGCTAGCTTCTGTAGTAGCAACATACTCAGCCTCAGTGGTTGACAAAGCCACAACCTTCTGTAACCATGAAATCCAACTCACTATTGTATCACCTATAGTAAATACATAACCTGTTGTGCTCCTCCTACTATCCAAATCTCCAGCCATATCTGAGTCAACATATCCACACAAAGTAGTGTCTGATCCACTATAACACAAAACAGTACCCATGGTCCCTCTCAAATACCAAAGTATCCACTTTACTACCTGTCAGTGCTCATTTCCTAGATCACTCATAAACCTACTCACTTCTCCCACTGCATGGGCAATATCTGGCCTAGTGCATACCATAGCACACATCAAACTACCAAATGCTAATGAGTAAGGCACCTTGGACATCTGGTTTCTTTCCTGCTATGTCTTGGGACACTGATCCTTTGATAACTTAAAATGGTCTACCAAAGGAGTCCCAACTGGTTTAGCATCTTCAATGTTAAACCTATCGATACCTTCTTAATGTACTCTTCTGTGATAAAGTTAGCTTCCATTCCTTCCTATCCGAGTTATCCTCATACCAAGGATTTTTAAGTTGCCCCCAAATCCTTCATATCAAAGGATTCACTTAATTTGTTTCTTGAGTACTTTTATTTCTTGCATGTTTTTACCTACAACCAACAAGTCATCAACATACAAACATAGGATAATATAAATTCCATCCTCAAATTTCTTTGTATACATGCAATAGTCCGAATGACATCTAATATAACTTTGCTCCATCATGAAGCTATCAAACTTCTTATACCATTGACGTGGATCTTGTTTAGGCCATACAAGCTCTTCTTTAGTTTACACATTATCTCCTCTTTACCTTTGACTTCATATCCTTCTAGTTGTTGCATATATAGCTCCTCCTCCAAATTACCATGGAGAAATGTAGTCTTTACATCTAATTGATCTAAGTGCAAGTCTTTTCTTTGCCACTTATTCCAAGAACGATTCGATAGATGTCATTTTTACTACGGGAGAAAAAATATCATCAAAATCTATACCTTGTTTTAAATGCAAACCCCTTAACCACCAACCGGGGCTTATATATTTTCTTTCCTCCTTTGTCTTTAACTTTGTACACCCACTTGTTTCTGATGCTCTTTTGCCTTTCGGTAGCTTCACCAAACCCAAGTCTGGTTCTCCATGAGAGACTTATGCTCCTCATCCATGGCTTGCTCCACTTCTTACCGACATCTACATGCATTGCTTCATCAAATTTCTCTATCTCTCCACTATGAGTGAGTAATAAATAATAAAGAGAAGGATAAAAATGTTCGAGGTTCTTTTCTTACCCTAGAAGACCTCCTCACTATAGGAGTTTGGGGTTCTGTTGAGTAGGTTCCTAAACCGATTCATGGGTCTTTGTCCCATCAGGAAGATCCTCTACCACTGCATATTATTTCTTGGATTCTTCCATGTTTTCCTCTGTTTGTTTCTTATACATGACTTTCTCATTAAATACCACGTCCCCTGAGCCAAGAATGATTTTCTTATCCTTGATGCTCCAACATTTAAATCCAAAGTCATTACCACCATAACCAATAAAAGTGCATTTTTATGATTTAGCCTCTAGCTTGGTCCTATCATCCTAGTCAATATGAACAAACACCTCACATCCAAAGACTCTAAGAAATGAGTAATCAAATTTCTTACCATTGCCTCATCGGGTATTCCTCCATCTAAAGCACTTGAGGGTCCTTTGTTTATCAAGTACACAATTGTGCTCACCACTTCTACCCAAAAATAAAGAGGAGTCTTGCATGTATCCTCATGCTCCTAACACATTCCATTATTGTTTTGTTCATCCTTTCGACACCCCATTCTATTATGGGGTTCTGGGTGTCTTTTTCCTATAGATTCCATTATTAGACCAATAATCATCAAATTCATTGCTGCGATACTCCCCTCCATTATCGACTGATACATTTTAACTTAAGACATGTTTCATTCTCTACAAGGCCTCACTTAGCTATTTCTTGATTACTTTTATTTCCAGCATGTTTTTACCTATAACCAACATGTCATCAACATACAAACATAGGATAATATAAATTCCATCCTCAAATTTCTTTGTATACACACAATGGTCGAATGACATCTAATATAACCTTGCTCCATCATGAAGTTATCAAACTTCTTATACCATTGACATGGAGCTTGTTTGAGCCATACAAGCTCTTCTTCGGTTTACACACCATATCCTCTTTACCTTTGACTTCATATCCTTCTAGTTGCTGCATATATAGCTCCTCATCCAAATTACCATGGAGAAATGCGGTCCTTACATCTAATTGATCTAAGTGCAAGTCTTCTCGTGCCACTATTCCAAGAATAGTTATGATAGAAGTCATTTTTACTAAGGAGAAAAAATCTCATCAAAATCTATACCTTGTTTATGCAAACCACTTGACCACCAAGTGGGCCTTATATATTTTCTTTCATCCTTCTTCATCTTTAACTCTATACACCCACTTGTTCTGCAATGCTCTTTTTCCTTCTGGTAGCTTCACCAAATCCCAAGTTTGGTTCTCCATGAGAGACTTATGCTCCTCATCCATGGCTTACTCCCACTTCTTACGGCATCTACCTGTATTACTTTATCAAAGCTCTTTGGCTCTCCACTATCGGTGAATAATGAATAATAAAGAGAAGGAGAAAAATGTTCGGGTTATTTTATTACCTAGAAGACCTCCTCACTTTGTAGGAGTTTGGGGTTCTGTTGAGTAGGTTCTGAAGCGATTCATGGGTCACTATCCCATCTAGAAGATCCTCTACCACTACATATTCTTTCTTGGATCCTTCCCTATTTTCCTACTCTGTTGCTTATACATGAATTTCTCATTAAAGAAGACATCCCTAGACCGAATGATTTTCTTATCCTTGATACTCCAAAATTTAAATCCAAAGTCATCACCACCATAACCAATAAAAGTGCATTTTTATAATTTAGCCTCTAGCTTGGTCCTATCATCCTTGTCAATATGAACAAAACCTCACATCTAAAGACTCTAAGAAATGAGTAATCTAATTTTTGCCATACCAAGCCTCATCGGGTATACCTCCATCCAAGTCACTTGAGGGTCCTCTGTTTATCAAGTACACAACTATGCTCACCCTTCTACCCAAAAATAAAGAGGCGAGTCCTGCATGTATCCTCATGCTCTAGAATGTTCCATTATTGTTCTATTCATCCTTTCGACACCCCATTCTATTGCGGGGGTTCTGAACTATCTTTTTCCTCTGTGGATTCCATTCTTAGAACAATAATCATCAAATTCATTGCTGCAATACTCCCCTCCATTATCTTCCCGAGACACTTTAACTTAAGACCTATTTCATTCTCTACCAAGGCTTTCCATTTAACAAAAGTATCAAATACATCAGATTTTTTCTAATACAATAAACCCAAACTTTTCTTTTTACATCATCAATAAAAGAAACATAATAACTTGAACCCCAAGAGATGATACTGAGCGACTCCCACACATCGAATGTACCAGCTCTAATTTACTCTCTTTCTTCATCGGTCCAACCTTGAGAAACCTTACTCACTTGTTTCCCATATATGCAGTTCTCACAAGAATCCAAACTGTTTTACGTATATCAAGAAAATTCTTTTTATGATTTCCATGCCCTTATGGCTCATATGAGTGAGCCTATAGTGCCATAATGTTGTATCTGCATCTAAAGCCACAAGATTACAATTATTAGTACTATCAATGGTTAAATACAAGGTTCCAACCTTCTTACCTCTTGCCACCATAAGAGCACCCTTGATAACCTTCCAAGAGTCGGCTGTAAATATCACAGTACAACCATCACTTCCCAATTACCCCACCGATATCAAATTTCTCCATAATGTAGGCACATGTCTGACATCCTTCAATAGCCATGTATTCCAATTCTACATCTTAACCTGAACAACACCTTTTCCAACTATACTACAAGGCTCATCATCACCAAGAAAAACATGCCCAAAATCCCCTTGAACATAATCAACAAAATAATGCCTATGTTGAGTAGCATGAAAAGAAGCCCTTGAATCTAAAACCCAAGATTCAGTAATATTATGCAAAGAAAGAATCAAAGCATCCTGGCATACATTACCCGATGCCACATTTGCCTCCTTATTTTCTTCCTATTGTTTCTTCTTATCCTGGAGCTCCCAACAGTCCTTCTTTGCATGCCCAGACTTTCCACAATTCCAGCATACAATCTTGCTCTTAGATTTTGACCTTGCCCAATCTTTCAATTTTCCATGGTTTCTCTATTCTTCTGTCTCCCTCTAGTTTCCATTGTCAAAGCATTCCTTGAAGTAGAATATTCCCGAAGCTTTTTCTTCACATTTCCTCACTTAGAATCACCCCTACAACATCCTCAAACTTCAACTTTGAGTTAGCTAGAACCGAGTTGCTTACCGCCATTACCAGGCTATTCCAACTCTCAGGTAAAGAGCACAATTAATAAAGCCCTAACTTCTTCATCAAATTCTATTGTAACCAAAGCTAGCATATTCACAACCATATTGAAATCATTTAAATGATCTGCTACTGAAATATTCTTAGACATCTTCATATTAAACAACTTTTTCATTAAAAATATCTTGTTAGAGGAAGAGGGTTTTTCATACAACTTCCCTAATGCATCCATCAGATTTTTGTAGTCTTTTCCTTTGAAACATTAAATAATTCCAAATATGTAAGACACATTCAGATCGTTCCAAGTGCATTTCGATCCAAAAAATCCCATTCCGCATATGTCATACTTGAGGGTTTGTTCACCTTCTCAGACAACGGAGTATAAAGATCCTTCTGATAAAGGTAATCTTCCATCTGCATCTTCCAAAGACTAAAATTATGCTTGTTGAATTTATCAACCCTTGATCTTCCATCATCTACCATAGCTCCCACTCAAGCTAAAAACTTTCCCTATGATTCAACACTTCAGCAAACCAAACCAGGCTCTGATACCAATTGTTAGGAATTAATAGAATCTAATGCGGAATAATTCCTCATAATCACAATAATAAGAAGTATGAATAGAAATTACAGAAATGAAATATGTAAAACATGAAGACAATATTTAACGTGGTTCACCCAATGTGGGCTACATCCACCAAGAACACTTGCTCATATTTTATTACAAGCCAACATTCTTCACAATTACAATAACCAGATCTTGTTTGGAGCTGCACTCAACAAACCCTCCCAAATTCACACTTGAATTCACACACACTATTCACCTTCACAAAAAAACTCATATCAATCCTATTATATGTCCATCTATATAAAAGTAAATCAATAGGTAGAAAAAGAGGTGGTTTTACAAAACAATGGGTAGAAAAGCTATGGGCCCAAAATGAGCCCATAACGGGATACCCATTACCCATGGGTTAATAAACCACCCATGAAAATTTTCTTGAGGATTCACCCTGAACCCCCTTGACCCGCTCACCGGTGAGCGGGACCTACCGTAAAAATATCTCGAGTGTAACACATGGAAGGTGTACCAAACTCTAACATGAAAATAGGCTCACAAACATAACATATTTTAAATAATGTGATTTTATTGGAGAACTACTAACGCTTGTCAAAGAAAGGAGGAATCAAAACAAAGTCAAAAACTACTAATACGGTTGTTATACTATTGAGTTGTTAAAAGGTGTTCAAGAAAACCACACCTAATTAAACAAGATTAAAAAAACAACATATTCAAAACATTGTATTCAAGTTTGAAATAGGGTACGTCCCTCTCCGCTCAACTAGAACATAACCCTTTGACATAATGCCTTAAGCTCTGAACAACAACAATGGGGGTGGATCCAAGTACCCCAAAGTATTCCACACAAGAGGGAACCTTGTGGATGAACGGGAAGTTCTCCACATTACGTACACGACTAGTGATTCCTTTGTGAGATAGTGTTACAAGTTGTCCTATCGACCCTTTTGAGTACACGGTGGATGCATTTACCGCCCACTTTTCTTAAAGGGGAAAAGTCGAGATACTCCGAAGATAGTCAAGACTATTTTGGTAAATCACCTGCTCGTGGATAGTTTTGTAACACCTAGGACAAGAGAACCACCTAGGAAAATATACTTTGGCTAGGAGCCCACTTTGACCATTCTAAAACAAAGTGTTGAGTTATGAACCATCTTTTCATCGTGAAACATGTGACGTGTTACTTTCACTTAGTTTTTCACTTGCCTTAAGGCGAGGTGAAACTCTACCAAAGTGAGGCCAACATTTTTCATCCCCACTTTGTTTTACTTCCTTCACATTCTTTTGACACTTTTTGATCAAAAGAAGGGTGACTACCTCTGTGTTACCAATCGATTGTTTCTGCCACTTTTTTGTCCATTTATGCCCATCTATGTTTACGGCTAGGTTAGTTAAACGTCTAAAGTGTGTGGAGACATATTTATATCATTGGTATCCTTTCTGATCTTGATACCCACATCAGGATCATCATTATAGTTAGGAATGATTCATCATTTTATATCCCTTTGACATATTACCTCGTTTGCATTGTCTCGACATAATTAAGATTCTTATGTCATGTTTCTACGTAAACATGATCTAAGTGTCCATATTTTGGCATTATGCTACCCACATTTTAACACATCCTTAGTATACTTTGACTTATTTTGATATCAAACATTGTCCCAAATCTTGAAGGGTGTCGCTTACTTTTTTGCGTCGTTTTGATACCACTTTGACACTAATATCTCACTTCTCCACGAAGCTTGATAGATGTGTCCAATTGGTGTGGTTACGTATCTTACATTTGTAAACCTCACCCTTTAACATTTAGGCCTTGTTGGTTGTTAAACTTGTCATGGTATCCTTTGATTGGGATTCACATCTACCCTTTGCTAATATTTACACCTTGTTCATTTTGAGCTTGACGTAAATATTCATTCAAGCTCATCTTTACATCGCATTTTCATATGGTGTATTTCTTGTTGATTGGCTTTGTGTTTCACACTTGCATGTTTATTCCTTGTAATTATTCATTCAAATAACTTATTTTCTAGGACAATCCCTCTCAATCTCATTGAGATTGCGTCATCACGATGTCTATTTTCCTTAGAACTTCTTGAAAAATCAAGCACGTGTATCCATACTTACACAATGTCTAGCTGGTTGTCCTTATGCTACCCAAATTGACATGTCACTTCCTTCCCTTTGAAGGAGTTCCATCACACTATCTAGATCTAGACATTTGTGCTTAAAACAACACCAAAATGATTGAATATTGTGCGGTTCCCCATACTTACAAAAATATGGAACCTAGGTTTAGCAATTCAAATCAAAAGATTCCCATTATAACTAAACCTTGTTTGGTTCTTTGTGCTAGAGAGCCCATATGGGTAACTCGTTCCCCAAATTCATCTCATAGTCGGTGGTATGATTTGAACGCTTCGATCCAAATTATTATTCGAGTTCCCCCCACTCTTCTTCTAATTCTAATCCAAACATTTCCTCTTCTTCTAAGGATTCCAATCCAGATATTTCCTCTAATTATTCTAATGATTTAGATCCAAACTACTATTCAAATTCATCTAATTCAACTCCTAAGTCATCTAATGCGACTCCTATGTCATGGTCCTCCTTATCTTTGTAGGAACCTCTTCATCATACATTTAATATGACTCCTATGTCTTGCCCATCCCTTTCTTTACAGGACCCCTTTTATCAGTTGCCTCAATGAGCGTCTTCTTCCTTTGAAGATACTTGTGACTCTAAATCCCTCTAATCAAACATCTAATACAATTATTGAATCGCGGTCTTCTCTTTCTTTGCGAGAATCCTTGTTATTATTCATATGATGCGATTATTGAATCATGGTCCTCCTTTTCTTTGTAGGACCTTCTTCATCAATCACCCCCAATAAGTATTCCTCCTTTGAAGATTCATGTGACTCAAAGTCCTTCGAGAAAAACATTTGAATTGACCCATGCGTCACAATCTACAGACTTTGGAATTAATCCTACTATTTTACATACGACATACCATTGTATAGGTAGGTCCACACCACCTTCTTCTACTCCCGAGACATATATCACCATATATTCTTCATCCCCCACATCATTTTCTTCTATCAATCATCATCAAACATCTTCTAAGTCTTCCACACCAATTGGATCTCTTTCTTCCAATCAACCCTGGTGGTTGATCAACAAATCATACCAATTGATCTCTTTCAGAATGAAGAAACAATAGGGGAATTTATAGGGGCATATAAAGATATTCCTTTAGCGAAAGTACGAGAAAGGATTCTCTTTAGAATTTGATGCATCTGCATATTATGAGGAAAAGATTGATTCCTTTTATCAAGAAACAGAGGAATAGCCTTAGGTCACGCAAGTTGACCCTCCTCTTATTCTTCCATCTTCACATTATTTATTATGTGATGAAACTCCTTGGTCTTGCATTGATCCATGGCCTATCTTCTCATCACCCAACAACTCTTTGTCTATCATAATTCCTTAATAAAAATATCTTATAGAATTCAATGCCAAGTATCCCTTCATCTTCATCTAGATGTGGGTCACCTTCTAGTATCCCTCCCTATGCTATTTGTGGGACATTTTCGAGTAGTCCACTATCTTCTATTCTTGGGAACATCCAACTAGCCCCTTATCTTCTATGTATAGATCACCCCTAGGTATTCCATCATCTTCTATTCTTGGGCCACATCCTAGTAGTCCATCATCGTACATCTATGGGTCATGTTCTAGTAGCCCTTATTATTCTATTCTTGGGCCACATCCTAGTATCCCTTCGTCTTCTATATATGGGTCACATCCTAGAAGCCCTTCTTCTTATATTCTTGGGCCACATCCTAGTAGCCCTTCATCTTCTATCTATGGCTAACCTCCCAAGTAGCCCATCTTCTTCAATCCTTGGATCGTATCCTTTTCATCAATCACATCATCCTTCTACCAATGATCAGGAAATCCCACCATCATTTCTCTCATTGTTCTTATCATCAATCGTAAACATTCTCTTTCTTCTCCTTCTCGAGGTCAGAAAAGTCACAAGTCAGCTTATAAGAAACCCAAACAGGTTCATTATCAAGCTCAGGTCAAAACTTCCAAGAGCTCAAAATCCCCCAACAACTTGAACAATCTCAAAGTTGTAAATCAAGCATGATTCAAGAACACACATCAATGTAACCATCAAGTATGGCGCAAAGTGCATAAACCTCTGGATAGGGAACTCAAGCTCCCACATACAAAATCCATGTTTCAGGATAAATCATAGTCCTTTGTTGAGTGTGAACTCACCATGATCATTGAGATCGGGGAAAACATGACTCTTGATAAACAAACATGCCTAGTCTCCCTTATCAAGGAAGTCGCAAACATTGTTGTTGGATCTTACCACACATAGTGACTTTGTTAGTCCCAACCTCTTAAAACTGTCAAAAATCTAAAAATAAAAAACAATTCAAAAATATAATTTTTTTTTGAGAAAACACAACAAAAATCAAAGGTACAAAGATCAAAACATTGCAATCAGGTGTTGTGTACACATGGATTTCTTTCTTCCCTTCCTTTCTATCCTTTTGCAAGTCTTCCTACCATTTTCATCCCTTCGGTGATATTTTGGTTAGCTTATTCACACACATTTTGTGACATTTATCTCTATGGTATCCATTTGACCTGGTCTTTTATCACCTTGGTAAATTAAAGAACGACTGACCTCTTAGAGATCCTATCACATTCAACATCTAATAAACTTGTTGTAAAGAAATTTTGGACATATTTTTTAACACTAGCCAATGTCATCATTGTAAGCACTTCCACCTCCTTCCATCAAGCCATCAATGGTTCTTAACCCCTTGTCAAACAAGAGATCTAAAATAAGTTTTCAGAAAACAAAAGAATAAAAATCAATCAAAAATCAAAAGCTATAAAGCAAAAGTAAATTGATATATTACTCTCTCTTGGGGTATTTTCAATAATCTCTACAGGGCTATGTATGCCTAAGCAGTAGTAGAGAAATGTTGTGATTAGAATCAAATACATTTCCATTGGGGATATGGATGCCTAGCAAGTGCAGAGCAATATATGGCTATCCTTTCACCATCCATTCACAATAAATCATTCCTACACATTGGCTAGGGTCTCTTCACTTGTTGTCTATTAAATCTTCACTTCAAGAGGTAATAAACTCCATGTGCACACACTGGATCTCTATGAGTAGGTAGGATTAGTATGTTACCAAGTGTCTCATTTTGGATCTTGTTCAGACTCTTACTCTAGTCCATATCTTGTCTTACAATTTTTGCCTTTGGTTAATCACTTCTTCATCACAAGGCTTCTAAGCTACATTCATATCATTCACATCATTCTTCTACTTCATTCAGAACATCCATGTGTATAAGATTACTTGTTTTCCATGTTTGCGGACATGTTTGTCACCTTTCACAAAAACAATCTTCTCCTTCCTTTCTATCATGTGCTTTTAGGCCAACTTACGTTGGGGGCATCCTTGCTTCTTCCCAGCATTTCATTGGTTTATGTTCATCATCATGTTGAACCTATCCATAATGGCCTTGGGTCCCACTTCTACTGTGAAGAGTTTTCCTTTGAATACTCCCACCTAATTGTTAGGGCATTTTTACATCTTCACCTTTCTAGTACGCACATGGCATTATGCCCTTGTACATCCCATCTATCACTAGGGGCATCCATGCTTCCTTGTCTTCCTGTACATAGTTTCATAAAACTTTCAAAATCAACCAAAACATTTAAATATGTTAGAAAAATCATCAAAAACATTCAAATATGTTTAAGAAAACTTCTAAAAATTGAAAATCATCCAACAAAACATCACTCTTTGGTTCTCACTTGTTCATGTGCGACTTGTGGATCATCTTGATCTACCTCCATCAACAAAATCTAGGCTACTTACTTCATCTATACTCTGGGGCACAATGAGTTTCTGGTACTATTTCATAGTACACATTTCTTTTCAATTGGACCTAGGTGTCCTCCATTATTCCCCTCACATGTATCCTTGCTTGGGGAACCATCATCAACCCTTGTCATTAATTTTCATAGGTCATAATTGAAGCTCGATAATAAAAACATTATATTATGTTTCTCTGTTAGTTTATCTTGTTTAATTTCTTGTATTGCATTGCATTTTGTATGTTGCATGGAGTTAGGCATCTTTCACTTTCTCATATTGCATTACATTTTGTATGTTGTATGGAGTTGGTGTTTTCAGCAATGGACAATTTTTCGTAGTATGGATTTTCATGTCATTCTACTTTTGTCATATGCTTATATTTTTCATAAGGACCGATGACGTAGCTCTTGTGGAAATATGATGACATCAAAATTGTTCCAATATACAAAGGCCGAAACTAAACTATTTCTCCCCTCCATATTTCTTCTGTATCACTTTCTTCTCACCCCTAATCTTCCATCTTATCGGGGCATCCTGCCCCTTTCCATTCTTCTATCTATCTCTCACCTTTTTCAATCGTCGATCATCTTCCTTCATCACCCTATCGACACTCGAGGGGGAATCTCTCCTTCCTACTAATTTTTCTTCTATCCCTTCAAAATTTATTCCATCTACTATCTTTGAAGTGGCGTCACTTACGCCACCCCAAAGAGGGGCAAATGTAGACACCCATAATTACACTGAGAAATTTAAATACATAAATTACACTAATTATCCCCCTTCTTGCAAATTGGCGACATATCGTTAATAAGCACTCATATTCCCTCTTATTGTTGTTAATTAATTACAATACGCTAATTGATTAAGTCACCTATCCAACTAACATCCTGATTAATGATCTTCTGTTAATTATTCACCCCTTCTATCTAGAATAATTAATTATTATTAATTAATTAGCTTTCTCCCTTCTATTTAACCAATAAATCAATATTTAATTGATTTAATCCCCTTCTAATAGCCTAAATCATACTAATATTCCTCTAATTAGCTTCTATAAGCTTACATCTACCTATTAGTTAATCACCTTTGATTAATTAAACCCCCCCAACTCCCATGACTTGCTAAGCATAAATTAAACCCTTCTAAATCAAGGTTACCTTTATAAAGCAACCTTATCCATTCCTAATCATGTTTTACCTTTATCCCACATGTAAAGGGATGAAGTGTTTCCTTTATCCATTGGGCTATATAAGGAGCCCTCCTTCTACCTTTATACCTACACCTAAACTTCTTGAGAAAACAAATGCAAAGCATATAGCAAAATAGACTAAGAGATTGCCTTTTGTTTTCTTGAGAGTTCATCATCTTGAAGAGTTAAGCCTCTTTCCTAAGTGCTTAGGTCATATGGGAGGTGTCAAAAGGGTCTTATAGCCCAACTTTTCCAAGCCCTCATTCCTAGGTTTTAGAACACTAAGAACAACCATTTTTGATAGCCATGGAGCCTACTTAGGTCCCTTCATTTATATGTTGTTAGAGAATAGAGGATTTTAGATGTTTAACATTGTTAGTTTTAAAGTTTTATTGATGAATGTAAGAATCTAACCCTTGTTTAATTCTTATCATGATGGTGCTAAGTAGTTTTTAACTCTTGCTAATTAAGGCTATTTAGGTGTTAGTCTTTTACTCATATTAGCATTAGTTTAAAAACAACACATGCACACTGAGGGATTATCAAAGGTAGAGATAGCATAGTTATAGGGTTGGGGATTTAGGGGCATCATTCATATGCTCAGGATACCATTGGACATGGATTTAGTGTAGATGTTTTTGGTTGCATGGGAGAATAAGTCTAAAATATTTCTAAGGTGGACATGATGGGATATGATGGAGATAAATTTTATATCGTATGACGTACATGGGATTTTGGGGTTACCGATTGGAGGTACCCACATGTATTGTGATCTGATATCTAATGTTATAAAGAAGAGATTTTTGGCCATATGGGCTATAGGGAGAAGTACATATGACAAGCGCATGTTGTGCATTTTACTCAATGCAGTGCAGGAAACGAGGATTTTGGACTTTTGAAAAGTGGTTAAGGGTGTTGTAGTGGCACACATAGTGTGTCACAAGGCCGATGGAGCCATCCTATAGTTCTTGATAGCAGCATGTTGGGATGTTGTGGATCAGGGAGTAATATTTAGTTGGGGCACCACCATATGGGTTTAGTTTGTACATGATATTTAAATGGTTTGACATAGAGGTCGAGATGGTCATGAGAGCCATCATATTATTAACATCATGGATATATATACATATAGATATATATGTGTGTGTATATGTGTGTATATATGAGTGGTTCTCAATGTATAGGATGACCGAGATGCCACAAGTATTAGCAGTAAATGCCCCAAGAGTACTTCAATAGGTGTAGGGGATGACAAGTGGAAAAACATTAGGTGTAATAACCACTAGCACATGTGGGTCTAGATGATGTGATATGACAACCTTATGTAGGGAATACAGATTAGTGGCCCAACTAACCCAAAGTATATTTCTTGGATACCATCACCGAGATGATAAAAGGAATGATAAACCATATCGTGCCAAGCCAAGAACACAGATGCTAATCAAACATCACGATCAATAAGATGAAATTACTTCCCTGAATAACTTTACATAAACCTTTGCAAACAAATGAGTAACAATATCATATATTATTATGGAACTCAATGAAATAAAATGAGAATGGGCTTTAATTATATTGGCAAGGAATAACAATCTAAGAACCAATCAATGTCATAGATCAAACCATCAATCATGGAAAGAACTGGTTAAGTCCATAGATTTATGAGAGATCTAGACATCAAGGATCTAGTCAATACCATAGATCAAGGAAAGAACTATACCTAACAACTAGATAATATCTCCTAATATAAATAAATAAAAAGAAATATCCACACACATAAGTGGGTGAGGATAAATATAATAATGTACTTAGGTGAACATGAGCTAAGGTAAATATCTACTCTAACACCCCCTCAAGTGAAGATAGGGGCCAAAATAGAAGTGGCATGTCCACAGATGAGTCCTGAAACTAGGCTCGATAAGGTACTCATGTAAAATATATCCATGAAGAAATATCGAACCAAAAGAAAGAAAGAATCCTGCTAGAAGGAAAGAGAAAGAAGAAGAATAAGAAGGAATATGTTCTCACAAACACCCCCTAAGAACAACTTCTGAAAACCTAATCATTCCACGCAATTCAAGGTAGCGAGGTGATGCAAAAGGCTTCGTAAAGATGTCCGTAACTCATCTTTGAGTCGAGAATGTACTCAAGCAAAGAACTCCATCCCTGAATGTGTTTTAATGAAGTGGATGTGTATCTCAATATGCTTGTTCTAGTCTTGGTGCTTAAATGGGTTAAGAAATGTGAATTGCACTTTGGTTGTCACACAAATGTACGGTCAGTGAATCTGTGGGAATCTAAACTCTATCAATAATCGGTCAAGCCAAAGAATCATTGACTCACCTGTAATCGCTGTTGCCTTGTACTCTACCTCTGAAGATGAAAGTGTAATAGCCTATTGCTTTTTACATGCCCAAGCAATTGGAGAAGAACCAAGACAGTAAAAGATAATGCAGTGGAACGCCTGTCATCAATAGAACATGCCCAATCTAAATCTGTATACCCAACAACCGAGTAGAGCCCCTAGTGTAGTGTAGGCCAAAGTGGGAAGTGCCATGTAAATAGCAAAAATCCTTTAGTAGCACTTCGGTGACTATTATGAGGATAATGTGCAAATTGAGATAAAAGCCCTACTACAAATGAAATATCAGGGCGATTATGGGTCAAGTACATGAGACTCCCAACAAATTTTCTATACAATGTAGGATCACAAAGTGGTGTGGTACATGTGGATGTAAGAGTAACTCCAGATTGAAAAGGAGATGGACTTGGCTTGCAATCAGCCATATCAAAGCACCTAAGAAGATCATGGGTGTACTTTTGTTGACTCAAATGAATCCCTGAATCTATCTAAGAAATTTTCAAACTAAGGAAATAATGCAATAGCCCAAGATTTGTCATGTCAAATTATGTAGAAGAGCTCTCGAATACTATGAATGTGGGAAGAATAGTTTCAGTAAGTAACAAGTAACATCAAAATAGAAGACAAGTATCATAATATCCTCACCAACATGTTGGAGATACACTATATGATGAGTGGCAACAAACAAAACTAGTAGATAGAAGAAAAGAATCCATCTTCTCATACCAAGCCCGAGGGGCTTGTTTAAGACCATAGAGAGACCTTCAGAGTTGACAAACAAGAGAAGAATCTGAACAAATCCAACTAGCTGCTCCATATATATTTCCTCTTGTAGATCTCCATGTAAGAAGGCACTCTTCATGTCCATCTGGTATACGGGCCACCCCTGTGATGTAGTAATAGCAAGTACAAGGCATACAAAATCCATCTTGGCAACGGGTGTAAAAGTCTCAGAGTAATCAATACCTTCAACTTGTGAAAAACCCTTTGCAACAAGATGAGCCTTATACTTGTCAATGGACCCATCAGCTATGTATTTGGTTTAGTATACCCACTTACACCTAACCATCTTTCTTCCTTTAGGAAGAGATACCAAATCCCAAGTATGATTCTTCATCAAAGAAGAATACTCAGCTGTCATCACATCATCCCACTCCGTATACCATGAGCCTTTGAAAAATACTATGGATCCTCATAAATTGCGTGACACAAAAGTCCAAAACTGTAGAATGTGCGTGATGATTCCTAGTGGGTGGAAGATCCTCTATGAAAGGTGTCACCTCAAAATTGTAGTACAATCCCACTTAGGCATAGTGACAACATCAGCATGAATAGGATCCTCAACGAAATCTATAACCTCCTCATCAATATCCTCAAAGAAAGGATCCTCAAGATGAGATGAAGAAGAAGGAATGGAAGAAGATGAAGAATCATGAGGAGTGAAATGCTCATCAAACAGAACATGTGTTCAAAAATAACATCATGTGTATCAAGATCTAAAAGACAATAAGCTCTCATGTCCTCACAATGCCCCTATAAGATCAAGGGTTTACTCTTCTTATCCAAATCTTTCCTTTTCTTCTTTGGCATAAAGGCCTAAGCATGGCTCCCAAAGACTAAAAAAATACATCTAGCTTAGTGTTGGACCAAGCTTCCTCTAGAGTTAAATTCTCAAGTGCTCTGTGTGGTGTGCGACTAAATATAGTTAGCACAATTAGCTACTTCGCCTAATACATAGGAGGTATATCTCTAGAATGCATCATACGATTAGCCATTTCCTTCAAATTTATATTCTTCCTTTCTGCTAAGCCATTTTGTTGTGGAGTATGAGGAACAAAATGCTGGTGAATAATACCTTGAGTTTCCAAAAAGTCGAAAACTCATTATCAAGTACTCCCCTCCATTATCAATATGAAGGTTCTTAATGCTACTAGAAGATTGTTTCTTGACCAAAGCTTTGAAGACTTTGAAGTGTTAAAAACATCACTTTTGTACTTGAGAAAATAAACCCAAGTACGCCTTGATAAATTATCAATAAATGTAAGTGCATACTTAGCTCCATTAAAAGATGGGGTAGGAAAAACTATCAAGTCACTATGCACAAGCTCAAGTGGTGAAGAATCTCTCTTAGATAAATTCTTAGGAAAAGGATCTTGGTGTTTTTCCCCTAATGAAAAACCATGAAAAACTCCCTCAAGACAAGAAACTCTAGGAAGACCATCTACCATACCATGAGTGCTCAACTCCAAATATATATAATTGAGATGTCCAAATATTTCATGGCAAAGCTTACTCTCTGAATCTACATGAGAAACCAATCTTGTCCCTATAGAATAAGTTTCATCAAAACCCTCAAAGTGATATAGTCTAGAACTATGATCAACAATACCCTGAGCAACTAGTGAATGAGGCTCCAACAAAGTTTGTACTTCTGTTCCATGTGGTGTAAAATTCACTATTTTTCCTTGACCAAAATGAAAATTTTGATATACAGAAAGAAAAGTTATAGTGATGTTAGGAACATAGAGCACATCTTGGATATTTCCACCATTAAGTTGTATATCACCTTTTCCCTTAATGTAAATAAAGGAAGAATCTCCAACCTCAATTTTGGAATTAGAACTCAAACCTAAAGAAATAAAAAGACTCCTTAGAAGTATTCATGTGATGAGAAGCACTAGAATCTATAACCCACTTGCCTGCAAGTGGTGATTGAGATCTTCGACATTAAGTGCTTTTCCATGTTGATTAGAAGGAGGTGGAGTGGAGATAGAAATTTTGTGTTTCTTGATTTCATCCTCTAAGGCTTGCATTCACTTATAACATATATGTTCTTCATGATTACTACCCCCACAAAAAGAGCATGAACGATAAGAATTATTCTTGGATTTAGAAGACTCCTTGGGTTTTGAGTTGTTTTCTTTGGGTTTATGAGAACTTTGAGATGGAGAAGGTGTGGATTTGGTTTCACTATTTGGTTTTCCCTTGCCCTTCAGATTAGATGCAACTAATTCCTTTTGAGAGGTGGAAGACTCAAGGTGAGACAATTTGGATTCTTCCCTAGTAAGTCTTTCATAAAATGTTTCTAAGTTAGGCATTTTGAATGTGTCACCTAAGGCATCCATGCTAGAGAAAAAGGTAGAAGAAAAAAATTTGGAATGGTCCTCTCAACTTGGATAGAATCAAGTAAACACACTCTTCATCTTTCTTATCTCTTCCACTCCCCTTCAACCGTGTCAAAAATGCTTGAACTTGGTAAGATAGTCTATAATTGTTGGAAAATCTTCAGGATTAAGAGAGGTGATCTCAATGTCAAGTTGCATGGCTCTCATATGATCCACATTACCAAATAAATTCTTTAATTTCTCCCATATTTTGAAAGGAGAGTCACACTTTTCCAAATGAAACAAAATATTGTCACTTACATAAGTTCCTATCAAACCCATACACTCATCAAATTTGCACTGGTACTAAAATGTCTCATATTCTCTAGTGAAAACTAGTTGTTCTTTAGAAGTTAAAGCCCATAATCCTTTCCCCTTAATTAATGTTTCCATTCTTGGTTTCCATGTGTGGTAATTATGTGTTGTTAATGGCTCAACATGATCTAATGCAGAAGTAGATGCCATCCTCAAAAAATCACCAAAAGAAATGCAAGAACCAAGAAATGCAACAAGACCCCCATATTTTGGCACTTTATAATTATAGTGTGATTCTCAAAATAAATATTTCCAATGGAAAGATCATGGAAAACAAGAACGTTTGGAAAAAATGGTACTCAAAACTGAGTTATCGATCAAAAGTTACAAGCTTTTCAATATTATGCTTTGCTATTTATTTTAGTTGCCACTAAAACAAAATAAAATGCTCTTGCCTTCACCACACAAATAAAATGAAAGGGGGCTGGAGTTAAGCACCTACTCGTAAGAATCACAAGCTTTAAGCCCTCATATGAGTAGGAGCTAAGAATTTCAATGGGTGTGTGCAACTTAGAATTTCTTTTGGTGAAAACTGCTATATCTAGACTATGCTAAAAGTGACTTTCACCACCCAAAATAATAGTTTACAAATTTTCCTAAAATAGCAAACATTGCACCATTGTCTATGGAACCCTACTAAAAGAGGAAAGTAACGTCTTTTCCGAAACCATCTTCTGCACACCAACTGAGAATACTAAATCCACGAAATAAAAAACCAGATCCAAACTAAAAAAATGTGAAAAACCCAGAAAATGATTTGCTAGTTTTCCTTCATATCTAACACAAATCCTGAGGTAACTCTCCATGGTTCTCTACACAAAAAAAAACCCAAAAAAATGACTCGCCCTGAAATGGTCAAGTTTACAGTCAATCTTAGGTTTTTCCACCTTTCGAATCCAATGGAAGCCTCTATTTTGCATAAAAATACACGCAGCAACAAAATACGAGCAAATCCTGAAATATATGAATATATAAAATATTTATTTACCAAATAAAACTCATGTGATGAATGTCAATAACAATCTCCTACTCTGATACCATAAAAGGAACAATAACCAGATCATGCCAAGCCAAGAACACAGATTCTAATCAAACATCATGATCAATAAGATGAAAGTAATTCACCAGAATAACTTTACATAAACCTTTACAAACAAATGAGCAACAATATCATATATTATTATGGAACTCAATGAAATACAATGAGAATGGGCCTTGCTTATATAGGCAAGGAATAACAATCTAAGAACCAGTCAAGGTCGTAGATCAAGCCATAAATCATGGAAAGAACTATTCATCAAAGAACTAGTCAAGTCCATATATTTATGAGAGAAATAGACATCAAGGATCTAGTCAATACCATAGATCTAGGAAAAACTAGCCAATACTATAGATCAAGGAAATAACTATACCTAAAAACTAGATAATATCTCCTAATATCTAAATAAATAAAAAGAAATATCCACACACATAAGTGGGTGAGGATAAATATAATAATGTATCTAGTGAACATGAGCTAAGGTGAATACCTACTCTAATAGGTGACAGGGCACTATTTGTATTAGGTGGAGAGACACATTGTGGATAGATTATTGTAAAACTTTAGATAGCCAACACTAGTAGTGATACAACCATTTCCACACTACCATTATTGTCATGCTAGAGAGGCTACAGTGAACAGAGGTCCAAGCTTCCAACATTAGGACCTCCTAAGAAGTGGGTGTACTAGAGAAATGACAGTGCAGATGCAAAGTGGGAATGAAAATTCCCACCATAGATCATAGTGGACAATGGTTCGAGGAGGGATCCACTGGAGGATCCATAGACATAGGGTCGTAGGCTAGGAAGTCCTTGTATTGGGGGAGAGGTATCTAGATAGCCAACAACATGGTTAAGAGAGAACAAGATGTCACCGATAGGTAGAGTTTGTTGATGTCATTTAGAGTTTATATGGCCATGCATTTAAGACAGAGGCCCATACTATAATGGAGAGAGGGGATAACATTATTTCCCTATAGTTTGTGGGAATAATATATAGGATTTAGACCTCATTTGAAGAATGGTACAGAGGACATATTGGGAAATAGAGGAGATTACGAGATCGTTATGGAGAGACCCAGGATGCTAGGTATGAGTGATAGAATCTTAGTCGTGTTTTTTGTTAGATGTATGTGATATTTTTAGTGATGTATGTCAATTTTTTGTTTTACATGGTAGACAAGTGGAGGAGTGGCACTCGTTGATAGAGAGTGCACACCATGAGATCTTTGACTCTATGTTAGATGTTCAAAATACTATATGATGGTGGATATAGTAGAAACGTCGGTTAGGGACTCAAAGTGCGGTCATTCCATTTAGTGGGAGAGGCATCCAAGAAACTAATATTATATAAAGATGTGTAAGCATAGGTGGCCACTAGTAGTATATATGTTATATTGCAAAGAATACTACAAGCACAAGTAGCCTGTACAAGAATAAGAATCTCATCTAGACATCTCTTATGAGAGTTACAGATTGGATTACTTCACTAGAGACCCGATTAACGAGGGCATGAGGAGAGGCCTCCCGAGCACAATCTAGGTGCCATCCCTAGTGCACAAATCAAGATCAAATAACATGGCCCCATCAACCCAAAGCATCTAAATACCTCCTATAACAAGAAAAGGTGCTTGAGTCATATGATGGTCCATGGATGGGCCATTTTTATGATTTTTATCAATCGTATAAAAATTGATTCAATATATATATATATATATATATGATTTTTGATGGAATTTGGATATTTGGGTGATGTGTATGTGATTATTTATTTATCATTTTCTTTTTTTCCACATGTATGTATGTGATAATACCATGGTACTTAGGAATAATGATAATGAGATAGATAGGTAAAGTCAATGAGAAGGGTGTTGATAAGATTTCCCAACTCATGCGATGTGAAAAAAATTCAAGAGGAAACAAAAGGCCAAGGCATCTAGTCATAAGATACTAAGGCACGATGGTGATGAATCTAAATAGAGTGAATAGCCCAAGAAAGTATGATATTTTTTAGGTTTTGGAGATAGTTTGATAAACCCAATGGGATAGAGAGCTAAAGAAAAGGTAGAGGATGTTTGTGTAAAAACCCAAGTGGGGGTCGAGAGCCCAAATGAATGTGAGGGATCAGGCCAAATAAATATGTAACCATAGTTCTTATATGAAAATATCCACAAAGGGAAAAATATTGTAGTCTATTAGTGATAATGTTGTCAACTTGATGTAGAATGTGGCTTTGAGCATGGGTCATTAGGTCCTTAATAACATGTTGTATAATAACTACCTGTCAATGGAATCAAGCCACATGGTAAATAAGGTTTCATCTATTTGATCTTCTAAATGAGTGATGAAATTGTACCCAATGTCATCAAGAGTGGGGTGAGGTTCGGGATGAGGTAGAAGCCCATATGTAGGATGTGGTCTAAGTGATATATGGGAAGTTGGGAGGTCGAGAGGAATTATCCCTACACTTTCAAGTGTTTGAATGGGTTTAGAGTATAGGATGATTTCTATGTAGAACTCAATATTTGGTGTCAATATGCATGCAATACCCATGATGAGAGAAGAACAACGAGAAGAAGCAAAAGGTTGTGTAACCTTTTAGTTTGATCATGTTTGACCTCACTTCAATATTTTTCTTATAGTGTCTATAAGCTCTCTAATTAGAGACATCATGCCATGGAGCCTCATGCCATGTGCATTATGGCTTGACCTAAGGATTCATAAGTGTAGAAGGTATTTGGAAAGGTATCATATGTTGTAGAGGGCTAGTGGGAGTGTCTGATAAGGGCACCGATGTCATGGGTTAGGATGGCATTGATAGAGTAGTGTGTCTTTTAGTCATCGATCTATAATAAATAGGATCATCACCCATGAGATCATCGGATTTTTAATCAAATTTGGTAACCTGCTCATCCACTTATGTCAAAGAGAATGGATCAGCTAGGTCAGTTTGGTATGTGAGAGTGTAGCCTGGTGGAGAAATTTGAGGCTCGGGAACTGGTGAAGAAGTGTAAATAGTGTTTGTTCTTATTGTATTAGAATGACATTCACATCTTGAGTTATTTTTAGTGCATATGATTTCTTGGTAATGCAAGGCTTTCCTATCCCAAATCTGAGATAAATTGGTGAGATGAGGGTCTTTTGAGCATAACCATCATCATAATTAGACATGGTATCATCCACCACACAAGATTTGATTACGGTTTTGAGTTGAACGATACGCTCTCATGGAGGTAGTGGTGTTTTTGAGATATCTATAGAAATAAAAGGATCCTTTGTGCAAGGCCCCAAGGAAAGAGGAAATTGAGATATTATAATTATAGGAAGGTTAGAGGTATTGATTCTAAGGGTGAATTCATTAGGTTCATCATCATATGATTCCAAGAGATTAGGAGGTGTGTGCCCAACTAACTCAGGATGACCAACATTTCTATGAAGAGTATCTATAGGGTAGTTAAAGTGTTGATATTCCGAAAGGGGATTGGTAATAGTTCTTCAAGTGTGGGGATCTTGTATGTCAAGAGGGTCCAAACTTTACAAATGGGCATCATTTTTGAATATATAGAAAATGGGAAAGAGAGAGGAGGAAAAAGAGAGGGAAAATCAAATTTCCACTTTCAACCACAAACTACATGCATTAAATGTCTAAAATTAAACATAGGAACCCTATCAATACCATTCCCCATGATACTTTTCTTTTAGGAGAAGGAATGTGCACCATACCTAATCAAATATGTAGTTGAGAAACATGTAACTACAACTTTAATGTTGGGATAGTATTTCTTATTTTTAACCCACCTAACTTCACCAAATTTAATAAATCCTTTCTGTAGTACATGATGAGACCTTTTCAAATAGTCTAATTTTGTGAAATTACGAGTTATAAGGTGAAAGTTATGGCCATTTAAAGTTCAAAGTGTTAAGAGGGTCATGCCGGTGGTTCCCTATGGGCTATAACAATCCGATTTAATGCTTTTGTGTGGGGTGCGGATGAACTAGTTGGTCAGAGAACAGGAAGAACATAGAAACTATACCACTTGTGCTCACTAGGCCCGACTTAACCGATTCGGCCTGCAGTCCTTCCATCCTCCACTTAGTTTCTCATGTCATCCAGCTTAGTGAATTGACGTAACATGGGAATAGTTACATTTGTTCCCAAGGTACATGATTCTTTTTCCTCAACTCGATCGAGAGAAATTCCAACTCTATGTAACTATTCTTGCCTATTCCTAATAGATTTGATTTATCTCGGAAAACTAGCCCCTTGTCACCTAATTTCCTCACCCATCATCAATTTAGTTATGCAACGAATAAGAGGAATAAAATAATTGTTCCATCAATTTCACATAGAATTGGTCCATCTACAATATAATGTCCCAACCCTACCTACAGATGAAACAACATTACTAAGAACATGAGGAACTATCCTCCTCCTATTCCTCTAAAGGCTGATTTGCTTGTGTTTTTCTTTGTTTCTTCATATTTTTGGCTAAGTGTGGAAATGGGGAAGCTTAGAATGGAGGAGAGGAGTGTCCGAACACTTATTGTTTCCTAGTTTTGATCATTTTTATATTGTATAAGACCAAATGAAAATGTAAGTTATCAAAATATCCCCAGAGGGTGTTTTGGATAAAAATTATTGATGGAATAAATGAGAGATTTGACTAAATCTAGTGAGGCCACACATTTTCTTTTCCCTTATCAATGAGAGCACATTTAATTAAAGTGTGACCAATTTTAATTAAGATGAAGAACATAGGATCGTCTCTGTGTTAAGAAATATCTCATCCAGTATCATAAAAGTGATGGGGAAACTAATACAAGAATGAAATTTCATGGAAAGATCAATAAAAATGGAGAGTTCCTCACATTTTTGGCCGATACTTTCTTATGAGATGTGAAATGCAAGAATCTACCCCAAAAATGAGGGAAAGGGATATTCATGTCAAATAGTGTAGTCATAAGATTCTAACAATGGTGAGGTGACGTGTGCATGAGTTCCAAGAAGGGAACTGGAACAAGAATTTAGGTGAGATCTTTGAGAGGATCCCACTCATTATGACTTGGTTTTATCGTAGGATGAGAGTACTAAGAATCCTCATAAATAGGGTCAGGAAGGATCACGAGTAGTTAAAGAGACTTTTGGAACTTATTTTTTCTCATTTCTTATTCCATCAACCCTATAAAGTTGATCAAAGACAGGGGATGATGGTGTCTCTAGATAGATGACATACCAAGACACAATCGACCTACAAGATAAATTCCCGGGATAGATGGCATCCGGAAGGGTAAATGACCTTTTGAGTCCTAGGTTGGAATGCTATAGGATATTTTAGCTTGACATAAGAGAAAGCACATTTTAGATTTTTATTACAACCATGTGTTTAGGAGCATAATTTTTTTCTTCCACATTACTTGTATTGTTCTCTTTATTTTTATAACTTTCAACAACATCATTATTAGGCATAGGATTAGAGCTTCAGTTTCTCATTAGCTTGATTGATGTCTTATTGATGATATTTCTTTTGAGTCGCATCATGAGCCTTGACTTCTTTGGTCAAACACTTGCAAGTGATGGTGTCATAATCAAAGTTAGGTCCTAATAATAATTTAATAACAGACATATATAGAGTACATGAAAATTATCATGTGAGTGACCCCAATTAGTGTGCCACCAAAAAACTTACTCTCATCATGCCAATGAGGAATAGGTTGAGAAGGATCTAGAATCATGGTAAATGACTTAGAAAACTAATGCTTAAATTCTTCCTTACTCCTTGGATAATGAAGGTTAGATTGATTGTTTTTGTTAGTAGGTTATTGGTGAATTTTGAAAATAGTTCTATTCAAAGAAGCAACAAGAGGATGAGTATATGAGAATTTGTCATCCGTCATGTTTTTTTCTTTGATCATTAAAGGATATGGACTTGCTTGTTAGTTTTCATCTTGGGAGGAGCATCCTCAAATTCCCTCATGAGATAGTCTTTCATTTTATCTTGTTTAAATGGATCTTTTAGGGAAGGAGGAGAAAAATACCTCACCTCGTAATAAAATTTGAAAGATGTTATCAATGGGAATGTTATGGTTCATTGCCTGTGTGGATAGGGTCTTTCAATGCTTTATAAAGGATTACACTAATTTGTTCTCATATTACTGATAGTTGATGAAAGCATTCATGTTATTTTTAGTTAAATCATGATATTGGAATTTGTTCACTAGGGTTGATACTTGTGGACTATCTCAACTATAGAATTAGGAGGAAAATAATGGTACCAATCTAAAGCATCTCCTATAAGGGTCTTGGCTAAGAGTTTAGTGGTAGTGTATGAGTTATTTTTGATCTATTCTTTGTAAATATTATTGAAGGCCTTGATATGAAGAGTGGGATCTGTATACCCATCATACAAGATAGATGGATCAATTTCAACAATTCTCACACTAGAAATATATGGTGCTAATGGATCCTATTGAAATGCTTGCAATAATTTTTTTGAATTAGGAGATTGAGTAATGGGCATCCCATTATGACCATTTGGAAAAGGAGGGGGCGTGGTACCCCAAGATCCCATTGGAGGGCGGTTGACTAATTAATCCATATTGTCTTGAATTTGGAGAATTTGAGTGGTTGTGGAAGATTGTTGTTGATTCATTTTTTTAATAAGATAAAGGATAATATTGGTAGGATCAGAATTGGAGGCATTTTTATATGAGCCTATTTAAGTGGCTTTCCCCTTTTCTTCCATATGGTTGAGTTATTTAGAGATGAAATTAAGAAGATGCTTATCAAGCATTTCTTCTAATTATCCCTTGTATTGAGGAGATTGACATAAAAATTCTAGATCTTCGGAGCATGGAAAAATAATCATCATTCTAGATTTCTTCCTCCTCATCCTTAGGTGGGATATTATGTCAGGTTGAAGGATTCTTCCTAGGTGCTTTGACAACACAATAGTCCATACAAAAAGGAAACTCATTTTTAGGCTCGTATGTTTTTTCAAAATGATTACAGCTAATGAGGCAACCTTATATCTTCGACATGCAATATCATGGGATCTGTGAAGTCTAAGGAAAAGAATGCTCTCCTAACCTAAAGTGGTGTGATGGATCGATATGATATAATAATATTCTCGGAGACTCCAGTCAATATCAAGCTCTATCGAGATTCTATTCATTGGTTGAACACGTGGAAAGTGACCTGCGGGCACCTCATATAGATTTCCAGACAAGGTCATGGAAGTGAGAATGAGAGGTAATGAAACCCATAGGGACTATGGATGATTTTTTGGTCTAGTCCAGAAAGTCTTAGCCTGATTGGACTGCTATGTTCAATAATGAAAGTTTGTGCAATGATATCAGGTGGAAGTGGTGATGATCTAAATATTGATGCACACAAACCAAGTGTCGATATCTAATTGGTTAGTAGGCCCATTGGGTTATGGGACCGAGGATCACAACCAAAAACTCATGGAGGTTGTGGTCTGTTATGGTCATGTGCGTAATCAAACCCTGTTTCCAGGAGCAAGTCCAATAATCGTAGGCTTGATTATCTATGATGTTTAGCATGTTTAGTTGTTTCTATTTTCTCAGAAAACCTAGTAGGTGTGTGTAAAACTTGCAAGCGTAAACTTGTATCAATGTCGGTCAATAATTTTGGCCCATTGGGTTGTGGGACCAAAGGATCACAACCATATGTATTTTTTCTTGTGGGCCATTGATGGTCATGCAAAAATGAATTGAAATGATCTTGGTAAAACAAACTAACTATCAAAGGAAATTTAATCTATGTTTTTGGTGTTTTCACAATATATATAGAAAAAAACAATGAAAGAAAAACTAATCTAACAAAAGTAAATGTTTTTTTATCTTTTCTAGTTTTTAAGCAATACTTCTAATCTAATAAAAAAACTAAATACAAGTAATTAGCTGGATGTAGCTAATTACTTGTGTGAATATGTAAATCTAAATCTAAAACAAATAACCTAATTTAATAAAAACCCTTCAAACCCTACCTCAGAGGTGAAGAACAAATCATAACCCTAAAAGAGCTATTGTTCCCCACAACTTCCCTGGTAATGTCAAAGAGAAAGCTTTCTAATGATTTGATCTACTTGTAATTTCCTAATCAATTGAAATGAACAATTTTACTACTCTATTTGATATGTAATTGAAACTAATGATTCAAAATTGATAATTTGACAAATGAAGAAAACAAACAAGTAATTCCAACCTGGATAAGCAAGAGCTTTGGAAAATTTGGTTATATATGTGTATTCTGTCCCCTCAGTTTGTTCCTTTCTTTCTTTGTGTGTTCATATGAGTCCAAGGGATTGGGAATGCAAGAAGAACAACAAAGAAGAAGATGCTTGAGAAATGGTAGCTTGAAGGCAGTCTAGGTTGCAATGCAAGTAGAAGAGAGATAACACAAGAGATTTGAGCTTGGCTATGCAATTCCTAGTAGGATTGTAGAAATACTATGCAAGATACACAAAATTCTCAAGCCTTTTTCTTGAATACAAGCATGGAATATATAAGAATTGGGGTTGGGATGTGCCTTCATGCACAAGGAAAGAAGAGGTAGTTCCAACTAACTAAATCTATTTAAAAATAGAAGAGGGAAGGAGAACCAAGCAATCAAAACTATTTTTAGACAAATTGGTTCACAAACGCATCCTAAAAGTGAAGTTAAGTGAAGTGTCGCATGTTAAAAACACGCATGATGAATTATAGAAAAATCACTGGTCAGACCACCACCTAGGACCACCGCCCTACCTGGGTGGTGGTTTTAGAACCACCACCCAGGCAAGGTGGTGGTCCTAGCACTAAAGCCAAAACATGCACAAAATGAAGTGAGAAGCTGGAAAAAAGTGTGGAAAAGCTAAGTAAGGATGTCTAGGCTACAAATATACACTACATATGGGTTTAGGAGCTCGAACATCTTTTGAAAGGACATGAATCATCATTGGGGACTTTTGTAACCATTTTTCGACAATGTAGCACATGTAATTTTGGGTGCATACATATTTCCCCCTCGAGAGAAGTGTCTTAGCCATGAAGAGGCGTAAAATGTAGAGTCGAGTATGGTGTTCCCAAAATGGGGAGTTAGAAGCTATACCTGACATGCCCGTGTGTCAAAAATGTCATCATCAAGCTCTCACTACCTGCAAGAGGAAGAGAAGACTCAAGTGTAGATAGATAAAATATCAAAAAATAAACACTAAATCAAAATGACAAGAGGACTTACCATTTGTGTGGGGATATAGAGATATACCTGCACCAACGCTCCAGCCCTGTGAAACACATACACTCAAAAATGAGGTCAAAACAACATATATATATATATATAAAACAAACTCATTTTCCAATTCATTTGTGCTTATTTGATTTGGTGATTTTGGAGCTCTGGACCCATGGTGACCATTTTCGATGAGAGTACAACCAAAATGACCATTACGAGATCGTGATCATGCCTCCATGAGTGGGAGATCGACCTGTGTGGTCTAAGGTTGGTTTTTTTCACTTTTACATTTTTAAACCTAAAATGTAAAAATGTTGAAAAGTTTACCTAGGGGGATCATTTTCAAAATTTCTTGTCTTAAATGAGTCTCTAGGGGGCCCATAGGGAAGTCTTTTATTTTGTCCAAAATGGTTTTTTTTTGTTTTTGAGCATTTTCTAGGGTTAAAATGCATTTGGAAAAATCGGCCCAGACCACTCACCCTAAGAGGGCACCCCTCACATGGCCCTAGAACCGCCCCTGCAAAGGGTGGTTTGAACAGAATGACCAAAATGCATGCTAACTTGATTTTTTTGGATTTTTTGATGTTTTTTCATGTTTTTGGTGAGCTTATCCTTTGATATATGTTACTAACTTGCTCTTTTTCTATGTTTTGGTGATGATAGAAGAAGGAGGAATACATCCATTGGAGTCATGAGAGGGAGTGTGATTGGCTCTCTGAGGATTTTAGACCAGTTGACTCAGGATGAGATAGATATTCTCCAGAGGGTAGGGATTTGGAGGATTGCAGGTGCCCCATGTCACTCCTACTAGTCACATACTGTGTGACTTGTTTTCTTATTGGGATGCAGACCGAAACACTTTCTGGTTGTCAAGTGTGCTAGGGGTGAGTGGACTATCACCCTGGAGGATGTATACCACATTCTTGGGCTTCGATACTTGGGAGGAGATTGAACTTGAGAGACAACGATCTAGATCATGATGATGACTATGGGCCACATACATGGGGGATGTTGTTTTTTTTTGGTTTGAAGAAGGGATAAAGGGTGATCGATCCATTCCACTACTCCTATCCCCATCATTCGCAGAGCCATCATGGGTATCTTTGTCCTCATGATTGATCGGGGACAAGGGAGGTGACACTCTCCTTTACTTGTTGGGCTCCCATTATTACATAGATTGAGGGGCATGGCCACATATATGCCTGGGGAGAAGACATCCTAGGGACTACCTATCATCATGACCTATAAGGTAGTCAGGGTTATAGGATAGTCATATTTGAGCCATCCCACACTAGTTATGAGTTGGGTATATGAGTGTATTCCCCTTATGGGAGGGGAATACTAGTGTATGGGATCCAGGGCTGTTCGGGAAGTGAGGTGGATAGTGATGTTAGTTCTTTGGATGCCACATCAGCCAAGTGGCTTCTTTGACATACAGACAGACATGGGCCACACCCTACTAGGATATGGTAGGGTTGTGGGGGCAGGAGGTGACCACATAGTGGTAGCTTTCTCTACCACATAGGATAGTTAGTTGATAGGGTAGGAGAGTTGAGATTCATCCATTTGACCGGTTCCTCAAGTAGTTTGGCCTCCCTTATGTAGATATGCTTCCTCCAGTGGCACCAGTATACAAGACTATTCAGGAGGCCCGGAAGGGCCCTAGAGGGGATCCTGGATGGACTGTGGTTACTCCAGGTGTGCCTATTATAGTTAGGCATGTGGTTTCCATGCCCGATGGGTAGCTGGTGCCCCGAGCGCCTTTACTTCAGATTGTGGCTGCTCCCACTCACAAGTGGAGAGGAGGATGAGCCCATTGATGTAGACTCCGACTCTTTGAGGAGTACATAGAGAGATGAGACCGAGGAGGATTCGGTTGGAGAGGATGAGGGGATGAGGGGTTAGGTGGTGAGGCTAGTGAGGAGGCAGCCCATATGGAGGAGGAGGAGAGTGACCCTGAGTGGCATGACACTCAGATATATTGAGAGTGGCATGTGAGGAGGTGAGTGAGAGAGAGAGAGACCTTGGTCTCGGAGGGACCACTTCCTCGAGATGGAGAGGGAGATGATGAGTCTGTGATAGGACAACATCTCACCTCTAGCTTTGGGGAGGCCCCATAGCCACCACCACCAGCAACCACTGACCCTACTTGGATGCCTGGAGATCCAAGTATGTTGATACTCTTCCCTTGACTTTGTTAGTTGGAAATGTTAGTTGGTATTTTTTTTTTTTTTTTTGTAATTTTCTAACTTCATTTCTTCTTCTTTTCTTTCTTGCAATGACTACACAAGAGTGGCAAGAGCTTATTGATGGGTGTGCATGGACACCCTATTGATCCCCTCAAGGAAGACCCGAGCTGAGATGACTGATGAGGATTCAGGCCAACCACTAGCAGCTGATAGACACATTGATGTGTTTGCACCTATCTAGAGAGTAGTAGGAGGTGATGACCTCTCTTCATACTCAGGTGGTTGGGTATGAGGTAGCCGAGAGATTGATGAGGTGGAGTCACTCTCATACCATGAGACCATGACTAGTGGCCACCACCATGAGCACTCACACCATTTGGTTCATTCTCATCATCATCATAGCCATAGTAGGAGTCCTAGATGTGGCCGTGCACCATCCGAGGGATCCATAGAGGGATTGACAGGCCATTGGGCCTTTTTATTTGCTTTGTTTCCATTTTTTGAGCATTATATGATTTTTTTGTATATTTGGGCTCATTGCGAGTGTTTTGACCATGCCTAGTGTGTGATGGCATTGTACACAAAACTTGATTTATTATGATATATACAAACTCTTCTTTTTGGTTGATAATTCATTTGTATCTGAGTTGACTTCCTCTTGGCTCACTTTCACATGTGTACTCTAGATGTTTAGAACTTCCATTTTTATATGCTTTTAGAATGTATGTAGTGGATATGAATGCTAACAAAATGTTATTTTTTGTATTTTATAATGTTGATATATGATAATGCAAACACATTGTAATGTTGAACTTTAGTTTCTTTAAAAATTTTTGGTACTTCGTATTGTTTTGGAAAAACATGGTGATATAGTGATATGATAAGTGAATGAACTTTCCCCATTCCTAACTCCACACAACTAGTAAGATGTGAGGGCTCAACACCAAGAGCTAAAAAGGGCACAAGTTATTATGAATTTTGTGAATGGTAATGATGAGAGAAAGACAAGGATTTGATAAAACCAAATTGAGACACTACAACCTCACTCTACTCAAGTTTTCTTCATAGTTTAGAATGTGAATTTCTTTCCAGTTTATCTAGACTTAGATCCGTAGATGGCCACTTGGTTGAAAAATATGGTTTTGAGGTTTTAAGCTCTTTTGGAATTTTGGACATCTAACTCACTTTGTTTTGATTTATGATTTCACAATATTTGAATGAACTATTTCTAACTTTCAAGTTTTGTCAAAGAGACCCCCTACACCTTGCCCCATGCTACCAGTAGGAAGTATGGGCTTATCACCATGGACAAGGCATAGGTGAGTAAGGGCATTTCTCTCCTTTCCCAACCCTACATCACTAGTAAGAGATGTAGGCTCAACACCGAAGGTTGGTAGGGAAAAGAAATGTGTAAAATAAAATTTTTTTTTGTGGATTTGCATTTGACTTATTTATCTAGGAAAAATGTTTAGAATGTTCTTATTTCCAAAGAGATATGTATGGGATAGATGTGACACCATGAAGCTTCTAGAACAGACTATAGGAAAAGACACCTAATCTAGAAAGAGACTATAAGTAGAACCAAGTATGCAGGCCTTGGTATGGTTATTATCAAAACTTTTCTTATCTTGTTTGGATCGATGAAATGATTGGAAACAATTGATGATACCATGAAGATTTGTAGAGGCATGATTTGAATGTTTTCCAACATTTTTTAGAAGTTTTTAGGAATTGCTATAAGAATAAGTCCCTTGATCACAAATTTTATAGAATGAACTGGAAGATGAAAATGTAATGCAGATGCAATAATGTACATATGAAAATGCTAATGGATCATGTGTAATACCTCTTTAGGTGAAGAGAGTTTACAGATTCACTAAACTCCTCACCCTCTAGTGTACACAGTGAAATGCCCCATTTTTGTAGTCTTCTATTACTCGATATGGACCCAACCACCTTGGGTCTGAATTTCCTTCCTTCATCATATATTTTTGTCTATTTGGTTGTCAAGTCTTAAAACCAAATCTCCCTCATATATTTCATGCTCATAGACTTTCTTGTTGTATTTTTGAGCCATCCATCAGTCAAGTGTAAATGCTATGTCATTGTTCAACATTGAGTCTAGCCTCATCAAGACTTTCTAATTGAGAGAGTCATGCCTCTCGATAGCCTTCTTCTCCCATAATTCCTTGCAATGATATATGGAGACTAGGTATTTTGACTTGAGTGGTAAAACCACTTCTGCACCAAATACCAAAGAAAAGGGGGTTGCCCCCGTCGGCATTCTTACCGATGTCCGATAGGCCCACAAGGCTGGAAAAATATTTAAATGCCAATCTTGTTTGTTCTCCTTGATGGTCTTAAGGAGAATGGATTTTAATGTCTTGTTTGTAGCCTCATCCTATCCATTGGCCTGAGGGTAATAGAGAGAAGCCATGTGGTGACTTATTTTGAATTTTTCACACAGTTCACATACTTCATCATTTTTGAAAGATGTGCCATTATCGAGATAATGACTTGTGGGACCCCATACCTACAAATGATTTGGTTTAGAATGAACTTTGTGATTACGATCTAGGCATGGTGGTAAGAGGCATGGCTTCTACCCACTTAGTAAAGTATTTGTGGCCATGATTATGAAGTTATGACCATCTATTGATGAGGGAGAGAATTTCCCTATCAAATCTAGGCCCCATGTGGAAAAGGGCCATGGTGTTGCAATTGGTTGTAGAGCCTATGCCGGTATGTGGATCTCATGGGAGAACTCTTGACATTTATGGCATTTTGCACAAAATCTACCACATCATGTTCTAGTGTGGGCCAGAAATAGCCCATCCGATGTATCTTCCAGAGAAGTGGTGTGGGCCAAAGTGACCTCCACATACTCCACTATGTGATTCATAAAGAATATTTTCAGATTCTTCTTCATCAACACATCTTAACAACATTCCATCAAAGGCTCTATGATAGAGCACTTGTTCCAAGATGACATACTTGGTGGTTATAATACACAACCATCTTCTTTTTTGTGATGTTTCCCCTTCTGGATATGTATGGTCCACTATGAAATTAATGATGTTAGTGTACCATGGACATGTAGAAATGGGAGGCTTAGTTTCAAAAAAATACACACACTCATCGGGAAGTCTAAATTTACTAGATCACCTCCATCCAATGGGTTGTCAGCCAACCAACCAACAGTAATGATTTTCCTTTGATGGATTTTGATTAACAAATGTTAACTCAAACTCACCCATCAGAGTTATGAAGCATCCAATTTCTTAGATAAGGACCCTTGTGTGAGAAATGTCCACAGGTGATCTGATTTAACAATAACCCTTGTTTCTTGGTTTAGCATGTAATGTCTTAAGTGCTTTTTTTCATGAAGACTATAAGCAAGGCATTCCTTCTCTTGCTTGTGTATAATGTGTCTCATAATCAAGAAATGTCTGACTAATGAAATAGACCACATGTTCTCATTTATCATCATCTTCTTGAGCCAACATGCAGGCTAATGAGACATCCATAGCTCGTGAATATAGGATCAAGGGGTGATCTGACCTAGGTGGCATGAGTGTGGGAGGAGACAATAAGAACCATTTAACCGACTCAAATGCCTCATTGCATTCTTCCATCCAATCAATGCAACAATCCTTTTTCAAAAATTGTTGATTGGGTGAATAAAAAGGTCAAATCAGGGATAAACCTTTAGATTTGCACCGAGTTTTCCAAGGAAAAGATCTGATGATGCCAGACTCATCGACGATGGTGGAGTCATTTCTAGTACAACTTGGATTTTGGCTGGGTCTACATCAATCCCTCATGAAGATATGATGTATCCCAAAATATTTCCTCCCATTACACCAAACACACATTTTTCTGGATTCAATGTGATGTCGTATTTGATTAAGTGAGAAAGGATGATACGAAGCACCTCTGGGTGATCGCAACATTTTTGGCCTTAGCCAGAAGGTCATCCATGTAGGATTCCACAATCTTATGTATAAGATCATGAAATATATAATTCATCCCGTTGGTATGTGGCACCAACATTCTTAAGCCCGAATGACATGACAACATAATAATAGGTTCCCAAGGAGTTATGAATGTAGTTTTGGCTTGATCCTCCTAGAGATTCTGATTTGATTGTACCTAAAAACCCATCCATGAGAGACAACAACTCAAAACCAGTTGTTTGTCATCGACAATAACATCGATGGATGGTAATGGGAAATCATCTTTGGGACAAGCCTTGTTGATATCCCAAAAGTCTATGCAAATGTGGATCTTTCCATTCTTCTTGAGAATGGGGATGATATTAGACACCCATTGTGAGTAGTCAACTGGCTTGATGAACCCTACCTGCAGGAGTTTCATCACTTCTTCCTTCACCATGAGGGCCACCTTTGGCTTCATGGGCCTTGAATTTTTCTTAATTGGCTTAGCATCTGGCTTGGTGATGAGGTTGTGAACTACAATGTGTGGTGCAATTCCCATCATTTCCTTGTAGCTAAATGTGAAATATTTTTGATGCTCCTTGAGGATATGGGTATGTATTTCAACCTCCTCAGAGTTAGAGAGGATCCCAGTTTCAATATTTTTGGTTCCTCCTCGTCCCGATGTTTATATCAATTATTCCCTCGATTAAGGAGGCATTTCCTTCCTCAAACTCAAGGGCTGGAGGTAACTCTAAATCCCCCTCTTCTCCTACCTCATAAATTTTGAGCTCCTTCCAGGGGAAGATTCTATCATGGGATTTCCAAAATAGGAAGAAGAGTGTGGGATTAGGGAAAGATCAACCTTGTGATGAGTAAGATGTAATTCTACAAAAGTGTTTAGATATCCTAGAGTTTCTTTATCATGTCAACATGTGATCTGAGATGACATAGACTCACTCTCTGGTTTCTATGTATGTCAACATTGGGGTTATGGTGTTTTATGAACCAAAGGTTCAACATGAACCGAGACCATGAAGTTTTGTATCTTCCAACTCACTACTTGGAGTGAAGTGAGAAGAAAAAGTTTCTATAGAGTCTATGAGGAGGTTTTGTTCTCATGGAATTGCTTCAATCGATATGAAGTCAAACCCCTTTGTTAGATTTAGCACTATTGTTTTGTAGAGTTGTAGATGCTCAGCTCTAGTCTCATATACCTCAGATATTTGATTTGTGACAAGTTGTGAATCACCCAACACCCTAATATTAAGAGCACCCATTATTTTGGCTACAATGAGACCAAGTAGAAGGGCTTCATTCAGCCCCATTATTTGTACATTCAAAGTTTAACTTGAAGGAAAAAGGTAGAATCCTTCCCTCAAGAGAGGTAAGGATCACACCCCCAACATGCCAAAATGACACTTGGCTCCATCAAAATGGAGAGTCCAATAAGTTACTTGGAAAAATGGATGTTGGATCATCCTTTGTATCCTCTTCCTTTACCTCAATTACTTCAACCATACAAACTTCATCTGCTGGAAGAGAACCAAGTCCCAAGGTATGTCCCATACCCATAGAATCAAATGGAAGGAGAATAGGTAAATCCTTCTCCAATAGCTCAACAATATTTTTTGTGGTTCCTAATGACATTGTCTCTATGATGATGGTTTCATCTTTGACTACTTCAAAATGCCTTTGATCAAGCCCGTGACTTCTAATTCCATTGTAGGAACCAAATTTTCTTCTAGCACTGAGCTTGTAGGTTTATTTAACTAATTTTTAGGAAGCTCAAACTCAGAGTGGACCCCTGGCCTCTTTTTCAAGTTAGCTAGATGTATGTCGAAGGGTTTTGGATCACCTTGTGCCACAAAGACCTTCCCTAAATGTAGGAACCTGACTTCCTAAAACAAAGTGGAGGGAATCACCTTCATGTGATGAATCCAAGGATGACCAAGGATCATATTATAGTTGGTTTCCCGATCTATAATATAAAACTTAGTTAGAACCATCTTAGGTCCGAGAGTGACTGAAACACTATAGTCCGATTGATGTCACTTTGAGGTTGTCATAGCCTCTCAACATGTATTTCATGTTGAAGAGAAATTGGTCTCTCTCATAACCTAATTTTGAAGGAAAGAGAAGGGGACTATGTTAACCACTGTCCCCATCATCAATCATCACATGTTTTACATAGTTTTGTAAATCCAAACTTGTAAAAAAAATCGGATCACCTCTATGAGCTATTTCAGCATTCGTGGGCATCTTGTTGATGTCAAATATGAATCCAACATCTCTTTCAAGATGCCCTGGAGGATAGACATCAAATTCCACATGGTTTATCTATGCTTCTGGAGGAGGGGTGACATTAATCAAATGGCCAAGACCTAGTGCTTCTAATAATAGAGTGGCTCTGTGAGTAGGGGAATTCTTTAATAGATCCAAGAAGGAAATGTGAGAGAAGGTCTTGGTTAGTCATTGATCAAGTCATAAGCTCCTACTGGCTTTCCTAGTGTATCATGAATGTCATATGATATAGTTTGGGTAGATCGGGATTGGCTGTGAAGAATAATCTTTGGTTCTAGTGGCAATGTTAATATGAGGTTCAGTGTCCAACTCTACCAATCCCACAATTTTTTTTTTGTTGGTGGCCATCCAAAGGAGGTGCCACTTGTGGGTTTGATGAAGTTGAGGCTTCATGATCATTGGTTCCTATTACAATACCCTTGTTTGAACCATTGGGATCTATTCTACCATCTTTTGGGTGCATGGGGAGAGGATCATTAAAGATTCCAAGTGGTGTGTTCTGTGGGGATAGGTCCCATGTAGGTGTTTTGAGTTGGCATGTTGTTGGGTTTCCAAAAACATGTCAACAAATAATTGTCTTTGATCCTCTGGAAAATGTTGTAGAAACTTTTTGCAATCATGACATGTTCTTGCATCATGCCCATGAACCCTATGGAAACCACAATATAAATCAGGATCATAATCTTGAGGCCTTTGGTTTGCACCTTTGTTGTGGTCAAAATTATGATTATTGTTCAATTGTTGATTGTTATAGTTAAAATTTGGGAACCCTTGCCCTTGGTTTTGGAATTGGTTTGGATACCCACCTAGGTATTGGTTAGGGCCTTGGGTCTACATTTGTCTTGATTTTGAGTTGTTGTTGTTGTTGTTGTTTTGTTGAGGATGATTAAAATCTACAACATTGATTGAGGGTGAGAAGTTATTATTTCTCTTGATTATTTCCATTTTTTGTTATTGGTAGTATTTGTATTGGGAGAACTAACAACATTAGGTTTCTTGGGCTGATCAGTAACACCATCATCATGACCCCATGGTTCTTATTAAGGACCTTTGGTCCTTGATTATTTCTTGTGTTGTTGGAGTAACCGGGGTTATTTTGGTTAGGAGTGACTAACCTTCCATTTGCTCCATAAGTCTTATGACCACTATCAATGGTTGCTTGGTCAATTCACGAAGAGCACCTCTAACACCTCTTCATAGCTCCTTAGTGGGAATTTTTGAACTTCTTCCTTTATCTCCCTATTGAGGGAGTGGAGGAAAAATCACAAAGCTCCATCTGATCCATGTTTGGAGCACTTGCAGAGGAGTAGAGAACCTATCACCACCTTTGAATGAAGTGGGTTATGGACTCATTGTGCTCTTGTTTGATATGAAGGAATTATCTTGATTCTTGTTCTTAAAATTTTGTTCATATCAAAATCCTTAATAAATTTTATGACACAATTTTTTAAAGGAGTGTATTGAAGCCTCTGGTATCCTATAGTACCAATCGAGAGCAATACCTTCTAGCATCTTAGGGAAAATCTTCACAACAACTATGCATCCCATGGGAGAAGCTCTCGAATGGCCATTGTGTAAGCTTTGATGTGAGCATTAGGATCACCCTCCCTTTGAACTTTGGAAGATTGGGAAAGGGTCTTGGGAGCATGATTCTAGATGGAGAAGTCTAGAGGCTCCTTAAGATATTCAGAATAGGTCCCCATTGTGTATGTTTCAACCATTGAAGATCCTTGTTGGGGAGGTGGAGGTTGCATCATTGGTTGCTGAAATGGCATAACGTAAACATTTTTTGGGGCATATGGCATCCCCTATGGCTGACCATATGGACCTGGGTAAGTGTACATATCCCCTTGTGGTGATTTAGAGTACATGTGTACGTAGGGGGTTGACTACTTTGATATGGAGTGAAGGCACAAAGCAAGGAATGTTGCATTTCTAGTTGGTATGGCATTTGAGAATGCACTTCCAAATGGTGCCTATTGTAGATATCCATATGTGGCATGAGGGGGCATACCCAAGGTGCCCATCCCAGTTAGAAAATCTCTAGGTTTGGAGCACCCATATAAACTGGAGGATTTTTACAGTAGTAGGTACTTGTCCATAATTCTGTGGATAGTGAGAAGTTCTTGCTTTCCCTTGCATATGAAATTTTGAGCATTTTGGGAAAGCTCTAACTCTTTGAATTTTTCTACTAATGCCGAGATGATGTCACCCATTGATGGGATGGTGTTTTTTTTTAGGTGCTTGTTGTTGAATTTTGGAGGTTGTTGAGGAGTGTGGTATCCTGCTATGAATTGTTCACTATGTTTGCCACCCCTCATTGGAAATGTTTTCCATTGTTGGAGGGGTAGTGTTATTTTTTTGAAGTAGGACATCACCATGTCCTTACAACCTATCAAAATCCTGGTTCATATTCTAGAAGTGTTGTTCACTCTGGTGCATATCATGATAAGTACTCCTCATCTAGATGTGGGAGCTGGTCCGATTGCATGCTAATGGGTTGTCGAAAAATATACCGAGGAGATGAACTTGCTTCCCCAGTGAAATTCATGTTGTTTGAACTTGATTTTTCATGAGGATATGTCTATGTGATTTGGTCAAGTTCCTCAATACACACAGAGGAACCAACATTGGTTCCCTGAAGAAGAGGATTTTGAGTAGTTGAGTGGTTATCTGCCCATGTTGAGAGTGAAGGTGATTGTTGTGGTATACTTGTTTGATAATTATACATGTCAAAACCTGGGATGGGTCAATTGTACTCATCATATCCCGACATATTTGGGGGTATAAGAATACCCGCAGAATAAAGGATGGATGAAGAAAGTGGAAATGCTTTAGAGACTAGCTCTTCACGTTCGGGTTCACCAATTTGTATGAAAGAAAATCAACATGTGACCTTCTTCACACCCGACTTCCCGAGGTCATGCCGAGACAACCAATGTAGAATAGAAATGGATGTGTATGTGTGGTGATGATGGATAAGCTAATGAGGAAACCTTATATCTTTGACATGTAATATCGGGATCTGTGAAGTCTAAGGAAAAGAATGCTCTCCTAACCTAAAGTGGTGTGATGGATCGATCTGATATAATAGCTTCTCGAGACTCCAATCAATATCGAGCTCTACCGAGATTCTATTCACTAGTTGTTGAACATGTGGAAAGTGACCTGTGGGTGCCTCGTATAGATTTCTAGACAAGGTCATGGAAGTAAGAATGAGAGGCGTAATGAAACCACAGGGACTATGGATGATTTTTTGGTCTAGTCTAGAAAGTCTTAGCCTGATCGGCTGTTATGTTCAATAATGAAAGTTTGTGCAATGATATTAGGTGGAAGTGGTGATGATCTAAATACTGATGCATGCAAACTAGTGTCGATATCTAATTGGTTAGTAGCCCATTGGGTTGTGGGACCTGAGGATCACAAACAAAAACTCATGGAGGTTGTGGTCCTATTATGGTCATGCATGCGTAATCAAACCCTATTTCAGGAGTAGTCCAATAATCATAGGCTTGATTAGCTGTGATGTTTAGCATGTTTATTTGTTCTATTTTCTCATAAAACCTAGCAGGTGTGTGTAAAACTTGCAAAGCATAAACTTGTATCAATTTTTATTATCAATTCTAGCCCATTGGGTTGTGGGACCAAAGGATCACAACCATATGTCTTTTCTTGTTGTGGACCATTGATGGTCATGCGAATGAATTGAAATGATCTTGGTAAAAAAACTAACTATCAAAGGAAATCTAATCTATGTTTTTGGTGTTTTCACAATATATCAAAAAAAAAATGAAAGAAAACTAATCTAACAAAAGTAAATGTTTTTTATCTTTTCTAGTTTTTAAGCAATACTTCTAATCTAATAAACAAACTAAATACAAGTAATTAGCCAGATGTAGCTAATTACTTGTGTGAATATGTAAATCTAAATCTAAAAAAATAACCTAATTTAATAAAAACCCTTCAAACCCTACCTCAGAGGTGAAGAACAAATCATAACCCTAAAAGAGCTATTGTTCCCCACAACTTCCCTGGTAATGTCAAAGAGAAAAGATTTCTAATGATTTGATCTACTTGTAATTGCCTAATCAATTGAAATGAACAATTTTACTACTCTATTTGATATGTAATTGAAACTAATGATTTGAAATTGACAATTTGACAAATGAAGCAAACAAACAAGTAATTCCAACCTGGATAAGCAAGAGCTTTGGAAAATCTGGTTGTATATTGTATTTGTCCCCTCAATTTGTTCCTTTCTTTCTTTGTGTGTTCATATGAGTCCAAGGGATTGGGAATGCAAGAAAAAAAGAAGAAGATGCTTGAGCAATGGTAGCTTGAAGGTAGTCTGGTTGCAATGCAAGTAGAAGAGAGATACACAAGAGATCTGAGCTTGGCTATGTAATTCCTAGCAGGATTGTGGTAGTAAATACTATGCAAGATACACAAAAATTCTTAGGCCTTTTTCTTGAATACAAGCATGGAATATATAAGAATTGGGTTGGGATGTGCCTTCATGCACAAGGAAAGAAGAGGTAGTTCCAACTAACTAAATCTATTTAAAAATAGAAGAGGGAAGGAGAACCAAGCAATCAAAACTATTTTTAGACAAATTGGTTCACAAACACATCCTAAAAGTGAAGTTAAGTGAAGCGTCACATGTTAAAAAATGCATGAAATTTTTGGTAAAAACACTCAGATCGACCGCCTTGCCCGGGCGGTGGTTTCGAACCGCCACCCAAGCAAGGTGGTGGGTCATGGAACTAAAGGCCAAAACATGCAAAAAATGAAGTGGAAAGCTGAAAAAATGCATGAAAAGCTAAGTAAGGAGATTATGTCGAGAAAAGGATGCAAATATGAAGTGGTGTGTCATGAGTCATGAAACTAGATGAATAAGGTGCAAAAAAAAATCATGAATATGATATACCCGAGACCTAGGAGGATACAGATACTTAATGTAAACTAAGTCCAAGACCAAATAGTGAAAATCTCTCTATGTACTATCTCCAACCCATAATGATTTTGTGAATAACCATTCCCCATTCTTGGCAAGCCCCTTAAGGACCCTATTCTATAAATAGATGCATTAGCAACCCTTATATGCAAAATGATGATTGTTAGTAACATGTATGAAAGATTATAATTAATAATTTAAAAATTAGGTGTATATAGCATCCTCACATAGCATTACTAGTTAAAGAATAACTTCAGCGTCTTCTCGAAACCAAATTTATCATACCCATTGATTATCCAAAATGTGTTTCTAACATAGTACATGTGACCAAGATCTCTCGAAATTGCATATCTAAACTTATTTTCAATACCTAAACGAAATTCTTGTGCAAAAGATGATTTCCCCTTACCCAACATTGATAGAAATTTTGACTTAATGGTGGGACATGAAATGTTATCTCTTATGGATGGTTTCTCTAGCTATAATACAATTCTCATCACACCATAAGATAAACATAAGACATATTTTATCACCATGTGGGGAACCTTATATTATAGAACAATTCCCTTTGGTTTGAAAAATGTAGGAATAATACCATCTTTCATGACCTTATCCATAAAACCATAGAAGATTGCACAAATGATCTCATAGGTAAGCTTAAACACCTAGAAGGACCATATTTTCAGCCTCGACGGAATTTTTACCCAAATTATATAATTTTTCCTTCGACTCAACCTTGTTAAATGTGTGTTTGGGGTCTTACAAAGTAAACTCTTAGGATTCATAGTCTACATTAGAGGGGTTAAAGTTAATCCCACAAAATTCAAAGCCATACTTGAAATGTCTCCTCCATCTAATATTAAACAAATCAGAAGTCTACAAGGAAAATCCAATCTATCTTTTGTTTCATCTCTCAACTATCATATTAACATCATCCCTTCCATCACATGCTTAAAAAGACATCCATTTAAAATGGGATGATTATTTTCAAAAGTCTTTTGACACTCTCAAACAATATATCCTATCGACATCGGTGCTCATACCTTCACACAAGGGGGAACCTTTCTATCTATACATTTCCCCTACCGACATGCCTTAGGGGCTATATTATCCCATCAAGATAAAATAGGTAGGGAACATGATATTTACTATATAATCCACACCTTTCACAATTATGAAACTCGCTATTCTAAGTAGAAAATTTGTGTTGCTCCTTAAATATTTATGACTTATAAAATTGTTCACCACCTCCTCAATCATAAAAATGTGTAGTCACAAGTGTTAACCCACCGAAATCCATACATTCCAAAATATATCATAATAAATGCATAACTAGATGGCTTATGCCCATGATCGAGTTTGATATTGAATCATCTCTCAAACATCCATTAAATGATAGGCTATTTCTAATCATCTTGAAGAAGCTCCCCTAGCAAATAATTAACTCACTTATGAATAGTTCCATAATTAATCTATCACCACCCTCAATCATGATGATGATTCTCTTAAGATGATTGTATTATTTGACAGTCCAAATGCCAACAAGGGGTTCAGAAATAGTCACAATACCTCCTTAGGGGACTCTTATTCTTCTATCTTTCAAATTGAATTTTTACTACATGAATAAGAATCCTTAACATCTATAGTGATTATGAACTCATTATCAATCAAATCAAGGGAACATATCAATGTAAGAACGAGACCCTACAAAAGTATAAAACTGTCATTGACAATCTCCTAAAAAACTTTGATTATTATGAAATCAAAACTACTCTATGCTCATCTAATAAATTTGCAAATACTAAGAAATCCTCATTCCTTTATCTCTAGAATATTTTAAAATTTTCTTCATTACACACAAACTTGATCAACCTTCTTATGTAAACACTAATCTTCCTACCATTTATCACATAGAAGATAGCCAATGTGACATTTAGTACACTCAAATTTATGACTACATTTTCGTGAGAAAGATACCCTTAGATCTATCTAGAAATGGTAGACGGTCCTTTCAACAATGCACATCCCACTATGTTATATTAGGGGTTTCCTTTATAAAAGAGGGTTTGATGGCATTCTCCTTCAATGTATTAAAACTCAGAGGATCACCAAGTTGTTCAAGAAGTCCCCAATAAATATGAGGAGAAAAATTTAATGGTTTAGCCATCACTAAATGAATCTTCTAGATGGGCTACTATTATTCTACACTTAACCAAGATTGTTTTCAATATGTCAAAAAATACATCAAATGCCAAAATCATGCCAACTTTACACATGTCCCTAGTCATGCTCTCCAAACCAGACTCAAGATTTATGTTCCTTTCATAATGGGGGCTTGACGTCATCATCCTTATTAACCATTGATCATTCCAACAACATAATTCCATCATCATGGCTACTGAATATTTCAAAAAATGGGTGGAAGTTATCCCTCTTATCTCTACTAAAGAAGATAATATCATCGATTTCATTCATCATCACATCATCTATCACTTCGGTATTCCTCATAAAATCATCACAAATAATGGTAAATCATTTTAAAACAAAAAATTTAAAAAAATCTACAACGCTTGCAATATAGAACTAAGTTTCTCCATGTCATACTATCTACAAGCTAATGATCAAGATGAGGGGTCCAAAAGAAACCATAACAATATCCTTACCAAAATTATTGATCAAGCTAGTAAAGACTAACACATCTAAATTACCTTTGTACTATGCACTTATTGGACTAGCATTTTAACCACTACATTCATGAATCCCTTTTCTCTAGTCTACGACACTAAATTTTTCTCCAAATCAAATTCCATATTCCATCCTTACATGTTTCTCTTAAAGATTTCATCCCTGAGGAAGAATATACTCAAGAATTCATATCATAACTTCTATTATTAGATGAATGCCAACTAATTTCCCTCAAACATATTAATATATATCAAGAATGAATCAAATATGCATATAACAAACATCTCAAAGAATGTGAATTTAATATTGGTGATCTCATCCTTAAATAAAATCAACATGTCACAAATATGGAAAAGAGTAAACATGGGAATTTTTCTCCAAACTGGTTTAGACCATACATCATCACCGATAAATCTACTATAGGGTGGGGAACAATACCGATAATCTATAGGGTCACTTTGTACTACCCATTTCACTCACTCCCTCTTCTCTTAGAATTTACTACTACTACCTTCGAACTCCTCCTCATTCTCCTATATATGATCAACCAAGAATCAGTAGGTCCTTGGGAAGATATATCTATAGGGGTGCATGGATTGGATGTGGTAAACTTGAAAAATATCCCCTTAATTCCTTGTGCTTGTGCCCCTTATAATGATAAAATATCTACTTACATGACCTTAGTCCAACTAAGAATCTCCATTCTCAATATCGACAAATCCCTTTACCCTAGTATTGATTTGAAATTATGTGGTCTTTTGTCATTATATCCACTATGACCTTAGATATGGGTACCATGGCCCTACTAATATCATTTTACACATGGATAAGTACCCTTTATTATAGTAAAGGGCCTCGTAATCATTACTCCCCTACTCCACCTTATCCATTGACAAATGACATGGTTAAGGTATGTATGGTATATTGTATATTGAACCCACCCTCCTCTAAAGGTCTCTTAAACCCACCCCAACTTAAATAATAAAAAATAATATGGGATGAAAATAATCTTCTAGACTATCAAAAATTTTAATATTATTGTAGATCACTCCTTGAAGGATGCCTACTCAAATATAATAAAAATCTACATACATGATGAAAAATGGAAATATTCCTGCATTTATCATCTTTCTAAAATATGTTTAAAAATCCTTTCCTCATACCAAGAAAGCTTCCCATGTCAATCAAAATTCCCTCAAAGACACATACTTCCCACATTGATCATCCTATGGAATCTTAAACACAATAACGCTAGGGTGAAACCTAAACTTATAAAGAGAACAAATTTTTTTGTACAAGATACTCCCAAACATATTAGATGAAAATAAATAAATGTATCTCATATCATCCTAGATCAATCACACAAAAATGGACTAACCATTTTTAGTTATATGCTACCAAGAGTTAGGGTTGTAAGTGTATTATCATTGAAATTTCCATCACATACATATAAATGCTCAATCAAACATATATCACAAAAAAATTTAATCATCATTATATATCAATCAATAAAACCAAACATCCACACAATATAATCACATCTAATATCCATCACAAAGAACAAATAAATTTAATCATCACACTCATATAGGTAGACCATAACCACCACCATCATATCTAAATCTATCCATAAAGTTATATAAAAAATCAAATCATATGATGAAAACAAATTTACACATCTATCTATCTAAAAATAAGCACACACATATCAAATAATATCTCAAAAATGATTAGGCTCCATGGTCCATATAATAATCATATGGTAAAATTTACATCTAATAACCTCAAACCACCTGGCCCCACCCTCTAGCTCCCTCCTCGGAAGTTTGCTAATACTCCATGTGCTAGTAGTAGTACCTCCTTGATATGATTTCCACTAACTCACCACTTATTGCACATATCATGACACCCCTTGGAACTTATCCCTCACTACCCCTTCATAACACCTCCGAAATATACCAATCATCATCCCCATATACTCATGCAACCACTCTAAAAAAGGTGGCATTATCCCTCATCGATAGACATCTCTTCGTCCTACATCCACAAAAAAACAATAGAGAAAACTATTATCCATGGTAACACAAAATCCAACCAAAACTTTAAAAACATACCTAATTGGCACCGATCCATACAAATTGGTATTGAACCTAACTAAATTTGTGTTGATCCTAGTAATTTATGCCAATCATATATCCTTGTATATATATATATATATATATATATATATATATATATATATATATATATATATATATATATATATATATATATATATATATATTCTCAAAAATACAAAAAAACTTACCTCTATATGAGATGGTTTGTCATCTCCTCTGTCTACTCAAGCTAGCCTCCATCTCTCAAAATATAAAAATCATATATTTATAGTAAATGAGCACAACAAACGAAATGAGCATAATGAAGCTTCAAGATTATCTGAATCATATATATATATATATATGCATCCTACTTCAATCTCTGTTGATTTCTAATTGGCCCCGATTTTTAGGGAATCGACGCCGTTGATCTAAGAGATCGACCATAATCTCATTAATATTACACACCTTTCAACATTTATGCTTATTTTTTTCCCAATACCCCCATAAAATCCAAATTATATCATATTTATACACAAATTCTATTTACTAACCCATCATGGTCTCTACATACTCCTAGAAACCTTTTCCCATTGCTTCCAAAATTTTCATATGTATATAATTCAAGAACGCATTGGTTCCCTTATCCATTGACTTCTCAATCGTGTAAGTACACCTTTGGGAAATATATTTCATACCAAACATGTGTTTTCCAATCCAAAATGTGTTATGCAACCTCTTAGGATCCTTTTCCCACCTCTACTCACAAGTCATACATCTATAGGTTGAGAACCCATTAGTTCCCCTATCACTTGATTCTCGGTTGTGCAATCCCACCTTTGTGGTAATATATTTCATGCCCAGTCTTAGGGCACTTTAAATTAAAGACATCCATTTATAAATATAATCATACACAATCCTACACACTCTTTCATTTATTTCATCCACCATCTATTCAAATCGGTGACCATCACAGAATCTTGCAATGGTCCCCATTTTTTGGGGAGATCACCTATCTAACACAAATCCAACTATCTCACTCATTTTTATCCAATGACTTATCCATTACAAACCACTCGACAAAAGGGGGAAATTTTAGACAAAATTTACATCATCCTAATTCCTACACATGTGTATGCACCCTAGGACACCCCTTCATAATCCCACATGGTCATTTTACCTTTCTACCAACTTACATTTACCATTCTACCACCCATAAGCCCTAGTAACCCCCAGTAACTACAAAAAACAAAATCAAACAAAAAAATAAACACATAAACAACCTAACATCCTAAAAAAATCCCCATGAGCTCAAAACAACCCTAGACCATCATAAAACTTGAAAACACCATAAAAGGAAATAGTTAAAGCCAAATTCAACCATTATCCTTGAAATAGATAGAAATTGGTGTAGTCTCCACAATCAAGCTCGATAAGTGCAAATGGGTGGCAATCGGTTGAAACAAAATCAAAACTATAAAAATTAACTCAAGCCTTTTCCCAAGCATTTTGAAATAAATTATGACATCCATCTAAGAAACTCATAGGTGACATGATCAAGATCTTTAACATATTTCATTAAGCAGGTATGAGGTGACCTAAATCTCATGTTGTTTTACACTCCCTTTAGAGAAATCATTTTACATTTCTAGTCATCCTAATTATATCTACCTTAAAGGCATGTCATTTTATTTAATCACATAAAGTGTTGTTCCCATATTCAATCATATTGTAATATAATTATTTTCATTTAATAATGTTCATTACCTCATTGAAACCATAGGCATAAAAACATATTTCCCTTATTAGAAGTAATTTTAATAATTTTCAACATCAATCACCTAGATTTACACTAATCTACCATATCAAGGTTGATCTATGTTAAGATTCCCCACTATACATTATTACAAAAAAATCTATATGTTCTGATATTTTATAATCATGGATAACATTCATTGTCTTGCAAGCTTCTATTTATATTAGATGACCCTCGAGGAACGACTTACGAAGGTGGCACTTTTTGACCTACCCATTGTTCTCCAACCGTTTGGTGAGAACAACCCAATATCAAGTACGAGTTAATACTATATGAAATCATCCACACACCTAACCTAGATGACATCACTAAAAATTTGGAAATTATCCTTGAACAAAGTGATGAAGACAATCTTTACTAAGAAAATATTTTCAACCCTCCCGACCTATCATGAAAGACCTTGATTGAGTCTTGATATCTAGACATTACACATTAAAATTTTGTTATCTACATCATATGATATTATTTGTAATGTTATCATTATCATCAACTTAATTGTCTAAAAGCAAGTTGACACCCATCAAAGGAAGCCTTTGGTTCCTATGATTGGCGATTTCAAAAAACTCACCTCATTATTATCTATACTCTTTCTTGTCAAAGTTGTCTATGTGTGTGCATGTTTCCATTTCTATGGAAGAGGAATTTTTATGCCTGATTGGATCCATTACCTTTTTCACCATATATGTAGGTATCGTTAAACCATTTTATTTATGAGTTTTAGTAATTTTTAAACACGATAAAAAAGAATCCTAAAATGTACAAAAACATATTGAATGAATTCAAGAATCTTGTAGAAAAGCACTCCATATAAAGAAATGATTGTAATTTACAACCAATTGATAACTTGATTATATACCAAAATATTTTAAACAATTTGGCCAAATTCCTCAAAATACTTCAAAAGATTTCTTGGAAAATAATCAACATGCTTGATACATGTGATGTTTTTGAATCGATATTCTTGTGCACACGATGAAAAAGAAGAGAAAGAAATGATCAGAAAATCCACACTTATCGTGAGCAATAAGTTGATCAAAAAGCTAGTGAACAAAATCATGGTTGAGTATTCATCACGTTTTTCCTTTTTTACATCAAACATGTAAATTTTTGAGATGTTTAGACATCATTTGGATTAACAGGTTGACTTGGTCATTTTTGCACAAGAACCAGTCAAGAGAGCTTTAATGTATATTTTCTATTATTAGACTATAATCCAAAAACTTCCTTTTTTCTCTCTTCCCTTCTCTCTATAAATGTAGAATGTTATGGTATTGTTTAAAAAAAGGAGGGAGATTACTAGAGAAAAGACTTTTCATACTTTGTGGTGAATGTTATTTTTGGAATTATGAAGAGAAGAATAACTATGTTTTAAATATTTCGATATAAGAAATGAAAGAGACGTGTTACAATTTTTTTTTGAATATCTCTTTGTTTAATACATTGTTCTTAAGTTAAATACTTTATATTGTTCCTTAAATTCAATTTTTTTCTCTTAATATCTCACTCTAATTTGTTACTATTTTATCTCGTGTTAGTATCCTAGGATCTGCATTTACCAAGGAAAAATCATGTATTGACTCCCTTTTATTTCCAATTCTCCTTTCTACTCTCACTCTCAAAAATATTTCAACATTCGAATCTACTTTCCATTATGTAAGAAGTGAATCTATTGGGATTAGATGTCACTCCCATATGCTAGATTAGTATAACTATTGTGAATATTATTTTGTGTGTTTATAATAGCAATAAATAGGGAACCTCCCCTTTAACTGAGGAGGTACTTTTTCCTACATGTTGTGGTTAAACCTCATATTTTGTTTCCAAAAATATCCAACCAAAACTTGTGTAGACTTCTTTCTTATTTCACTACTTTCTTACTTAACTACTTGATTGTTTGATTGCGTGATTATTTATTCTATACAACTTGTGTATTGATTGTCTTATAACGTCATGGATTTATTTTAGTTTTGGATTTATAAATTTCTTGCATGTATATACTTTTTTATTTTTATGTGGCATGTAATTTTATTGTGATTATCTTGCGACACTATGGGTGTCCCATGTTTGTGGTTTTACGTTTCCATGTGACTATATCTCTATATGTTTGTTCATAATATATTGATTTCCTTCTTTTTCTAATGTGTACATGTGTTATTGCTACTCTTGTTTTTGTATGTTACAAGTTGACTATTTTCTATGATATTGCTCATATTAACTTGATTGCCTACTTATTCACTATTTTTTCCAATTTTATACACATGTACTATTTCAACTCCTAATTGTTGCATATTACATGTTTTTTTTCTTGTGTGCCATGGTATCCACCACTAAAAATCCATTTTTAGGAACAAATTCCCAATGATGGCTTCCATTTCATCCTTCATGTGATCCAAGGAAGATTATCATACTTATCAACATGGGTACACATATTTTATTTTGAGTAGTGATCTCAAATGCTTTATCACACTCACTAAAAATAAGGGCTACTCATCATGATATATTCTACATCTAAAAATTTTATAGGCATAATAATGGACATGGGAATATGTTTTAATGGATTAAAATATCTTTATAAATAGGTGTGTGATACTAAAAAGAGGTAGAAATAAATTCTAGTCAAAACCATATGTTGGGATGATGAAATACAACCTAAGTATGAAAGGCGCAAAAGGATTGGGTGCACGTGCATAGGGCACGTAGACACGTGTTAAACTATAGTGAAACAAGGTGCATTGAGGAAGGCTTTAAATTAGGACTTAGCCATTTTCCAGTTTGGGGCTAATTACAGACATGGAGTGCGGAGCACGTTTTGTAGAAGATTTGAGGAACACACAAAGGGGAAAATGGCTAAGTCCTAATTTAAAGCCTTCCTCAATCCTTGTTTCACTATAGTTTAACACGTGTCTATGTTCCCTATGCATGTGCACCTAATCCTTTTGCACCTTTCATACTTAGGTTGTATTTCATCATCCCAACATATGGTTTTGACTAGAATTTATGTCTACCTCTTTTTTAGTATCCACACCTATTTATAAAGATATTTTAATCCATAAAAAAATATTCCCATGTCCATTATTATGCCTGTAAAATTTTTAGATGTAGAATATATCATGATGAGTAGCCCTTATTTTTTAGGTGATGTGATAAAGCATTTGAGATCACTACTCAAAATAAAATATGTGTACCCATGTTGATAAGTATGATAATCTTCCTTGGATCACATGAAGGATGAAATGGGAAGCCATCATTGGGAATTTTTCCTACAAAAATGGATTTTTAGTGGTGGATACCATGGCACACAAGAGAAAAACAAGTTTTGAGGCTATTAATAGGATTAGACTTTTTTTGTATTATTAGATAATCTATTATTAGCAAGCTTGTATGGGGTAAGTGTAACAAGTTGGTGGACAAAACAGGGGTCATAAGTGGACATCATATTGCAAAAACAATAAAAACTCAACTTGTAGGGATTATTAGCAATACGCGCACTCAAAATTAGAAACATTTATATAAATTTGAATCATAACACCTGGAATCTAGTTTCTAAACTACTATTTTTAAAAAAAAATAGACAAGTTTAGGTATATTAAACACTTAAAATTATATGGCTTGGTTTTTTTTTTTTTTTTTTTTGAAAAAAACTATAAGATTGTAGTCCATTTGCCCTTAATTTGGATGACCAAATCTTGTTTATTTTTTCATTTAGTGAAAATTTAGATGTAGTTCTCTATCTTGGGATGGATTTTATTTTGTATTTTTTTCAAGCAATATTTTTTATGATTTTTTCGTGAAAGTGGTCTGAAAATATTTAGAAAATGGAGCACTTTTTGTTTTCCTCCATAACTATATAAAAAATATTGAAATCAAATATATGTTTTTTTAATGTCTATAGAATTTCTCCATGCTTGGGATAGTGTAATTTTTATCACATTTTGATAAGTGAAACAAAATTTTAGACTTAAACGTAGACATGAACATTCGCGGAAAAAAATGTCTTAAAGACCTATTGTTAGTAAAAAAATTATAAAATGATATTTATCTTATTCTATTCACTTTAAAATCAATATTTTTACAACGCTAACAATCTCCCCTACACAATGGCACCAATTTTGTGAAATGTTTTTATTTTTTTAGCATGGTTCAAGTCTATGGAAGAGAAAATTTAAAGTTTTTTGACCTTTTACACATCATAATGACCTTCCATAACTTTGGTTGGGGAAAAAAATATTTCCTGAGCCTTAGGGTTAGATTTGATGATACAAATAGAACGCGATCACGGTTTATAAACCATGATCACAAGTTTTATAACAAGAACCGTGATCACGCTTTATAAACCACAAGCGCGGTTTGTAAAGCACGATCACGGTTCTTAAATCATATTTACACACATCCCAATGTTCTAATTACCATGTGATTTTTACTATTTGACTTTACCATATGAATTACTGTGAAATTTTTTCATTTTCTACACATTTTCTTATCACCAGAAGCAAAACATCATGGGAGACAAGAAATGAAGTCAAAAAAGGAAGTCATTAAGTAAAAAAACACCAAATGAATTAGAGGAAAATAGATTAAAAAATGCTGAGCGAATGTGGAATCTTCGTGAATCAAGAAGAGGTTCATCTTAAACCCCTACTATTGTAAGAAATGAGGAACTAGGTAATATTTCTCATCTGTCAATGTTTAAGTTGAATTAAATAATCGTGATGAAGATGTTTTTACTATCAATGTTGAAGAAGAATTAAATACTTGTGATGTAGAAAATGTTGAAATTGAATGAGACAATGAAAATGTGAATAAGGAAATTTAGGTTGAAACTATTGACAAACAAAATTTGACAAAAACACCTCCTAGTATTTTTCATAAGAAACCTAATTATTTTATAGAAATTGATGAAAACATTTTGAAACCGATGTCGCAAACTATCCGAATGACAAATCGGAAGAAAAGCCCCTTTGAAATTTGGGATAATCATTTTAAATTTTAAATGATTCCCAAAGATGCCATTGTTAGTTAGTTTGATCAAATTGATTAAAATGAGACCTACTTTAAACACCTTAGGATTAACAACATCTAATATACGTGGTCAAACCTCTACAATTGTTGAAAACCGTCATGATGCATATCACACTGTTGTTGGTGTCAAGAGATGCACTAGGGATAGTAATATTGTGCATCGTGTACTTGTTACTAGTTTTGTAAGTGAATCAATAAAAAATAATGTTTGTTTATACAAATAAGTCAAATGTTGCAAGTTAATCAAAAACTCTAATGAAATTAATTAAAAGACATAATATCCTTCAATCACTCAATAACACTGATTTTTGGGAATTTTCTGCTAGAGCACCATGTAAGGACAAAGATAATTCTGATGCTATAAGAGAAGTTGTCACTCAATTTTTGCATGATAACACTAGAGTTTCACCTAATACAAGAGATGTTGTAAAATGGAGAGTTGGTTCTACTAATTGTGAACCACATCCAAAGCATTTCTTAGATATGACTCAAACTCAATTTTTCGTAAGTTTGAACAAGAGCATCTAGAAATTAAAATTAGTCAATGTTTTTTTGAAATGTTGAAACCATTCTATGTGAAAATCAACCACGCTCGCACCACTTGTTGTAGGTAACATGTTGAATTTGCGATGCATTATGATAAATTTTTACATGTTCATTCTAATGTTAAAACTATGTTATCAGAATGTGGTGTTCAAGTTCCACCAATATCTTCTAGGGATTTCATTCCTATGATATTTTTGAAAAGGAAGTTGGGAAATTTTTTTATAGTTAGGATTGTTTAGATGGAAGTTGTAGTACATGCGGTGGATTACCTAAATTGGAAAGTTACATCCATGAGAAAATTGAAGGTGCAATATGACATAATTTAGTTAAGTTTGATAAATATAAATCAGTTGCATACCAGTTGAAAGATGGAAAAGAGTCTAAATGGTGTGAGCTAGTTACAGAACATATGCCTGTTTTTCAATTTATGAGAAAATTTAAGGATGAAATTGTTTATGAGTATGTTAGGCATACACACAGAGCTCGATGGTTGGATGAAAAGTTAAAGATATGAAAGGACACATTTCCTATTGGTAATATTGTTTCAGTGGTCGATTTTGTAGAGAATTACACATTATAACCACAAATGGAGGTTCAATTGTAATATTAGAATGTAGTACAAGTTTCCATTTTTGTGTATATAGCATTTATACATTCTCTTGATAGTACAAAGAATGATTAATTTATTTAAGAGAGTACCAATTTTATATCAGTGATGATCGTACTCATTCTACTGAATCTGTGCAAGGGTGTTTTTAGTTATTTTATGGAAACTTGTCTGATAGGGACATCCACTTTGAACAACATTATATATGGTCAGATAATTGCACATATCAGTTTAAGAATGCATGAATGTTTTATTGGATGAGCAAGATGCACATTAAGATGGGTGTGCAACATATTTAGAGTTTCACTGAGGTTGGAAATGGAAAAGGAGAGCATGACGGTGTAGGGGCATGTGTGAAAAGAGATCTTGCAAGAGAAGAGTTGAAGTAAAAATATGGTGCTAAATTGAAAGATGTAAAGAGCATAGTGGAATGGTGTATTGAAAACATGGCCCGAGGTTCTTAAGAAAATTCCACAGTTCACTAGATATTTTTGGTTGATAGAGGAACAAGAAAATTATTAACTACGAGGATTATATGACACTCACTAGGTCTAGTGATATGCGGTCATTTGTAGCTCATACGCTACTTTGTGGGCCACATGGACAAGAAAGTTGACATGTTTTTGTGCATCTTCTATCAATTTTTTCACTTCAGAGTGTGATTCACAAGCATGGGTAGATGGATGGATTTGTAGGCCTCTAACTCCACTTCATTATTATCAACATCCACAAGCATTATGACTTGTTTCGTAGATGAAGTTCAACATCCAAAGACTTTGACAAAAATTTTATTTTGGTGTGATAAGATATTTATGGTTATTTACAATTTTTGTATTGAGTTATGTCCATTGAAATTTTAATATGTACAATTTAAATTTGATTTGAAACATTTGTTTTTTGGTAGCACATGTGTTTGCATAGTTATTGTGATGAAGATAATGAATAAGGAAAAACTATTTCTTATGTCATTGCATCGAGGAAAGAAAGATGTTGACTTCTTCTGTTATAGATGGCGAAGATATTGAGTACCGATATAGTCATTGGTAGTTACTAGAACTTGTATTTGACAATATCTATTAAAAAAATTCTCTATTTGGGTGTTTGAATACTTTTAGAAACACATAAAAATACTCTTATATTCGCATCTAGTTGTAGCAACAAATATTCAGCTATATAGATATCAAGGAAGGCCTAATAATGAGATTCTTTGGAAGGTTTGAGAGTCGATCATAAAACAATCATGTCCGCTTATTCGAGTAGATCCGATTCGATGGTTCATTGGAATGAATTTACAATGCTCATATCGGTATATATAATTTCTTTGGTATATATAAATTTTTAGTTAGATAAATTTAAGTTCATATATTTTATTAAATTTGTGTATTTTGTATATATCTAGTATGGTTTTGATTTTAAACTTAAATTTCTTTGACTACCACTTTTATGTGTAGGTTAGTGGTGCTTTAGAAAATCTTCCACCTTCACGTGGTTACTTTGTTATTAGAGAATTGTAAATTCTCGAAGCTAAGAGAAGCTTTCATTGTTTTACAAGAAAAGAGAAGCAATTAACAATGATTTATATACATGTGGAGGGGGTTCATGGCTCAGGAAGAGGTATCCGAAGGAAGAACCTAGAGATTAGAGAACCAAAATGATGCCTTCCCAAGTGTTTACAAGACCATCCCTATGCGTGTGCATAGTCGGTTTGGTGCCAAGACCCACCATTTGTAAAACATAGCATTTGACAGCTTTTACACTCGGCTCAAACCGCACTTTTCACATGTTTAAAAATAATAGGGAAGTGAGAGCACCGATTGGAGAATGAAAAAATGATACATGATATTGTAGAGGGTCCCTACGCCTAGGTGTAGAATCGGACAAGATGTCTCTAGGTGCCACTGAGTCCTGTGTAGTCACTGTCGAAGTTGAATGATTTTTGGTCTCGAGTGCTTAGGGACTACACCGAATGAAGTAGTCCGAAAGCAAATTATGTTATTAAACACAAAAAAATTCCTCCCAAAGTTTTTACAAGACCATCCCTATGCATGTTCATAGTCGGTTGGTGCCACAACCCACCGTTTGTAAAATATAGTGTTTGATAGCCTTTACTTTAGCTCAAACTACACTATTTCATGCATTTGTAAACAATAGAGGCGGTGAGAGCACCGATTGGAGAATGAAAAAATAGAGAAAAATATTGTAGAGGGTCTCCTACTTTGAGGTGTAGGATTAAAGGAGACGTCTCTAGGTGCCACGGAGTCCGCATAGTCACCCGTTGAAGTTGAACAATGTTTTTTTTGGTCTCAGGGCTCTTAAGGGACTATGCTCGAACGAAGCGAAGTAGATTTCTGAAAAGAAATGACGCTATCATGCACCAAAATGATGCCTCCTCTAGCATTCACCTAGCCACCAAGACATGTCGACATAGTCAGTTTGGTGCCATGACCCACCATTTACAAAATATAGTGTTTAACAACCTTACACTGGCTCAAACTACACTATTTAGTGTGTTTGCAAATAATAGGGCAACGAGAGCACTGATTGGAAAAGGAAAAAATTGAGATAGTCTATTATAAAGGGTCCCTATGCCGACATGTAGGAGCATACGAGATGTCTCTAGGTTCCACAGAGTGTGCGTAGTCACCCATCGAAGTTGAATGATTTTTTGGTCTTAGGGCTCTTAAGGGACTACTCACAACGAAATATCCGGAAAGAAACAATGTTATCATGCAACAAAACGATGCCTCCTCTACTATTCACCTAGCTACCCATAAATTTTGATGTATTTGGTTTGGTGCCATGAGCCATAGTTTACAAAATATAGTGTTTTGACAGCCTTACACTAGCTCAAACCGCCCTACTCTGCGTGTTTGTAAACATTAGAGAAGCAAGAGCACCGATTGGAGAAGGAAAAAACTGAGACAAGCTATTGTAGAGGGTCCCTATGCCAAGGTGTAGGATTAGATGAGACATCTCTAGGTGCCCACAAAGTCCATGTAGTCACCGTCGAAGTTAAATGATTTTTGGTCTCGGGGATCTCAAGGGACTACACCCAAATGAAGTAGCCGGAAGCAATGACATTGTCGAACACCAAAATGAATCCTCCTCTAGCATTCACCTAGCCACTGGACTGTCGACACGGTCGTTTTGGTGCCACGAGCCATCGTTTGCAAAATATAGTGATTGACAACCTTTACTAGCTCAAACTACCCCATTTCACGCATTTGCAAACAAAACAATAGGGTAAGAGAGAGCACCAATTAAAGGAAAAAACTAAGATAGAATATTTTAGAGGGTCCTTACACTAAGATGTAGGATAATACAAGATGTCCATAGGTGCCATGAAGTGCACGTAATCACCTATCATGGTTGAATGATTTTTTGGTTTAAGGATTTTAAGGGACTACGCCCGAATGAAGTAGCCAGAATAAATGATGTTGTTGTGCACCTAAATGAAACATCCTATAGTGTTCACCTAGCCACCCATATGTGTCGGTGTAGTCAGTTTTGTGCCATGACCACCGTTTGCAAAATACAGCATTTGACAGCCTTACACTAGCTCAAACTACACTATTTCACGCGTTCACAAACAATAGGCGGTGAGAGCACCGATGGGAGAAGGTAAAAACTGATACAGGATACTATAGAGGGTCCCTACATCAAGGTGTAGGATTAGATGAGATGTCTCTAGGCTCCATGGAGTCTGCATAGACACCCGTCGAAGTTGAACGAGTTTTTGGTCTCAGGGCTCTTAAGGGACTACGCTTAAACGAAGTAGCCCGGAAGAAAAGACGTTGTCGCACACCAAAATGACTCCTTGTCTAGTATTCACATAGCCATCCAAATGTGTCAGCATATTCGCTTTGGTTCCATGACCCACCGTTTGCAAAAATACCATTTGACAGCCTTACACTGGCTCAAACTGCACTATTTTGTGCATTTACAAACAATAGGGGGGAGCGAGACCACCGATTGGAAAATGAAAAAACCAAAATAGGATATTGTAAAGGGTCCATATGCCGAGGTGTAGGATCAAATGAGACATCTCTAGGTTCCACAAAGTGTACGTAGTCACTGTCAAAGTTGAACATTTTTTTGGTCTTAGGGCTTTTAAGGGACTACGCTCGAATGAAGTAGCATGGAAGTAACAACGTTGTCATGCATGCTTACCCAAAATGATGCCTCCCAAGTTTTTACAAGACCATCCTTATGCATGTGCATAGTCGATTCAAAGTGTCACAACCTACCATTTGCAAAATATAGTGTTTGATAGCCTTACACTGGCTCAAACTGCATTATTTCACGCATTTGTAAACAATAAGGCAGCGAGAGCACCAATTGGAGAAAAAAAAGATATAGACTATTGTAGAGGGTCCCTATGACAATGTGTAGGATCATAGGAGACATCTCTAGGTTCCACGGAGTCCATGTAGTCACCCTTCGAATTCAAATTTTTTTTTTGGTCTTAGGGCTCTTAAGGGACTATGCTCGAACAAAGTAGCCTGGAAGTAATGACATTGTCACACATCATAATGATGTCTCCTCTAGTGTTCACCTGGCCACCTAGACATTTCAGCATAGTCATTTTGGTGCCTGACCTACCATTTGCAAAATATAGCATTTGTGACCTTTACACCGGCTGAAACAACACTATTTCACGTGTTTGCAAACAATAGGGCAGCAAGAGCACCGAATGGAGAAGGAGAAAAATTGAGACAAACTACTATAGAGGGTCCACTATGTTGAGGTGTAGGATCATATGAGATGTCTCTAGGTTCCATAGAGTGCACATAGTCACTCGTCAAGTTGAATGATTTTAGGTCTCAAGGCTCTTAAGGGACTATGCCCAAATGAAGTAGGCTGAAAGTAAAAACATTATCGCACACCAAAACGATGCCTCCTATAGTATTCACCTAGCCACCCAGACATTTCAACATAGTCAATTTTGTGCCACGAGCCACCGTTTGTAAAATATAGTGTTTGTGACCTTGTTTGGCTCAAACCGCCTATTTCACATGTTTACAAAAAATAGGGAAGCAAGAGCACCGATTGGAGAAGTAAAAATCCAAGATAAGCTATTGTAGAGGGATCCTACACTAAGGTGTAGGATTAGACGAGACATCTTTAGGTGCCACGGATTCGCATAGTCGCTCTTCGAAGTTAAACAATTTTTTGGTCTCAGGGCTCTTAAGGGACTACGGCCAAACAAAGTATCCTAGAAGAAATGATGTTTCACGCACCAAAATGACACCTCCTCTAGAATTCATTTGGCCACCCTGACATGTCAACGTAGTCGGTTTAGTGCCACGAGCCACCATTTGCAAAATATAGCGTTTGACAGCCTTTTAGTAGCTCAAACTGCCCCATTTCACATGTTTACATATAATAGGGCAGCGAGAGCACCGATTGGAGAAAGAAAAAACCAAGACATAACATTGTATAGGGTCCCTACGCCAAGGTGTTCAGATCATACAAGACATCTCTAGGTGTCATGGAGTGCATGTAGTCACCGTCGAAGATGAACAATTTTTTTGGTCTCGGGGTCTTAGGGGACTACGCGAGAATGAAGTAGCCGGAAGTAATGACATTGTCGCACACCAAAAGGATGCCTCATCTAGTGTTCACCTAGCCACTGGATGTGTCAATGTGCATTTGGGTTGATGCCATGACCCACTATTTAAAATATAGCGTTTTCATTCTTACACTCTAGCTCAAACCGCACTATTTTACACGTTTGCAAACAATATGGCAAGCAAGAGCACCGATTAGAGAAGGAAAAAAATAAGAAATGCTATTTTAGAGGTCCCTACACCGAGGTGTAGGATCGACGAGACATCCTTAGGTGTCACAAAGTTCGCATAATCACCCGTCGAAGGTTAATGATTTTTTTCTCTCAAGGATCTTAAGGGATTATGCTCGAACGAAGTAGGCTTTGGAAGCAACGACATTGTTGTGCACCAAAACAATGCCACCTCTAGCATTCACTTGGCCACCCAAACATGTTAGCACATTCGAAGTTTGGTGCCATGACCCACCACTTACAAAATATATCTTTTGGCGAGGCTTACACTTGCTCAAACTACACTATTTCGTGTGTTTGCAAACAATAGGGCAGCAAGAGCACCGATTGGATAAGGAAAAAACTAAGACAATATATTGTAGAGTGTCCCTACACCAAGGTTTAGGATTATACGAGACATTTCTAGGTACCACAGAGTACATGTAGTCACCCATCGAAGTTTAACGATTTTTTTGGTCTTAGAGCTCTTAAAGGACTACGCCGAACAAAGTAGCTTAGAAGCAATGACATTGTCATGCACAAAAATGATGTCTCCTCTAGAGTTCAACTTGCCACTTGGACATGTGTCGGCGTAGTTAGGTTGGTGCCACGATCCAACGTTTGCAAAATATAGCATTTCATAGCCTTACACCGGCTCAAACTACACTATTTCACACGTTTGCAAACAATAGGGTAGTGAGAGCACCGATTAGAGAAGGAAAAACTTGAGACAATATATTGTATAGGGTCCCTACACCAAGGAGTAGGATGAGTCGAGACATCTCTAGGTGCCATGGAGTCCATGTAGTCACCCGTTGAAGTTGAATGATTTTTGGTCTCGGGCTCTTAAGGGACTAGGCTCAAACGTAGTAGCCAGGAAGCAAATACATTATTGTACACCAAAATGAGGTCTCCTCTAGCATTCACCTAGCCATACGGATGTGTCAAGTATTGTCGGTTTGGTGCCATGACCCACCGTTTGCAAAATATACCATTTGACAACCTTACACTAGTTCAAACCTGTACTATTTCACATGTTTGCAAAGAATAGGGCAGAGAGGGCACCAATTGGAGAAGAAAAAAATTGAGACAAGATATTATAGAGGGTCCCTACACTGAGGTGTAGGATTGGATGAGACATCTTTAGGTTCCATGGAGTGCGCATAGTCACTCATCGAAGTTGAATGATTTTTTGGTCTTAGGGCTCTTAAGGGACTACACCGAACGAAGTAGCCCAAAAGCAATGACGTTTATCACACACCAAAAAATGCCTCATCTAACATTCACGTGGCCACCCAAATGTGTCCATGTGGTTAGTTTGGTGCCACGACCCATCGTTTACAAAATATACCATTTGACAACCTTACACTGGTTCAAACTGCACTATTTTATGCGTTTACAAACAATAGGGCGGTGAGAGAATTTATTAGAGAAGGAAAAAAATGAGACAGGATATTATAGAGGGTCCCTATGCCGAGGTTTAGGATTAGATGAGATGTCTCTAGGTGCCATGGAGTGCATGTAGTCACCCGTCAAAGTTGAACAATTTTTGGTCTCAGGGCTCTTAAGGGACTACGCCCGAACAAAGTATCCCAGAAGAACGACATTGTTATGCACAAAAATGATGCCTACTCTAGCGTTCACCTAGCCACTCGGATGTGTCGATGAAGTTGGTTTGGTGTCATGACCCACCATTTGCAAAATCTACCATTTGACAACCTTACATTGGCTCAAACTACACTATTTCGTGCATTTGTAAACAATAGGGCAGCAAGAGAACCAATTGGAGAAGGAAAAAAATGAGATAGGCTATTGTAGAGGGTCCCTACTTTGATGTGTATGATTAGATGAAACATCTCTAGGTTCCATAGAGTGCTTGTAGACACCCATAAAAGTTGAATGATTTTTTGGTCTCAGGGCTCTTAAGGGACTACACCGAACAAAGTATCCTGGAAGCAACGAAATTTTCATGCACCGAAATGAATCCTCCTCTAGCATTAACTTGGCCACCTAGACGTGTTGGCACGATTAGTTTGGTCCCCACGACCCACCATTTGTAAAATATACTATTTGATAGCCTTACATTGACTCAAACTATACTATTTCATGCATTTGCAAACAATAGGGCTACGAGAGCACCAATTAGAGAAGGAAAAAACTGAGATAGGCTATATTAGATGGTCCCCACATAGAGGTGTTAGATCAAATGAGACATCTCTATGTGCCATGAGTTTACGTAGTCACCGTCAAAGATGAATGATTTTTTTGTCATAAGGCTCTTAAAAGACTACGCCCGAACGAAGTAGCTAGGAAGTAACAACGTTGTCGCACACCAAAATGAGACCTCCTCTAGCATTCACCTAGCCATCTATATGTTTCTGTGAAGTTGTTTTGGTGCCACGATCCACCATTTTCAAAATATAGCATTTGACAACCTTATATTGTCTCTTAAATCGCACTATTTTGTGCATTTGTAAACAATAGGGAATGAGAGCACATATTGAGAGAACAAAAAAACTAAGACATGCTATTGTAGAGAGTCCCTACACCGAGGTGTAGGATCGTGAGAAATCCTTAGGTGCCATAGATTGCTCATAGTCACCCATCAAAGTTGAACGATTTTTTGGTCTCACGGCTCTTAAGGGACTACACCTGAACGAAGTAGCCTGGAAGCAATGACGTTGTCGCGCACTAAAACAAAGCCTCCTCTAGCATTTACCTGGCCACTCGAATGTGTATCCATAGTCGGTTTGGTGCCACAATGTCCTAATTCATGACTTCTCACTACTCACCTCTGTTTATTTCCTAGGACTACCTAGAAAAGGTAGTTTGTAAACATTTATGCCACAAAGGCTCAAGGAATGCCAGGAAGGCTCCGGATCGAGTGGTCTGATTCCAATCCAGGCCTCCCTAGAGTCCGCCATAGTACCTAAAGGCATATAACCCCCTCAATCAAACGTGTTGGCGGTGACAATTTGCTGGACCACGATGTCCCAGGGCATGACTTCTTGTGCTACTCAGCTAGCATCAATGAGATTACAACAAGGTTAACACATTACCAATAGAACTTGTTAACAATATTGTTTGCATATATTTTTCCAACTAAGTTAAGAACCTTCAATTTACCATTATATAACATATAACATCATATATGATATGTGTCGATTGTTATATCTTAGTTTCAAAATTAAATGTTAAAAAATAGATTTTTATTAGATGTTAGGGTTTCAAATAAATATGACAAGGATACCTGCTAGCATTTGAAATGCCTAAAATTTTTAGTGTATCATCTTTAAAATGCAAGGATGTGAATTATTTGACAATATACATTACATACATATTTATGTGTTCTTATCTAGATTGATATGTCGTAACATATGTACAAACATCCTAAATAAATATGTAAAGAATGTTCACAAATTCCTTGATATATTGTTTTAAAATTCATTAAAGAACCTTGAATTTTTTTCAAACACCTTGGAATGGTAAGGATATGAATTATTTGACAAAACCCCTCACAAAAATGTGTATTTTGGACTACAAGGATTGTAGGGTATACAAAAAATGGGGTTTTTAAAGTGTGTGCTTGAATACAAAAACATATCGGACTTAATAGGAAGTGAATCTATTTACGATAATCAAATCATGTAATTGTTATCCAAAATAAGCACTTGGGATAACTCCTCCTCCTTTTCCTTTACTAGTACTTAAAATGAATTTTTTGCATGCTTCAAGGAATCAAATTTTTTTGGGTATGATTTCATCAGATAGAGATTTTTTCCACCTTTCCAGAAAGGTAAAGAAGTCCTCCTAACTCCTTGTATTTTTTGAGTTATGGCTCGGTGGAGTTTGGAGGGGAATTTTTCCTGGGTGGGCCACTGAGGTAAATAGGAAAATTTACAGGAAAATTGGTGGGTTGGTAGAGGCATGAAGAGAAAGTTGGAACTTAGCTCTTTTTGGGGAAAAATTCTCAAAGTCAAATTTTAGCCCACAGGCCCGAAGGAGGAACAAAGCACATTCGCGGGGCCAGGGAGAAAATTTTCCACTTAGCCTTTTTGGGCAAAAGGGTTAAAGTCGAGAATTGGCATGCGGATCCAACAAAGGAAAATGGTCAAGGCTCTGCCCTAATTAGAAGCTGACATGTGTCATGCAGGAGCATGGGGACGTGGAGTTGTTTGGGAATTTTCACAATTTTTAAGACAAAGGGAAAAAGGTGAAGTTTGAGGCCACTGGCCAATGAAGGTAGAAGCAAAGCACACCTCAGGTGCCAATGCGAGGCTGCCACGTGTTATTTTTATAACATTTCATCAGCACATCGGTGGGGCATGGATTTTTTTTGGGAAATTTTCCCAATTTGAAATCAAAGGGAAAAATTTAAGGTTTGACCCGCCGACCCCAAATTTGACCCGTTTTCACCATTTTGCTCTAATTTGGCTGTAGAATTTTAAAATGTCATATATTTCAATCAAGTGGTCAAAATTCATCAAATTTGGTACCATTGAAAATCTATCAATGCCCTATATGCCATGGAAGCTTAAATTTTGAGTTTTGGGCAAGGTTGGAGGGAGAAAATTGAAGAAAAGTCTTGAGCATGGGAAAAAACCCATTACTGAGACATCCAACCACAAAAAAATAATGCAAGTATGGCACCCTTTTTCTCTAGCATGGTCAAATACATTGGAAAATGGATTTGTGAGGGTGACCTTGCCATTTTAATGGATGTTGTCGGTTGGTGGGTGCAAAAATGGATTTCCCACGTTCTCTCTCCCCTGTTCTACATTTTCATCATTAAAGCCGATTTGGCTCATTTTGTAATGTTGGAAGTTCTTGCTTCTACAAGCTCTTCTTTTATCCTTAGTAGGCTGATTTGAAGGAGTTTAGGACCTCCATGAATACTGCAACATTTTTTCCTCTCTTTTGAAAGTATTATATCAAACTTGGAAATGATAGTGTATGTTCGTGATCGATTTTCAATCCTTTCTTGAATTTATTGTTTCCTTCTAATCCTTCATTACATTTTGGTAATTTTTGCATGTTCTAGTGTTGAATCTCCATGATCTGTGTCAAATTTGCAAAGCAATAAGTCCAACACTCCTTTGGTGTATCACCATTTTTTTTGCTTAGTTTTGTTCCATTTCCATGTTTTCTCTCAACCCTGTCTCCTTGGTAGTTTTAGAGTAGGAATTTTGAATCAGAACCTCTACAAAAATTACATGCATACACCTAAATAGAGGAGTAGGAACCAACCTCAATCTAGAGATTTTTCCCAATTTGTAAGGTCCCACACTTAGGGAAAACTCCATGTTGTGCATTCACACCAAATTGACCATTTGTCTACAACAGATCTGAGGGTCGATTTGGGGGTGTTGTGAATTTTCACTAATAGTTTTGGCACACTGGGTGGGACCTTAGAGTTATTCCACTTAATTTTTGTAGGTTTCAGCCTTTGGAGGCAATTGCGAAACACATTTGGTGACTCCATCTGATCAGCAACCCATCTATGAAGTTGTAGACCTTCTTTCCTTTCATTTTCATTCATTTTTCCATCCATTTCCCTTCCATTTTTCATTCTTCTTTCATCCCATGAAGTTGTGCAATCATGACTTCATTTCCCTCATGGAATTTGCATTTACAACAATAGTAATGTTTCCCACCTCCAACATATTTTTCAAATCCTCTAGATCAGCATTTTGATCAAATTCAAAACTAGTATGCATATCCATATGAGCAATGCCAAAGTCAGTTTGGCTATGAAGCATGTCAAGCACAAGGGTATGCAGATTGTGAGGGAAGTCAAGAAGAAAATGCAGATTTGTTGGAGAAAATCCAAAATATGGAGGCAAACATGGTGCAATCCAGGGCTCAAGCACAAATGAAGGCATTTTAGATTGGTTTCAGAGCACCCTGTGCATGGGGAGGCCCTTTTCCAAGACATTACACCCTCAAGAGAAACTTGACTTCATGGTTGCAACACTGCCATTTCTTGAACATTGGATGAATGAATAAGGGTGTATGAGAGGAGTATTCAACAACCTTGTCAATGGGTAAGCACACCATCTCATGATTTTTATTTTCCTCTTTCCCAATCTGTTTTATCTCAGCAGTGTCAAGTTTTAAGTTGCCCATCTGCTGTCCCAAAAGTTAATTCCATTTCTTCACCTCCTAGTCTCCCATCCCACCTCAATTTCTCTACTCTTTCCTATTCCAAACAGCCATTCCCTCAAAAAAAACTAGATGTTCCACCTCCTCCCCACCCAAACAAATGCAAAATTGGTTGAAATCTAGCCTATTTCTCCTCTTGTCTTCCCAATTCCATGTAGAGAAGAAGAAATTGCAAAAATAAGTCAAGGAAGTAAGAAGAGGAGCCCAACAGAAAAGAAATGATAGACAATATGAAGAGTTGGGTTGCTAAATTTGAGTTTTCAAAAATCCCCTTGATGGTGAAGCCAAAAGAGGAAGTTGGAGTTGGAGAACAAGTGGTGGACAAGGCTGATTTTTAACAGCAGTTGAGGAAGAAAAACCAGCTCCAAACCCTCATTGAAGAGGAGCAAATGGAAGAGACTAAATCATGTTTGAAGCCATTGGATTAAGGAAGAATTATTGATGAATTTTTTTCTTTCATTTGAAGGGGCTGATTTGGTCAATGAAGCCATTATGGAGGGAGAACAAAACAGGTCCAAATTGTGAGCAAAAGGCACAAGAAACTTCATGTTTCTCTCCCACTTCATCTCTCCAAAAATATGATTTTTTGGATGAGTTCGAGCTGCCAAGTTTCATGTTTGAAAATGAAGTTACACATGGTGAAGAAAATGCAGATTTGAAGGCCACCATGCAAGAGGAAGAGACTTTGTTGCAGTAGGACATTGAAGAGTTTGATTTCTTATCAGACTTAGAAGAATGTTTGGATGAGGAGCCAGCTGAAATTACAACATTCTCTTCTCCACCATTCATTCTTCAGCAGCAAGATCCTACTGCCACGAAGGAGAACATTGAAGAACAACAACTTGCATTTTGTAACAGCCTTTTGGAACCAAGATTGGAAGATTTAATTATTCCATGTGCTTCATGGGAAAAGGAAGGGGAAGAGCAAGATATTTTCACCACTTCTTCCATACCATCCATTCAAGAAGGTCTACAAGAAGACTCCATTTTTGGAGTAAAAAAATAGAGCAATGGGCACATCCAAAGGATCATACCATGCCTAATCAGGTACTTAGGTTCATTAGAGCCATGGGAGAAGCCAAAACTAGTCATGCCTACTTTAGGGAATGAGGGTGAACATCAAAGTACCAAGGGTCATCATCAACACCTCCGGAGTCCAATGCCAGTCAACTTGAGGAGGTACTTCCCATTAATGTTGATACCTTGATGATTTGGGTGGAGGACAGGCTTAGAGTCAGTTTTCCACTCACACAAGCAGCTATATTCAGTATCAAATCATTTACATGGTTGCCTCTCTTGAGAAAGGGAAGCTACTTCTCCCAACTAGTTGTAGGGTTTGTTTAGCTTACCTTTGCTCTTGGTTAGAGTAGAGTAGGTAGGTTTTCTTTCAGTAGAATAAGTGCTTGTGCACACTCTACATATCCCACTTGGGGTATGTATGATTTTCATGTTTGTACATAGTTTTTTGGTGCTGGTTTTGCTCTTGCATAGTGCATTGTCTTGGCATTTGGTCACAACCGGTTTGATTTGAGTGGTTCTCAAGAGGATTAAAGGGGAAAGTTTTTAAGTGAATATCATTATCAAGCTATCATTCAGACTCCATGCTTAATGGAGGCTTCAAAGTAGCTGGTCATTTCATCTAGCAAGCATATGACCCCTCTGAGTCACAAAAAGTGTTATCTAAAATAAGCCCATGCTTATTTTGGGCTAACTCCTCCTCCTTTTCCTTTACTGGTACTTAAAATAAATTTTTTGCATGCTTCAAGGACTCAAAATTTTTTGGGTATGATTTCATTAGATAGATAATTTTTCTACCTTTCCAGAAAGGTAAAGAAGTCCCCCTAACTCCTTGTATTTTTTTGAGTTATGGCTCGGCAGATTTTGGAGGGGAAATTTTCCTTGGGTGGGCCTATGGAGGTAAAGAGGACAATTTACCAAGGAAAATTGGTGAGTTGGTGGAGGTGTAAAGAGAAAGTTGGAACTAATCCCTTTTTGGGGAAAAATTCTCAAAGTCAAATTTTAGCCCGCAGCTCGAAGGAGAGAACAAAGTGCATTCGGCGGGGCCAAGGAGAAATTTTTCCACTTAGCCATTTTGGGCAAAAGGGTTAAAGTCAAGAATTGTCCTGCGGATCTAGTAAAGGAAAATGGTCAAGGCTTTTCCCTAATTAGAAGCTGACACGTGTCATGTGGGAGGCAAGGACGCGAAGTTGTTTGGAAATTTTCACAATTTTTTTAAAAAAGGGGAAAAGGCAAAGTTTGAGGCCGTGGGCCCGTGAAGGAAGAAGTGAAGCACATGTCCAGTCAATCTGAGCCAATCTACGAGGCTACCATGTGTCATTTTTGGGAAATTTTCCCAATTTGAAATCAAAGGGAAAAATTTAAGGTTTGACCCATGACCCCAATTTTGACCGTTTTTCACCATTTTGCCCTAATTTGGCCAGAATTTCAAAAGGTCATATCTTTCAATCTAGTGGTTGAAATATCAATGCCCTCTATGCCATGGAAGATTCAATTTTGAGTTTTGGGCAATGTTAGAGGGAGAAAATTGAAGAAAATTCTAGGCATGGGAAAAACCCATAATGAGACATCCAACCACCAAAAATTAATGTAGTATGGCACCCATTTTTCTCTAGCATGGTCAAATACATTGGAAAATGGATTTGTGAAGGTTCCCTTTCTGTTTTAATGGATTTTGTTGGTTGGTGGGTGTAAAAAATGGATTTCCCCTTTTCTCTCCCCCGTTTCGTGTTTTCATCATTAATAGCTAGATTTGGCTCATTTTGTAATGTTGGATGTTCTTGCTTCTACAAGCTCTTCTTTTCTCCTTAGCAGGCTAATTTGAAGGAGTTTCAGATCTCCCATGAAGAGTGCAACATGTTTTTTGCCTCTCTGTTAGTGGAATGTATTGTATCAAATTTGTAAATGATAGTGCATGTTCTATGATCAATTTTCAATCCTTTATTGCGTTTATTGTTTCCTTCTAATCCTTCATTACATTTTGGTAATTTTTACATGTTCTAGTGTTGAATCTCCATGATCTGTGTCAAATTTTCAAAGCAAGAAGTCCAGCACTCCTTTGGTGTATCACTGTTTTGTTTTTTTCTTAGTTTTGTTTCCATTTCCATGTTTTCTCTCAACCATGTCTCCTTGGTAGTTTTAGAGTAGGAATTTTTAATTAGAAGCTCCATAAAAACTGCATGCATACACCTAAACAGAGGAGTAGGAACCAACCTCAATCTGGAGAGTTTTCCCAATTTGTAAGGTCCCACACTTAGGGAAAACTCCATGTTGTGCATTCACACCAAATTGACCATTTGTCTACAATAGATATCTGAGGGTCGATTTGGGGTGCTCTAAATTTGCACTAGTAGTAAATTCTTAGTTGATTGGAATAACACCAAATTATAAAGAGATATTAAGGTGTATCTATTGATCAATGGGATAAGCCCTATTAATGGGATAATCTCTAAAACAATACATAAATGCTTCCCTTAATTTCTTAACAATTGTACCATGCAATGTTGCACCATAGTAACATTATATTCATATAGTTCAAGATGAACTCTACCTCACTTATTTCTAACAATGTTCACATTAGTTGATATGCAAGAGAAGAGTGTTATGTTTAAAAAAAAAAAATTAGTTATAGAAATTCCCTCACAACCATTGTTTCAAATATGTGCACATTGTTAGGAGGTGGGAAAATAATTAGAGTTGCACATACACCCTACGTAATTATTGTGAAAAATTAATTACGTATTGCCCTTTTGTAGTTCACCTAGCATGGTTATCATAGGTTTTGCTTAATGGAATAGGTTTGCTTAACAATTGTACCATGTAGTGCTCCGGGATGTGGTTTTTAATTTTAAATCAAACATACATATAGAACTAATATACATAGAACATACATACATAGAAGGATATCATGTGCAATGAAATTGAATCAAACATAGAAGTAATATCATTATGAAAACCAACACATGGATATATAATGTATCAAACTAAGTGTGTTGGATGCACGTCTCTGAAAATATAAGTTCATAACATGTGTACATCTCAAACTAAGTGTGTTGGACACACGTCTCTAAAAATATAAGTTCATAACATGTGTACATATTGAACTAAGTGTTTCATACATATAGGACCACATGCGGTCACATAAGGCTATATATACAATGGACTATATGAAAAATCATGAACTAGGACCGAGATGGCCATATATATATATATATATATGTACATTCAGTCCTATGAATCTAATCATGAAACATCTTCCATCTCTTCACCCCGCTAGAAGTACATGTCCATGACACTGGGAATGTAGTGGAGGGAAATGCCACTATGGATTTCATTCATGTGGTCCTAGGCATCTCTAAGCTGGCCTACAACCTAACCTACACATTCATAAACAACAAGTTTTTAACACAAATTTTTAAAATACATTCAAAATTTAGAAACTTAGAATTTAGTTAAAATGCATGTGAAATCTTACCACAATGTCATGATCCCTATCAATTTGTTGTTGACGTGTCATAGGGAAAACATTAGACTCATGAGGGGTAAGCTACATATAAATAATTAAATTTCAAATTAAATATTTCATGTACAAAATTTGATATTGTAGATTTAAGTAATAAGAAATAATTCCTCTAAAATTTAACAAATTTGAAAAATTGTACCTCAGTTAGTGGAACTGCAGATGTTATGGTAGTATCTACAGAAGCCTCCATAGTCTGCATATATGGAGTGTTGGGTCCCTAAAATATTGGCTAAGTACACAAAGGCGCATGGGCGCATAAGGCCTAGGTTAAAGGATGGGCGCACAAGAAGAAGGTGTAAGGTAGGGTTCTAGGAGGGTTTTAGAAGGGCCCTGTTATGTGCCAACAAATAAGGTCTTAGGAATTAGCCATATTTGGCATCTTAGGTAGAACATGAGAAAATCATGACCCGACTGCGCATGCAAAGTGGATAAGGTGCCAACCTAGTGACAGGTTGGCCTAGGAAGGAATATGCCCTATAATGGAATCTTCTAGAAGACCATCATGACAAGGAGTGGAGAGCTTAGGCCTAGAGGAGTATGAACCTATGGAGGACAACATTCAGACACTAGGCACCCGGATTTGAGGCCACAGAAGGATGAGTTTGCACTCGAGATGCCTATAAATACAAGTGCCTATAGAATAAAAGATATATAAAGAGATGAAGAGGAGCGAAGCTCTGAAAAATGTTGCAAAGGATTGGGTTGGGTAGATAAAACATATGATATGGATGTACCAAGGGCTTGGATGTTTAAATTTTTGATTTGAGAGTTAAAGGATAGGAATCTTGTTATGATGCATGACTTGATGCCTTTCTACAATGCTCTGTAATGAATATACTGAATGTAATAAGGTTATTGTTAGTGCATTATCACAACACCCCTGAATGACCTGGGTGTGAAGTGGGGCATTTGGTGTGATTGAAAAACATGGGACTATCTCTCAAGCTATGGGACTTGTAAAACTTGAGATGGACCTCCGAAGAAATTTGGTTCTTGCTTCCTAATCTAATCTACACCACAAGCTACTCTAGTGCAAGCATAACATAATATATCCTAATCTAACCATTCCAAGGGGATAGAGAGAGAGGGTGAAAGATCCTACACTAAGTGGTGATACACTAGAAAATGAAGTGGGTGAATCATAGATCCAACTTCTTGAAGTGGAGAGAGGTGAGCAGAGGGGAGGGTGGACAAGATGCACCACAGACCAGAGATAGATTTCACATAGAGCACCACTTCAAAACCCATTAAGCACATCTCCCAAAACCTACAACAAACATTAGAGTATGCACAGTATACCTATGACAATGAGAGGTAAGAAGAGACAACAAAATAAGCCAAGGATGGACAGATGCATCACGAAATAGATTTTATTGCTCCAAAATGTTACACAGTACATCATTAGTGGGAAAGAGGCAAGAAAACACGCCATTACAAATCCATGGGAGGAGGCTTAGACTCTACATTCTACCCTAAGGAAGAAAGAGAGAGGGGGAAGAGGAGAAACAACAACCAACCTCTTGAATATGCCCCTTCATTACAATATATAGGAAGAATAGGAGAGAGAGAGGAGGGAAGAATTTGAATCCTACTTCAACCTTGAGATATGCATTGAATCTTGCTTTGAAAGCTCAACTACCACCAATCAATGCCTCTTGTAAATCCACCCACAATATGTCAAGTCTATTGTTCCCTATGTCTGTTTTGTGTGTCAAAGAAGGAGAATGGCGGATCAAATCATCAAATCTAGGTAGTTGAAGAAATCAGATTCTGCATTAACGTCCTAGAAGACATTTTCCCATTTTTCACCTACTAAATCCTGCTAAGAATGATATTTTATGTTTCTATGGCATAGAGGGTGTCGAGACGTTTCCAAAAAGTCTTCTCCCACCTAAATCTAAGTTTCAATCAAAATATATGGCCATTTGAAGTTCCTCGGGTAGGGCGCTTAATATTTAAAGAGTTTGTCCATATAGGGTCCACGTGGCAACCTCGTGCATCTTGGAGATATGGCTCCTTCCTTATGCTCTTAAAACTATGCCAGAATGACATGTGGTAGCTTCCGTGAGCTATTGGGCTCCTTTGTATTTTTCCTGAGTCCCTTTTCTTGGCGGGCCAAAAGTTTGACCCTGGACACATGGAGGCTTGGCAGCGCTTGTTTGGAAACCCACCCCAAATTTTACCTTTGAATGTGCATCATGCTGACACTTGGCACCTTCCATCCTACCTCTGCTTTGACTATTCAACTCCTGACTCTTTGTCCCTTTTTTGAACTGGGACACGTGGAAGGTCTGTGCTCATTTGGAAACCCACTCAGGATTTTACCTTTGAAGGAGCATCGGGTTGACACGTGGAAGCCTCCGTAGGCTCTTGGAATTTTGAATGGCTGCTCCCACATTCTCAAGTGCCTAAACATGTGGTGAGCTAGTACTCATTTGGGGATCACCTTTTGAGTGCCTTTGAATGTGCATCATCGAGACACGTGGCACCTTCTGTTGCACCCTTATACTTAGTCGATTTTGGGCCCGTTCCATCCCACTTTTTAATTTGGACTACGTGGCGAGACCATGCTCATTTGGGCCTCCACTCTTTGGATTTATCCTTGAAGTAGCACCATTTGGACACTTGGCACCTTCCATTAATTTGAAGACTTTTCAATGGCTAGTGCAAATTTTGGGGCTCTAGACGCATGGAGGCTTGGTGCTTGTTTGAGTCTCCCTTTTGGATTCAATCTTTGGAGGTGTGTCATTTGGAAACTTGGTAGCATCCATTGTCTCCTCCATACTTAGTCATTTTTTCTTGTTCATTTTGAATCATTTGCAGAGCCCAAAGACTTGAGCCTTCACCATTTCTTTTCCTTTGAGCCTTTGGCTTCTGGGACACTATTTTCTTCTTTCCCCGATCATGCTTCTCCATACTAGACCCTTCCTTGTAACTTGTTCATTGGATTTGAAGCATGGGTTCATTTGATGGGACCATTTCTTGAATTTCTTCTGCCTAGGGTTGTGTTTGATCAATTTTTCTAGGGGAAAAATTGGGATAACAATTTGGTGACTCTTGGGGACATCTTCCTGCTAGATGGAGAGACCAGTGGCCTTAAAGCATCCATTGGACATGGAGTCACAATTAATGGCCTGATACTGACCCTTTTTCAAAATGGACTCTCTGATTTCCTACTTTTCTCGACCCTACTTGACCACGAGCTGCTCGTGCATCCACACTCTCAATTTTCATAAGAAATCTTGAAACAAGGCCTCTGAGAGTAGAAAATTGTTTTGACCTAGGGCTTTCATCTATCCCTGAATGGACTATTTCAAAACGGATTTAGTTGCTCTACATTTGTTTCTTTTTTGGAACTAGCAACTACTATAGACAACTATGGGTCTTTCTGCCATGAATACTGAAGAGCCTGGCCTTGGTCTGTCCTGAGAATGAACTGTTACAATGTTTACCTAGGGCACATTGAACTTCACAATGACATAAACTTGGAGCAAAAAACACAACAACAACACTATGTATAAAAAATCAAATCATACATGCCTCAAATGAGACATGCAGAGTGTGCTCAAGCACTTCTTCTGCTAAAAACAAAGTCTACTCCTACTCCTACACTAACCAGAGAGAAAGAAGCTAAACAAAACTTGCTACAAGCGGGAGAAGTAGCTTCCTTTTCTCAAAAAGGGCAGCCATGCAAATGATTTGACATTGAATATGGCTGCTTGTATGAGTGAAAAATTGACAATAAGTCGGTCCTCCACCCAAATCATCAAGGTATCTACATCAATGGAAAATAGCTCCTCAAGCTGATTTACATTGGACACTTGGAGGTGTTGATGGTGATCCTTGGTGCTTTGAAACTCATCCTCATGCCCTGAAGTGGTCATGACTAGTTTTGGCTTCTCTCTTGGCTCCAATGAAGTCAAGTACCTTATTGGGCATGTTTTGATCCTTTGGATGTGCCCCTTATTATGAAATTTAACTTCAAAAGTGGAGTCTTTTTATGGACCTTCTTGGATGGATGGTGTGAGAGAGATGATGACATCCTCTTTCCTTTTCTCTTCCTCCTCTTATGGAGAACATGGAAAATCAAGATCTTCCAACCTTGGTTCTAAAGGGCCATTATGGAATGCAGGTTGTTACACTTGAATATTATCATTCATGGAAATAGGTTCATGTACTTGGAAGGTGGAAGATGGAGGAAAAAATGATGTGATCTCCTCAGGATCCTCTTCATTAAAGATATTCAAATTATAATAGGCAGTTTGCCTCCTTGTTGTCTGTTGCATGTGCTCTACCTCCTTCATGGTGTCCTCTTGATCTACAACTTGCTCACCATGGTTCCCTTCATCTTCAAACATGAAGTTTGAAAGATCAAACTCCTCCTCAACATTAGAGATTGAAGGAGATGAAGTGGGAGGAAGAACTGAAGGTTCCTTTGTGGCCTGATCCTCACTTGGAGCCTCTGAAATTGTATGGTCCTCCTCCATCATGGGTTCATCAATCAAATCAGGCCCTTGAAATGAAATCAAAAAAATATTCAATGATGATTTCTTCATTGAATGGCCTCAACACTAATTTTATCTCTCCCAGTTGCTCCTCTTCAATGGGGCTTGGAGCTGATTGTTCCTCCTCTTTAATTGGTTGCAAGCTTGGATTAGATTAGAATTCTCTTCAGACAAGAGTTCCATTAGGTACAATGTATACAGAGAAAATAGACTGTTGATCTTCTTCCTCTTGTTCTTTCTCTTCTTCTGCTACAAACTCAGCCTCAGCCACCACTGGCTCTTCAACCTTGACCTCCTCTATTAGCTTGACCATCAAGGGGATATTTGTAAACCCAAATTTGGCAGCCCAACTCTTCATATTGTCTGTCATTTATTTTTTGTTGGGCTCCTCTTCTTGTTGTTCTCCTTGACTGGATTCTTGAGTCTCTTCCCAACATGGACTTGGGAAAACAAGAGGAGTGGTAGGTTGGGGTTCAACCAACTTTGCAATTGTTTTTGGTGGAGAGGGAGGTGGAACTTCTTGTTTTTGGAGGGAATGACTATTTGGGAAGGGAAAGGGTAGAAGAATTGAAATGAGATGGAAGACTAGGAGATGGAGAAAATAAATTAACACTTGGGGCAGCAAGTGAGGGGCTTGACTCATGACACTACTGAAATGATAAAGCTTGAGAAAGAGAAAATGAAGGATAGGGAGTTGGTGATTGACTTACCCATTGACAAGGTTGTCTCACACTTTTCTCATAAGCCTCAATGTCCTCAATCCACTGTGTAAGTTGAGGCAACACTTTAACCATGAAGTCAAGATTCTCTTGAGGGTTGTAATGTCTTAGAAAAGGGCCGACCCATGGACAAGGTGCCCTGCAACCAATCCTGAATGCCTTCATTTGTGATGTATCCCTGGAATACACCATGCTAGCCTCCATTCTTTGAATCTTCTCTAATAAACTAGCATTCTCCACATAGTTGTCACCATTGTAAGCATCCCCTTGTTCTTGACAAGCTCCATGGCCAAAATAATTTTGACCCTGCTCATATGGGTAAGCATAATGGTTTCGGATCTGATCATAATGTTGATCTGGAGGATTTGGGGAATACATTGGAGGCTGAATGCACTTTTGTATGTGTGAATTCCATGAAGGGAATGAATTCATGATCACACAACTTCATGAAATGGAAGAAAAATGGGAGATATGGAAAGAAAAGTTAATGAAGATGGGTGGAAATGGATGAAAAGGTCAACTTCATAGATGGGGTTGTTGACTAGATAGAGTCACCAGATGTGCTTGCATGTGCCTCAAAAGGCCGAACCTTAACAGGAACACAACAACCTACTAAGATGAAGTGGTAAGGTGCTTCAGACCTATCCCATTGGGCATGCCAAAACTATTAGTGTAGAATCATAACACCCCTGAATGGCCTAGGTGTGAAGTGGGGCATTCGGTGTGATTGCACAACATGGACCATCTCTCAAGCTATGGGACTTACAAAAATTAAGATGGACCTCTAGAGAAATTCGGTTATTGCTTCCTAATCTACCTGCCACAAGCTACTCCAGTGCATGCATAACCTAATCTATCCTAATCTAACCATTCAAGGGAACAAAAATAAAGAGAGGATGAAAGAGCCTATACTAAGTGGTGATACACAAGAAAAGGAAGTGGTTGAATCACATATATGACTTCCTGAAGTGGAGAGAGGTGAGCAGAGGGGAGGGTGGACAAGATGCACCACATACCAAAGATAGATTTCACACAGCAAGAATGACTTCAAAACCCATTAAGCACAACTCCCGAACTTGCAACAAACATCATAGTAGGCATAGTATACCCCTGCTGACGATGAGAGGTAAGAAGAGACAACAAAATAAGCCAAGGATGGACACATGCAACATGAAACAAATTTAATTGATCCAAAATGTTACACAAGTACATCATGATTAGGCAAGAGGAAAGAAAAATCCATTATAGAGCCATGGGAGGAGGCTTAGACTTTGCATTCTACCCTAAGGAAGAAAGAGAGAGGGGGAGAGGAGAAACAATGACCAACCTCTTGAATATGCCCCTTCATTACAATATATAGGAAGAATAGGAGAGAGAGGAGGGAAGAATTTGAATCCTGCTTTAACCACCTTGAGATATGCATTGAATCTTGCTTTGAAATCTCAACTACCACCAATCAATGCCTCTTGCAAATCCACCCACAATCTATCGAGTTTATTGTTCCCTATGTCTATTTTGTGTGTCGAAGAAGGAGAACGGTGGATCAAATCATCAAATCCAGGTAGTTGAAGAAATTAGATTCTACATTAATGTCTGGAAGAATTTTTCCCATTTTTCACCTACCAGATCCTGCTAAGAATGATATTTTATGTTTCCATGGTGTAGAGGGTGTTGAGACATTTCCAAAAAGTCTTCTCCCACCTAAATCTAAGTTTCCAATCAAAATATATGGCCATTTGAAGTTCCTCAGGTCAAATGCTTAATATTTAAAGAGTCTATCCATATAGGGTCCACGTGGCAGCCTCACACATCTTGGAGATATGGCTCCTTATGCTCTTAAAACTATGACATATTGACATGTGGTGGATTCCACAAGCTATTTGGGCTCCTTTGTATTTTTCCTGAGTCCCTTTGCTTGGCGGGCCAAAAGTCTAACCCTGGACACATGGAGGCTTGACACTTGTTTGGAAACCTACCCCAAATTTTACCTTTGAATGTACGTCATCTTTGACATTTGGCACCTTACGTCATCCTGCCTCTTCTTTGACTATTCAACTCCTAACTCTATCCTTTTTTGGACCTAGGACACGTGGAAGGTCTGCGCTCATTTGGAAACCCGCTTAGGATTTTACCTTTGAAGGAGTGTCGGGTTGACACATGGAAGCCTCTGCAAGCTCTTGGAATTTTGAGTGGTTGCTCCCACTTTCTCGGGCCCCTAAACACGTGGCAAGATGGCGCTCATTTAGGGATCACCTTTTACTCCATGCCTTTAAATGTGTGCCATCTAGACATGTGGCGCCTTCCGCTTCACCCTTATACTTAGTCGATTTTTGGCCCATTCGTCCCACTTTTTAATTTTGACTACATGGAAAGACCATCCTCACCATTTTGCTGCTCTTTGATTTATCCTTAAAGTAGCACCATTTGGACACTTGGCACCTTCCTTTGAGTCAAAGACTTTTCAATGGATGATGTAACTTTTGGGGCTCTACTGGACACGTGGAGGCTTGGCGCTTGTTATAGTCTCCCTTTTGGATTCAATCCTTGGAGGTGTGTGTAATTTGGACACTTGGCAAAGCATTCGTTTTCTCCTCCATACTTAGTTGTTTTTGGTTCTCATTGAATCATTTGTAGAGCCTGAAGACTTTGAGCCTTCTTTGTTTCTTTTCCTTTGAGCCTCTGGCTTCTTCAACACTATTTTCTTCTTTCCCCGATCATGCTTCTCCATATTAGACCCTATCCGTAACATGTTCATTAAATTTGAAGCATGGGTTTGTTCGACAGGACTATTTCTTGAATTTCTTCATGTCTAGGGTTGTGTTTGATCAATTTTCTGGAGGAAAATTTGTGATAACAATTACTAGTTTATATGAATATGATCAGTAATGATTCTAGTGCATTTACATATCTTCATGGTTCTGTTTTATGCATGTTTATGGAATGAGTTTGAATCCTTATACATTTCCCTTTCTATTTTGATTCAGTTCTTAATCTGTTAAGTAATTTTCTATCTCGAGATGACTACACTTGATCTAGAAGTTGTTAGATCTCTATGATGATATATATCTCATTTCCACTCACTTCCTTTAAGTTCACATCATAGATGAGGTTTTCCCACTCAAATCAAATAAAAGAGAGACTCGGCACTTTCGCACATGCCTCGGGTGAGTGCCTGAGCCCTATTTGGGTGATAGGTCGACATGCATGGGGTTCCCTTGTTCTTGGTGGGTGTAAAAATGACTACATCTTAGTTCCATTTTGGGACCTCTTTTTGAATTTGTAGTGGGAAATGGCATACATCATGATCTATGTAATAAGTGATGACAAAGCGTTTAACTTTGGAAAGTGTTGAATCATGGTTCAAGAGCACGAAGGAAGAATTTTCTCAGAGATTTGAAAATGGACCTAATTTTGATCACGTAGATGGGTAGAAGAGAACCTCTGCCATGAGTTGTATGAATTTTTTTTCGTTGCTTTTTAGTAGAGTTGTATGAATGGTTCTCAACATATGCATCTAGATCAAGTTGGTGTTGAAGATTGCATGTGTGGACCGAAGAAGAATACTAGAATTTGTAGGATGCGAGATCGACATGGACTCATGCTATGGATTATTGGTGGAAAGGTGTGTTGGCCAGCTACACTCTAGAGTATGCTATTTCTACATATTCATGTCTAGAAATCACTTAGTTTGATTTTCTACGGAGTCAGAGGATTGTTTCTACATGCTATCCCTCTAGTAATGAAGATATTGATTATTACCTTGAGTTTAAAGGAATCTCTAATTATCGACTAAAGCTGTTTTGAGTCTTTGGGTGAGGAAGCTAGAGTGGAGGAAGATGGAAAACATTGCGACAGAGAAAGAAAGGTAGGAGAGATGACTCAAGTATAGTGAGGTGCATGAAAGGGAAATTTCTAGATAATGTGAGGTTACAAGTGTGATGTATATATGGAGGCAGACATTGTGGGAAGGATTTGAGGTTCACGCAGAGGAAGTGGAACCTGAGCAGTATTTTCTACCCCATCTTGGCAAGTGTGTAAGAGAGACCCCTTTAGCTTCTAATGAGTGTTCATCACATGGAGAGAGAAGATTCGTTGGCATGCATCTAAACCTACCTAGTGACTAGACCCTGGCGCTTGGTTTTCTAGATCAAGGAAGGAGTATTGCTTGACCCATTTGGTCTCAGTGGAAGTGACAGATCTATGCCTAGGAGATATAATTTCTCATTTCCCACTTCTATGGCTATGCATATTATTCCAGTATTTGGAGGAATTTTTGGACAAGGAGAAAATATACAAGGCTTGGGTAACACATCGGGGACTAGCATGGGATACACATATCCGGTAGTGGCACAATCTCACAGATGGATGGTAAACATTTAGTGGGATGTTGGGGACCTTAGGCATGACCACTTTAGGCTTGTTACTAGCTACTGGTGGATCTGGAGGTGGAACTGGTGGATCTAGGGGCATAGGACTTGGTGGATCTAGTGGATCCGGTGGAGGAGGAAACACCAGAGGAAACCAAGGAACTGGATCAGGAGGAAAAGGGCCCCAACCACCTCCTCAATTATTCTTTGAGATGTCTCTACATTTTCTAGATTACAGAGGTATTGAAGATGTTGCGGAGCATGTCCACAAGTATGAGTTGTTATGGTGCGCAAAGGGGATTACAACCCCAGAGCGGAAGGCGGCCGGTTTGCAATGAAATTGCAAGGGTGTGTGCATAGTTGGTATAGGATGTATGACCCCCATTAGATGGTGGTAGATTACACCATGTTTAAAAATTCCTTCCTAGTAGAATTCACATCCCTGAGTTTGAATAGAAGAGCATCAACACCCTTAAGGATATTTAAAGTGGAATGGAAGAGAGTGTACGGGAGTATCACGCATGGTTTAAGACTCTTCTGTCAAAATTTTCATATGAAATTCACCGTTCATAACATTCTCAATGGTTTTTGGAGAGTTGATAACCCATTTTAGAAGGGATTTATCTCATAAGACTTTTATAGACCCGCTAGGTGTTGGAAGCTGCCCTACGTGTTGAAGTTGTTGGTAGTGTTGACACTAGGGTAAGCCCATTCCTATAAACTCAAATAAGCTAGCTATGGCTAAGTAGTTGGAAAAATTATCTACAAACTCAGCTCATGAGACTCACAGTGGAATGTGGTGTACAAATTGTGAAGTATAAGGGTATACCAAAGATAGTTTCTCCCGAGAAGGCAGACGCATCATAGTAGTAGACTATGAGATTTTTCATGGGGACCATGATGCGATTAGATTTCCCTTATAACAACATGTAATTCAGAAGAATGTATCTTGCTAATGTAATATTTATACCTCTATAACCCATGATATTAAGGATTGTAGGCTTATTGATCAGATCCATGAGGCCATTGATCATTATGTGTGATAGACCAGCATTTCTAGTAGTTCTAAGGGTGATGATCACTTTGTTATATGGAGCACACGGATGAAGGAACACACAGAAGGGGATTCCGTGGAGGATTCCTAGGTCATGGTAACCACAGAGGAGGAAGAAGTGAGTTCCCACATGGAACTTATTTTAATTTTGGGTCTACAGACCACTACAAGCGTGAGTGCCTAGATTTGTTGCAGTCTTCATGGTGCGGGAAGAAGCACAAGTATGAGAGTACTACGATTTGTTTGAGCATATGAGTCGTAGCACCAAAAATACAAGGGTGCTGAAATGGTAAGCATAAAGAAGGCTGACACACAATGGATGCCATAGGTGACACGTGATGCAGGCTTGGAACATGTTATGGTAACAACAAGAGTAGAGGCCGTGTGTGTAAAGGAAATGCCATGGTAGAAGAACCTAGTTTCAAGGGAAAGAGTGATACATGGGAAGTACCCAGACCATGCACATCAAAAGTAGGTATATCAAGAAACCATGGACATCATTCGGAGTTTACAAGAATAAATCCAATGTCTAAAAGATTAGTCTAGGAGGGAGGAGCAAAGAAGGAAGGTCGAGTTTCCAAAAGATGACTGGATGAGGTCACGAAGTATGTAAAATTCTAAGGCAAGAGAATATTATTTCCTTTCTAGGAGCATGGTTGAGAGAGAAGGTACCATGTGCTAGAGAAGATTATGAGAGGTAGGTCTTACATGCAAACATTCCCCCTCATAGCCTTGACTATAATAGGAGATCACGTTAAATGCGGTCATAGATGGATGGCTCCTTAGTAATATCCTCACTGACACAGGTGCGGAGGTCAATGTTCTCACCTTGGATGCATGGAATCAAATGGGAAGACTTGCATTACATCCATCTTTGAATGTTTTGTATATGGCGATGAAAAAAGGAAATTCCCATCGGTGTCTTAAAGGATGCAACTATCACCATTCAAGGGGATAAGTTTACTAGGGACTTCGAAGTCTTGGTGCTCACCGAGGTAGACAATTTCCCAACACTACTTCGGCACCCATGGTGCTATAAGAACAATGTGGATCTTAGATTCAACAAGGGATACATAAGCTTTTAAATTGAGGAGGAATGGGTCATCATACCCTAGTTGATGGGAAATCAACACCCTATCTTGAACATTTGGGAGAAGAGTTCTTGGATAGAATATATGTTTTCTCAATCGGGAACTAGAGAAAATTCATCTTGTAACATCCCCATTTTAAGATACTAGAACAAGGGAATTTTATTTTTTTTTTTTATATAACATTCTCTGTTATGAATTATATAATTCAAACACACGTTCAAGTTTTAATAATTGTTCTCTGCCCAAACAACACAGTTTGGAACACACAATTTTCTTTTAAAACTAATGTTCCCCTGTTCACATATTTACAATATGGAACACACATTCAATGCCATTCAATCTTATACATGATTCTATATGCTCTGTAAATGACTCGAAGGACTTCCGATCTCCCATTTTCATGGCTCGAGTTTCAACGATCTTTCATTTCATGACTAAGCAACTACCAATCCTTCATGTTCGTTCATGCATAGTATATTATATATACAAGTTCTCTTAAGCTGTTTCAGTTATCGAAGTGATCCATTTAAGAAGCCTATCGAATATCATTCTTCGATATTCATCTAACATCTGCATCTTAAATTAAGTGATTAGGACAACACGCTGACCAGCACTTGCGATACTTTGGCCAAAGATTTTCACATGCTTTGCATGATCATATTCCTGGATGTGATACACACCAATGGAATACGTCCTTCACCTCACTTCACCTATTATCTAGAATGGTCTTTCCTGGTTCCTACCAGTCCTTTAAATTTAAAGTCAGATTCAAACTTCCAATTTCCAACTAGCAATATGAACGAATATAGGAAGGCACTCATGGTGACTAAAGATACGTAGACATATGGTGTCATTCCCCACGACTCCATGTGTCTAGTTATCTTTAGTCCTCCGGAGTCACTCCGTATACGTGATCATACTCCTATCCCCAGCCAAGAACTTCACATTCAGCCTATGTATTCTTGATGATTTAATTCGGGAGGGCATTGTAATATGTCAGCTATAACATTGTGTCGTCATGAAGACCCTGTCTTCATGAAGACACCGTGCTGTAGCTGGCATATGTCAATGTCCTATGGAATCCTCCCATCGAGAGTACACATCCTGCTCAAGTGATTTGGATATGATCTTAATATTTAAGATCAACTTTCAGTAACCATGCTGATCCTTTATCCTCATTCCCATTACAGTTGTATGTAGCTAAGAGAGACTAAATCTGTCTTCTAGCTTGCTATACATCTTCTCCTTCTTACCGAAGGGTTGCATTTTCCTACTTTTGGTTCTCTTCTTAATCATTGGATTAAGCGCACTCTATTCTTGATGGACGTGATAAGTTTAACCTATTAAACTTAACCAAGATTTTCACAATTGTAACTAAATTTAGAATTCAACTTATTAGGCGTCATTTAAACGAGGTCTAATTCCCAATAAATGTATTCATTTATTCTCCTTAACCTTACATAGTTAAGGTCCATTAGCTCTGGATATATTTATCCCATATCCCTTTCTAAATTTAACATATGAGGTTATTAATGGAGTTCAAAAACAAAGTTCGGTTACTCCTAAGTTAATTGATATTCCTTAGCTTCAAGCTAATCCTAAATACCTATCGGTTATGGAATCATATTCTTCCTAATCCTTTTTAATGTCAATTAAAAATTCATCTTTACCCAAGTATGAACTAATTGCACATTCAACTTAAAAGTTGCATTTAGGTAAGAATAGATATCGATTCCTTTTTAACATCCATCCAAGGACAATTAAATAAATCCAAATCAAGAAATAACATTATATTTCCAATTTAATCAACAATATCAAACTGATATAGTTATTAAAATATCACACTTGTATTTGTATTCATCAATCCATTTCATAATCCATACATTTCCAATCCAGTAATTTGGACTTTGTTTATATAAAACATCATTACAACTCATAGATAGAAGAATGTACTTTCTTCTTTTCATAATTCCTCGTAGAGGAATAATAACTAATAAATACAATTCATCTTCAAATAATCAAAAGAAGCATCAGGAAAACAGCCATGTCTTCATTCTATCAAATTCCATTTGTAAAATTACTTACATGGGTCGATTGATGAAGTGAGCATATTAAGAACTTGTCATTAAAATGAGGTGCTTCAATTAACTGTCTCAATAAAAGAACCCTGCTTTTATGAAACGACAGTATGAACATCAATCAAGAATTAAGCATCAAAAGAATGGACAGCATAACAACTGAACCATCAAAATACCATCCCAATCAGCCAAAGAATTGTTGTCCTATTTCCCACATAACCATGCAAGACGCAATTTCCTCCAACAGTTCCAGATTACAACATTTGTAAGAACTAGGAATATAAGTAACATACTGCTGTTATAACATAACTGTTATCCTTTCCATTCCTTTCATTAGTAATAAATGCAAAGGATAGAACTAACTGAAATGTAAACCAATTACTTCCCTTTCAGTTCATGCATCTCATTTGATTCCAAGCAATCAAGTACAGACGAGAAAGCAAACAACAATAAATATAGTTGCTCATACCCAAGCAATACAAAATTCGTTCTTAAACGATTACAGATTTCCAACTGTATGAAAAGAGAAAAGATCATTTTTCCAGGTTATCCATCCACATTCCTATTTCTTTCCTCATGATTGTCCTAAAAATTGAATCAATCGAGACACAAATCAAGATAATGATTCAGAGTGAAACTTACAAAATCCATTCGGAATTCACTTTCAATAAAGAAGAATAATTTCATTCATAATCAACTTTAAACGAAATAAGGATGAATTTATCATCGTCCTTATCAATACTTCATTTAAATCAGGCTCATACGAATACCCAAAACAGGTTAGTACAACATCATATTCATCATAGAACAAGCAGTATAAGGATGCATACTATGTACTTGCTGTACTAGAAGATTCCATACTTCTTTCACTGTATTTTTAACCAAATAAACAGTTATACAATCACGCAATCACTTATTCATATGACCTTCTATATCCATGAACGCATACAGTTCATAATAACAATTTGCACATTGTTGTTACCTACAGCAAGACCAAATCATATGCACAGTAAAGCTTCCAATGCTATTTCCAGAATTCAAACATAGCAAAAAGAGAAGAATTCATTCCTTTAACTATTCAAATAAGAAAACAACCATTTTCTTCAAACTCAACCATAACTACTTAGGTCGATTTCATTTCTTAATAAATGATTGTGCAAAATCAGAATCCACATGAAACAATTTCAATATTCCGTTTGTATGCGAGAAAAACACATCACTCAGGAAATTAATCAAAATATCACTGTCATTTCCATCAATCCGAATCCAAGTGATCAAAGAAACCCAAATTCTTGTTTCTTTCAAATCGAAAACAACAGAAAGAAGAAGAATTCATTTCCCTATAATTTCATTAAGAAACGATCATTTTGCCAGAATGAAATAAAAACACCCAAATTATGTTTATCTAAGCATGACAGCTCAACTTATAAAGATAACAGAACAATCGTTCACATTGAAAAGCAAACTCACATAGCACAGTTTCAATCCAATATACCACAAACAATGAATATCAATTCGAGTTCTATCTCGATCAACAATTAATTCCAAAAACAACATTCTCCTTTTTCTTAATGAGATACAGAACTCAAAATATAATATTCATATATCAATACCTCTGTCAAGGCAAACCCGCATAGGGTATTAAATATATAAGCTTGGTACAGTCAAGACAGACTCAAGCAGCAAACCAAATTTCTATATTTTTCCATTTACTTGTACAGAAATACAAGCCGAGTTGGTAATCGTGACAACAGTCTGAACAGGAAGACCGAACAGCATCAATAAAACACAACAAAATCATCCTATCCTCACAGCAAGGAGAAACACCATTCATTAATAAGTTCAGAAGGAAAAACAGTTAACTTTTCCTACTTTCACGAATACCCAAAACGTATTCGTTCATTTCTTATGCAAGAAAAAGGAACAACAATAAAAATATTACCATTACTTCCTTCAAATCGAGTTCATAAGCTCAAATAAAACCCAAATGCTATTTCCATCAAAATCCAAAACAGCAGAAGGAAAAGGATCTTATTTCCTTTTTAAAGATTTCAGTATAGAAACAACATCAAACAACTCGCACATCCTGTACAGTTTTTATCACTTAAATTCATATAGCAAAAGAACAATTGCTCAACACTGAAAGACAACTCCTACTGTCTGTATAGATTTCATCATTCAAGTTCATATAACAAAAGAATGATTGCACAGCAATGAGAACAACTCATACTGCTTGTACCGTTTTCATATAAACATTATCAGAGAAAAATACCCATTTCGAATTCTCAAAACTGTCAAACAAACCCACACAGCAAGTTCGTATTTCCTACTCCAATTCATGCAAAGACAGATCAAACACAACAGCAAGAAACGATTCCACCCATATCATTTCAAACAATGACAACAAAATCGAATAAACCCAAAACCCAAGAGCAGGGTTGTTTTAATGAGACGCTTAAGTAAAGCAAGTGTTTTAAAGAGAAGGGCTTAACATGCCTACAATTTCTTCCTCGAAACTCGAAGAAAACCACGTCTACAAAAGGTGTTTCCTTCCACGGCGGTGATAGCACGAGCTTCCCAACAATCACCTTCCTCTGAGGCTCAAAGAATGACCTCCGATTTCCAAAGAAGTAGTGATAAAACCCAAATGAAAGCTGGTTTCAATTTAACCAAGCAAAACCAAATGCGAGTAACTTCTCAAAAACCCGAGCAAACACAATAAACAATCAAAATTTCCTCCAAACTCTTTCCAAGGTGGACTGGTCATGAAGACTAAAAAAATTAAATACATTAAAGGCTCTGCCTTTTCCTATTTTCTCATGCCACCGCCGACTTGGGTTGGCGAACCATCAAATTCGAATTTTGCATGCAAAACCAAATTTAGTTCCATGACCACTAGATACCTCTAGATTTTTCTCTGTTCCTTAACCGACACTATCCACGTAAGGACTTCACATTAATTCCATTAAACACCCTTCATCCTTATCCTTTCCCATGGGTCTGTGCGTCCCCTTCTAGGTTAGGATTAGTTTAGGATTCATATTAGTGTTCGACCTAGGTCATAGCCTAGTCTTTAGGTTAATAGAACTTAGGTCTATTTTCACCTTTTATATAATTTAAAAATCCACTTAGGATAGTAGTTTTAGGATGTAAGGTAGAACTTAGGGTTAGATTAGGATCTAATTCCCTCTAACATCTAACACATAACAAATCAACTTCCAGTCAAGTCTTCCCGACTGACTTCCAATTTCAACACTGTACAGGACATTCTGTCCCATGTTAACATGCCTGAGCCACCCGTATCCCGACATTCCTCGCCTTACGGGGTCTCACGTTACGACAGTGTATGGTTCATGAATCGAACCCTTTTCCATTGGCATCTACGTGCCAACTGTTCATACCTGTAATCAGGTGCTGCACATTTATATCAACCTTCAATTCAGTTCAAGAGTAAATCGACAAAGCGATTACAAGAAGGCCACAACATAAAGAGTTCAGCAAGCATACGACAATTTGTTGTCACATCAGCAAACACACAAGTAACAATAACTACTGTCCCATGCAAATAAATTATAGTATGCAAGAATCTAGATTAGCAACACATTCCCTTAAGATCAAAATATATATCTTAACATGTTTTCCTTCATTTCAGCAGTTACAACATCAAGAAAGTAATTACCAAGATAACTTACAAAAATCAGGGCGTTACACATCCTATAGAGGGAGTTATCCGGTTTGAGGATGCTCAGTCCTAAATTACACCACTAGTATAACATGTGAAAAATAGGTGCATGGAACCTATGAGTTAATCAGATGGCATTTGAGGGGATTGGTGACAAAGGCGCATACGATCGGCACCTAGGAGGAAAGGAGATACCTAAGTACTCATGAGGAGCCTTCCCTGAGGTGTTTTTCTAGGAGATGGAAGCTTAGTGGAAGGAGGAAAATGAATGAAGGGGGATGTTAAGGTACGTCCTACTCATAAATTCTACATGCTAGTGGGTGACACATCAGGATAACCTCTTGGAATGATGCAAGGTGAAAATTTATTTCTCCATAAGATTTTGTAGAAGCAATGCACCAACAACTATAAAAGAATACCATGGTAAGGAGACTACTTCCTTCCATATCCAAGCATGTGAGACAGCCTGGATGGGAAACGCAGAAGCATTACCACCTTCATTATGGGTTCACAAGTTATACTCCACCTTGTAAGGTTGTGCACGCACGTGGTATATCCACTTAGAGATGTGTCACCAAACTGGTAATTGGTAAGAATTGGTGGTTGACCTCATTCAAATATTTGAGTACTAGAGTATAAATCCATCAAGTACATAAGGCATTTTAGGCTCTCAAACACCTTATATAAGGGGATAGTGCTATATTGGAAGAGAGAATACAAGATTTTCTACAAGAACCTATCCTGGAGGCACACTTTGAGGAAGAAGAAATAGAAGAGATACAACTTGAGCACATGTGTTTGGGAAAATAAAAAAGAAATATGGTGTATGTTATTGATGGAGAAGAAATGGAAAACTTAGATGTTGACCATTCTATGGGGACGCGTGAGGTGTTAGAAAGTGTTGATGAACATGCATGCACCTATCATGAACCTTTAAGGATAAAGAATGTTAACATCAGCTCAAAAGAGGAACCTAAAGAGGATATCATCAGAGATTATTGGTTAGAGAAATAAGTCTCTAAGATCATTGATCTTTTACATGAGTTTGAGGATTTATTCCCACACGGGTATCATGAGCTTAAAGGCATCCACCATTCCTTGGGGGAGATGAGGATAAAGCTAAAGGAAGGTATGTGCCCAGTCAGGAAAAGACCATACCGGATGAATCCTAACCTACGCGTGAGGGTCAAAGAAGAAATAGATAAGATGATAACATCGGGCATTATTGAAGCTGTTGAAGAGTCAGAATGGATAAGTCTAATGGTAATTAGCATCAAGAAGGATGGAAGGATAAGGATCTGTGTTGATTACAGGGACCTGAATGTAGTATGTATCATTGATCCTTTCCCAACCCCATTTACTAAAGAAATCTTAGAGGGAGTGGTAGGGCGTGAGGTCTATTCTTTCACAGATGGATTCTTGGGCTATCACCAGGTAAGGATTGCAAACGAGGACCAAACGAAGATGAATTTCTCCTTGAGTGGGGTTTTTTTCCTATATAGTCATGTTGTTTGGGTTGAATAATGCACCTATTGTGTTCTCACACATTGTGGTACAAGCTTTCTAGGATTTCATCCATAAATTCCTTCAAGTCTACCTAGATGATTGGATAGTATATGGGTTAGTGAAGGACCATTATGACCACTTATGGCTGGTGTTTGAAATGTATCGGCAGTTGAGGATATCCCTTAACATTAAGAAATGTGTCTTTACTACCCCATTTGGAACATTATTGGGGCACATCATATGTAAGGAGGGCCTACTAGTAGATCCCACAAAAGTTGCAGTAATTGTGGGATTGAGGGAGCCTACTAGTCAAAGCATAGTGCGTGGATTTCTTGGGCATATGGGGTACTACAGAAGTTCATCAAGGGATATACCAAGATCTCTACACCTTTAGAAGAGTTACTTAGACATAAGAGTTCCTTTCATTGGGGAGAGGCGTAGCAGAAGGCATTTGACACTTTGAAGGATAGGCTTGTCACTGCACCCATACTACAATTCCCTTCTTGGGATAAGCCTTTCCATGTTCATGTGGATGCCTTAAGAACCGCCATTGGAGTAGTACTTGCACATCCTAGTGAAGGGATTGTTGATCATCCTTTGTGCTTTACAAGCAAGAAATTGACACCAGCAGAGCAAAATTATACTACAACTAAGCACAAGACCTTTGCCAATGATCTACATGGTTCACAAGTTAAGACAATATTTGACAACCCCTTTTATATTTTACACTGACCATATGGAATTGAAATACTTGGTGAACAAGCCCATTCTACAAGGACACATATGTCGGTGGGTACTATTGTTCCAAGAATTTGAGTTCACGGTGGTTGTCAAACCGGAAAAAGTAATTCTAGACCTGATCATTTGTCTAAAATTGATTCAAGGAGGACGTGCAAAGCATTGAGGATACCATGCCAGATGCACAACTATTTATGCTATAGTGCGTGCCCTCAGACTTAGAATATATTGTAGTATTTCTCAAAATGGGTGTGGCACCAGTCGGAATGAAGGCCTTAGAGAAGAAGTTGGCCATACGCATCATGCCCTACATGCTAATTAGTGGAGATCTATACAAAATGGGTCGTGATGAGGTTCTACACCGATGCATATTAGAACATGAGTGCATTGCAATTATGGAAGAGGCGTATGGTGGGATTGCAGGAGGACACTATGTGGGAAATGCAACCACGTGGAAGATTCTACTTATAGGGCTTTGGTGGGAGACCATTTATCAAGATTGCATTGAGTTTTACAAGGCATGTGACCATTTCCAGTGCCTTGGAAAACCTATAAAACATGATGAAATCCCTTGCGACCAATAGCTAGCACGAAACCATTTTAGAAGTGGGCTATCGAATTTGTGAGAAAAATCTCGCCAATGGCACGAAGAAGGGTGGTTCATGGTATATCCTCGCTTACACTATTTATTTAACAAGGTGGGTAGAGGTAGCATCTACAAAGGATTGTACAAACGGCTAATGTTGCTATATTTTTATGGGAAAACATAATCAACAGGTATGGATTCCCATTAAGTTTGACAAGTGATAGAGGTATGCACTTCCTCAATGTAATGGTTAGGATTTTTTTATCAGAATTCATGGTGGCCCACCACAAAACTACCCCCTATCACCCTCAAACAAATGGGGCTATTTGAGAGGTTTAACAAAATACTTAGTCACACATTGACTAAGATATGTGATGTTGGTAGATAGGATTGGGATGACAAAGTATCAGCCATTCTTTAGGCATCTCAAACAACCTACAAGAGGTTTAGTAAGGCCACTCCATTTTGATGGTGTTTGGTATGGAAGTTGTACTTTCAATTTAATTTATGTTACCTTCACGCTGCATATAGAGTGCGCGGGAGGGATAGATGATGAAAAAGCATTGGAAGAAAGAATTGATAGGTTAATGCAACTAGATGAAAGACAATCACTCGCTAGGTGGAGCTAAAAAAATAAAAAAGCAAAATAAAATACATGGCATGATCATCACATTAAGAACAAGAAGTTTAAGGTTGGGAAGATGGTGCTATTATATGATTCCAAGTTTCGTGCCATCTTGGGAAGTTAAAGTTACATTGGTTGGGTCCCAACATCATCTCATACATCCTTGATTTAGGTGTGTGCTAGTTGCAAATCTTGGATGGGAGGAGATTTCCAAGACACTTCAATGGGAGTAGGTTGAAGCCCCTGTAAATAAATCTTCTTGGTTTTTGTAATAAGGTATTATTGCCAATTAGTTTAGGATTTCCTTTATTGCATGTTCCTTTTATTGTGTTTTCCTTTCTCATTGTTGTTTTGTTTTGTGCCTTGGGCACCGAGTAACCTCATTACTTTTTAAAGGTTGTGAATTTCACAAAGGAACACACCTCATTTTAGTGTGGGGTAGAATAAGGTGGAAGAAATTACAATTTATGAAGCACTAGGAAGGATGGCATTGGAAATCCTAGTTAAATGGCCCTATGAAGGAAGTGCATTCAAGGATAGGTGAAAAAGTATGGTTCGTGTCGGGATAAGGCTACATTGTGGATCCACATATAAGATAAGAAGAAGAAAATACGTAACATGAGGTAGGTGAGAGAAAAAATCATGACAGAAGAAGTTCCTTCGTCACTGGTTATGTGCACACAAGAGTCTCTTGTCAAGATGGATTGGTTGTGCACCAGAAGGTTTGAGAATTATCAAGGTTGGGCGCATGAGTTAAGGTGCTAAAGATGGGTTTGTTTGAAAAATATGCATTAAGTGTTAAAGTATGGTGGTAGGTGAAGTGGCATTTAATGCTAAAAGTGAGAAAAACTATAAATAGAAGGTTGGGCACTTCATTATTTACTTTGCAAATACGAAGAGGAAGAGCTTTTGTGAACTAGGGTTTCCAGAGTTGATCCGTGTGAAGAAAAATTGGAGGAATTTAACTAGTGACTAGTTTGGATCTGCAAACCAGGAGGGAAGTAATTCATGGGTGTGGGAAGAGTTGTGGAGAAGCATCATCTTGTGAAAATATATTCCAGATAGGGTTTTACAACTAGGGCATAGATTAAAAAAGAGTATTCTTCACAGGTTTGAGATTTGAACTTGGAAAGGATAGAAGAGCAGAGCTAGGAAGAGAAGTTGAAGTGATAACTCAAGTAATGACACCTAAGAAACCAACAATAACACCTAAAAGGGAAAGGGAAAGGGAAAACAACAAGAGATTACCACAAGTACCAATGAGGAATGGTATGTAGAAATGCAGTACCTAGATGGGGTTTTACTTGGGATGGAATGGGAATCCCACTTAAGAAAAATGACAAGTAAGTTATTAAAATCATCACATGAATGTGATTGAAAAGGAAATGGAATTGGATTTAGTGTGGTGACTAACCAGAGAACACCTGAGGGGTTACCAATTTATAGCGATGAAGTTAAGGTGAAGTTAGAGAAGGTAGGATTATTACAACTCTATGAGTTTCCCTACTTCGGAAATCCAGAGTGCCTCTATCAGTGGCTAATGTCACGTGTACATGAAGACCATTTCACTTTGTGGGGTGCAAGATGCACATAACCCCTCAAATAAGTTCAAGATTCACAGGCCTTATTTGTGAGGGAGAAATCTTAGAGGACAACCTGTGTGACAAGGAAGCAATTAAGGGAACACTGGCCATGTATGCATACAAAACGGGGTCAAGGTACTTTGATATCATAGATATCCAAGACCCAGTGATGAGAATGGTCATGCACATGATAAAAAAACTCAACGTGCAAGAAAGATGGACACAGGTAAACAAGTCCTAGTTGAATGTTTGTAGAAGAATATCATAGGGCACCATCTACAATTTGTCTGCATACATTGCAGATGAAATTATCACTAATGCACAGGAAGGAGATAAGATTCTCTTTGGTAATGTCCTCTTAACCATTGTGTTTTCAGAGATTGGAGTACCAGATACAGTAGACAAGTTTGTTTGGGAGTACCCAAAGGAAGACATATCGCCTACAAAATGATTTTAGAAATGTACTTGTGATAGCATGACATCCATTCACAAGGAACATCTTGAAAATTGGTATACGTGTTTAAGGAATGCGTTCGGGGTAGAATGGAGAATACCAAAACAACTACCAAAGCACTTATAGTAGGACAAGGTGAGTTCGTTGTATACCAACACTTTTATATGGGTAGGTTCAAGTTGACTGATGAAACCATGAGCCCATGGTGCAAGCTCCCATTTGCCTTCATATTTCAATACTTCCATGTGGGAGTTAACAGATTCAAGGAGTCCAAGAAGTTAAAGTTTGACCTTAGTGAGGTGGACTGGAACCATAGGGAGATGCGCAGGACATTGGTCTACCCCAACAAGTGTTCATAGGTGGAAAATTATATGTTGCATGAAGTCCAAATGGTGAAACCCTTGACTCTACCCATTGTGGGGAGGTCCACAGTGTGATTATACCTTCACATAAGGCCTAATTTTGAGAAGGGCATTTATCTTGAAAGTGAAGTATCTATACTTGAGGACCCAATAGGTAGGAAGAAGCCCACACCTAGACAGAAGGAAAAAGAAATGTAGAAAAAGGCACCAAGTGCCCAAGATACACATGCAATAGGCACCCCAAGAAGAAGTGCTAGAACAAGTACTTACATGTGTAGGAAGAGGTCCCTAGTCAAATAGGATGCACCAGAATAGGAAAATATTATCGCAGAGGAGAAATCACTAGAGAAGGAGAAAGAGAAATCTAAATCTCTTATACTAGAATCTTGATTAGGAAGAAACAAAAGGTGATGGAGGAAGCTGATTTGGAGGAAACAAAGAGCTTGGAGAAATACATGGGTGAGAGGGATGACAATGAAGAAGATGATCTTGAAGGGGACCAAGAACCACTTGTTTTCAGTGTGCATGATTTGGAAGAAGAGGGAAAAGAAGAATAACATTAGTTCCTTTCCATGCGGTGCAAGGGTAGCCAAGAGGAGGAAGGCACCTAGAACATGGGAAGAAGTGAAGAGGTTGGCGCATAGGATCAGAAAACTCCAAGCCTCACGAAGGAGAAAATAAATGAGGTGGTGAAAGAGAAGCAACAAAAATCATTGAATCCTTGGTAGAACAAGAATTGGAGCACACGATTTGATATAGTGATGGAAGAAGATAAGGAAGAAAGTGTAGGGAAAGATCATGGTAGCGTGGGAGGCCCTAGTTTATTGGTAAATGTTCCTAAGGGCACGCATAAAGGGGAAAGTGCATGGAGATCCAGAGGCATGGAATGAGCTACATTAATGATCCCAGTAAAGTGTTGTGCACGTGCTTCCAAAGCACAGTCCCAACAAATAAACTCTTATAAATGAAGTCATTTGATGAAGAAGGTGCATACCCTTGGATGAGGAAGATGCTATCTTGGGAAATTGAGTCCCACATTGATGAGCCATATTTTGAGATAAGCCAGGGGGCACTAATGAAAATGCCTAAGTCAAAACGATACAACCCCTTGGTAAATGCTCAGTAGCTTTCAGATGAGAAGTTATGTAACATGCTTAACAAGGTCTCAGTTGAGGTTGAAGCTAGGCTCTTTCAACAAAATAACAGGGTAAAATTTCTAGAAGCAAAACTAGAAAATAAGGAGGAAGAGCTAGAAGAGAAGGCCAAGGATTTAAAGCAGGAGGAGTTAATTAGCACTTAGCTAAAGTGTGAACTTAGGGAAGAAAAGGAAAGGGTGTGCGAAGTACATAAGAAGGTAGAATCCATCACAGATGCCATTATGTTGAAGCATCTAGACTTAACTATGCTTGCACAAAATTATGGATCTTCCCTTGAGTCCCTTGAGTGCCTTGAATACTTAACACGCATCCTCACCATGGAGAGGAAACCTCTAGCCTTAGAATCCATGGAAGAAGTAGCAATGCGCTTGGAGAAGGAGGAAAAATTAAAGGTAGTAGAAATCATGGCTAAATATAGAAAATTCCTTATTGATGTAAAGATTGCTTTGCCCACCGCTAAGGCCGCATATGAAAACTACGCAGATATAGATAAAGTGGTGAGTATTCTGGTCGCCAACTATGAAGAAGATCTTAAAGAGTTCCAAGAAAAGAAAAAAGAGAATAGAGTAGAGCGGGATAGAAACCTGGTGAGGTTGAAAAGAAGTTAGAAGCTATTGAGGCCCTAAGGGGTACAATCAAGAACTAGCTAAAGGAGCTATACCCACATATTACTAGAAGGATGGACACGCTTGAGGACGTGGGCAAGGAGTTGGAAAAAAATTTTGACACTATGAATGCTCAAGGAGATGGACTGGGTTTTGGGGAGGTAAGCACCCTAGTCGGCGACCTCTGCCAGAGAGCACAAAATGAAGTCGATGCCTAGAACAAGTTGGAGGCCGACTTGCAAAAATATTTTCCTATCTTGTTGTAATAATGCCATCACTTCCCCATTCTTTCTTCTTTTCCAAATTCTTCATTCCCTTATTCTTTTTCCAAGACGTTAAGTGTATTGTGATTACTTATTCATTGGAGAAGTGTTCTGTGGGTGTAGAACAGGTATAGTGTGGGGTAATGTTGGGCCCCTAAAATATTGGCTAAGTACACAAAGGTGCATGGGCACAAAAGGCCTAGGTTGAAGGATGGGCATGCAAGAAGAAGGTGTGCAAGGTAAGGTTCTAGGAGGGTTTTAGAAGGAGTCGTGTTATGCGTTGGAAAACAAGGTCTCGGGACTTAGCCATATTTGGCGTCTTAGGCGAACACAATAAAAGAATGACCCAACTGTGCATGTAGAGTGGATAAGGTGTTAACTGGTGACAGGTTGGCCTAGGAAGAAATATTCCATGTGATGGAAGCTTCTAGAAGACCATCATGACAAGGAGAGGAGAGCTTAGGACTAAAGGATCATGCACCCATGGAGGACCACATTCTGACACTTGGCGCCATATCTGAGGCCGTAGAAGGATGAGTATGCACTTTGTGATGGGTATAAATATAAGTTCCCACAAAAGAAAATATATATAGAGAGATGAAGAGGGAGCGGAGCTCTGTAGAAATGCTACAAAGGAACTTTGTTTGGGTTGGGTAGATAAAACATAAGAGATGGATGTACCAAGGGCTTGGATGTTTAAATTTTCATTTTGAGAGTTAAAGGATAGGAATCAGTTATGATGCATGACTTTGATTTGCCTTTCTGCAATGCTTTGTAATGAATCTAATGAATGTAATGAGGTTACCATTTTATATGAATATGATTAGTAATGATTCTGGTGCATTTACATATCTTCATGGTTTTGTTTTATGCATGTTTATGGAATGAGTCTGAATCCTTGTGCATTTCCCTTTCTATTTTGATTCAGTTCTTAATATGTTAAGTACTTTTCATCGGAATATGACGCAGCGATCTAGAAGTCATTATGAGCTCTATGATGCTTGCATGTCTCATTTCCACTCACTTCCTTTAAGTTTAGATCATAGATGATGTTTTCCCACTCAACTCACATAAAAGAGAGACTCGACACTGTGCATGTCTAGGTGAGCACCCAGTGCCCTTGGGTGATAGGATAGTGCGCATGGGGTTCCCTTGTTCTTGATGGGTGTAACAATGACTATATAAAGGAGTCTCTCTTTGTGAGTCATAAGCTATAAAAAACATATACAAATCAATATTAATCTACATGACCTGCAACATAATGAGACCCAAATAATAATCCAAGTGAACTTCCACAATTAGAAATAAAGTGTAAAGAGAAACTAACCTGCATAAAAGTCATGTGAGGCATGTTAGTAGCCTCGGTTCCCAGAGCAGATGATGACCGACCATGCTCCTACGTATAAAATACAAAAATATATTAATATGTACATTTACATATGAAACATTATAATAATAAAGTGCACAATCAAATGAAATTTGAAATTTAAGTATAACACTGAAACTTGTGTTTGTAACACACCTATCTATAGTAGCTAGCATGTCGATGCCGGATGTTTCCTTCTTTGGATCTTGCTATTTAAAATAAAATAAAAAATTATTTTTTACATGTATGTACATGACATACAATCAAATACACATATATTAAAATCTCAAACATGAATTAAACTATTGTATATATATATATATATATATATTAAATATTTATTTGACATTTACTTGTGAAATACCAATATCCTTTGCACCAGTTCTAAAAACATCTGCCATCATCTCATATAGAGAAAAGAAATCATGTCATCTAGTAAATGATGTCTCACCCATAGTGCATACGGCATCATATGATCCACAGTGGTGTGGTGCGCTAGAACTATCACCTCCACCAACATCACCAGATGTAATCTAGTCAATATGCTGGATCAGAGTGTCAGTGAGCTCCCTCAATGCATGTAGTGTGTCAATCTCACAACCTCCTTCACTTTAGGAGGGATAACTAAAAGAGTGGGGTTTTGGGCATGGGGGATCCTTGGTTAACCTACATGTGCACCAAGTCTACTCTGAAAGAGAGTGATCTCCTCACCCATAAAACCTAAAAAAGTCAAAATAATTTGGAACCTCATTAAGCACGGACTCACAATGTAATTTCTTCAAAAAATAGAGAGGAACCTCATTGTTGTTGCATGGTGGATAATAAAAAACCATCCACCATCGGTCCCAAAAATTGTTCTTGATTCGGTCATCATGGTACCAATGGATTGGGAATCGTTTGCAAGTAGGTGTGTGGGGGCATTGGTTCTTGGGTTGGTAAATAATGCACAAATGTGTTGTCTTCATAAAAAATTGTCATTTATGGCCACATATGATACTTTATCTACATACCTCAGCCTACTGATCACCTCTAAAGGTATTCCATCTGTCTATTTGGTTGCTTGTGGAGTCAACTTCACCAATCAATGTTTGCAATGTGTTGGCTAAAGTCATGCGAGATGAATTTGTGGCATGATTTTGTCTTATAGTCTAAATAAGGTTCTAAATGAAAATTTTATTTTGTTAGATTCTTCCAATGATATCAGCTTGTGTTACTACTAGTTCCGTGGGGATAGAAGGAGCCATAGGAAGCGGATCTATGTTTTTAGGAGGATTTTGAGGAATGGTTGAGGGTTTTGAGGATTTTTGGAGGGTTTTGAGGAATTTTGGAGGGTTTGAGGAATATTTCGATGGTTTACGGGATTATGAGCTTACCGAGCAACTAAAAAATAAAAAAAATTATACATAAACAAAAAAATTAAAAATCCATGAAAATCACAAAAATAACCTAAAATGCAAAAAAAAGATCAAAATTTAAGGCTTACCTCTTTTTCTTGGTGGCATGGTTGAAACTATCACAATCCATAAGTCGAAGAGAAATTTTTAGGGGTATTCAAAGTGTGAGTGCTAGAGGTCTAGGAGAAATCGTGGTTCGAAAGGGGAAATGGGGAAAATGAGGAGTCTCGGGTCTATTTTTTTGTCTCAAAGGACCACGATCACATTTTGAAATTACGAGTGCAATTTTAAAATGCACTCATGGTTTTAGGTTCATAAATCACCAAACCTATAAAAAAATTACGTGAGCACGGTTTAGAAACTACGATCATGGTACCTAAATTTCAGGTTTTTATGTCCACTTAATTGTCCACCAACTTGTTGCACTTACCCTATGCTCTTGTATTTATCATGTAAGGGCGCATGGCTATTATTAGCATATAGTATATTTTCAAAAAGGTGCATGGGCAGTGAATGGAAATTCCTCACCCCTATAAATATGTATTGATTTTCATGGTTTAGAGAGACCGAATATTGTTAGTGTTATGATGTGAGTTTGTGAGTGCGCATGAATATGCTGACTTTAATATGTATGTATGAAGCTTCTGTGTTTTAACATAATTAATATAATGGATCTTTGTGGCTAGATATTGATTATAGACACATTTGTGAATAGTTCTTATATGGTAAAGTTAATCTTGATTCTTGTTTGATTGTTCATGTTAATGGTTAAGATCTAGATCTAGTTATGTACTATTATATACTTAAACTATCATGTCATGGATCTCGAAACATTTGTATAATCATGTTAACTTCTGGAACAAGCTAACATAAAAGAGGAACCTAGTACCCTTGCGTGCTTTGGGTGAGTGCTCAGTTTAGGCTGAGTGATGTGCCAGTGTGCCTTAGGCTATTGGTGATAAAATCTAGGCTACATTTTGGTTCCATTTTTGAGACCTCTTTTTCAGTTTTATGTCGAGGATGTTGCATGATGAAGACGTACCGGTTGACCTTGGCTAGTATTGAAGAGTGGTTAGAAAATTTAGAGGAAGATTATGCTCACATATTTAGCATTGGACCTGATTTTAATGCACACGTGTGGGTTGAATAAAATTTGTATCACGAGATGTATGAGATGTTCTTTGCCATCTTTCCTATATAGTTGTATGAGTGGCTAGTTTCTTACACATCAAAGAGAAATTGGAGGCTTCACACACTTTTTTGACACAAGAATAATTCAAGGCTTTGTATGATGCAAATCTGACTTGGATGCACATTGTAGATCATTGGTGGAGTGGTGTTCTAAATAGATATATTCAGAGTATGTGGTTTCTACTTATTCTTGTCTAGAGGTTGTTGAGTTCCGGTTCTTATGAAAATATAGAGGATCTTATCTATGTGGTATTCCTTTATCGATTAAGATCTTGATTGTGAACCTAGATTTGGAACAATTTCCTCTGCTAGGTAAACCCCATCGCGTGTGGGGATAGGAGCAGGTGTGGTGAAAGATGGTAGACCTAGCTACATAAAGGAAGAGAGAAGAAATGTGGCTTAAGTTTAATGAGGCACATGAGAGGAATTTGGAGAAGTAAAGTGAAGTTGTGGAATGAATGACATTGTGGAGAGAGATGGCTCATGAAGGATTTGGAGCTCACATAGAGGATGTGGAGCCAGAGCATCTAGAACTCCCCATTTTGGAAAGCATGGTAGAGAACCCTCTTTAACCTCAGATGAGAGTGCATTGGTGGAAGCTACATGGACCGCAGGTGCACATTTGATCCCTCTTGATGACCTAGCCCTTATGCTTGGTTTTCCAGGTTCCTACGAATGATATCATTAAGCAAGCTAGTGTGGGTAGTAGAGTAATGACAGATAGAGTTAGTTTGTAGTCAAGTTTAGGAGTTAATCAGGTAGCTTATTCATCTATGGCATCCTAATATTCATCTATGTTATTTGGAGGTCAAGCTGGAGGTATGTTTTCTAGCACATCATCAGCACAAAATATGGGTGTGTAGAACATTGGCGTCACATCATCGGAAGTAGCACAACTTTATAGATTGTAGAAGTTGGTTTAACATAACTATTGAAACAAAAGAAAGTGCATCCTCTGGTGTAGTACCTACTACAGGACGGTCAGAAGGATCAGGAGTATTAGGGTGCTCAAGATCTAGTGGATTTTTTGGTTCATAGGGAAGAGGAAACACATGAGGTAATATAGGCTCTGGATCTGGTGAAAATAGTCTGCACTAGCCCCAAAAACATTAAATGGATATGTCTCTTCATATCCCAAGATATAAAGGAATAAAAGATGTAGTTGAGCATGTGCATATGTGTGAGATAATATGGCACGCGAAGGGGATTGCGACTCTAGATCGCAAGGAAATTCAATTTGTAACTACATTGCAAGGGTGGGAACATAGTTGGTTCATGAAATTTGATCCAAACTAGAATTGTGTAGACTATATTGTGCTACGTGATGCCTTCTTAGAATATTTTTATATACCTAAGTTTGAGCAGAAGATCATGGACGTTGAAAGATATGAAGCAAGGTATTACTAAGAGTGTTCAAGAGTACGATTTATGGTTCAAAACCCTTTTGTCAAAGTTATCTTATGAAATTCACCCGAGCCAACATGCTCAATGGTTTTTTCGGATGACTGGTCAAACCTTTCGAGAAGAACGCTCTCATGCAAGATGTATACATATCAACATGAGGCACTTGAAGTAGCATTATGTGTTAAGGAAATTGGGAGTGTAGACACAAGAGTTAGCCCATTTTGGAGGCTCAGATTGTAGTAATGGAAAAATAGTTAGAGAAATTATCAGCTAATTTAGCACATGAGATGCGTAGTGGAATTTAGTGCATAGATTATGAAGTAGAAGGACATAATAAGGATATTTTTCCTTGAAAATCAATGCACGCCATGTTGCTTGATCGTGAGATATTCCACTTGGATCATGATTCAAGTAGGTGCCCATTATTACAATGCATGATAAGGAAGAATATGTCATGTTACTGCAATATTTACATGTCTACCACTCATGATACTAAGAATTATAAGTTGATTGATCAGATTCATGATGCCATTGATACTGGTGTGCGATAGACTAGTGTTGCAAATAATTCTAAGGAACAAGGTGAGCATCATGAGCATAATCAAAATGAAGGGAACTCGTGGTGGTGGCTAGGGTAGAGGTCAAGGACATCATGAAGGATTTATAGGCTGAGGTTGCGGTGTTGGAAGGAATGAATTTCCATGAGGAGAATTTTATACATGTGGATCCCCTAATCATTACAAGTGTGAATTCCCTCATAACATTATTTGTTCTTTTTTGAAAATAACCACAACTATGAAGAATTCCTAGATTTGTATGAACACTTGAGTAAGAAGCACAAATAGGACAAGGGTGTGGGAATGGTTATAGTATAATGCATTGTGGAAGATCAGTGGATGCCAAAGTTATCACCTCGTCCTAAGTTGATACATGTGAAGGTCACTACACACACCGAGGTAGCGCGTTAGGGAAGTTCCAAAGAAGAAGCCTACCATTATAAAGGAGGAGGTACTACATGTAAAGTATCCATACCCTATGCATTAGAAGGAAGTTTATCAAGAAACCATGGAGGTGATTAGGAATTTATAGGGTGAGATACAATGTTTGAAAGAATAGTCACGGAAGTTAGAACAGAAGAAACAAATAAGTTTTCTCATATGGATATTTATGATCTATGGGAAGTTTACAAGATGCTTATGACAAGAAAACACCATTTTTTTATTGGGGGAATGGCTAAGGGAAAAAATTCCATGCACTAGAGTTGAACATGAAAGAAATACTTTTCATGCTAGCCTACCTCCTCATAGCTTAGATTATGCAAAGGAGATCACTCTAAATGTTATTGTTGGTGGGTTGCTTTTGAGTAACATACTCATTGATATAGGTGAAAAAGTGAACGTACTCACTTTGGATGCGTGGATTGAGATGGGGATACCACCAATACATCTATCTACAAATTTTTGTTTATGGAAAATAGAAATAAATCCACTCCCATTGGAGTCTTGAAAGATGTTACTATTACTATACAAGGGGCCAAGTTTACTGGGGACTTTGAGGTCTTGGTGCTTGCGAGGCAAATAGTTTTTCAGCACTACTTCGGTTCCCTTGGTGTTATGAAAACAATGTTGATATGCACTTTGGAAAAAGGATATATAAGTTTCAAGAACAAGGAAGAGCGCGTCATCATTCCTTTGATAGACAGGAAAGCTACACCATATGTAGAACCCTTAAGTGAAGAGTATTTGAAAAAAATCAATGTGTGCACCATTAGAGATCCCTAAGTCTTTGAACCATCAACGGAAGGAGTTATCTAATGTGATGATGCACAATCCATGAGTGATACTATAATTGTTTCATGTGATAACTAGGCACATAGCACTTATGAAATGGTTAGGTACGAAGTAAGGAGTGTAGTTATGTGCATAAGAGCCACGTTATGTTAGGAATTTAGTGATAACCGGTACAAGTACTTTGGTGAAGGAAATCCTAAAGTGTTCCTACACGCTATGGAATTTTAGTGGATAGATCAATTGAAAAGAAATAATATGCTAGTTTATGCTCTATATGACACCAACACATTGGTGGATAGTTCATAGGGATAATATCTTAGAGTGGTGGGTATTGAAAATCATCTTCTCTGCTAGATTTCTCTGGAGTAATGTGCCTACTCGAGATCTGTGAATGCCATGGTAAAGTCCTTATTCATCACCACTTTCAGCGGTGTGAGAGACTCTCGCTAGAGGGGAAGGAATATTTACCACCTTCTTTATGGGTGCATAAGCTCTACTACACCTTGCAAGGTTGTGCACGCATGATATGTCTATGTAGAATTTAATAAAAAGATAGGGAATTGGAAAGAATTGACTACAAGTATGATTCATACCTTTGACTATTTTTCCACTAAACCCCCTATGAATGAGGCATTACAAGTTATGAAGTGCATGAATATGGGAGATAGTGCAAAGACTAAGGAACTTATTCAGGAGTTACTAGGCGATTCAAACATAAGGGCTTGTTTTGAAGAGGAAGATACATATACATAATAACTTCATTGCATCTTCTTTGATAAAGAAAATGGCAAGGTGGTCTATTTATTTATGACGAAGAAGTGGAGAATCTAGATTTTAAGCATACAAAGGGTATACGCGAGGTATTAAATAGTGTAGATGAGAAGGTGCATGTCTACCATGAGCCAATGAAAACTAAGAAGGTTAACATTAGGATAGATGCTAAACCTAAGGAGGCCATCATTGGATATTATTGGTCTAACTCTGAGGTTTCTAAGATAATTGAGCTTTTGCGACTTCTCGAATTTTTCCTAGAGGCTATCATGAATTGAAAAGGTTACATGACTCTTTGGGAAAGATTAGAATAAAGTTAAAGGAAGGTGTGTACCCAGTTAGGAAGAGGCCTTACAGGATGAATCCTAATCTACACATCAAAGTTAAAGAAGAGATTGATAAGATCTTGAATTCGGAATTATTGAGCCTATTAAGGAGTTAGAGGGGTTTAGCCCTATGGTGATCGATATCAATAAATATGGAATAATAATAAAATTTTGGATTATAGGGAGTTGAATGTTGCTGTGTAATTGATCCCTTTCCCACACCATTTATAGAGAATATTTTGGAAGGCATTGCAGGGTGCGAGATCTACTCATTAAATGATGGTTTTTCTAGATATCATCAGGTAAGGATTGCTAAAGAGGATTAGGGAAAAGATAACTTTCACCACCAAATGGGGAATTTTTGCATACATGGTTATACCATTTGTTTTGAAGAATGCAAGCTGCTAGGTATTTTCACACATCGTTGTGCAAGCATTCGAGGACTTCATTCATAAATTCTTGCGGGTTTATTTGGATGATTAAATAGTGTATGGACTAATGAAGGATCTTTGTGATAATTTAAGGCTTATTTTTGATATATTCGGTAGTTGAGAATCTCCTTGAACATCAAGAAGTGATTTTTGGTACAAATTTTGTGACTTTTATTGTAAACATCGTCTATAAGGAAGTCTTGTTAGTGGATCCTACTAAGATTGTTGTTATTTTTATCTTAAAGGAACCTACTAACCAAAGTGAGGTGCATGGATTGTTAGGGCACACAAAATATTATAGGAATTTTATCAAAGGTTATCCTAATATTGTTGCGCCCTTAGAGGAATTATTGAAGAGTAAAGGAAAGTTTCATTGGGGTGAAGTGCAATAACATGCATTTGAGACATTGAAGGAAAGGATTACTACAACACCTATTCTACACTTTTCTTCATGGGCCAAACCTTTTCATGTGCATGTGGATGCCTCTGGCATGGCCATTGGTGTAGTATTATCCCATCCTAGAGAAGGTATTGTTGACCATCCTATTTCTTTTGCGAGAAGGAAATTAACACTAGCTTAAAAGAACTATACAACTACAAAGTGCATAAGTTTATGAACTACATAAGTTTAGAAAATACTTGCTGGAAATACCTTTTATTTTCTACACAAATCACATAGCATTAAATTAATTGGTGAACAATCCCGTTCTGTAGGGGTGCATATGCCATTGGATTATGTTATTTCAGAAATTTGATTTTACTGTGGTGGTTAAGCTAAGAAAGAGCAATTCTAGGACCAAATCATTTATCAAGGATTAATATAGGAGAGGACATGTAGAGAATTAAGGATACAATATAGATGAAAAACTATTTATATTGAACAATGCACCCTCTAAATTATAAGATATTATTGTATTTTTACGAACATGTGTGGTGCCTAAGGGAATGAAGAATATAGAGAAGAAGCAACTTGTTATACGCGCCACACCCTATATGTTGATCAGTGGAGACTTATATAAACTAGGTATGGATAAATTTTTACTTTGGGTGTGTACATGAGCATGAGAATAAAGATATTATAGAGGAGGCTCATGGTGGTATTGTAGGTAGACATTATGTAGGAGATGCCTCCACGCATAAGATTTTATTGGCTAGTTTGTGGTGGGAAACATTGTATAAGTATTGAAAGAATATTGTAAGGCATGTGACCAATGTCAATTCCTTGGAAATACTAGGAATATATATGAAATGCCTTTGAGGTATATTGCTAGTGTAGAACCTTTGAGAAGTGGGAAATTGAATTTTGGGTCCTATCTCACCACCCGCATGTAGGATTGGATTATGCTATATCATAACTTGTACAAATTATCTTACAAGGTGAGAAAAATTGGCACCTAAAAAGGATTACACGACATCTATAAAGAACAAGGTCTCTATGGGAAAACATCATCACAGGTATGGATTCTGTTGAGTTTGACATGTGATAGGGGTACTCATTTCGTTAATGAGTCCATCGGGATAATTTTTACAAAATTTATGGTTACACACCATAAAAAAACCCTCACCCTCGAGTTAATGGGCTGTTGAGGGATTTAATATGATATTGAGCCACACATTGACTAAAATTTGTGATGTTGGAAGGAAGGATTGGGATGATAAAGTCTCCGCTGTAATTTGGGCATACATGAAAACCTACAAGAGTTTGAATAAGGCCACACCTTTTTACTTGGTGTTTGGTGGGGAGGCTATTCTACTAGTGGAATTCATGCTACCTTCTCTACGTATTATGTGTATAAGAGGTTTGGTTTATGGAAAAGCACTTTAAGAGAACATTGATAAACTGATGCAGTTGGATGAGAGACGTACTATAGCACAATAGATTCAGAAGATAAAAAGGCTAGGTAGAAGGCATGGCATGATAGACATATTAAGGATAAGAATCTTGAAGTTGGACAAATGGTTCTTCTTTATGACTCAATTTTTTTGTGCCACCCTAGAAAGCTTAAAGTGCATTGGTTGGGACCATATATTGTGACTTATATACTTGATTTAGGCACTTTCCAGTTAGAGGCCTTTGGATGAGACATAGTTTCTGGTTACTTTAAAGGGAATATATTAAAGCCCTACTATAAATAATTATTCTTAGTGTTTGTACTAAGGTATTATTTCCATTAGATTTGTTTTCCTTCATGTTTTTCCTTTATATGTGCATCCTTTCATCCTTACAATGCTTTGTCAATTTAGTTCGAGTGTTATGTGTAATAAGCGCACTTACGTGCGGAAGCTAATTACTATCTAAGTGTTTTCATATGCACAGGACCACACATACCCTTAGTGTGGGGTGGATTATATATAGGGTACTTGGACCATATTTGAATGTTCTCTGAATATGGGTATGAATAGAGATATTGTGCAGGTGCTTGAAGTAAAGGTGCAGATAGAGAAATTTTTCTCATGATTAAAACCGCATATGGATGGATGGATGCATAGTGTAACACAAGGTAGGATGCAACAATAGAAACTAATTAGTGAAAGGTGTAGTGGATAGGTACTTTGGTGCATGAAGGCATGCGAAAGGAGGTATGTGTTTGAGGAGTAGTAGGTGTGCCAGAAGGTTATGACTATGGTGTGGAAGAATCACCTGGAAAAAGGAAAGAAATGCCAAGTTAATGTTGAGTATGGTGGTAGGTGGAGAGAAATAAATGAAAGAAATTTTTGAAAAGCTATATAAGGAGGTGTTGGAAAATCATTTTTACCTTTGTGATCAAGATAATTCAAGTGAGTTGAATTCAAGAGATCTAGCAAGTGAGTTTTGAAGTGTGGAGAGCTACGAACTAGTTAGATTTTTCATATTTGTGTAGAGGATATTACACACTATTTATTTTCTAGTTATTTTCATTGATGTCAAAGGAATTGATGAAAAATGGAGATTGCAATAAGATGCCTCTCAGGTGTTTTTCAAAGGTTCAAAGTGAATTCATGAGGTTTCAAGAAGACAGGGTCTTGGATGGTGAGTGAAAGTGTCATTTCAGGGTGGTTTTAGGTACCTAAAGTAGTGAAATAGGATGGTACATGTTAGAAAAATCATGAGATATGTGTTAAGAGAGCATCTACAACATGTATGAGTAAATGTTAAACTCATCTCAACTCTAGGAGTCATTTTTGTATGTTGGTCAGAAATAGTGTTGAGAACAAACAGTGTTCTAGCATGCAAATGAGATGGGATAGAAAAATGTAGACCTATTATTTTCTAGAAAATTTGGGAGATGATATAGGAAGGTTTCTTGATGCTTCATGCAAAATTTTAGGTCAAATTTAGGTCATTTTTTAAGTTATGTGAGTTTTGTAAAACATGCTTTTTGAAAAACTCATTCTGAGTTTCCTAGCTTCTTAGCTCTCAAAAAAAATTATACGCTCTCCTTTAAATAAATCATCAAAGATATTTTTGCATTAAAATGGCATAAAAATCATGAGAAAAAATAATTTTATCAAAAGGAGGTTTGGTTGAAAATTTATGAGAATTTTAGTGGAACATTTTATCTCTCTCCTAGGTTGTGCAACAAATTAATAAGAGAAAAGAAGATGAAACTGATATAAATGGTCTTGTTTGATCTCTTTAAAGTACTTTAAAGTTCATTTATGATGAGTTCTGGCTCGGAACGTGTTTTAGGGTCAATTCCCATGAAGTTGCATAAAGGAGTTCATATTTTTGGACCTTGTTTGAATGGTGCCTCAATGACACAAATTGAAGCCTTGAATTCTCAAGATTATCTACAAAGTGACATGTATCTCTCTACTAAAATACATGTAAGACAAGATTTTGTAAGTATTTAGTTATCGAATTCTATATAAGAAGTTGAATAAGCAATCTAATATAGCTTCAAATGATTGTGTCACATTTTAAGGAGTTTTGTTAGTCTTGAGGGTTGAAGAAAATTTGGTATGGTATAGTCACAAGTCAAGCATACAAATGATGTTAATATTATTTCATGAGAAGAAAGCATATATATAAGATATTCATGTCAAATTATTGTCATAATGTCTGTGAAGATGCATTTATTATACTTAAGAACTCCAGGGGTATAAAGGATTATGAATATCTAAATACCATGCTATAGACTTAGAATGTGATGTGAGTCTGCTTAAATGGATAGTACAAGTAAGAAGGCTTGAATCCTAAGATAGAGGAAACCAAGAGCACTAAGTGAATCAAGAAGAAACCTGATTTGGTCAAGTATGGAGGTCCTTAGAGTCAAAATCAAGATACAAAGGGCATCTAGAAAATAGATAAGAGCCAATAAAGTCAAGAATCCTCCAGCTAGAACAAGTGGGCTTAGTTAAATATAATGATGAATGCTAGTATGAAATAGGGTGCACATAGAAATTGCTATAAATAGCTTTGAGAAGGCTTGTGCTCATCAAATCTTGAAGACAAGCTATGATATCATATGTGCAAAAGAAATAAGGTTCAAAGAATCCTTTTTAAATGGTGACTAACATTATTTGACCTCTATTATAGTGTAAGTAAATGTTATAAAAGAATCACAATTCACCAAGACCACATCTAGTGAGGATTCAATTCTTGTGAAGTGTGATAGCCTTAACACTTTCATGTGACTATACAATCAATCTCCTTATCATGTCTTTATGTGATGAGGCTCAAGAGCAATAATGGAAGGTTTCAAGCTAAACAAACATTTGAGATGAAATATTTTTCCACTAACTTGAGTCACAACCCTTCAAATTTTCGAATTTCATCCATTATAGAGGATGTTATCATTCTTTGTTTGTGGCTCAAGTTTTCATAGTCTTTGTAACCCTAAACTAGGGTTGTATAAACATATTTTATCGAATATTAGTAACTAAGTAGTGAATATCCATAAAAATTTGAATATATCTCTCTGAAGGTTTTAACAATAAGATGCAAATGAAAATTTTGACTTTTATTGAGTTTGGAAGGATTTCTTCATAGCATAAGTTGTTGAGACTGTTTACAGTCAATTTGAAACATTACAACCACAGTTTGAGACTAGTTATTTGAATTTTTCATCAGTGATTCTCAAACGGCAATTGTAACACAAGTGTTTATGGTTTCTAAGTATATTGGAGACCTCAAGTGATCATGAATCTTCTCCCCGCCTTTCATTTTAATGAATTTCATCTCTTAAAGCTCAAAATAGGTACAAAGAATTCTAAAGCGATGTTGTCTCATTATTTCAATGAATGTATAGAAGTTTGAACCCAAGTCATCAGTAGAATATGATCTATAGAAGGTGAAAAAAAATTAGGAAACATGTTTGAGGTTTTGAACAAGATACATGGATTTATTTTTTGTATTGAACCTCAAATTCATATCTTCATGGTTTCATATAGAAGTTGAAGAGACATTATTCTTTGGTCGAGTACATTAAGAATCCCAAGTGTCTTAAAATAGTTACATGCTCTTGAAAGTCTTTATAATCTTTTGAAATAATATTAGAAGACACACTAGTTCATCTCAACTAATAGAAATGGTCAAAAGTCTATAAAATTCCAAACAAAGGGGGTAAGCTGAAGAGTTCGGTGAAATTATTCTTATTTTGGAATAAGTTCAAATTCTTCATGATTGGAATAAATGTATGTAGTGAAGAAGTTGAAGGTGTGATGGTTATTGATGATTGAAAAGTAGGATGCACATAGAGAAGTAAGAGTGAGGATGGTTGAAAGTATGATGTTCATATGAAGACTTTTAGAAGATGATGTTAAAAGATAAAGAATTTTTGAAGTAAAAGGATCTTGAAGGTTTTATGAGTATAGAAAAATAGTAGTAATATCAAAGAAGAATTTTGATGCATTTCAGTCTTCTCTCTGAAAAGGATGATTGTGGGTTCATGTGTAACACAAACCTGCAAATTAAATGAAAGTTGTCATCAAAGTATAGTATCAAAAGAAAAGGAAATGTGAACTTAAAAGAGTGTGAACTCGGGGATAGAAAATGAAAACTTAGATTGGGTGAACTTAGAATAGTGAGAGAGCTTAAACACAAGTGAATAGTACACTAAATTTGAAGTAAAGAACAAGCTGAAAGAAATCTGATTCTTGATTGATCGAAGTGTGCGGTGTGGGCGAGATGTGAAGATAGAAAGACTAGGATATGAAATAATAAAATCAGACTAGTAACATGTAAGTGATAAGGAGATAGATGCAGTATATTTTAAAGCTATGTAAAGGATGTTAATATGAGCATAGTAAGGTAGATTGAAAGAGAAAGATATAGATGTGTGATGAAAACAATTAATGACTTGGATGCATGATAGAAAGGATGGGTTGAATTGATAAACATGATAGAGAATGATCGGAGGGTGGCTAAGAAGTAGAGTTGAGTTGGAAAGTGAGCCTAGTATAACATAGAAATTATAATGGATTGTTGATCATACAAGAAGAAAATAAATTGGGAGTAGAATTAAGAAGCGAGAGTATATTGAAAATTTAGGGTCATCATTAGCTGTTGAAGATAATAACTCAAGAGTGACCAAATTGTTTGAACAAGTCTAAGTGGCAGCTTAGCAGTTGGGGAGTTGAAGCTTCCTTGTGAGTTGAATCTCACTAAATATTAGTAGAATTTGATTGAATTGTAGGGGGTTGAAGCCTCTAGATCAAGTAACAACTTGGTCAAATTGAGGAGTTGCAGCTCTAGATTGAGTTGAAGCTCAATCTTGAAACTATTGTAATATAAGTAGGACAAATTGGTCCTAAGCATAGTTCATAGTTTCAGTGGGTTTTCTTCCCATTTTGGGTTTCCCACATTAAACCTTGTGTCATTGTGTTCTCTCTTACAATTTTCTTGTGTGTGGGTTTATGGTTTTATCATATCATATTTAAGAAGGTAAATTGTGAAAATGTTGATTCCCTCCCCCTCTCGGTTATATAGTTTTCAACATGGGATTATTTGACGCTCCATTGGAGAAGGTTTTTGAGTGAGACAAAGGCATGTGGGAAGGAGAAATCAACTGTTAGGGTTCTGATTTGAGCTAGGGCATGCAAAATTGAGATAGGGCACACAGATTTAAGTTGTAGAGCTCAAATCTATTAAAAAAAACACTTTTATAGATAATATTACCCCAAAGAGAGCAGCTAGAGAGGTCACGAGGAGAAGGAAGTAGAAGGAAGTCATGGTTGAAGTGGAGTATTCCCTTGAAAGCCATTTTTCTAAGATGCAATACCTAAAGGGGTTTTTATGGGTCGTGATTTGGATTCTCGCATTCACCAGTGTAAAGTAAGTGACTATAACCAAAAGAACAGAGATAATAAGGATGAATTAGACATGTTATTGATAGTGAAGATGGATTTGATGATAGAGAATGATATGACCATGTATGATGACATGGGTGAAAAAATTGTTGAAAAAGGTGGGGGTTTTTAAATTGTATGAACTCCCTTACATTGAAAAACCAAAGAAGTTGTACTAGTGGTTGATGAGAAAATTCCATTAGGACTTGTTCTATTTTATTAGGAAAAGAATAAGGCTCACCACACCCCTAATTGGGAGTTTGTGCGAACTAAGGAGTTAGGTAATGAATTGAGCGGGGAACTCACTAACAAGGAGTTGATAGAATTAACAAATAAGGCATTAGGATATATGAAAGGAGAGTGTAGGATGGATATCCCTAAGTTATAAAATTTTCTAGTTGTTCAGGTGGAAACTCACCTCCTGACTAAGTTGAACAATCAAGAGCATTGTTCCTAGGTAAACAAGGCATGGTTGCATGTGGCGAAGAAGATGATAGAAGGAGTGGTGTATAATTTGGATGGTTTCATTTCTAAAACTATCATTGAATAAAATCATGAAGGTGACAAAATAATTTTTGGTGTGATACTTTTGTCACTTGTTTTTTTTAAATTGGAGTTTCTTATGGGCCAAAGAACAAAATGTGGCAAAGATATCCCGAGGAGAAGAAATCTCTAGCAAAGAGATTTTCTAAGTACACATGTGATGGGATGATGAGTGGACCCTTTAAGAAGAGAGCATACTTTTGGTATGAGTGCCTCTACATTGCGTTCGAGGAGGAATGGAGGATACCAAAGGAGCTTCCTGTGCTATTGGGAAAATAGGTATAGTTTGCACTATATTAGCGCTTCTACATCATACATTTCAGGATGAAGGATGGGAAGTGGATGCCTTAGTGTAAGCTCCCATATGCCTTCACCATGTGTTATTTTCAAGCATATGTACACAAGTTCTCGAATGCATGCTAGTTGTTTAACACATATAAGGTAGGTTGTGACTACCAAACCCTCAGGAAGACTTACGTTTATCCAAGTAAGTTTGCATATATAGAAAAATTAATTTTAGATGATATCAACATGAAGGATATGAGTTTGGCCATTGGGAAGTCTAGGGCAGCCCTTGTGTATATTCACCTCAAGCCAAGGTTAGAAAATGGGAAGTATGTTGAGAATGAATTCAAGCTCCTAGGCCACCCAAGGGGAAGCATACTATGGGCACATTACAAGATGAAGAAGACACCTTGCCCCTTGAGGAAGAAGAAGGAGAGGAAGAAGAACTTTAGGAAGATAGTGGTGGCTTGGAACATAGGAGCAAAAAATAACCTCGCTAGAGAGAAAAGAGATTGAGGAGTAACCCCTCCACTCTGGCAAAGCAACAAGATGAAGTGTTGGATATTGGCGCATTAGAGGTGGACATAGAATAGACTACTGAGGAACCTTAGTTTAAAATATTGCTAAGAAAAACAAGGACTTAGAGCATGGGGACATCACAGCCCCTTATAATTTCACCTAGAACTTCACCTGTGAAGGTAGAGCGAAAAGAAGAAAAGGCACAAGTACATTCCTTGGAAGGATGATGAGGAAGATAAATCTGTAGACAATGCGTTGAATACTCTAGGGAAGACTGAGGATGTAGAATATCCTCAGTCAAATGAATTGGAGAAGGACACAAAGGAGTTGAAGGAAATATAGTTAGAAACAGATAAGGGAGATCCTAAAGGTTCATCTCATAATAAAAATACATGAAAAGGGTTGGTGTTGGATTCGAGGTGCATACCCCTAAAGGTAAGCACTCGAGGAAAGGAAAGGAGGAAGAAATTTATGAGACACCAACAGTTGGGTACATTGATGACCCAACCAAGATCATACACACATGGTTCCAGAGCACTTTGGAACCTAAGGACCTTTATGGTTGGGAGTTGATGGATGAAGACATGGAAACTACGCACACACAAAAATAACTATCTTAGAGCATGTAGACTCATATGGATGAGCCTAACTTTGATGTATGTGAGGAATCATGTGTGTTATGTGGGTTGAAAAAAGAACCACACTCGCGCCATGTCACAGTTAAGTGTATTTCATATTGATATATTTGAATAGGTGAGAAATGCACTCACGAAGGTATACATTACTTATGCACTTTAGTTCATATAGTTCTAGATGAGGGGCTTGTATAGATTCCGAAATATAAAATAAACAAAAACTATTAAAGAACTCTTGGAAGATAAGAAGGATAAGGATACTGAAATCAAGTGCCTAATAAAAGAAAAATATACATTTATCCCATGACCCACATGCAAGGAGAAACATTTGATAGCTCTAAGTATGGATGTCATGGCAGATTGGGGACAATATTTTGAAGAAGAGGTCAGATTTGGAAGATAAAGTTACACAAGAGTTTTCATTTTCTTTACATTACTTATGCACTTTAGTTCATATAGTTCTAGATGAGGGGCTTGTATAGATTCCAAAACCCAAGGATGTTGTAGAAACGTATGAGAATCATTTCGATGTGAACGAAAAGGCTAAGGAAATAATTGCACATAAATTTAAAAGTTCTTGATCCATCGATTACTGTAGACTTTGAAAGATGAACTAAAGAAATTAGATTTGGCATTGAACATGTGCACGGCCCCAAATGTGATTATCAAGGCCACAAAATAACCCTAGAAGAATGGGATATTCAAAGGTTCAAAAGTAGTAATGTTTTATGAAACACAAAGTGGACATAGTGCATTAACCACGAGAGGCTTACTTTAATGGCATTAGCCCATAAAGTGAAGCGTGGACACATTCGGAAGTGGCATCCCATGCGTGGAGGACCCACGTAAGGAGAAAATGAAGGACATTGGGAAATTGATATGGGCTTAAAGAATGGATGTGGGGATTTGGATCGGCTAAATGGGAATTAATCCCATATGGTCTTATTGGGAGCATGGCCATATGTTCTAAGGATTATATGGATAATTGTTTAATCCATTATTTTTGGGCCCTAATTTTGTATATAAATAGGGAACCTCGTTCTTAGAATGAAGGTGATAACATGACTCTTGATGAGATGGAAGTAGTACTTGTAGACATTCGGATAAAATAAATAAGGTGCTAAGTGATTGGAATGAATTAGAGGTAGAGATATCAGGTGGAGCATGTAATCAAGACAAAGTTGCTTCTTGATGTGACGGCATTGGGTTTGTATCAATTTCCAGATTGGTTAGACCTAAAGAAGAACAATATCTTGAGTTAATTTCTCCTATGGAAGAGTACTACACCAAGTATTTTTGCGAAACCTTTCTTTGTATAATTGTTCCTTCATTATTTATTATATTTTATGGAGACATAATTTATGATTACCCATTTCAATCTCGGGCTATGGGAAAGAAATGAAATTAGTGCTCAATTGGGTAATGTTGGGCTAATGAAATACAACCTAAGTGGAATGAAAGCGCGTAGAAGGATTGGCTGAGTAATACACAAGAAAGTGAAAGCTGGGTAAGTCACAGCATAGGGTAAGAGAAATTGTAGACTTATTGCATGGAACTATAATGAAATAAGGAACTCTTAGGAAGGCATGAAATCGGGACTTAGCCATTTTCAATTTTTGGGTTAGTTATAGACATGGAGTGCGGAACATATTTTGTAGAAGACTTGAGGAACATGCAAAGGATATTTTAGACAAGTAGAAGATAAAGAGATATGCATAGTTTTGAGAATATTAATAGGATTACATTGTTTCGTATTATTAGATAACCTATTATTAGCGATCTTTCATGCTCTTCTATTTATCATGTAAGGGCGCATGGTTATTATTAGCATGTAGTCTATTTTCGTAGAGGAAAGGTGCATGGGCGATGAAGGAAATTCCCACCCCTATAAATATGTATTGATTTTCACGAGTTTAGAGAGACCAAATATTGTAGGGAATTTCTAGGCCACATTATATGTTATGTTGTGAGTTTGTGCGAGCACATGACTATGGTGAATATACTATGTATGTATGAAGCTTCTTTATTTTACAATAATTAATATAATGGATTTTTGTAGTTGGATATTGATTGTAGACACATATGTGAATGGTTCTTATATGGTAAAGTTAATCTTGATTCTTGTTTGATTTTTCATGTTAATGGTTAAGATCTAGATCTAGTTATGCATTGTTATATAATTAGCTATATGTCATGGATATGTAATATTTGTATTATCGTGTTTACTTTTGAAACAAGCAAACCAAAAAGAGGAACCTAGTGCCCTTGCATGATTTGGGTGAGTTATCGGTTTAGGTTGAGTGATGTGCTAGCTTGCCTTGCGATATTGGTGGTAAAATATAGGTTGCACCACACACTTTATTCAATATTGTAATACATTTTAACACTATTGGACATTCTCAAAAGGGTAACATTCTCAATAAAATATAAATTTCTCATATTCTCTTAGATATTTATAAACTTCTAATGAAATTTTAAACATATATTACTTAGTTAATAACATTCTATATGGGGCATTAATACTTCATTCCCTATCCAATACAATATTTATACACAAAGTTATAGGAACAAGGTTTGGGAAAAGTTCTTTCTTCTCCTCTGTAAATGTTATGTTGTGATTCTATAATTTATACACTTAGTCTCAATTATACAACATATAGTAGGGGTATGGTATATCCTTTCCTTTTAATGTGATCTAGACCTAGTTTTTTTTATAAAATTATACCTAGATCTATTTTGTGGTGTGGTCCATAGGGTTTTGGAAGGTATTGTTGGTGCTCAATTTGATCTCGCCCCATTTGTCCTTAGCCATATTTATAAAGCCTATCGATTACAGAACATTGAAATTCTTCTTGATTTGCGAGAGGGCTCTGTCATGTTTTCTATCTCCCTATATTAATGCATGAAAACTCTATCCTCCATTTGGTTTCCATGATTAGTACCTTCCTTTGGTCGAGGATCAATTTAAATATAGATTTTTGTTTTTTTTTCCTCTGTCCATGAAAAAGATATGTAACTTGGGCATAAAATCGAGTTTTTTCCCTTCCTTCCCATTTTTGTAGTCACGTTTTGTTTTCCCTATCATTTTTTGTCCCAATATCTATGGAAACGTGATTGGATGTAGCTTGGAAGATCATATTTGGGCCTTATATCATTTCCAAATTATTTGTCTTGAAAGAAAGATTCATTTCCAGGCTCAAATGGTGATTTTCTTGCATTTTAGGATTTTACTGGTGTGTTTTTCCTATCAAATTTACATCTCAACATCCGTGGAAATGTGGCCCTTTCTCGGTTGGATGCAAGCTCGGCTGGGGAGTTTTGAAAACTCTAAGGCTCGCTTCAACTCAAAACATGTCCACATGGAGGGCCTATGCTCATCTAAAAATTCACCTTTTTGGTTTGACCTTGGAGTTGTGTCGGGGAGACACATGGAGGTTTCCACTGCCTTACCTAGACTTAGACAATTTTTTCATGCAGTCGGTATAGCTTTGGTGAGACCATGGACATGTGGAGAGATGGTGCTCATTTGAGGATCAAACTTAGGGTACCACCTTAACATTTGCATCGGGGAGACACGTGAAGGCTTCCATCATCCCCGCTTTATACTTAAACTTTTCAAAGCAATTTTCTAAGGCATGGGACACGTGGAGGGACCGCACCTATTTGGGGACCAGCCCCTAAATTTTATTTTGAAGAAGCGCCTGGGAGGAAATTTTGAGGCCTCCTCTCACTCTACCCTTTTGGACTTTTCAATGGCCAAGGAAAACTATCTTGGACCCTAGACACATGGCACCTTCCATTGATCCTTCAACTTTCTTAACAACTCTGCTAGACTGAGACACATGGTGAGCCCATGCTTGTTTGGGGTCTTCACTTTTGTGTTCCATCTTAAAATGTGCCATTGAGACACGTGAAGGCTTCTAGTTGGCTCCTTCTTTATTGATACTTTTTCAAAGGCCAAATGGCATTTTTTGGCCCGGGGGCACGTGAAAGGCCTGCGATTGTTTGGAAACTTGCCCCTGTACTTCTCCTTTGTAGTTGTGCAAGGAAGCACGTGGATGGATATAATATTAAATAAAAAAGGGTTAGAATAATTGGTTACTATGTATTGTGTCTATTTTTCTATCATTTTTACTCCAAGACTCCTGGAGATGTGAATACGCACTATTTTTCATCATGTTTTGATATAATTCCTTGTCATTTTTGTCTATAAAGTGCCATTGAATGGATTTAGAACTTAATTTGTGAGTCCAAGGATTGTTAAGGTCATTATTTTGAATTTGGAATTGTTCAAGCACTTGCAAAAACATGAATTACTAGAGAAGCTAGATGCGGGGAAGAGTTGTAGAGGAAAGAAAGGGAAAAGGATGAAATGATGGAGGTTGTAGGTGTAAAAGATGAAAAAGGTGTTGCCTCGAGGGTGAAAAGGATTCCTATCGAGATCTAGCTATGCAGAGCCTCCGGAGAATGATTAAAATGGGGATTTCTCACATGACAGAATCAGAATGATTAAAATTATTGTCAAAAAGGTTGTGGCATGACATCCTAGTCATTATTCGAGGGTCTGGGAAACGTGATCAGTTCATGATTTGTCAAACTGGAAACTTTTTGTTGCAAATTTGTTAAACGTCACTTTTCGAGACAAATTGGTAACAAGAAAAGGTCCCTCGAATATTCTTCTTTTTGGGGGAAATTTTGGGATGAGTGAGCGAGTGAAATGTATAAATGCAATGAGAATACTCTTACAAAAGGTAGGAATTGAATTCTTAAGAGAAAAATTTTAGAGAGCCTGTCTTCTTGAGAGACCAATCTGAGAAACCTGTTAATATCCTTTGTTTAAAATTTCAATCACATCAAGTTGGTTGTGAGTGTACAACCATTGAAAAACTCTGAGACTGTTTAAATAAAATTTCCATTACTGATGAATTTAATCAATTTTGAGTTAATTTGTGTCAATCTTGAAGCGATTTGTGTTTGCTTTATTTCGGAATGTCTACAAGTAGTTTTTCTTATTCCTATTGCAATATTGTGTTAAATTCCCTCCGAATCACACATGATCTCGTCCCTATGACAATTTAGTGGAATTTGCAATTTCATTTCAAGAAGAGCCTTCATCTTGTGATGAGATAAACAATTTAAAATCACTTCATTGTCATTTGTTGATAAAGATTGTCTATAAGCCTTCAAGTGTATCTTAGGCATGAGGAACCAAGGGTATTTGATGTTTAATTGAGTCTTTTAGCTCGATCCTTCATGTTAGATTCTCAAATATTGTGTGAAACCGTGCGGATATGGGCCTCCATTGAAGCACACCTTCTGGTTGAAGGAATATCTTAGCTATTCCAAATCTTTATGTCATTTAGTTTTCCAATTGTTGTGAAGTCTCTCAAAGATCTGGTATAATCAACTTTATCCTGCTCAATCTCCCACCAAATTTTTCAAAAACCATGAATCCATCTGAACTACCCCTATTTTCCCTGTATATCAACAAAGGAACAAAATCTATTTACTAAAATATGCGGAACAATCGGGATCCCATAATGTCCTCATTAACCTTAGCCTTGCTTTGAAAGTATCTCCATCGTTTAGAAGTGACAACTCTTGAGAGTTAATTATGGAGTATTGATCATACTTTTCCAAGTTTTTCTTCATAAAATTTGTGCAAAATAAGGATATCTCCATCTCCTTCATCAAACAAAGGTTACACTATGGGTCCTCTCACCTTGGTCAAAAGGAACAACCTAAAGTAGTGAGAATATGTCAAATCCTCTTGAAGGTGCTATCCATCTCTCCACAAATCTGAGTGACACAAGGCCAGTTAGATCTCATCCCCAGCCTAAAAATGACATACATCATGATCTATCTGTCTCTAAGCTTCGTGCCAAATTTGTGATGTTTCTCAACTTAAAAAAGATAAAAATTTGGATACCAACAGTACTAAAGTGGCTAAGTTCTTTATCGGTATTCTTTCTTATCCTCTAACAAATTCAAAGGGTAATATATCAGGGTTACTAAATATTTTGATACACATTATTCTTTCTTAATAGGGTACTTTAGTTCCTCTCTCTCGCTCTCCATTTAGTTGGGTTACATGCACTCAAAACTCTAATTTCTCATTTGACATAACTATGGATTGATCCTTAGAATTTTAGTGACACTTCCTAATCTCCAAAGTAAAACAAGAATGGGCACTCCTCCTTTGTATAATAAATAGGTTTATTCCTTACATGTTTTGCATGTGTAAGTTCAGTTTTACAAAAATTTTAAGAATTATTTATATCTTGAGTTACAATTTAGTTTCTATCATAGACATTAATTAAAATTTGTGTCACACATTCCACATGGAAGGTGCCAAAACAAATTCAATGGATTAAAACTATCGAATGAATATAAAGTGTGTGTACACACTCAAGCATGTTTTTAATATAAGCATGTAATTTTCAATTACAAACTTAAATGGGGAAAATGTAGACACCCAAATTTAGTAAATTAACTTTTGGTAATGACATTTTTGCAATTTTCCCTAGCTAAGACAAAGATTTCATATTCTATTTCCAATCATTACATATCCCTATCTCTTTCCTAAATATCTCATCCACATGATTCTTTTTCATTAACTATGGATTTATTATTTAAGAAAAGTAGTAAATCACCTATATGCATCATTGCATAAATTTTGGTCTCACATCACAAGATTCCTATCCAAAACCATACATTTCGGTCAAAATAAATTATATGACCTGGGTGGCTTGTACTATCATGCCACTTCTTATATTCCAACTCTAATTTTAATTTTAATATCATAATTGTTTCATTTAATCTTCCTAGGGTTATCCTTATCATAATATTTCACCTACAAAAGGCTATATAAGTAAGTTAATATCACTTTATTACTCACATGGAACTTTCATAATCTATTATGAAAAAAACTAATCCAAAATAACTTAAGGATATCCTAAATATTTCTAAATTGGTTACACATCATTTAGAGAATTCATTATACTATATGTCTGAAGCACTCGATTAATTCAAATATTGTATCTTCCTCCATTTTCAAGCACACAAAATTCCTAGAACCATGTCTTGGTAAGAGAAAAGGCACTCCTGAGAATTTTTCAAGGGACAATGGGTTTAATCTAATATCTAAATCACTCTACATCATATTACTACTACGTTGGGTAAATTCTTTATTCTATATACTTATCCCACTACCTTTGTGTCAAGATACATGAGGGCACTCATGGGGGTTGGCTTCGATCACATCACACTTGCACATGCAAAAAGGAGAGCTACATGAAGCTCAACCTCACTCAAGGGAATGTATTTTAGAACTTAAATTTGTTTAATAGGGGTTGACCACCAATGGTAGTCCAACCACACCACATAAATGATTTATATTTTTTATCTAATGCTTTGATGGACTCTATTTTAGGTATATAATGTTTATGTTTTTCTATAGGTCATTAAAGGTTGTTTCGATCTTGTGAAAACAAGAGTGACATATAGTGAAGCATATTTATAAATAATTTAAGTACAAGAAAAGTTATAAAGGTGGTTATAGAAGGGCTTAAGAAAATACAGATCCAATCAAGATCATATATATTCAAGAAAATATTACAAAGTAGTTAGACAAACTTGCACTAGGTAATTTTTACACACATGTCATCTCAGTCTCGATTATCATTTTTTCCTCTCTAGATGTATAGATATCCTCTATTACATTTTTATAGCTAATTCTTTATCTCCTCTTATGTATTTGATTCATCCTTCTATCACTTATCATTATTTTAAGTATTAATTTTTGTTATGATTATACATGGTTAATTATGAATGAATTAAATCTAAATAGCCTATTTTACCGAAACCTTACATCCTATATATTGTTTTTGCATATTGCATTTACATTCCATAATTTATTTTAGGGTGTAAATAATAATAATTTAAAATAAATCAATAATTTAAATATAATATTATAATCGATATTGTCTAATACATAAATCATGAAATAAAACTAATAAAAACACAAATTAATATATGTTAGGGATACTTACAAAATAAAATATTAAGTGAAATATTATTGATTGTAGTATTTTTATGAGATTCTCATAGATAGAGTTAATATGAATAGGAGAATAACTAATTAGAACAAATTTTGGGAGCCAAACATTGGTAAACCTTGTTTATTGGTATCTTCAAGTCTTTTTGTCAACTTATCTTCCTTGATGTGAGCTCATTTTATCCTAGCTCATACTCTTATCATTATGGTGTATTTGCAAGTGTAAAGAGGTCATCTTGTAGTCATTTTTATGTGCCCTTTATGTGAGCATTGTGAGAAGATATTGCCATTGACAAAAAATTAGATGTAGAAAGGTAAATGATCATGCATTCATTTGAGAGCATAGGATGAGCTATTATACCAACATACCCATTCAGATAACAAGAGAAACATCATCTAGTGAGAAGATCTGATTCATAACATAAGGAAAAGACACTAGGGTTACACCCATGAACAATATATTCAGAACAGAGACATATATTTATATTGATCATAGTTCAGTAACCACATTACATTCACAAGGGTCATAATAGACCAAATGTATCAATACAAATCTAACTCATGCATCAGAAATTCTAGCTATGCTTCCCTTATTACAATGATTATCACAGACCCATCCCTCTAGATATACTACCATTTCTACAGTCCTCTAAAGAGAACCCTAAGCCCCTAGAACCTCCTAATATTCCCACAGAGCTTCGCCTTCCATCCTCTCTATGATGATCTTGATGCTTCTCTCTATCCCCATCCATGTGTGTCTTTTCTTTTCTCCAGAGCATCTCTATAAATAGGCTTAGCACCCACCACCATGCCTTCCTCCAGGAGCAGATCAAATGCCAAGTGTCCCTGTGGTCCTCAATGGAGCATGCTTGTTCTGATCCGAGCTCTCCACTTTCTACAATGATGTCTTCCTTGGAATATTCCATGTGTGGAATATTCTTTCCTTGACCACCAAGTCACCAGGTTGGCACCTTATCCACTCCATGCATGCCTAGTCGGGTCATGTTTTTCCTCAGTGCTTCTTGGAATGCCAAATATGGCTAAGTCTTGAGATCCTTTGTTTTACCTTGCTTTGCATGCATGCCGTGGTTTCTACTAAACCCTTCTTAAACCCTTTTCCTATGTGCTTTTACCCCCATGCCCTTTTCCTCACTAGTCCTCGCACACACATGTGCCCTTTGGCACTTAGCCAATATTCTGAGGCCCAACATCACCCCACACTAAGCTTGTTCTCCATCCTCGAAACATCCTCTCTTCAAAGAAATAAATAATGGTGGGACTTTGAATGGTTGGAATAAAGAATGAAGGAATGAAGAATGAGAAATGGAAGAAATAAAGAATGGAGGAATGAAGAAGAATCTATTTATTATTGAAGGATGAGTGGGAAATCCTTCCTTATATCTACCTCAATCTTCTCCCAGGCATCCACTTCACCCTATGCCTATTGAAGAGGTCAGGTCACCTACTTAGGCTTACCTCATCAAAACTTAGTTCATCACCCTTAGCATTCAACATGCTCACAATGTTTTCCAACTGCTTGTTGAGGTTGTCTAGTGCATCCATCCTCATGTGGGTGATCTGGGGATATAATTCCTTAAGCCTGGTTTTTGATCGAGCCCCATAAGGTCTCGATGGCTTGACTTCTTCTCTACTTTGGCCAGGATCTTATCCCCGCTCCCTATTTCCCTTATTTTCTCCTAAAACTCCTTGAGATCTACCTCATGTGTAGCAACTAGAATGCTTACTCTATCTATCTCTGTTAATGTAATTATCATAACAAGCTTACTATCTATCCATGTGTGGTGGTCTTTATAGTGGCAAGGAGCTTAGTGTATCAAGTGACTATCTCCACAACCTTTATGCTTTTCCTCTTTCTCCTGGCACACCAGTGCCTCTTTTGTTGACTCTAAGGTGAGTGGCCACCTTTCCATCGTAAGGATGTGAGTCAAGTCTTCCAAGCATTGCAAGGTCGACTCATTTTTGTTAGGTGGGTTTCAGATCTGGATGCTTCAAGACAATAACATCTTTGTAATCATCTCAATTTTCTTGTATACCTCACACACCTTTTCCTTTTCCTCCCTCATCTCATGCCTTAACTATGCACTGATCAACTCTTCCTACTTCAGATCCTTGCTCTTTTCAATGAGCTCCTCATTTTTCTTCTCCAATTCTCCTTCTAGGAATCTCACCTATCATTCCTCCCGAAGATTCTTGCCTCCACCTCAACCGACACCTTGTTGAGTGCATTGCAGACTTCTCATCGAACAACTGTTGAGCATTCACCAGTGGGTTTATTCCTTTGTTCTCTATGGTACCTTCATCAGTGCCCCTTGGCTTACTTTGAACTCAAGTTCATCGACATGTGGGACTCAAATGCCCAAGATAGCATTTTCCTGGTTCGGGGGTACGTGCCCTCTTCCTCGAATGAAGACCATGTAATGAGTTGGTCTATAGGCATGGTACTCTAGAAGAACACACATGCAATACCTTACTTGGATCATTTATGTAGCTCATCCCTTTCCCTTACACCACTACCACACCTTTTCCTCCCATGTGTGCTACTTTTGGAAAGCTCACTGCTAGGTTGGGATCTCCACCCATGCTTCCATACTCCTTCCCTATGCTTTCCTCCTCTATCTCCTTGAGTATCTCATCAATGCTTCTTCACTCCACTTCCTACTCCACTAACTTCTCTATTATGCCCACTACTTCTCTTTCCATGGCCTCTTCTATCTGCTCCTTGGTGAGGTTGGGGTCCTTTGATCCTTAGTATTTACTTCTTCACTCTCCCCTTTTCCTTGAGTGCCTTCCTCTTCTCCACCCTTTTCTTCATTTCCTTCTTCTTGGAGTCATGCACCTCATCGTACACGGATGGTCTTGAGCCTCTTCATGCTCATCATCATCCCTTTCACCTCTGTAGGCCTCCAGGCTCTCTATTTCTTCGATTCTCCTCCTCTGCTACCTTCTGCTTCTTCCTAATTGGTGACTCTAGTATAGGAGACTCTTCCTTTTCTTCTTTCTCTGAGGTGACTCCTTCCTTGGTGATTCCTCTTGTAGGAGGCTCTTCTTCTCTGAGCACCTCTTCCTAGGTGACTTTTCCTTTTCCTTAATGGGGGACTTCTTCCTCCATGCATATGTACTTGGCTTGGCACCTAACTCTGGCGCGCCCATAGATTGTGTTTTCTACACACTTGGTGCTTTCTTTCTGCGCCTTTTCTCTTCCCTCTCCCTCTTTCTTTGGCATGGCCTTCTCCTTCTTGGTGGGGTCTTCTAGGATGGAGACATCACTCTCAAGTAGGTTCCCTTCTCATACTTTGGCCTAATTCAGTAAGTATACCCTCGTTGCGGTCCTTCAGCAAATTAGCGTCACGACAGTTTTTCATCATGCGCACCTCATGGGAGACATACTTCTCCACATAAGCACTGTGCTTCTTGGGATATACTAAAGCTTCCTTCAGTAGCTCGTGGTGGTCTTGGTCCACCTCACTGAGGTTCGAACCTTAGTCTTTTGGCTTCTTTAAAGTGATTGACCCCTGCTTGAAAGTATTGCATGGTGAAAGAGAAAGGTAGTTTGCACCATGGACTCTTGGTCCCATCTATCAATGTGAATCTACCAATGCAGAAATGTTGGTAGATAAAAACTTAGACCTCTCCTTGTACTAGTACTAGAAATTTATTTGGGTATCCTCCATTCTGCTCTAAATGCGTCATGCATCCTCTTGTACCATTTCTCCAGGTGCATGCCTTGTGGGTGGCCATCATGGTGTCACAAGTGTATTTTTCAAATATTTTTGTGGGGGAAGGGTCTTCATCTGGATATTCCCATACAAACTTTTCTGGCCCATGGGCACTCCAAATCTCGAGAAGATGATGGTGAGGAGGACATTTCCAAACATTATCTTCTCTCCTTCATGCATGTGACATTGATGATTTCTTCTACAATGAAGGTGGATACATGTTATAGATGGTTCCTTTCACAATCTTCCAGCACACATTCAACTAGGCCTTGTTTATCTATGTCCACCTCTTTCCCATTCAGCTTGGATACCAAGTGTGGCCATCTCATCATTGGGTTGGAGATATCTGAAATATCAAAGTAGTGAGACCCCTTCTTATAGTCATAAGCCTGGACTGTCTCCTTAATGGCTTCCTTATCCTCTAGGTCATCATCTAATGGCTCCCCTTCATAGAAAAGGCCAGTAAATTTAGAGATAAGTTGAGGAGTTATGTGCATTTTGTGGCCTGAAAGTAGAAGTGGTCCTCGTGTGCACACGTGACATCAACCATTGGTATAGACACTCGGGATTTCCAAAATAGGGAAACTCATATAAACTGTAGAAACCCAACCTTCTCCAATTTTACCTTACCTTATCATCATAGATTGGCATTCCTTTTGGTGTCCTATTATCCATATTGGGAAAACTAGTTCTAATGTCATCTCCTTCTCTGTGGTGCTTGTGTGGTGGTTATAGTCACTCATGACCATCTTCCTCATGGGATACCCACTCTTTTCCAAGTAACACTCCATCTGGGTACTTGCATCTCCACATACCACTCCTCGTTAAAACTGGTGGTGGTGGAAGTCTATTTTCCCTTGCCCTTACCCTTCTTTGGTGAGATGGTTTCCTTCTTTGGTGCCATCTTCTTATCGGGTTAAAAAAAACTCTTCCTTGCTCCTCTTCCTCACTCTGCTCAAATTTGTGGCTCAACTTTGTGAAAGAATCCTTCTACTCTCATGTGCCCTAGCTACAAAACCCTAACCTGGAAAACTCTTCCACAAGATGTGTACTCCACTGAAACCTCCCTATGCCCATGTACTCCTTCCACTCTGGTTTGTAGATCACCCTAGTCATGCACTCAGATTATTATGATTCTTCCTTCACACAAATATTTCTTCATGTAGATGCCCTAGTTTGCAAGAGCTTCTTCAATATCATGATAGCAAGGTAAATAATAGTGTCTTGATCCTTTACTTATAGCTTTTTCTTCTTTCTCCTTGTGATAAATTTTATGCCACCTACCAATGTACTTAGCATTAAATGTGGATTTTTTCCACTAAATATGATCTTAAGCACTCTTTCCCATGCCCAATCCTCATGTGAAAAATCCTTACAACCTTATGGCATGCAAAAAAATCCTACCGACCGAAGACTCTTACACGTGCTTTTAGGCCGAAGGCACTTCTTCTTCCCTTGACCTGATTTTTCCCTCGCCTACCTCATGTTGTTCCTATGCCTTCTCATCCTTGTATGTGGTCTTTGTAAAGCTATCTTGACACCAAAATTTCTTGTCCACCTTTTCCACATGTGCTCTCCTACCTTACATTTTTATCTTTAAATCTGGGCCATAAGAACACAACTTTCACTACCAACTTCTATTTCACTTCACACCATTCCACCCCACACTAAAAAAAAATGTGTGGTCCTCTATGCATACACATTATTTTGAAATAAATAAGTGGTTACAATGCACAAGGCACGCAAAAAAAAACAAAAAAAGAGAACAAGCAATGAGAAAGGGAAACACAAGGAAAAGAAATGCATAAAAGGAAATCCTAGGCTAACTGGAAATATTGCCTTATTTACAAACACAAGGAAGACTTATTTATAGTAGGGCTTCAACCTACTCCCATTGAAATGGCCTAGTAACCTCATTCCATCTAGCGCTTGTAACTAGAAAGTGCACTGAGTCAAGGATGTATGAGATGATATATGGCCCTAACCAATGGACTTTCAGTTTCTAGGATGGCGCAAAAACTTGGAATCATATAACAAAACCATCTGCCCAACCTTGAATTTTTTTTTTTAATATGGTGATCATGTCATGCTTTTTATCATGCCTTTTCAATCTTTTGACTCCATCTAGCAAGTGATCACCTTTCATCCAGCTGCATTAACTTCTCCATGCACTCTTGAATTGCTTGTTCATTAGCTAACCCCCTCATGCACATGCAATATGTATGATGGTAACATGAATTCAACTGGAAAAATAGCCTCCATGCCAAACACCAACTAAAATGGTGTGGCTTTGTTCAACCTTTTATAGGTTGTCATGTATGCCCATAGGATGATTGATACCTTGTCATCCCAATCTTGTCTTCCCACATCACAAATTTTTGTCAACGTGTGACTCAAAATTTTGTTAAATGCCTCAATAGTTCCATTAGCTTGTGGGTGATAGGGGGTAGTCTTATGATGGGCCACCATGAATTCTGCCAACAAAATCTTGACTATTTCATTCAAAAAATGTGTACCCCTATCACTAGTCAAGCTTAAAGGACATCCATACCTTGATTATGTTCTCCCATAAGAATCTAGTAGTTGTCATTGTTGTATAGTCCCTTGTAGGTGCTTACCTCCACCCACCTTGTTAAGTAATCAGTGCAAGTGATGATATAGCGTGAACTAGTCCTTCATGTGTGGTAGGTGAAATTGGTCCTACAAAATCAATGGCCCATTTTTCAAATGGTTTTGTGCTAGCTATCGGCCTCAAGGGAATTTCATCCCATCTTCTTGGCTTCCAAGGCACTGGAAATGGTCACAGGCCTTGTAAAACTCAATGCAATCTTGGTATATACTTTCCCACCAAATCCCCTGTGAGTAGAATCTTCATGTGTGGTGGCATTCCTGCATAGTGCCCTCCTGCAATCCCACCATGTGCTTCTTCCATGATTGTAATGCACTCATGTTCTAACACGCATCGGTGCATAGAACCTCATCATGACCTAACTTGTATAAGTCTCTGCTAATTAGCATGTAGGGCATGTGCACGTATAGCTAATTTTTTTTCCAAAGCTTTCATTCCTTTGGTGCCACACCCATTTTGAGAAACACAACAATATCCTCTAAGTCAGAGGGCATGCGCCACAACCTAAATAGTTTGCATTGGCATAACATCCTCAATGCTCTGCACATCCTCCCCTGAGTCAATTCTTGACAAATGGTTAGGCCCTGAGTTACTCTTTCCTGGTTTCACAACAACTGTAAACTCAAACTCTTGAAACAACAAGACCCATTGACATATGCCCTTGCAAAATGGGCTTTTTCACAAGTACTTCAAGGCCATGTGATCTATGTAAAATATGAAGGGTGTTGCTAGTAGATACTTACTTGAACTTATGCAATGCGTGTAGATCATCGAAAGTGCTTCACGCTTAGTAGTGGTGTAGTTTTTTTCTGTTGGTGTCAACTTCCTACTTACAAAGCAAAGGGGGTGATCAACAATCCCTTCTCTAGGTTGTGCTAGGACTACTCCAATGGTTGTCCCTGAGGCATCAACATGCACATGGAAAGGTTTATCCCAAGAGGGAAACCATAATATGGGTGTAGTGACAAGTCTATCCTTCAAAGTGTCAAATTCACTTGCATGCCTCTCCCCAGTGAAAGGCACTCTTGTGTTTTAGTAACTTTCCAATGTGTGGTGATCTTGGCATACCCCTTGATAAAATTTTGGTAGTATCCTATATGCCCAAGGAATCCATGCACTACTGCTTGACTGGTAGGCTCCCCAACCTCACAATAATAACAACTTTGGTGGGATCCACCAATAAACCTTCCTTACATATAATGTGCCCCCAACAGGTCCCAAATGGAGTAGAAAAAACACACTTCTTAATGTTGAGGGATATCCTCAACTACGACATCTCTCAAACATCAGTCTCAAATTATCACAATGGTCTTTCACTAGTCCATACCATCCAGTCATCAAGGTAGACTTGTAGAAACTTATGGATAAAATCTGAAATGCCTGGACCACTATGTGCACAAAATGAAAAAAACATCGAGTGTGCATTCTTTAGTCCAAAAGGCATGACCATATAGGAAAAATTCCCCATTCAAGTGGTGAAATTTTTCTTTTCTTGGTCTTCTTTAGAAATTCTAACTTGATGGTATCCTGAGAATCCATCCGTGAAGGAATAGATTTTGCACCCGACCACTCCTCAGAATCTCCTCGGTAAAAGGGGTTGGGAAAGGATCAATTACACATACCACATTCAAGTCCCTGTAGTCAACAGATCCTTATCCTTCCATCCTTTTTAATATTGATGACCATGGGGCTTACCCATTCTGATTCCTCCATAGCTTCAATGATGCTGATGTTATCATCTTTTTCTATCTCCTCCTTAACCTTGACGTGAAGATTCAGATTCATTTGATAAGGCCTTTTATCGGATTGGTGCACACCTTCTTTCAACTTGATCTTCATCTCCCCAAGGAGTGGTGAATGCCTTTAAGCTCATGGTACCCATGTGGAAATAAATCCTAAAACTCATGTAAGAGATCAATGATTTTTGAAACTTCCTTCTCGACCAATAGTCTCTAATAGTGGCCTCCTTAGGTTCAGCCTCCGAACCAATGTTAACCTTCTTTGTTTTTAGGGGTTCATGGTAGGCACACTGTGCTTTCTCATCAGCACTATCAACAACTTTCACGTGTACCTTTAGTATGGTTAACATCCAAACTCTCCATCTCTTCACCATCTATTACGTAGACCATATTTCCCTTTTCTTTCTCTATGCATGTGTGCTCAAGTTACATCTCTTTTGATTCTTCTTCATCAAAGTGCATCTCAAACTAGGTTCACCCTAATAGTTCCAGTATCCTATCCTCCACCATAGCACTATCTCCCATCATAAGGTGCTTGAAAACCTATAATGCCTTATCCACTGATGGTTTAGTACTTTGGTACTCAAAAGCTTGAAGGAGATCAGCCATCAGCTCCTACCAATTCCCTATCTGGTGACATCTCTGAGTGAATGTACCATGTGCGTGCATACCTTGTAAGGTGGAATATAACTTATGCACCCATAAGGAAGGTGGTAAGGCCTCTGTGCCTTCCATCCATGCTTTCTCACATGCTTGGATGTGAAATGAGGTGGGTTCCTTCCCATGGTAGTCTCGTATTAGTGGGTGCATTGCTTTGGGAGAACCTTATAGAGAACATGATTCTCACCTGCGCCGCCACTCTAGAAGGCTATCATGATGGGTCACCCACCAGCAGTGTTGTGGTCCCAAGAAAGTTATAGCTGAGAATCCTTCTTCTTTTGACCTCATTTCTCCATTGATCCTCCATTTCCCACAAGAAATCATCAGGTTGGCCCCTCAGAGTAACTTGGAAATTTCTTCCCTCTAGGTGCCCTGACTTGAATGTGCCTTCATTACCCTTGTAATAGATCCTCTTAGTTGTCACCCAATTAACTCATAAGTCCATGTGCCCAATTGTCACATGCCACACTAGTTGTATCACTCATGGACTGAGCATCTTCAAACTGGATAACTCCCTATAGGGTGAATCACCTCAGGGTCCCTGATAGAGCACACATAGATCCTATTGAGAATTTCCTCTCCCAAGGGCTCAATATATGGTGTTTTTTTCCATCGGTTAAGGGGATGATGACCCGCTCCTCCTTGTTTTCAAAACTTATGTATCCCTTATTGAACCTTAGGTTGGCATTATTCTTGTAACACAGGGGCACCCAAGTAACATTGGAAATTTGTCTTCTCAGCTAGTGCCAAGACTTCAAAATCCCTAGTGAAATTTTCCCCTTGGATAGTGATAACAACATCCTTCAAGACACCAATGGGCATTACCTTTTTCTTGTTAGCCATATACAACACATTGAAGATGGTTGTAATGGGGCCTTCCCATTTGATGTCATGCATCTAGGGTGAGAACATTGACCTGCCCATGTCAATCAAAATATTTCAAGAGCCACCCATCTACAACAACATTCAAGGTAATCTCCTTGTCATAATCAAGGTTGTGGGGAGGAAGGTTGGCATGTAGAACCTACCTCTGTGCCCTTCTCTAGTGTGTGGTACCTTTCTCCATAACCATTCCCTAGCAAGGGAATGATATTCTCTTTCCTCAACATCTTTGCATACTTCTCTAACCTCATCAGATCCTTCTATGGAGCCTCAACATTCTTCCTTTTCTCTAACTATCTTGATTACTCTTTAGGCACTGGATCTCTCCTTGTAGGCTTTGAATCACATCCATGGTTTCTTGATATACCTCCTTTTGATGAGTAGGGTCTGGATACTTTCCATGCACCACCTCTTCTCTAATAACCAATGGTATTTTCCTTGGTACTTCCCTCATGTGTGTGCAAGCCTCATCTCGCGTCGTAACTAGTACCGGTTCTAGTTCGACTCACATGCCACTCTTGGCATCCATTGTGAATGACCTTCTTTATACTCACCATCCCAAACCCTTTATTTCAATGTCTTTGGCTCATGTGCTCAAATAACTCTAGGAACTCCTCATACTTATGCTTCTTTCCACACCATGAGACATTGTAATAGATCAGGCACTCATGCTTTAGTAGTGCTCGTGGATCCACAGTTGTAACAGTTCCCATGGGAACTCACTTCTTCCTCCTCTGTGGTTACCATGACCATGAAATCCCTCTAAAACTTCTTCCCATGCCCCACCATCCATGCATCCTTCATAGTGATGACCATCATCCTTGGAATTTCTTGTGAGGCTGGTTTGGCACACACCAATATCAATGGCATCATGTATCTAGTCAATTAACCTACAATCCTTGGTGTCATGGGTAGTAGAGGTGCAATATTGCAATAACATGACACATTCTTATGGATCACATGGTGCATTGTAGTAGTGGGCACCTACTTGCATCATGATCTCCATGGAAAATTTCATAGTCCATTGTCATGGTGTGTACCGATCTCGAGGAAATTATCCTTTGTATGCCCCTCTACCTCACAATCCATGCACCATAGACCACTTATGAGTCTCATGTGAGTTTCATAGATAGCTTCTCCAGATGCTTTTCCATTACAACAATCTGAGCCTCAAGGAAGGGCTAACACTAGTATCAATGCTTTGATGGCCTCAAGCACACATGAGTAGTAGCCTCCAAGGCCTCGTGTGGGTCGGTGAAAGTCTTGTGTGAAAGTTCTCTTCTAAATGGTGTTATCAATCCTCCAACAAACCATTGAGCATGCTGAGAGGGGTGAATATCATAGGATAGATTTGATAAGAGAGTCTTGAAAATGCACATCATACTCCCACACACTCTCTACCATCCTTGTTGGATCTCCTTTAGTGCATTAATGCTCTTCTGTTCAAACTCAGGGATATGGAAATTCAGCCAAGAAGGCATTCCACAGCATGGTGTAATCCACCATTTTCTGATGGGGGTCATATTTTTGATACCACTATGCTATGTGCATGCATCCTGTAATGTCATTGCAAAAATAACTTGCCTTCCCTCTCTGGGGTAGTGATCCCCTTCACATGTGCCATAACAATTCACACTTGTGTACATGCTCTGCAACATCCTCAACACCTTTGTAGTCTAGTAGATGCAAAGACATCTCAAAAATACTTGTTGAGGTGGTTGAGGCCCTTTTCCTCCTGATCCAGAACCTTGATTTCCCTCCAGTGTTACCTCCACCCAAGATCCCACTAGATCCAGGTCCAGATCTAGATCCTCTAGATCCTCTCAGTCCAGTCCTCCTCAGATCTCCACCAGATCCACCTCTGTAGCTAGTAATGGGCCTGAAGTGGTCACGCCTAGCATTCCCAACATTCCACTAAACTATGTGCCAATAGTTTTTGATATTTACTACACTATGGATGTGTATCTGTACATGCCTCCTAGATGTGATACCCAAACTTTTTGTGTACTCACACTTTACCCACAATTTCCAGAAAAATCCCTCCAAACACAAGAATTTTTTGTGTGGCCATAGATGTCCCAAATGAGAAATTATATCTCCTAGGTGCAGATCGGTCACTTCCACCGATACCAACTAGGTTAGCAATACTTATCTCTTGATTTGGAAAACTAAGAGCTAGGGGTTGGTCACAGGTGGGTTTAGATGCATGCCGATGGCTCTCCTTTCTCCACAGTGATGAAATCTCATAAGAATATGAAGGGGTTTCTCTCCCATGCTTTGCCAAGATGGGGTAACATAGACTACTCAGGTTCCACATCCTCTGTGTGAACCTCAATTCCTTCCTGCAATGTCTGCCTCCATAAATCCATCACTCCCATAACCTCATGTTTTCTAGCCAACTCCCTTTCATGCGCTTCACTATACTTGAGTCATCTCTCTCTCCTCTCTTTTTTTCAGCCGTAAGGTCTTCCATCTTCCTCCACCCTAGCTTCCTCTGCCCAGTGCTTAGAGAGAAGATTTATGGCCATAGGGAATGCCTCCAAACTCAGGGTAATGATCAAGATCTTCATAGCTAAAGGGATATCACAAAAATGATCCCCTAGGTTCCCTTAGGAACTCAAACTCAGCAACCTCTGGACAAGAATACGTAGAAATAGTGTATTCAGGGTATAAATTGGTCAACACTCTTCTCCACCTAATGATCAACAACATGTGTCCAAGTCAAGATCCACATCATCCTAAAGACTTTGATATTCATCTTGGGTCCACACATGAGATCTATAGTACAACTTGATCTAGATGCATACATGAGAGCCATTCATACAACTCTACTAGAAAACAACAAAATAAGGTCTCATATAACTCATGATATAGGTGTTCTTCTACCCATTTGTGTGCATCAAACTTAGGTCAATACTAAATCTTTGAGAAAACTCATCCTCATGCTCTTAAACCATGCTTTGACACTTTCCAAGGTCAAGTGCTCTATCATCATGCATCATTCTCACAACAACTTTGAAAAGAGGTCCCGACAAATAGAACCAAGATGTAGTCATTTTTATGTGCCCTTAGAACAACACTCTAATCCCATGTGCATTGGCCTATCACCCAGTGGGTGTTGGGTGCTCACCGAGGCACGCATGCATGGGCATCAGAGCCCCTCCTTTATGTGAGCATTGTGAGAAGATATTGCCATTGATAGAAAATTAGATGCAAAAAGGTAAATGATCATGCATTCATTCTGAGAGCATAGGATGAGCTATTATACCAACATACCCATTTAGATAACAAGAGAAACATCATCTAGTGAGTAGATCTTGATTCATAACATAAGGAAAAGACACTAGGGTTTGCACCCATGAACAATATATTTAGAACAGAGACATATATTTATATTGATCATAGTTCCAAGTAACCACATTACATTCACAAGGGTCATAATAGACCAAATGTATCAATACAGATCTAACTCATGCATCAGAAATTCTAGCTATGCTTCCCTTATTACAATGATTATCATAGACCCATCCCTCTAGATATACTACCATTTCTATAGTCCTCTAAAGAGAACCCCAGCCCCTAGAACCTCCTAATATTCCATAGAGCTTCACCTTCCATCCTCTCTATGATGATCTTGATGCTTCTCTCTATCCCCATCCATGTGTGTCTTTTCTTTTCTCTAGATAACATCTCTATAAATAGGCTTAGCACCCACCACCATGCCTTCCTCTAGGAGTAGATTGAATGCCAAGTGTCCTATGGTCCTCCAATGGAGCATGCTTTTTCTTATCCGAGCTCTCCACTTTCTGCAATGATGTCTTCCTTGGAATATTCCATGTGTGGAATATTCTTTATGTATGTATGTATGTATATATGACTATGGATGTTAGTTGATCTTGATGAGTGTAGGATAATAGAGATGTATAGTAGTTGATTTTTAATTAGGATTATAAGAAATTAATTGAGATTAATTATCCATGGGATGTGATGGGAATTGGATGTGAAGAAAGGATTCAATTAATCATGTAAGAGATTATTAACATGATTTTATAACAACTTCATAATAATTTTGTGAGATATTTATGATTGATTTATGTGTGGCAGATTTGGGGTGCTTGCATTTCCCCTTCTTTAGGAGGGTGTTACAAGTAACAACGCCATTTCAAAGAAAGTAGCAATGATAGAAAGATATAGGACGAATGAGAATATTGATAAGGTGATTTACACTTAAGCTACCATATGGAGATGAAAGAGGCATAGGGAATATCAAAATGTGGAAGAAGAGGTTTTGGTGGAAGGAGATTCTCCTAGTGGCTTGGTTGATAGGAATAGGTAGGGACTAGAAATGTAGATTGATGGGTCACTTCAATGGATTGTGTGAAGGGATAAATAGGATTATTTCACAATATAGATAACATTATAAATGGTTATCGATGGGCCACCTCTGTATATTCTAAAAGGAATCAATCAGATTAATTCATAAGGAAGATGACTATTATGAAAATAGATTCCCCGGGAGGCATGTTTTATAGAATATAAGAATATAATGAATGATAGAAGGTTAGATATATGTTAAGGAATTTTTGGTAGGATATGGTTGGTTAGATAGAGGATGGATGATATTTTATAGGAAAATGTTACATATATTAAATTGTTTGAATGGTTTAAGAAACCTTTACTTGATGTATCATAAAAAAATAGGCACTATGATATTAAAAACCATGATGAAAATTTTGTAGTATGTCAAAGGGATAAATCAAAAGTAAATAACAATGTAATACAATCAAGTAAAAAAATAAGAAAGAACAACTAAACATAATAAAATAAATCAAATGTTTTATTTTTTTTTTTTCATGTTTAGTAATACAAGAGATGTAGGAATGTGACAAGGGTAATGGTTTTCCCGAGAAAATATGAACGTGAGGGAGGTGGATAGGTATTTATGTGTCCAAAGAGATGACAATGATAGCCATGTTTTTTTCCTAGGAAATGATATATTCTAAGGATAATTTGATGGAAATATTGTATCTTATTGGTGTGATGTAAATCATGATGTTTCACTTGTCCATAACTAGGTTTAGATATTGATAGGATTTTGTCATTATTTTTATATTTTCATATTTATGGATGTTTTTAGATTTTGATTTGTTTGAATGTTTTTGAATATTTATTTTCTAATGTTTTGGGATTTTATATTTTTTTGTTGTTTTTGAATTTTATTCAATAGTTTGCATTTTTATTTTTCAACATTTTTGTATTTTTTTTTTATGTTTTTGGTTTTTTTGGATATTCGAGAAAAGGATGAGACCTTAAGCAAGGTGTGTTTTTCTAGCATCAATATCTTTATGCCCCTTTTTAAAGTTTACATGGTAAAGGTGACATTATGAAATATAAAATATGAATACAAGTTAGGGTTAATAAGATGCTCTGAAAATGTTGTCACATGTGTGGGATTAGAGGATTTTACCTAAGAAATGATGTATGCAAGGAGACTTAGATGATTGAATGGATAGACAAGAACCTAGAAATATTGATTGATGGACTATTTCAATTGATTTTTTGAAGGTATTAACGGGTAAATTTCACACATTATATGACTATATGGTTAGAATTTTTATTAAGGATACACGGTTGTTTTGGTTGGGACCCAATACACAGAAACCAAAACCATTACATAATAGAAACACATCCAAAACATATAAAAAGTACCGCAAAAGATAAACTCCATCCCAAATTACGTCATGCCTTTCGGGAAGGACTTCTTAATACTATCCAAGCCATTTTTGATGTCCTTTATGTTGACATATTTTTTGTTTTTGTCTTTACCTTTCCTTCCTCTAGATGATGAGTGATGAGGGTAACAAGGTCAAGGTTTTTATTTAAAATGGACAAGATATCACATTCTTTAGCTCTGATATTTTCCTTCTCCTTTTCAATCTTGGTTACCCTATTATTTATCTCCTTAGGAAAATTATTATCCATTGTACCACTATCCATGACCATCTCATGACCTCTAATATTTTCATTAAGCTTCCTTACCTATTTGTAAATCCAATTGAGCTTATTAGAGAGGAGCTCTATGTAGTCATTTTTACACCCACTGAAGAACAGGGAATCCCATGTGTGTTGGCCTATCACCCAGTGGGCGCTGGGCGCTCACCCGAGGTGAATACGGGTACCGAGTCTCTCTTTTATGTGAGTTGAGTGGGAAAACATCATCTATGATCCAAACTTAAAGGAAGTGAGTGGAAATGAGACATGCAAGAATCATAGAGCTATAACGACTTCTAGATCACTGCAGTCACTCCAGATAGAAAAGTACTTAATAGATTAAGAATTGAATCAAAACGGAAAGGGAAATGCGCAAGGATTCATACTCATTCCATAAAAATGCATAAAATAGAACCATGAAGATATGTAAATGCACCAAAATCATTATTGATCATATTCATATAAATTGGTAACCTCATTACATTCATTAGATTCATTATAGAGCATCACAAAAAGGTAGACCAAAGTCATGCATCATAACTAGATCCATATCCTTTAGCTCTCAAAAATAAATTTAAACCTCCAAGCCCTTGGTACATCCATCTCCTATGTTTTATCTACCCAACCCAAACAAAATTCCTTATGGCATTTCTGTAGAGCTCTTCTCTCTATTGATCTCTCTCGTGTGTATCATTTCTATATCTAATCTTTGATCCCTTTTATTCTATGGGTGCTTGTATTTATAGGCATCTTGAAGTGCCAAATCATCCTTCTGCAGCCTCATATCCAGCACCAAGTGTTTGAATGTGGTCCTCCATGAGAGCATGCTCCTCCAGGACTGAGCTCTCCACTTTTTCCCATGATGGTCTTCTAGAAGCTTTCATCGCAGGGCATATTACTTCCTACGCCAACTGTCACGATGCTAGCACCTTATCCACTCCACATGTGCAATCAGGTCATGCTTTTCTCATGTCCTTCCCAATATGCCAAATATGGCTAAGTCTTGAGACCTTGTCTTCCAATGCATAACACGGTCCTTCTAAAACCCTTCCATAACCTTGCCTTATGCACCTTCTCTTACATGCCCATAATTTAACCTTGCCTTGTGCACCTTCTCTTACATGCCCATAATTCAACCTAGGCCTTGTGTGCCCATGTGCCTTTGTGTACTTATTCAATATTCTAGGGCCCAACATCACCCCACACTATGCCTATTCTTTACCTACAGGGAAAATTCTCCAATGAATAAAGAATCAAAAATACTTACCATCTTGGGAAAAGAATAAGGGGATGAATAATTTTAAGAAAGAAGAAAGAATGGGGAAGTGATGGCATTATTGTAATAAGCTAGGAAAATATTTTTTCAAGTCATCCTCCAACTTGTTCTAGGCATCAAATTCATTGTGTGATCTCTAGTAGAGGTCTCGACTAGGGCACCTACCTCCCCAAAACTCAGTCCATCTCCTTGAGCATTCATAGTGTCAACAATTTTCTCCAACTCCTTGCCCATGTCTTCAAGCGTATCCATCCTTTTAGTAATTTGTGGGTATAGCTCCTTTAGCTAGTTCTTGATTGTACCCCTTAGGGCCTCAATATATTTTGACTTCTTTTCAACCTCGGCCAGGATTCTATGTTGCTCTACTATATTCCCTTTGTTCTTTTCTTGGAACTCTTTAAGCTCTTCTTCATATTTGGCGACCAGGGTACTCGCCACTTTATCTCTATCTACGTAGTTGTCATATGCACCTCAGAGGTATGGGAAATAATCTTTACATCAACAAGGACTTTGTTGTATTCAGCCATGATTTCTACTACCTTTAATTTATCCTCCTTCTCTAGGTGCACTGCTACTTCTTTCACATATTCTAAGGCTAGAGGTTGTCTCTCCATGGTGAGGATGTGCATTAGGTCTTCAAGGAACTCAAGGGAAGATCCATACTTTTACATGGGTGGCGTCAGGTTTGGATGCTTCAAAACAATGGCATCTATGATGGATTATACCTTCTTATGTACTTTGTGCACCCTTTCCTTTTCTTCCCTGAGTTCATGCTTTAGCTAAGTGCTAATTAACTCCTCTTGCTTTAGATCCTTGGCCTTCTTTTCTATCTCTTCCTCCTCCTTTTCTAGTTTTATTCTAGAAATATTATCTTTTCATTCCATCCAAAGAGCCTAGCTTCAACCTCAACTGAGACCTTGTTGAGCACGTTGCATAACTACTCATCTGAAAGCTGTTGAGCATTTACCAAGGGTTATCTCCTTTTGACTCCAGAATCTTCATTACTACCCCCTGGCTTACCTCAAACTATGGCTCATCGATGTGGGAATTAATTTCCCAAGAGAGCATCTTCCTTGTCTAAGGGTATGCACCTTCTTCATCAAACAACTTCATTTCCAAGATTTACTTTGTTGGAACTGTGCTTTAGAAGCGCGCTCGTAACACCTTGCTAAGGTATTAAATGTAGCTCATTCCTTTCCTCGGATCTTCATGTGGTTTCCCCTATGTGCGTACCCTTAGGAATAGTTACCGATAGACTAGGGCCTCCGCACTACCATGATCTTTCCCTGCGCTTTCTTCCTTATCCTCTTCCATCACTACGTCAGTGTTGCACTCTAATTCTTGTTCTACCAAGGCCTTGATGATTTTTGTTGCTTCTCTTTCTACCACCTCATTTACTTGCTCCTTCATGAGGCTTGGAGTTTTCTGATCCTGCGCACCAACCTCTTCACTTATTTCCATGTATACTGGGTGGCTTCCTCCTCTTGGCTACCCTTGTGCCACATGAAAAGGAACTCATGTTCTTCTTCTCCACCCTCTTCTTCTTGAATCATGCATGTTGAAGACAAGTGGCTCTTGATCTCCTTCAAGATCATCTTCTTCATCGTCATCCCTCTCACCTATGTATCTCTCCAAGCTCTCTGTCTCCTCTGAGTCATCTTCCTCCATCACCTTTTGTTTCTTCCTAACTAGGGATTCCAGTATAGGAGATTCTACTTTCTCTTCCTCCTCCGGTGATTTCTCCTTTGTGATAAGATTTTCTTATTCTAGAACCTTCTCTTTGACCGTGACCTCTTCCTATATGCATAAGTACTTTTTCTAGCACTTTTTCTTAGTGTGCCCACCACTTGAGTATTTTACACATCGGTGCCTTTTTCTTATCTCCTCCATTTCCTTCTTCTTGGGCACGGTCTTCTTCCTACCTGTTAGGTCCTCAGGTATAGCTATCTTGTTTTCAAGATAAGCACCCTTCTCAAACTTGGGCCTTATTTGAAGGTATACATGCACCGCATGGACCAACCTATAATAGTCAAAGCGAGGGGTTTCATTATTTGGACTTCATGTAACACATAATTTTCCACGTACGTGCACTTGTTGGGGTAGACCAATGTCTTCTGTGCATCTCCCTGTGGTCCCGGTCCAAACTTCCAAGGTCAAGCTTTAATTTTTGGACTCCTTGAATATATTAACTCTTACCTGAAAGTATTGAGTTGTGAAGGTGAATGGGATCTTGCACCATGGGCTCATTTTTTCATCCTCCAACTTAAATCTACCAATGCAAAAGTGTTGGTATACTGCGAAGTCAACTTCTCCTACTGTAAGCACTAGTAGTTGTTCCGGTATTCTCCATTCTTCCTCGAATGCATTCCTTAAGTGTTTATACCATTATTAAAGATGCACCTGTGAATGGGCATCATGCTTATCACAAGTGTATTTCTTAAAAAATTTGTAGGTGATGGGTCTTCCTCTAGGTACTCCCAAACAAACTTATCTGCTACATCTGGTACTCCGATCTCTAAGAACACAATGGTTAAGAGGACATTACCAAAGAGAATATTGTCTCCTTCCTATGCATTGGTGATAATTTCATCTGTAATGTATGTGGACAGATTATAGATGGTGCCCTCTGATATTATTCTACAAACATTCAACCAGGACTTGTTTACTTGCATCCATCTTTCTTACACATTGAGTTTTGTTACTAGGTGCGACCATTCTCATCACTAGGTCTTGGATATCCATGATATCAAAGTACCTTGATCCCTTCTTGTACACATATGTGGCCACTATATCCTTAGCTTGTTTCCTTGTCACACAGGTCATCCTCTAAGCTTTCTCCCTCATAGATAAGGCATGTGAATCTTGAAATTAGTTGAGGGGTTATGCGCATCTTGCACCCCACGAAGTGAAAGTGGTCTTCATGTACATACGCGATAGTAGCCACCAATAGAGGGCACTATAGATTTTGAAGTAGGGAAACTCATAGAATTGTAACAATCCTACCTTCTCTAACTTCACCATGACTTCGTGCTTTAAATTGGTAACCCCTCAAGTTTTATACGGTTAGTCGGGCACACTAACTCCAACTCCATTTCTTTTCAATCACATTCATGTGATGATTTTCATCACTTAATATCATTTTTTCTCAAGTGGGATTCCCATTCCATCTGGAGCAAAATTATAACATCCTCGAAAATTGTTATATTGCTCTTTTTCATTTCAAGTGTTGACATGTGATTTTCTTCTAAAGTTGTGTTCTTTTGATTGTTGGAGATCATGTTGGATATGGATAAATATTTTCTATTCTTAAGATCATTAGACTGGAATGGAATGGCTTCCTTGAATCCATTTTTCACTTCTTGTAGGTGAGTTACAATTTGGTTTAAGAGTTGCAAACATATCTCTTTATCTGACTCATCCTTGGATCAATTTTAGTGATCCAAGGAATGTTTTAAACCTTCTCAATTGAATGAATGGTAAATTGACATTCCATAATTGAGGGACATGGTGGACTGAAATTTGTTATTACAAGTTATTTAATCTTGTGTGAATGTGTTTCCATTTAGTTGTATGTTGTGCTTAGGTCCTTGAAGATCGATCTTGGCAGTACATTGTTGACGTAAATGAAATACAGACCTGCTCATGACATAGGAAGGATTTGGAATCCTAAAACTAAAGGATTATCCTACGGAATCCTAAGTTGGGTAAGAATATTTACTACCTAGCTATGTTACTTAATTGAATTTTTATTCTAACCTAAGCTTCCTATTCTACTTTGTTGGGTTGGCATCCAAACCTAAGCCTTGTGCTAAGGGAATATGGAAAGGTTGCTAGGCTATCTAAATTAACCTAAAACCTAATGCTATAAGGTTATGAGATAATCTAACCTATTTCCTAAAACTAAAAGGCTATGAATTAATCTAACCTAATGTTGGAATTACCTAAGGTAATGTGTTAAGGCCTAAGGTAATTATTCCTAAACTAACCTAAGTTTTAAGGGATCTATCCTAAGCTATTTTAATGGGAACCTAAAAGGGTCACATGCCTTTGTGGTGATGGTTCCAATGGCATTGAATTTGTTGATAAGGTTCTTAAAGGCATTAAGTACTGCAGTTTGGCAGGGGCTAGTTAACTTGGTGGAGGCTTATGTGGAAGCTCCACTAAAGATGGAATTGCATGTTAAATGGGAATTGGCATTTGCTAGATTTGGGAGGTGGTGGCAAGGAGAGATAAGTGGGAAAATTGGAATTAATGAAATTAATTGGCCTCGGGTTTTGTTCACAAACCATATTAGAAACTTGGAAGGTGGGTTGTGGGAGGTTGTTGGTTTTTGCATGCTTTTTAGATTTTTCTGCATGGAGAAAACTGGTTCTTGAACAGTAGTTCGACTTTCACTTCATTGCTATTTTTAACTCACCTAGTCTATTTTCGATCATGGGAAGGTATATGAGGCATTTTGAGGAAAGTTGTTGGTTGGTTGATCTTTCGTGGAGGAGAAAAGGAGTTGGAAGCTCATCTGGAAGTCTCCTTTGATTTGGCAGAAATTATCAGGCATGATAGGCTCTAACCATTAAGATCTCTTGCTTTCTTCTAAATGTTTCATTAAAATGACTCTGCTCTTTTGAGATTCTTGGCTTGCATGTTTTATCTGGTTATTTGCTTGTTGGGTTTTTGTAATCTCTGGTAAATTTGGGTATGAATCCATGGAAAAATTAGTGTATGTCTTGGAAACTTTCTTTGTATGGGTTAAATAATGAAGCATGCATGAGAAACTTGTTTCTGTGGCTCTGCTTGTCATTTCTTGAACTGGTATTTGAAGAGTTGTGTTTATGACTGACCTTCATCGTTGTTTACTTGGTTCTAAGTTTTGGGAACCTTGAGTCCTATCTAATCTTTTCATTGGAGCTCATGTTTTGTTGAACTTGAGCTTATATTTTAGCTCGTGGTTTTTTGAGCTTGAGCTTGTATTTGAACTCATATTTCGTTGGAGCCTATATTCGGGTTCATGTTTTGTTTGAGCTTGAACTTGTATTTGAGCTCGTGTTTTGTTTGAGCCTGTATTCAAGTTCATGTTTAGTTAAATCTTGATTCGGGGTTAGTGTTTTGATAAGAATTTGTGTTGGAGGTTCTTGTTACTTTGAAACCATGTTTGGATTCTGAGTAATCCTGGACTATTGTTTGAAGTTTTTATGTACCGCTATACTCGTGTTTATTCTTGTGTTATTCTAGACTATTTATGGGAGTTCATAATGTACACAACACTCATATTTTATTACGTGAATAGTTTTGAACTCTGGTTAGAAGCTCGTGTTTCATTTTGAGCTAGTATGAGTTTTCTTTGTTTGAAATACAAACCAGAATGGGAACTTATGGTTACCCTAAACCTGAGAATATCCACTTGAATGGATTTGAACTCTTCTATGAGAAACTTGTGTTTCATTTTGAGTTGGAAATAGGGTTTCTTGGTTATGCTATAAAATGGTTAAGGTTGTTCATATTATATTTTGTCTTGTATCATGATATTTGTATATATCTGTGCTCATGTTTGAGATTTTGTGATTCGACACTGTACATGTAATTTGGTACTTAGTGTTTGGAATTTATAGCCTAAATGATGTGTTGGTTCTATTCTGGTAGTTGTGAGTTGGTTTTATATTGCATTCAAGTTGAAAGCTTATAACTCTTTTAATTCAAACTGCTTACTCAAAGAAAATATGGGGAAGTAGTATGACTGAGTTGTTTGAATATCTCTTGGAGATTTAATTAGAAACACTTTCGTTTGATAGTAGGATTTGGAATTTCTTTTAAAACAAGTTTGTACCAGTGCTTAGAAATTGTAGTGGAAGGAATACTTAAATCATTCAGTTTGATTTTGTTTTATAGTTCTAAAAGAATTATGAACCACCTATGCTTAAGTACAATGTTGTGGAGGTATTTTAAAGGAACTTTAGTTTGAGTTCGAGGATACTCCTGAACTGGTTTAGTTTAAGGTTTTGGGTTTTCTAATCTTGTTGGGATCAATAAGTGAATGCTTGAGTCTTTTAAAAGAAAAAGGAAATTGAGAACCCTTAGGGATAGTGTGTTGTTTTAGAACTTTACTGTTATGTTGTCTGAACTGAAATTGGAACTCATGCTTTTAATGATAAGGATTGTAAGGGGGACTTGTAGTATGTTTTCTTTGCAATGAGTTGGTTTTGTTCTCTTCTTGGGAACTAGTGTATGAGCTTATTGTTTGGATTAGAAATGGGAATTTTTGTTAAGTTTAGAGAAATAAATTAAGGATTGAATCAAATTCTGATAAGATTCCTTTTCTAACCTATAGGGATTAGTTCATTTGATTGAACCCTTATGTTATTAGTTCTCTTGTGAAATGGAGATTTATTATAATTGTTTAGTCTTCCTTGTTCATATCATTTGTTGAAGTGATGTAGGAAGAGATTTGATGTTTCGGTTTTGTTGAACAGAAAATATAATCTTGTTAGTCAGACTATTTAAATTCTATATTCCTTCTTAGATTGATATGGGATTTGTTTTGTTTAAAATCTTAAATGTTGTATTTAAAGGTAGTTGTCCTTTAAATGAAACAATTAAATTCATGTTATGAACCTGTTTCTATTTTCAGATATTTTTTTAGCATAGTTTGGAATGAATATTCTTCTTCCATGCTTAGGAGCTAGATGAATCATCCTAATGAGAACTATGTTGTAAACCCTTTCTATGTCTTATAGTAAAGTTAAATGTTGTATTCCATTATGATAGAATTGGGAACAATATGATGTTATGATCTGTTGTTTGTTTAAAGGTAATTGATAGGATCAATTAAACTTTAATTTTGTGAGGCAGATGTTGTGGATTAAATTTTGTTCTTCTCTTAGAAGTAAATTCAAATTGGTTAATGTACTTCTTTTCTGATTGTTATTACTTATTGATATGTATGATATATTAATTGTTTCATTAAAGAAGAGTTATTTTAATGGAACAATTAGTGGAATGCACTTCATTTTAAGGCTTAGTGCTTATCATGCTTAGTTCATGGAACTGACCCATGCTAGCAATTTTTGCAGATGGACTTCGTAAGTGATAAAAGAAGGCAAAACTTATAGGATGCATTGGCTGATTTAAGTCTGATTCTTTGTGAAGAATTCTAATTCATTCTTGAGATTGTATTGAAAAAGAAAAGTTGTATTCTTTTAGAATGAAGGTGGTTGTTATGCAATATGCCTAAAATGCATAAGTCTTGTAAATGTATAAGTTATAAAGATGAATTGAAAGTTGAGAATTTACTTGTATTGGTTGTGTAAATTATCTTGTACTTGTATAAAAGAGATGGATTTCTATCTTGTTGATATTCTTCATATTATTTATATACCTAATTGGTTATCCTTTGATAAGTTGGATAAAGGGATTTAATTCAATTTCCCTAATTAAGATGCAACTTGTTAAGTTGCAGAATATGATGTTCTTTATCTAAACTATTTAACATAGTAATGTAATGTGTGATGAACATACATTAAGAAATATGGATATTGGGTAGGATATACCCTAACACTTAAACATGTAGAGAAAGACTCTTTCTCTTTCTTAATTGAATATAAACCCAAAAGGTTTGGAAATATGATTACAATTTATTAGACTTCATTTTGTATGAAGTCTACTTTAATTGGATATATTCAGACGTTGAACCTTTCTAAAAGTTATGGTACTTTTTAAATGAAACTTATGATAACATTGTTTGTTGTGGTTAATTGGTAGTTTAACTGAGAAATCAAATAGTAAAAACAACCATAAGTATAACAAAGTTCTTCATGGACTAAATGAAGAAAATTTAGGAAAGAACTTATTGAGTGTTGGATTAGGGTTTGCAGGTTGTTGTAATCAAGAAATAATCCAAACTAACAACGTATTAACAATCTCCTTGGGGGTATGTACATCTTGATGAGGTAGTTTCTATAGGATGTTGGCACATGCCAACTATAGGGATGTACTTTCGAGAAGGTTTGGGTATTCTCGAGAATACAACATTGTATTTGACATGTGGCATCACCCTTCGCATTGATCATCTAGATCTACACACAATAGGAACTCGAACTTGAACTTAGTTTCTCTCTAGGTCAGGATAGGAGCATATTTAGGATAGGAATTAGCTTCCAATGGCTCAGGGTACGTTGGCACATCCGGTCGACTTAGGTCAATTGAGTATGCCCATTTACCCTAAGCCATTGTGAGTGTCTTCCTATAATAGGTTATGTTTCTATCTAGGGCTAGGGTTAAACTGGAACAAGTGGACTAACGGTAGTTAGTAAAGACCAATCATGATAATAAGAGGAGTGAGGTGAAGGACGTATTCCAATATGATGAATATGTCATCTAGGAATAGTGACATACATAATATGTTGTAAATATTTGGCCAAAAATTATCGCAAAGTTCTTTGTTTGTTGTCTATGTCACCCTAGTTTAAAGTAATGTGATGTCAGATGAATATTGGTAACAAATATTCAGATAGGTTCTTTAAATAGATCACTCAGTACCTAGAATAGGGTAAGAAAACCAAGTATACATAGTATACGACAAGTATTTAATCTTGAAGTTAAACATGAACTAGATCGGTGGTTAATCGAGTCATGGAATGAATAGATCGGTGTATCACCTAAGTCATTCAAACTGCATATGGTTATCTATTATGAGATTGATTGGAATTGAATGTGTGTTCTAAGTAATGTTTTATTTAGAACCATGAACATTATATAAAAAAATTCCCTTGTTTTAAAGTCTTAAAATGGGAATGTTACAAAAATCCCATCTAGGTATTTCATTTTTGCATACCATTCCTCATTGGTGTCTATAAATGGTTTCTTATTATTATCCCTTGCCCTTGCCCTTATTACGTGTTACTACTTGGTTTCTTGGGTGCCATTGTGTAGGTTTTCACTTTAACTTCTATTCCTAGCTCTCCTCTTCTATCTTTTCTAATTCAAATCTCTAACCTACGAAGAATACTCTTTTCAGACCCATACCCTAGCTGCTAAAACCTAACTAGAATATCTTTTCACAAGACGACGCTTCTCCATAACTCTTCCCATGCCCATGAATTACTTCCCTCCTAGTTTGCAGATCCAAACTAGTCACTCGTAGTTAAAATCTTCCAATTTTTCTTCACATGGATCAACTTTGGAAACCCTAGTTCAGCAAAAGATCTTCCTTCTTCATATTTGCAAATTAAATAATGAAGTTCCCAACCTTCTACTTATATGTTTTTCCACTTTATAACATTAAATGCTACCTTACCTACCACCATACTTTAACACTTAATGAGGATTTTCATCAAAGTCTAACTTTAGCACTTTAACTCACATGCCTAACCTTGCGAGGAAAATTCTCCAACCTTCTGGCATGTAACCAATCCCTCTTGATAGGAGACTCTTGCATGCACGTAACCAGCACCGAAGGCACTTCTTATGTCATGATTTTTTCTCTTTCCTACCTCGTGTTATGTTTACACTTCTTCCTCTCTTGTATGTGGATCCCCAATGTAGCCTTACCCTGACACCAACCATCCTTTTTCACCTTTCCTTACATGTACTTCCTTCACAGGGCCATTCAACTGGGATTTCCAATGCAATCCTTCCTGGCACTTCACACTTCAATTTCTTCCACCTTACTCCACCCCACACTAAAATTATGTATAACCTTCAAAACTTAATGAGATTACCGGCAGCATGAGCGCAACACAAAACAACAATGAGAAAGGGAAACACAAGAAAAAAATGCAATAAGGGAAATCCTAAACTAACTGACAATACTTCCTTATTTACAAACACCAAGAAGAATTATTTATAGCAGGGCTTCATCCTAATCCCATTGAAGTGTCTTGGGAATCTTTTCCCATCCAGTCTTGAATGGCACACACCCAAATCAAGGATGTATGAGATGATGTAGGGACCAACCAATGGAATTTTAACTTCCCAGGATGGTGCAAAAACTTAGAATCATATAGTAAGACCATCTTCCCAACCTCAAACTTCTTTTTCTTAATGTGACGATCATGTCATGCCTTTTGTTTTGATTTTTCCATCTTCTGGCTCCACCTAGTGAGTGATCATATTTCATCCAATTGCATTAATTTTTCAATTATCTCTTCCAGTGCTTGTTCATCATCTAATCCTCATGTGTGTGCTATATGTAGAGAAGGTAACATGAATTCAATTGGAAGTACAACTTCCACACCAAACACCAGTTAAAATAGTGTGGCCTTATTCAACCTCTTGTAGGTTTTCCTATATGCCCAAAGAACGGCTGATACTTTGTCATCTCAATCCTATATACCAACATCATAGATCTTAGGCAATGTGTCACAAAGTATTTTGTTAAATGCCTCAGTAGCAGTTCCATTTTCTAGAAGGTGATAGGGAGTAGTTTTTTGATGGGTCACCATGAATTTTGACAATAGAATCCTAACTGTCTCATTGAGGAAGTGTGTACCTTTATCACTTGTCAAACTCAATGGGAATCTATACCTACTTGATTATGTTTTCTCATAAAATCTAGCAAGGGGAAGCCACTTGTACAATCCTTTGTAGGTGCTACCTCTACCCACCTTGTCAAATAATCAGTGTAAGTGAGGATATACCTCAAACTAGTCCTCCATCCACATTTGGAGAGATTGGTCTAACAAATTCGATAGCCCACTTCTCAAATGGTTTTGTACTAGCTATCGGTCCACAAGTACATTTTATCCCTTTTTCTAATTTTTCCAAGACCCTGGCAATGGTCGCGAGGCGTTGCAAAAATCAATGCAATCTTGATAAAGGGTCTCCCACCAAATCCCTACGAGTAGAATCTTCTACACGGTTGCATTTTCCACATAGTGTCCTCCTGCAATCCCACCATGCACCTCTTCCATAATTGTAATGTGCTCATATTCTAGTACGCATCGGCATAGAACCTCATCACGACCCATTTTGTATAGATCTCCACTAATTAGCATGTAGGGAACGATGTGTATGGCCAACTTCTTCTTCTCCAAGGCCTTCATTTTAACTAGAGCCACACCCATTTTGAGAAATACTGCAATATCCTCTAACTCAAAGGGTGCACACCACAACCTAAATAGTTGTATGTGGCATAGTCTCTTTAATGCTTTGTGTATCCTCTCCTGAATCAATCCTAGATAAGTGATCAGGTCCATAATTACTTTTTACTAGTTTGACAACCACCGTGAACTCGATTCTTGGAACAATAATAGTAGCCACCGACATATGCACCCTTGTAGAACAGGCTTGTTCACCAAGTATTTGAATGCCATATAGTCAATGTAAAATATAAAAGGGGTTGCCAAAAAATACTGTCTAAATTTATGAAGCACGTAGCTCATTGACAATGCCTCGCACTTAGTCATAGTGTAATTCTACTCGCTAGTGTCAATTTCCTGGTTCCAAAGTAGAAAGGATGATCAACAATCCCTTCTTAGGGCTTTACAAGTACTACTCCAATTATGGTCCTTGAGGCATCTACATGAACATGGAATGTCTTATCCCAAGAAGGGAAACATAGGATGGGCACGGTGATAAGCCTATCCTTCAAAGTTTCAAATGCCTTCTGTTGTGCCTCTCCCCAATGAAAGGCACTCTTATGTCTAAGAAAATCTTCTAAAGGTGTGGCGATCTTGGCATATCCCTTGATGAACTTTTTGTAGTATACCTGTATGCCCAAGAAATCCACACATTGCACTTTGACTAGTAGGCTCCCTTAATCCCACAATTATTGCAACTTTTGCAAGATCTACTAGTAGGCCCTCCTTACATATGATGTGCCCCAATAATGTTCCAAATGGGGTAGTAAATATTCATTTCTTAATGTTAAGGGATATCCTCAACTTTCGACACCTTTCAAACATCATCCTTAAGTTTTCACAATGGTCTGACAACTGACTTGTACCACATCATCCAATCATCCAGGTAGACTTGAAGGAATTTATGGATGAAGTCCTAGACAGCTTGTACCACAATACGTGAGAACACAATAGGTACATTATTCAACCCAAAAATATGATCTATATACAAAAACTTCCCACTCAGTGGTGAAATTCATCTTCCTTTGGTCCTCCTTCATGATCCTTACCTAGTGATAGCCCAAGAATCCATCTATGAAATAATAGAATTTGTTCCAGTACTCCCTCTAAGATTTATTCAAGTAAAATGGGTTGGGAAATGATCAATGATGCATACTACATTCAGTCCCTGTAATCAACACAGATCCTTATCCTTTCATCCTTTTGGATGCTAATTACCATTAGATTTATCCATTCGACTCTTCAACAACTTCAATAATACCCGATGCTATCATCTTATCTATTTCCTCCTTAACCTTCATGCGTAGTTTAAGATTCATCCGGTATGGTCTTTTCCTAATTGGGCATGCACCTTCCTTCAACTTTATCCTCATCTCCCCCAAGGAATGGTGGATGCCTTTAAGCTCATGATACCTATGTGGGAATAAATCCTCAAACTCACGTAAAAGATCAATGATCTTGGAGACTTCCTTCTCTAACCAATAGTCTCCGATGATAGCCTCTTTAGGCTCTTCTTCTGAGCTGATGTTAACCTTATTTGTCTTTAAAGGCTCATGATAGGCATGCACCCCTATAAAATGGTCAACATCTAAGTTTTCTACCTCTTCTCCATCAATAACATACACCATATTCCCTTTTTCTTTTTCCAAACATGCACTCTTAAGATATATCTCTTCTATTTCTTCTTCCTCAAAGTGCGCCTCTAGGTCGGAGTTCACTAAAGCAACTCCAGTAGCCTATCTTTTTCCATGACACTATCCCCAATGGTAATGCACTTGACAACCTGCAATGCCTTATCCACCAAGGGTTTTGTACTCTGATACTTGAATGTTTGAACGAGATCAACCGCTAACTCTTTGCCAATTCCCTCGTCAGCGGTGTGTCTCGGAATGAACGCATACCATGCACGCGCATAACCTTCTAGGTTGGAATACAACTTGTGAACCCATAAAGAGGGTGACACTTATTCATTCTTCCCATCTAGGTTATCTCACATGTTTGGATGTGGAAGAAGGTGGTCTATTTACCATGGTAGTATTTTATAGTCGTGGGTGTATTGCTCCTGTAAAACCTTACAGAGAAGGAAATTCTCCTCGCATCATTCCAAGAGATTATCTCGATGCATTTCCCACATTGGGTTTAGTAGTTCAAGTAGGATGTAACTTAACATCCCCTTTGTTCATTTGCCCCCTTCCACCTGAGCATCCATTTCCTACAAAAAGACATTAGGGAAGGCTCCTCCTGAGTACTTAGTTATCTCTTTTCTTTCAAGCGCGTCGGAAAATCACGCACCTTTGTCACATTTGTTATCGATCCTCTCAAATGTTGTCTCGATTTGTTGGTACCAAATTTTTCTCCTTTTTAATCGAAAGAAACATCATAGATATGGAATGAAGCTTGAAGATAGATAGATCATGATGTATGTCATTTTGTAGCTGGGGATGTGATCTAACTGACACTCAGATTTGTGGAGAGATGGATACCACTCAAATAGGACTTGATCTTGTCCTAATTTTTTTAGGTTGTGCCTTTCAACCAAGGTAAGAGGACCTATTTTGTAACCCTCAAATGGTGAAGGAGATGAAGATATCCCTCAATTTTTGCAAATGGAATGAAATGGGCCTTGGGAGAATATGATCAACACTCAAAATATGACTTTTACAAGTTGTCACTTCCAAATTATGGAGATACTTTCAAAGCAAGGCAAGGGTTCGAAGACATTTTGAAATCGATCTATTATGCAAACTTTAGCAAATGGATTTTGATCTTCTGTGGGTATACAAGTCAAAAGAGGGGTAGTATGGGGTAGGATTAATTGTTTAGAATGATTTTTGGTGGGATATTGACAAGACAAACTTGATTATGCTAGATCTTTGACAACCTCTACAAAATTTGAACAACTATCAGATAAAATGCTTCAAAATAGTTAGGATGTTCTTTCAACTAGAAGAGATACACAAATGGAGGCCTAGGTTTGCACTCTTCACACAATCTTTGAGACCTCAACACAAAATCTTGAGTTAAAGGACTCAATTAAACATCAAAATCTCTAATCAAATCATGCCTAAGGTACCCCAAAGGCTTATAAGAAATATCTATCAACAAATGAAGGTGAAGTGATTTTAAACTACTTATTTTCAATGCTAGATGAAATCTCTTCTGACAAATGAAATTGCAAATGCCACTAAACTATCAATAAGGATGAGATTTGTGTGATTCCTAAATATTTCAATGCAAGATTGCAACAAGAACAAGGAAAACTATTTGCAGACATTTAAACATGATAACAAACATCATATTGCCCAAAATAACATAGATTAATTCAAAATCTTGTTAGATTCATTAGTAGGGGAGAGTTTTAGGAACAATCTCAGAGCTGTGTGATGGCTATACACTTGTAACCAACTCAACATGAATGAAGATCTAACACAGAAGACATTAACCAAGTTTTTTGGAGGGTTTCTCAGAAGATGAGATTCTCTCAAAATTTTCTCATGATTTTCAATTTCCCAACCATTTACATGTCTCAAAACATGCATTATATATCTCTCTATTACATTTGATCCTTCTTTCCCAAGAAAATAATATCATATGGCATCAATTTTGTTACAAAATTCCATCATGATCCATAGACAGAGACATTTAACATCTTTGCAACAAAATTTGTCAGGTGTTTCTAAAAGGAAAATCATTGCAAAATTCACATCATTATCCATTGTGGAGGCATGTTTTTCATCTTCAAAGCATGTAGACCCCCTTCCTTTCATTATTTCATCCTTATCCCTCCAAAATTTGACTCTACAACTTTTGGATTTGATATTTCACATTTTTGGACAGGTTAGGGAAAAAATTTATTCCAAAAACATCTTTGATCTTCAAATTGATCCTCAAAACCAATTGCATTGGTCCTTGTAGGCACAAACAACATGAATTTGCCAAAAATTTGATCAAAATCGATGTAAAAAATGCATTTCCACACTTCCTAGAGCAAAAATGGTAGCCAAACTGAAAAATGCACAGATTACCGTTGATTTGCCTTTCTCCCTTCAATCTGGGCCCTCCACGTGTCACAATGTGATTAGAAATGGGTTTGGGATCACTTTTTGACATTTTAACATTTTTGAAAAAATGTAAAAATTTGACATTTTTCTCTGCCCCTCCGCCCTTGAGATTTGGCACTTGACACGTGTCCCAAAGTGGGCCCCATTGAAATGCGGCTTGATTCTACACATTTCCACCTTTTTGGAAAAAAAGGAAAATTTTCACAATTATCCCCATGGACCCGCACCTTCGCTTCTATCCCTGACACGTGGCGATCAATTGTTGCTTCACTGCAGGGCCATAACTCCCTTTTTTGCTTCGTACTTCCTTCACAAAATTTCAAAGTTTTCAAAACTCATCGGCGGCCCGCACTCCCCTCTGCCATTTTATTTTGACATGTCTCCCTTTGATTCATTATGGAGCCACACTTTAAATTACCACTTTAACTCATTTTAACAAAAAGGAAACATTTCCTTTTTTCTTTCGACTCCTACCGCCATCCGACTCACGCAAGCCTTTAATTTTCTTCTTTATTGAGGCCGCACCTTCTTTCAAGACTTTAACACTTTTTATGAAAAATGTTAAAAATCTCAAACTCTCCCAGGATGTTTACCTACCACTCTACATCTCTTCCCGATCCACATGTGTCTCTCTCGATTGGTCAGAGACGGACCCCGGCATTTTTTCACAACTTTTGCTCCCTTTCGCTAAAAAGAAAATTTTCTAAGTCCTTCACCAGCCTTCCATCCCACTTTTGATGAAAACATGACACGTGTCCACCTCTGGGGCTTGCGGAGCTATGGGGGCAACTTGCACTTTTTTCCAAAACACAAAAAATGTTAAGTTTTTTAGCAGACCCACTGAACCTTGTCTAATCACAAACAACCACGTAGGAGAAGATTTTGAGCTAAAATTTGATGGGTAAAGGACACTCGTATGACCATCAAACAACGCAGAAATTTCAGTGATGCCCTAGAATGTTGAAGATGAATTTGATGGGTAAATGATGCCCGTTTTAATGTCAAAATACATAGAAAATGCTAGGGATGCCCAAAATCAATTTTTCTTCGTGGGTGGAGAATTTTTTGATCAAAAGACAAATGGAAAGTGTTTTAAAGCAATTTATGACCATGTCAAGGGATATTTGAGGGAAAATAAGTATAAAACAAACAATTTTGAGCTCCAAAGGCCAGGAAAACATGGGAAAAATGGTAGAGGTGTTTGAACGGGAAAACAAGGGCAAGGTAATGAGTTTGCAAACAATCCAATGCACAAGAATAGAGCTGCAACTTCACATCATTGATTTCATGAGAGGAAAAAATGTTTGAGCACAAAGAACAAAGGGGAGACATGGAAATATGGTAGAGGATCAAAATAGGCACCAACATCAGATTCTCTGCTTAGGGATGGGCACTCCCAATGAGTGCCACAAGAATAAAACTAGACCAAGTGCCAAAATAATCCATTGGGAAAATGGAGTCATGAGCCAAAGCCACCAAAAATAGCTAAGAAACTAACAAAAATGGTTACCACACACCAAGGCAAACCACGAACCGAAAAAACACCAAAAAAGAAAGCAAAAGCTAAACACTATACATTGTAAAAGTGGTGCATACCTCAAATTTGGGGATTAATCCAAGAAATACTTTAGATTCCTTCCATTAATAGGTAGTTTAAGTAATTACCCATCTAATTCCTTGAGAAAAAAGGTATTTTCACCAATTCTAATATCAATGGATTAAGGACCCATCCACAATGTATCAAATTTACCATGTTTGCCCTTATCTTCATTTATGCTATCGTACAACAAAACCGGATCTCCAACATTGAAATCCCTAAGAGTGACCTTCTTGTTAAACAACCTCTTCAACTTCTCTATAAATCTAACATGCCTTTGGTGTGATGCTCTTCTTTCTTCATCCAGCTCAACAATATGATTAATCCTTGCTTCATATAGACTGATCTCTTGATCTTCAAGTTGTTGAACAAACTGAAATGAAGATAATTACAGATGTAAGGGTAGCAGAGCTTGAGTTCCATACACCAACTCAAATGGGATCTTACCAATAGCTCTTTTGGTAGTGATTCTATTATCCCAAACTACAAATTTCAGTTGTTCACCCCATTTTCTCTTGTTCAACTCCAAGGTTCTCCTAATGATCTTCAACAAGTTCTTATTATTGGACTTAGCTTGTTAATTCCTTGAGGGTTATATTTTGAAGCATAAGTCAGATTGGTTCCATACTCCTTGCACATTGCCATCAAGGGTTTAGCTCTAAAACACATGGCATTATCAGCAACAATCTTGACTGGCACACCAAATTTGCATATGATATGATTCAACAAGAATTCCATAACAACTTGGTGTGTTGCTTTCTTGGTGGGGATTGCTTCTACCCACTTGGTGAAGTAATCCGTGGCTACAATAATCCACTTATGTCTAGCACTAGAAGGGTTTGAGATCTAACCAATGAATTCCATTCCCCATTTTTTGAAAGGAGCCTCAATTGATACAGGAAGGCAAAGGAAGGGATCTTGAAGCTTTCATTCTTCTAGAGAAACACTGACAGCTTTCACATTTTCTAACTAAAAAGGTTTCATCTTTAAAAAGAGTTGGCCACCAATAACTAGCTCTCAAAACTTTGTGTGTTGTAACCCTTCAAGTTAAGTGTCCTCCATAAAATCCCCCATGGAAATCAACAACTATTTTGGGAGCTTCATATTGAGTTATACATTTCAAGAGGACACCTTTGTGGTTCTTCCAAGCCAGCCCAAAGTTAGTGATGATGTATTTTGAGAAGCCACTTGAGGGCTCTTTTCTGATTTTTATTTAAATGATCAGAGAAGCATATGCATCTAAGATAAAAATTACATCCTTGTACCACTAAGAACTTACCAATTTCTCAAGAACATATTCCCTTTCTTCCTCCTGCTTCATTCAATTCCACAATCTGCAAGTTGCTCTCACCATGATCTCGAGAAAGACCCAAACCTCTTACCAACTTTGTGGTTTGGATGTCCATGTCATACTCTGTAGTTTGTTCACCCATCTACATCTTTTTGCTTGATATCTCCATCTCTAATAAGATGTATTTTACCATGGTGTGGGGAACATAAGCAACAACTTTTGAACTTAAGATATAAGGCCTAAAAACATTTGTTGCTTTCTCCAAGGCAAATGTTTGTTTTTCCATGATTGTGTACTTTAACTCAAAGAACTTATAAAGCCTTACAAAAAAGGAAATAGGCCTCTCAGCCCCATCTTCATCCTTTTGCAGCAGCAAAGCAGATGCAATGGTATTTTCAGAAGCAAAGGAGAAGATTTGGGAGGCTTCTTGTAATTCGAGTTTGAGACAGTGCATGTTTCAATGCTTCTTTGATTCCTTCAAAAGCTGAATAGAGACTCCTCCCATTTGATAACTTGGTATTTATTTAACATGCATGTAATAGGAAGAGACAATTCAGAAAAATTAGACACAAACCATTCTAATGAAATTGATCTTCCCAAAGAAGGATTGGATGCCCTTCTTTTTTCTTAAAATTGGAACCTTGCTGATTACTTATACCCTCTCAGGGTCAATCATGACACTTACCTTTGAAACAATATGACCAATTAACTTGGCCTTTTACACCCCAAAATGGAATTTCTTTGGATTCAAAGAGATTCCAAATTCTCTACATCTGATCAACATTCTTTCTAATTGTTTCAAGTGATCTATACTACTCCTTGAAAACATAGTCACATCATCTTGATAAACTGCAATGAAGTCATTTATGTAACCAGCAAAAAGAAACATCAATTTCTCTTTAGAAGGTAGGTCCAACATTCATGAGACCAAAAGGCATTCTTACCTAAACATATGTTCCCTAAGGAGTGGTAAAGGTAGTTTTAAATTTTTTGAATCCTTGACAATAACTTGATTGTAGCTAGATAAACCATCTAAGGTGGACAACAATTCAGATCCAGTCACTAAATGTAGCATGTTTTCCATGTTTGGAAAAGGATAATTGTCCTTCAATGAAGCTCTAATTAGATTTCTGAATTCTAAACAAATTCGATATCTCCATTTTCTTTCGACTAATGGCACAAGGTTTGCAACCCAAGATGAATACCTTGTGGGCTGAATGATCCCTCCCTCCTTTGAGTTTATTTAATTCATATCTCATCTTCATGGATAGGAGTGGATTAATTGGCCTCTACTTTTCTCGAATGGTTTGGCATTTTTTCAAGAGGAATCTCATGCTAAAAAAGTCCTCTTTGTATTCTTTTAGGTTTGAATAAGACCAAGCAAGACAGTCGATATTTATTTAATAGTTAAACATAGGACTATTTTTCTTCTTTGTTTAGATTGATGTCCTACCAAAATTTTCTTGGTTTATCATTAGTGCCCAAGTTAAGCTCTTCCACATCCCTTGAGGAGACATGTTTCTATTGATGATGCAATCATCCTTGTCAAAATTTGACTCAAGTGCAACAAGACCTCTAGGAATGGTGTTAGTTTTCAATTGGATAATATCCTCTCCAAAAAAAAGTCTCTCTTCCTTCAGGTCCACACACACCATGGGTCCCAATCAATATTCTAATCTATAAACTCACCTTGATTTTGTAAGAGTTTTTGCACTTGAGCATCATCATTAAACACTTGCCAATGCTTGATGTTGTTAGGGATAGATAGCCTAGTTAACACTTCAATATTGTACTCACAATAAGGTGAAATGGTGCAATTTACAAATCTTGGACTCCAACACTTCCAACTTGTCAAGTAGAAGCATTGAAACTCATGTCATGATGCATAATGTTTAAGGAATCAAACATCTCAATTAGATCCCAATTGATTCCTCCTTTGCAATAAAATTTCAACAGTGTTAACAAACAATATATGATTTTCCTTATAAGGATATGTTCCATAGAGCTTGACAAGGCTATTATTGGGAAATCATGCTTGATATGGATAAGTCCATTTTTCTGCTCTTAAGATCCTATGATAAGATGTAATTGGTATGACTTCTCTGAATCCATTTTTAGTACACTTTCCATAGGTAGGTAATTTACAATTTTCCTCCTTTGGTTTAAGAGTTAAGTAAGGTAATTTACAATCTGGTTTAAGAGTTGTAAACTTGTCTTTTTATCGACTCATCCTTGGATCAATTTTAGTGATCCAAGGAATGTTTTTTTAGAAAATGCTCTATTGAAGTGAATGGTAAAATCGACATTCCATGAGTTAAGCTACACATTTGGACTGAAACTTTGTTGTTACAAGTTCTTTGACTTCTGTGTGAATGCACTTCCATTCAGTAGGTTGTTGGCTTGGGTCCTTGAAGATCGACCATGACAGGTCATTGCTGATAATGATGGGAATGCAGCTATTCACAACACAGGAGAAAGATATCTAGGAACCTATTGAGGATTTACTTCTGGAATCCTAAGCTAGGTGAAAGTATTCCTACCTAAGCTATGTTACTTGATATAATTTTGTTGCTAACCTAAACTTGGTACTAAGGGTTAGAAGGGTTGCTAGGTATTAAAACTATAACCTAACGCTACAAAGTTATTTGGTGATCTAACCTAGTTTCTATAAACTATTATATTTTTGATTACTCACCTATGTGGAGTTATCTAACCTAATTGCTAAAGATCTATGTTAGAGGTTAGTGGTTAGTGTTACATCCTAAGGTACTAATTTAAATCCTACCTAAGATCTAACCTAAGAAATCTAACCTATCCTAAACTAATGGATGTGAATTGGGAACTAAAAGGGGGTCACATGTACATTGGCGATGGTTTCTAAGCATTTAAGAAGATGATAAGGTTTTTAAATTCCTACGGACTGCTGACTTTGGTAGGGGCTAGTTTGGTTGGCGGAGGCCTAGGTGGCAGTATCACTAGAAATGGAAACTCATGTTTTATTTGATTTGGAACTCGCCAGTTTGGTAGGTGGTGGAAAGGAAGATTGGGTGGGAGATCGGGAAATTAATGCAATTAATTGTCTTGTTTGATGAGCCCGAACCGCTTTGGTAGGCATGCCAGTGGATTTTTGGTTGAGTTGTTTCATTTGCATGCTTTTGATTTTGTTCTACTTGCACTCTAGTTTTTCGAACCAGTAGTTAAACTATGTATTACATGGCTATTTTGGAGGTTTCAAATCTATTTTTGTTTCATGGAGAGTATATGAGGCAATGTGGAGGAAGTATTTTGTTGTTTTGGTCTTTCGTGGAGAAGAAGGGAAGAAGCGAGCTCAACTAGAAGTCTTCTTGATTTTTTCTAGTGACACTATCAGGCATGATAGGCCCTAACTATTAAAATCTCTTGCTTTCTTCTAAGTGTTTTCATTAAAACAAATTTTCTCTATTGAGTTCTGTGCATTCATGCTTAGCTAGTAAATTGATAGATGGGTTTGTAAGAAAAACTTGTATTTTGTGTTTTTGGAATTTGTGTTCATGATTCTATGGAAATTTTTCTTTGCATTGCCTTTTCTTAAAGGAACCATGAATACTTTAACAAAAATGGTAACACTTTTTGCTTCTTCAGTGGTTTGAAATGATTGTTGGGTGAACTAGTTGTGTCTTGTGAATTCGAACTGGTAAGAACTCCAGTCTTATTAAACTCGTATGCAAGTACGAGCTTCAGTTGGGAAACTTGTTTAGTAAAGTGGACTATAACTGAGATTCTCAGGGTTTGTTTAGCATGTTTTGATCCATAGTTAAATGGACTATGAGTAAACCCATATATGATTTGGGGATTGTATTCTTCTTGTGAAAATCGTTGACTGTTAACAAGTTTCGCATGCACTATAGATAAACTGTTTATGTCTTGTTGTTTTTGTATTTTACCTTGTGGAACTTTGATGGTAGCAAAGTTCGCATGCATGGAAAAACCATATATAGTTGGTTTTTGTGTTTCTTCTTGAAAACATGGACTGTTATTATGGAAACTTGCATACAAGGGAAAAGTAGTATATGGTTTAGTTTGTATTTCATTCTGCAAACTTGATTGATTTTGGAACTTGTGTTTGTTATTATTTTGGGTAACTTGATTGTAACTCAAGTCACTTGGGCATGGTGCTTATGGAATCTTGTTCTTATGACCACATTAATGGTATTTGGAGATTCTTTATGAACCCGACCTGTGAGTCATCCTTTCTGAGCTTTGTCTAAGCATCTTACATTCCATTTTTGTTGGAAATAAGGTTGATAGGATGTTAATGAAGAATGGAAGCATTTCTTCTTATTTCAAACTATATGTAAACAATTTCATTGCTCTCAGTCTAGTCTTAGGATGTTGGCATATTATGTAATTGTGGTTGTGATATTGATATCCTTCACTATACACACCATTTAATACTTGGTGTTCTTAATGGAAGTAGAAACCTGAACATTGTGTTGGTTCAGGTATTATGGTCTTTTGATTATTTAGTAAACTATTAAGGGAACATGTTGATACCCTAACTTGGTTACATATATTTGAATGGTTTTGATCCTTCAATGACATTTATGCTTGGCATTGTGCTTGGAATTGTAAATGAGTCTTGGACTATACATATTATTCTTTTGATGTTTGATATTGTCTTTTGTTGGAAACCCAATTTATAGTTTTGGTAGTGATGCATTGGCATACCATTGAGATGGTCCTACTTTTCCGAACTATTGGGAAGTCTTGAGTGTCAACAATTACTCAGATTCTTACCTCTTGTTGGGTCTAATAAATGTATGTTATGTCTTGGAAGATTGTTTGCGATCTAAACTCGATTGTGAATGTGTTTGAACTACACTGTTGATTGTATAGGGTTCTATGATTGGGCAATTGTTAACATGATTTCTTCTTATCCGTGACTATTCTGGTCCAATGGGAGAATGTTAGACCTTTAGAGAAATACTCTGTGAAGCTTACTGTTTGTGGACTGTGTATGAGCTTTATTGTTATATTATTTCTAATGGAAAGTAGAAATTCATGCATTGTAATGGGATGGTTTAGAAAGGAAGATAGTTTTAGTACTCTCTTTCCTTGAAATGATCATTGTCCTCCTTTCTTGGAACTCTTGAATGAATTTTAACTATATGATTATTAGTTTTGTATACTTTTCCTTGATGGAAATGAAGTGGAATGAAATTGGGGTTAGGTTGGCAAATGAAATTGTAGCCTTTAAATGATTGTTAAACCACCACTTCTCCTTGTAATTCTTTCATATGGATCTATTTGATGAATACAATATACTGTTAAATTTTAAAGTAGTGTTACTTTAAAGGGATAGTTTAAATCATGGTATACACCGGTTTAGCCTTGCTGATGATTATGTACTTTGGCAATGGAATACTTTCTTTTCTTCTTTACTTGAAAGTTAGTGGAAATATCCAAAAGGGAATATGTTGTAAACACTTATGTATCTTATAGTAAAGATATGTGTTGTACTTTATTTGGTAAAATTGGAAACAATGATATATTATGTTTTTGTTGTTTGGTAAAGATATTTGATGAAATCAATTATACTTTAACTTATAGGACATGTATTATAGATTATATCTGTTCCTCTTTGTGTTAAAATTTGTTTAGTATTGCTCTTCTTTTTATTGGTATTACTTATGCTTGGGAGTATGAATTACTTGTTGTTCAAGGTTGTTTTTATTGGAACAATTAGTGGAATGCACTTCATTTTAAGGCTTAGTGCTTATCATGCTTAGTTCATGAACTGACCCATGCTAGCAATTTTTGTAGATGGACTTCGTAAGTGATAAGAGAAGGAAAAAACTTATATGATGCATTGGTTGACCTATGTTGATTCTTGAGAAGAATTCTGATTTGTTCTTAAGTTGTATTGAAAAAAAAAAGTTATTCTCTTTTGAATGTTGGTTGTTGTCATGTAGTGTGTTTGTAATGCATAAGTTGTAAATGTATAAGCTTTGAAAAGTAAATGAAGAATGAGAATTTACTTGCATGGATTATGTAAAATAACTTGTACTTTTGTAAAAGAAATAGAATTCTATTCTGTTGACGTTCTTCATATTATCTATATGTTTCAATGAGTGTTCTTGTATAAGTAGGAAAAGGGGGATTAGGGTAATTCCCTAATTGTGATGCAACTTAGTAAGTTGTAGAAATACAATGAATTTATCTAAACAACTCATATCATTAAGATATCTTATGCTGAACTACAATGAACCTTATAAAAATTATAAGGGTATAATGGGTGAGTAAACCCTATGAAATTAACTATGAAGAGGAAGTTTCTCCCTCTCTTATGAACTAAATAAAAGAGGAAGATATGATTGTTAATCATTAAGACTTAATTATAATAAGTCTGATATGTTTTCAGCCTTGTAGGCTGTTACACTTCCTTAATTGGTTAAGTTATTTAGAATAAAGGAACATAAGTTGTTGTTGTCCTATTTTTGGATAATGGGTTGTTAGGTCAAAACTAACAAATCTGGAAGCAATCTTAAGTTAATTAAAGTTCTTAAGATTATATGAATCTGAAATGTAAAAAGAACTTAAAGAGTGTTGGACTCGGGGTTTGATGGGCTGCCAAAATATGTCGTCTAATAACCCAAATTTAACTTAACATATGTAAACTCTTGGAGGTATGTACATCTTTACGAGGTTATTCCATAGGATGTTGACACATGTCAACTACAAGGTTGTACCTTGAGAAGATTAGGATCTTCTCGAGGATACAACAATGTGCAGTTAACATGTGGCAACACCCTTCTGCATTGATCGTCAAGATCTACACACCTTTGAACTTGATCAAGATTTCCCTCTAGGACTGGTTAGTATCATAGTTAGGATATGAAGTATCCCTCTAGGACTCAGGGTACCTTGGCACATGGGGTTAACCTAGGTTGACCCAGTATGCCAATTTACCCTAAGTCTTTGTGAGCCACATCATATCATGACCTATGTTGTTAACCTGGACTAGAGTTAAACCTTGGCAAGGGGACTGACAAAAGTCAGTGTAAGACATTCTAGATAACAATGGAGTGGGGTGAAGGACATTATTCAGATTGATGAGTATGCCATCAAGGAATAAGTAATACAAACAGTATGTTAGAAATCTTTGGCCAAAGTATCGCAAGTTATTGATTGCATTGTCCTATGTCACCTAGTCTAAGGATCATGATGCTGATGAATATTGGTAACAAATATTCAGTTAGGTTCCTTAGATAGATCACTCAGAACCCAAGAATAGGGTAAGAGAACCAAGAATATGAAGTATTCAGTAGAATACTCAAAAATCAATGTTACACATGAATGGATCGGTAGTTCACCGAGTCATGGAATGAATAGATCGGTTGTTCACCGAGTCATTACAGCTGCATATGGTTATCTATTATAAGAATGATTGTTATGAAATGTGTGTTCTAAATTATGTATTTAGAATAGAGAACATTAATCATGCAAAAAAAAATTCCTTATTTCTAAAGTCTTAAAATGGGAATGTTACATCTTGGTATCAGAGTTGAAGGTTGCAGCTCTTGGACCTATTGTGTCCATAATCTGATAAAAACTTAAATTTTCTTGTAACAGAAAATGGTTAGGACAAGAGGAAACGTTGCGAACAATGCTCCACCTGAGGAAGGAGCAGCAACACCCAAAAACTTGATGAGATCCTTGCTGCCCTGTTGGACACAAGAGATCATTTGATTGTGCTTTCGAGCAACAAGTGATGGGTAATGAGGAGGAAGAAGAAGCTAGTAATAAAAATCAGCCACCTCCTGAGGACAACCCCAATTTGGGTGTTGATAATAACAATGTTAATATACTTGACCAGCCAGAAAACAAAAAGGCTAGGTTGGTTGCTGAACTCACTAATGATATAAAAAGGATAAGTCCACCTAAGTTTGATGGCACCACATTAGGTGATGGAGCTGAGAATTGGCTCAGTGAGATGGAGAAGTACTTTGTAATAAGGAACTTCTCAGAAGAGACCAAAGCTATTTGGGGAGCATATCAGCTTTCCCATGAAGCATCTTCATGGTGGGACAGTTGGAAGGCTGAGCTAAACATTGATGAAACTAACATCACTTGGGATCAATTTAAAGGTTATTTTAGGCAACGATGGCTGCCACAACTTTATTATGATCAGAAAATGACTGAATTTCAGAACTTAGCTCAAGGGAAGTTAACTGTAACTGAGTATTGGGAACGGTTTATGAAACTACTCAAGTATGTACCTCAGTATCAAACTGATGAGAAGTTCAGGATATGGAAATTCATCATGGGATTGAATCCCATTATTGGGGGAGAGGTTGATGTTCACAGCCCAACCACTATGGAAGGGGTTGTTGAAAAATCCATAAGGTAGGAACAAAAGTTAAAGGCTATTTCTGCTCACAAGGAAGAAGTACGGAAGAAAGTTCCAAACTCTTCTTCAGCTTCTCTTGCACCTAAGAAAGGACCATGGAAAAATTTTGGTAACAAAAGTAAGTTTCAACTAATAATAATAAAAAACAATGAATAAGACTGTTGGTAATACAGAACAATTTTTCCAGAAATAATAATAACGGGTGAAAACCCTATGGAGGTCAGAATGATAACTTTAAGGCTGGAAATAATTCTGAGCCCAAAAAGGGACCGATAGGAGGCTATTATAATTGTGGAAAAGATCATTACATGAATCAATGTCCTTTGAAGAAGGATGATCGTAATCAGCAGCACAAGATACATGTTGTAGTAGCTGACAAGCAAGATGAAAAGCAAGTTACACCTATTGAAGTTCCTGGTAAGTTATTTGGCATACCTGTAACTATTCTATTTGATACTGAGAGCTACTGAATGTTTTATTTCTAGTAAAATTGCTTCAAAACTTAAAAGAAAAGATGGAAAAATGGATAAATCATGGACTATACATTATGGTAATAATTTGTTCATACAGTTAGTATGTGTCTTTTTAGAGCAGTCCTTGACTTACCTAGCTTTTCCATAGAAGTTGATCTCTATGTAGCACCTTTGGGATCTTATGATATAGTCATAGGTGTAAATTGGTTAGCAGAGCATAAAGAAAAGGTAGACTGTTTTGAAAAACATATTAGTTGTTTAGATGATCTGCTACGAAAACAATAGAGATTCAAGGTGTAAAATGAGAAATTTCAGTTAGGAAATTATCAGCTATGTAACTTAAAAAGGCCAAAAATAAGGGTTGTACCTTATATGTAGTAAAGATTTCTGAATCTATGGAAGAAAACAATGATTTTATGGAACGTTATCCGCTATTATAGAACTATGGTGATGTATTTCGGAAGAATTACGGGACTACCACCCAAAAGGGAGTTTGACTTCATGATTGAAATCAAACCAGGTACTGAACCTATTTCTAAAGCACCTTATGGATGACTACCATAGAGTTAGTAGAGCTAAAGGCTCAGTTACAAGAACTTTTGTCTAAGGGTTTGATTAGACCAAGTGTTTCACCTTGGGGAGCACCAAGTGATCTTTGTGAAAAAGAAGGATGGAACCCTCAGATTGTGCATTGATTATAGGATGTTAAACAAAGCAACAATCAAGAATAGATACCCACTTCCTAGAATTGATGATCTATTTGATCAGATGCATGGAGCATCGGTATATTCTAAGATAGACCTTCAGTCTGGATATCACCAACTATGAATTAAGGAAGAGGATATTCATAAAATGGCTTTTAGGACAAGGTATGGACATTATGAATTCACGGTTTTACCCTTTGGATTAATGAATGCACCTGCAGACTTTCATGAACTTAATGAATAATATCTTTCAAGAATACTTGGACAAGTTTGTGCTTGTATTCTTGGATGACATTCTCATATATTCTAAAAGTGTGGAGGAGCACCATGAACACTTGAAAATAGTTTTGGAAATTTTGAGAAAGAGACAGTTATATGGTAAGTTGTCCAAATGTTCTTTCTATGACACTAAAGTTCACTATTTGGGTCATGTTATAAGTAAAGATGGGATTGTTATGGATCCTTCTAAAATTGTGGCTATAGTCGAGTGGCCTACACCCAAGAATGTACATGAAGTTAGAAGCTTCATGGGCCTTGTAGGTTATTATAGAAAATTTGTTAAGGATTTTTCTAAGGTGGTTGCACCAATAACTTCATTGCAGAAAAAGGATAAGAAATTTTTCTGGGATGATAAATGTGAATCTGCTTTTAAAATTTGAAAAGTCAGTTGACTTCAGCACCTATTTTAGTTATACCTGATCCTAATGGAGACTTCATGGTTGTAACGGATGCATCTGGGGAGGGTCTTGGAGGTATTTTGTTACAAAATGATCATGTCATAGCTTATGAAAGTAGAAAACTTAAGTTACATGAGTTGAATTATGCTCCACATGATTTAGAGCTTGTTGCCATAGTTCATGCACTTCAAGTTTGGAGGCATTATCTACTTGGTAAACCATTTGAGTTGAAAACTGATCATCTTGGACTGAAGTACATTTTTACTCAACCAAATCTAAATGCAAGACAATGAAGGTGGTTAGAGTTTTTGTCTCAATATGACTTTGACATAAGTTACATTAAAGGAAAAGAGAATAGAGTGGCTGACACTCTAAGTCGTAGGAAGCACATTTCTGCTCTTATAACACTAAGAACTCAAGTTTAAAGATGAGGTAAAAAGTGCTATGGAATCTGACTCTTACTTTCAACAAGTAAAAACAACACTTGTTGTAGATCCAAGAGATGAAAGGTATAAAGGTTTTCACTTTGATAATGAAGGAATCTTATGATATGAAAACAAAGTATATGTACCCTTACTTAATGATTTGAGGAAGAAATTGTTGACAGAGTTCCACAATTCACCTTTTTGGGCATCCTGGCATTACGAAAATGCTTGCTGATATAAAACAGCAATACTTATGGAAGGGAATGAAAAAGGATGTTATAGATTTTGTGACTCATTGTCTGGAATGTCAATGGGTAAAAGTGGAACATATGCATCTAGCTGGTTTGCTATATCCTCATAGCATACCACAATACAAGTGGTAGGTAATAAGCATGGATTTTGTACAAGGATTGCTATGTCAAGAAATAAACATGATGTTATTTTGGTAGTAGTTGACAAACTAACGAAAGTAGCTCATTTTATTGTTGGAAATCTAAAGGATGATTCTCCTATTTTGGCTAAAATATTTGTACACAAAATTTTCAGATTACATGGAGTACCTGAATTAATCATATCTGATAGAGACCCTAGAATGATGTCAAGGTTTTGGAAAATGCTTAACGTAGCTCTTGGCACTAAATTGAATTTCAGTTCATATATCATCCGGAAATGGATGGACAGACTGAAAGAGTAAATCAGGTTTTGGAGGATATGTTATGGATGTATTGTATGGATCAACAGTACAAATGGGAAGAGTACCTTCCCTTAGTTGAATTTGCATACAATAATACATATCATGCTTCTCTTAAGATGGCACCTTTCGAGGTGCTTTACGGAAGGAAATGCAGAACCCCTATTAGTTGGGATAGCATTGAGGATAGAGAGGTAATTGGACCTGAAATCCTTATGGAAATGGAACAACAAGTTAAAATGATTCGTGAATGCTTGAAAGAAGCAGCAGATAGGCAAAAGAGTTATGCTGACTTAAAGCGGGTTGACAGAAATTTGAACTTGGAGAAAAAGTTTTCTTCGGGTTAAACCGAAAAAGAGTTCCATAAATTTTGGAAAGTCTGCCAAGTTATCACCTCGATATGTGGGACCTTTTGAAATAGTTGAAATAATCAACCCTGTAGCTTATCGTTTAGCACTACCACCTGCTTTGTCACGAATGCATGATGTTTTCCATATTTCTTTGCTTAAGAAATACGTTTCAAATTTATCACATGTGTTAAATTGGAATTCCTTGCAGGTCCAAGACCCAGGAATAATCGTGGTTAAGCCCATTCGAGTGCTGGAAACTCACCAGTTGCATTTAAGAAATAGAGAAATAAGTCAATGTAAGGTCCAGTGGGACCAGTTTAACAAGGAGAGTGCAACTTGGGAAAATATGGAGGATATGAAAACTACTTTTCCATATCTATTTGAACAGAATTGAATCTGTTGACTGATAAAATTTTATGAATTTATTCTTTAATGACGTTAAGTAAGCCAATTTTGGGTAGATATTTACTTGAATTGAATAAAAAGTTATTTAATACTGATTTCTGGAACTATAAGGTTTTGAAATATTTGACTTAGGATAAGAGAAATGAATGAATTGACTATCCTTGATGTAAATTGTTAAAAGAGATAATCATCGGGATGATGATTCTTTTTAGGAGGGAAGCATGTAACACCCTTGACTGTTGTTATTTTCCTCCTTTGCATTCAAGTGTTGATATGTGATTTTCCTTATAAGGATATGTTCTTCTGATTATTGGAAATCATGCTTGATATGGATAAGTCTTTTCTGCTCTTAAGATCCTATGATCGAACTGGTATGACTTCTCTGAATCCATTTTTCAGTTCTGGTAGGTAATTTACAATCTGGTTTAAGAGTTGTAAACTTGTCTTTTTATCGACTCATCCTTGGATCAATTTCAGTGATCCAAGGAATGTTTTTTTAGAAAATGCTTGTTGAAGTGAATGGTAAAATGACATTCCATGAGTTAAGCTACACATGCTGGACTGAACTTTTTTGTTACAAGTTCTTTGACTTCTATGTGAATGCACTTCCATTCAGTAGGTTGTTGGCTTGGGTCCTTGAAGATCGACCATGACTAGGTCATTGTTGATAATGATGGGAATGCAGCTATTCACACACAAGAGAAAGATATCAGAACCTATTGAGGATTTACTTCCGGAATCCTAAGCTAGGTGAAAGTATTCCTACCTAAGCTATGTTACTTGATATAATTTTTTGTTGCTAACCTAAACTTGATACTAAGGGTTAGAAGGGTTGCTAGGTATTAAAACTATAACCTAACACTACAAAGTTATTTGGTGATCTAACCTAGTTTCTTTAAACTATTGTATTTTTTATTACTCACTATGTGGAGTTATCTAACCTAATTGCTAAAGATCTATGTTAGAGGTTAGTGGTTAGTGTTACATCCTAAGGTACTAATTTAAATCCTACCTAAGATCTAACCTAAGCAATCTAACCTATCCTAAACTAATGGATGTGAATTGGGAACTAAAAGGGGGTCACATGTACATTGGTGATGGTTTCTAAGCATTTAAGAAGATGATAAGGTTTTTAAATTCCTACGGACTGCCGAATTTGGTAGGGGCTAGTTTGGTTGGTGGAGGCCTAGGTGGCAGTATCACTAGAAATGGAAACTCATGTTTTATTTGATTTGGAACTCGCTAGTTTGGTAGGCGGTGGCAAGGAAGATTGGTGGGAGATTGGGAAATTAATGCAATTAATTGTCTTGTTTGATGAGCCCGAACCACTTTGGTAGGCATGCCAGTGGATTTTTGGTTGAGCTGTTTCATTTGCATGCTTTCAATTTTCATTCTACTTGCACTCTAGTTTTTGAACCAGTAGTTAAACTGTATTGCATGGCTATTTTGGAGGTTTCAAATCTATTTTTGTTTCATGGAGAGTATATGAGGCAATGTGGAGGAAGTATTTTGTTGTTTTGGTCTTTCGTGGAGAAGAAGGGAAGAAGTGAGCTCAGCTAGAAGTCTTCTTTGATTTTTTTGCATGACACTATCAGGCATGATAGGCCCTAACTATTAAAATCTCTTGCTTTCTTCTAAGTGTTTTCATTAAAACAACTTTTCTCTATTGAGTTTTGTGCATTCATGCTTAGCTGGTAAATTGATAGATGGGTTTGTAAGAAAAACTTGTATTCTGTGTTTTTGGAATCTGTGTGTTCATGATTCTATGGAAAGTTTTCTTTGCACTACCTTTTCATAAAGGAACCATGAATACTTAAACAAAAATGGTAACACTATTTGCTTCTTCAGTGGTTTGAAATGTTTGTTGGGTGAACTAGTTGTGTCTTGTGAATTCGAATCTGGTAAGAACTCTAGTCTTATTAAACTCATATGCAAGTACGAGCTTCAGTTGGGAAACTTGTTTAGTAAAGTGGACTGTAACTAAGATTCTTAGGGTTTGTTTAGCGTGCGTTTTGATCCATAGTTAAATGGAATATGAGTAAACCCATACATGATTTGGGGATTGTATTCTTCTTGTGAAAATTGTTGACTGTTAACAAGTTTTGCATGCACTATAGATAAACATGTTTATGTCTTGTTGTTTTTGTATTTTACCTTGTGGAACTTTAATGGTAGAAAAGTTTGCATGCATGGAAAAACCATATATAGTTGGTTTCTGTGTTTCTTCTTGAAAACATGGACTGTTATGGAAACTTGCATGCATAGGAAAAGTAGTATAGGGTTTAGTTTGTATTTCATTCTGTGAACTTGATTGATTTTGGAACTTGTGTTTGTTATTATTTTGGATAACTTGACTGTAACTCAAGTCGCTTTGGCATGGTGCTTGTGGAATCTTGTTCTTTTGACCACATTAATGGTATTTGGAGATTCTTTATGAACCCGACCTATGAGTCATCCTTTCTGAGCTTTGTCTAAGCATCTTACATTTCCATTTTTTTGTTTGGTAATAAGGTTGAAAGGATGTTAATGAAGAATGGAAGCATTTCTTCTTATTTCAAACTATATGCAAACAATTTCACTACTCAGTCTAGTCTTAGGATGTTGGCATATTATGTAATTATGGTTGTGATATTGATATCCTTCACTGTACACACCATTTAATACTTGGTGTTCTTAATGGAAATAGAAACTTGAACATTGTGTTGGTTCAGGTATTATAGTCTTTTGATTATTTAGTAAACTATTAAGGAACATGTTGTTACCCTAACTTGGTTACATGTATTTGAATGGTTTTGATCCTTCAATGACATTTATGCTTTGCATTGCGCTTGGAATTGTAAATGAGTCTTGGACTGTACATATTATTATTTTGATGTTTGATATTGTCTTTTGTTGGAAACCCAATTTATAGTTCTTGTAGTGATGCATTGGCATACCATTGAGATGGTTCTACTTTTCCAAACTATTGGGAAGTCTTGAGTGTTAGCAATTACTCAGATTCTTACCTCTTGTTGGGTCTAATAAATGTATGTTATGTCTTGGAAGATTGATTGTGATCTAAACTTGATTGCGAATGTGTTTGAACTGCACTATTGATTGTATAGGGTTCTATGATTGGGAAATTGTTAACATGATTTCTTCTTATCCGTGATATTTCTAGTCAATGGGAGAATGTTAGACCTTTAGAGAAATACTCTGTGAAGCTTACTATTTGTGGACTGTGTATGAGCTTTACTATTTTATTGTTTCTAACGGAAAGTAGAAATTCATGCATTGTAATGGGATGGTTTAGAAAGGAAGATAGTTTTAGTACTCTCTTTCCTTGAAATGATCATTGTCCTCCTTTCTTGGAACTCTTGAATGAATTTTAACTTGTATGATTATTAGTTTTTGTATACTTGTCCTTGACAAAAATGAAGTGGAATGAAATTGGGGTTAGGTTGGCAAATGAAATTGTAGCCTTTAAATGACTGTTAAACCACCACTTCTCCTTGTAATTCTTTCATATGGATCTGTTTGATGAATACAATATACTATTAAATTTTAAAGTAGTGTTACTTTAAAGGGGTAGTTTAAATCATGGTATACATTGGTTTCAGCCTTGCTGATGATTATGTACTTTGGAAATGGAATACTTTCTTTTCTTCTTTACTTGAAAGTTAGTGGAAATATCCAAAAGGGAATATGTTGTAAACACTTTTGTATCTTATAGTAAAGATATGTGTTGTACTTTATTTGGTAAAATTGGAAACAATGATATATTATGTTTTTGTTGTTTGGTAAAGATATTTGATGAAATCAATTATACTTTAATTTATAGGATGTATTATAGTTTATATCCTATTCCTCTTTGTGTTAAAAATATGTTTAGTATTGCTCTTCTTTTATTGGTATTACTTATGCTTGGGAGTATGAATTACTTGTTGTTCATTAAAGCAGGTTGTTTTTATTGGAACAATTAGTGGAATGCACTTCGTTTTAAGGCTTAGTGCTTATCATGCTTAGTTCATTGAACTGACCCATGCTAGCAATTTTTGTAGATGGACTTCGTAAGTGATAAGAGAAGGCAAAAACTTATATGATGCATTGGTTGACCTATGTTGATTCTTGAGAAGAATTCTGAATTGTTCTTAAGTTGTATTAAAAAAAAAGTTATTCTCTTTTGAATGTTAGTTTTTGTCATGCAATGTGTTTGTAATGCATAAGTTGTAAATGTATAATCTTTGAAAAGTAAATGAAGAATGAGAATTTACTTGCATGGATTATGTAAAATAACTTGTACTTTTGTAAAAGAAATAGAATTCTATTCTGTTGATGTTCTTCATATTATCTATATGTTTCAATGAGTGTTCTTGTATAAGTAGGAAAAGGGGATTAGGGTAATTCCCTAATTGTGATGCAACTTAGTAAGTTGTAGAAATACAATGAATTTATCTAAACAACTCATATCATTAAGATATCTTATGTTGAACTATAATGAACCTTATAAAAATTATAAGGGTATAATGGGTGAGTAAACCCTATGAACTTAACTATGAAGAGGAAGTTTCTCCCTCTCTTATGAACTAAATAAAAGAGGAAGATATGATTGTTAATCATTAAGACTTAATTATAATAAGTCTGATATGTTTCAGCCTTGTAGGCTATTACACTTCCTTAATTGGTTAAGTTATTTAGAATAAAGGAACATAAGTTGTTGTTGTCCTATTTTTGGATAATGGGTTGTTAGGTCAAAACTAACAAATCTAGAAGCAATCTTAAGTTAATTAAAGTTCTTAAGATTATATGAATCTGAAATGTAAAAATAACTTAAAGAGTGTTGGACTTGGGGTTTGATGGGCTGCCGAAATATGTCGTCTAATAACCCAAATTTAACTTAACATATGTAAACTCTTGGAGGTATGTACATCTTTATGAGGTTATTTCGTAGGATGTTGACACACATCAACTACAAGGTTGTACCTTTGAGAAGATTAGGATCTTCTTGAGGATACAATAGTGCAGTTAACATGTGGCAACACCCTTCTACATTGATCGTCAAGATCTACACACCTTTGAACTTGATCAAGATTTCCCTCCAAGACTGGTTAGTATCATAGTTAGGATATGAAGTAGCCCTCTAGGACTCAGGGTACCTTGGCACATAGGGTTAACCTAGGTTGACCCAGTATGCCAATTTACCCTAAGTCTTTGTGAGCCACATCATATCATGACCTATGTTGTTAACACGGATAGAGTTAAACCTTGGGCAAGGGATTGATAGAAGTCAGTGTAAGACATTCTAGATAACAATGGAGTGGGGTGAAGGACATATTCTAGATTGATGAGTATGCCATCAAGGAATAAGTAATATGAACAGTATGTTAGAAATATTTGGCCAAAGTATCACAAGCTGTTGATTGCATTGTCCTATGTCACCTAGTCTAAGGATCATGATGTCGATGAATATTGGTAACAAATATTTAGTTAGGTTCCTTAGACAAGATCACTCAGAACCTAGAATAGGGTAAGAGAACCAAGAACATGAAGTATTTAGTAGAATACTCAAAAATCAATGTTACACATGAATGGATCGGTAGTTCACCGAGTCATGGAATGAATAGATCGGTTGCTCACCGAGTCATTACATATGGTTACTCTGTTATAAGCATATGGTTATCTATTATAAGAATTATTGTTATGAAATGTGTTTTTGGGCATGAGGAGGACTGTAATTTTTTCTTGGGACAGTAGAGATTTTGGCAGGTGTTTCTCTTCTAGGAGCTTCTTTGGGAATACTTGTAAGCAAGGGTGTTTTAGGTTTGGCTTGAGGCCCAACTCCCTTAAAAACCTTGCTCCTAGTGTTATACTCTTTCTCTTGAGCCACAACAACATTCATTAACAATTTTCTATCTTCCTCTAAAGGGATACCACCATCATACTTCTTAATCATCAAATCTCTTAAGTATTCAAAGTAATTGTTAGGAATTTCAAAATCTTGCACTACATCAACTTCAAGAGTATGAGAGGGAAGAAGGAATTATACCCACTTTATGTAATCCCAAAAGGTTGTAGCTTTCCTTGCCCTTATTACCTCAGTTGATGTTTCTCCTTCTTGTGAGCTTGAAGAACAACCCACCATGCACATATCATCATTAGTACCATCATCATTATTAGCTTCACCATCTTGCTGGTCCACTTCACATGGAGGATGGGGAAATAAACACCTATCACACTAATCTATATCAAGTAACTTCCTCAATAAAGAAGCAACCCTAGCAGTTAGGGGATCATGTAACAATCTTCCTTCATGTGCTTGAGGATGTCTATTTGCATACCCCATGGGTCCTTTCCCTCAATCATTAGATCTCTTATCACCCCTAGGATGATTGGAAAATATTTCATGGTTTTTTGTTTTTGTTGACCTTGTGAAGTCTACCCAATTCCCTTCTCGGCTCTTGCCAACTTGTAGGAAATCTCTTTGACACCCCGCCAAAGTTTTCAACACTTCCTCCAAGTCTACACTCTTTTGCTTAAGGTTTTTCAGGGTTTTTCAACTTTACACCATCTCTCTTGAGAGGTTTCCCAATTTATTTTATATTGTTTTCAATCTACAGTGCCATGGTGAAGGCCTACCTCAAATTAGTAGGGTTTTTATCTCTTAGGTAATAGGCTTCCTTCTTATCAAATGCATCTGCATATTTGATTAAATGAGATTGATCACAAGGCCTTCTCAAAGTTTTGTTAAAACTTGTGTTGAAGTCATGAAATTATTCATTAGGGTTCTTCTTGATATTTTCAAATTCAGACAATAGAAACCTAGGATCAATTTTGTCACCATATTGTAATCTAAATGCATTGTTCATTTCAGTCCATGAATCAATAAAATTATCAGGAAGAGCCTTGTACCAATCCCTTGCATCCTCTTCTAGTGTATGAATGAACAATTTAATATACACATATTCATGCTCAATCTCAAAGTCCTCCATCATGTTAACAAAAATTTTGAGATGTTGATCACCTGTTATTGCATTGTTACCTTGGAAATTTGGCAACCTATTCCTAACATCTTGTGGGACAGCATTAGGATAACCAACCATTCCTCTAAAGTTTATAGGACCAAAGGTGTTAACAAAAAATGGAGGTCTAGGCTGAGCCATATTATTTTGAGGTGGTGATCTTGGAGGAGAAACAAGAATGATGAGGAGTGAGAGGTATTTGGGGCTCAAGAATGTGGTTCACAAGATTGGTATTCTCTAGGTGTTGATTTTCTTGGAAAGTTTTACTAGAATTGAAACACACAGTGTAGATCGAGAAGAGAACTTACCAAGTATAGTATAAGGACCTTCCCTAGTTAAAGTAAACAAATCTATGAGAATATTGCTTGAATCGGAATCACTAGAAGAAGAGTGATAATCCTTTATTAAAGGCTGATCTCTCTCACCAATGGATATACCTTTACTTGATGTCTGAATTCAACAACCTTCCAAACTTTTCTTTCCTCTAAAATTGTCTTTCCCAATTCTTCAAATAACTTTCTACTTGGGTCCCTCCTAAAGAGAGATTCTTCCTTCCGTGTTTGCAAAGATTAACAACACTAAAAATAAATGAAAAAAGCTAAGACATCGGTATTTATCAAGATCAAAATAGCATGGAGTCACCACTAAGGAATTTCACCCTAGTTGTGAAAATGCACTAAAATAATCTGTCAAAATACCTATTAGCACTGAAAAACATTCCTTTTCTTGAATCAATAAACCACAAATGCAAATGATGTGCAACTACTACTGGAAACTGATAAAATTGCAGGAAGAACTTATATCTTCACTTAATCCTTACAAATTTGATTATAAAATGATGCTTCAACAATGTACTTGCATGTAACATTTGTAAGAAACATTACCAGGGTTTGACATGTATCCAAATATCTCAAATATTTTCAACAAGTCCTTGGCAATGACACCACTAGTGTTGGTACCCAAATTTGTTCTCCTTTTTAAAGTCCGAGAAAGCATCGAGAGATATGACATGAAGCTTGAAGATAAATAGATCATGATGTATGCCATTTTGTAGTGGGGATGTGATCTAACTAGCACTCGATTTTTGGAGAGATGGATATCACTCAAATAGGACTTGATATTTTCCTAACTATTTTAGGTTGTGCCTTTCAACAAAGGTAAGAGGACCTATTTTGTAACCCTCAAATGGTGAAGGAGATGAAGATATCCCCCAATTTGTGTAAATGGTATGAAACGGGCCTTGGGAAATATATGATCAACACTAGAAATCTGACTTTCACAAGTTGTCACTTCCAGATTATGGAGATACTTTCAATGCAAAGCAAGAGTTATCAAGACATTTTGAAATCCTAATCTATTCTTCATACTTTAAAGCAAATGGATTTTGATCTTACGTGGGTATACAGTTAAAAGAGGTGTAGTATGGGGTAGGATTAGTTGTTTAGAGTGATTTTTGGTGGGATATTGATAAGAAAAATTTGACTATGCCAGATCTTTGACAACCTTTACAACATTTCAACAACTATCGATAAAATGCTTCAAAACAATCAAGATGTTCTTTCAACTAGAAGAGATACACAAATGGAGGCCCATGTTTACACTCTTCACACAATATTTTAGACCTCAATGTTTCACTTGATTCTTAGATGTTTCTTTGAAATATTGATGAAAAAGATAGGGTAATGAATGTAGGAGGAATACCTGTTGAAATGTTGGTTGATGGGTTGTTGTGCACGTATAACTTTTGAATCCACAACTGATCGTGAGAGCTTCCTTTTGGCTAGGAGGAACTACCTGTAATGAAAAGCAAGACCACTAAAAAGAGTTAAACAATATGTGTAGTGAATTGCCTAGCGTGTGCTAGATCCGGGAAGTGTGATACTTCCTAAGGCTATCAGTCCACTATTTAAAACAATTTAATGTGAGTAGTAAAATAAATCCTATTGTAATTTGAAATGATTTAGGTATCTCACTTGAAACACAATAAGAAAGATCTAATCTAATAGGCTAGGTTAAAATAAGATCCAAAGGTCAAACAACTAGTTTTGGGTCTCTGCAGGTCTGACAGAGGTCTCAGGCAGATCACAGGTGAATAAGGGTGATGTGGAATTAGGTGGATAGGTCACTGTTCTAGGTTGTATGGGCACATACAGACCGATGCTGGTTAAGGGTGACCGATGGCGGTTGGGTGTAACTAGTGCCAGTTACAGTGGAAAACTAGGAATGCTATAGAATGAGTTTTAGGTCTCCTTTATGATTGCACAAGGGACTTTGGTTCATCAGAATGAGGTATTAGGTGGTTTGAGTGGGATTTGTGAGGTTTTAATGGGTATATAGAGGGGTGAGTATTAACAGATATCTTTGGGTGGCTAAGAGAACAAAAAGGTTGACAATATAATGATGAAATGAAATGAACTAGAGAAATACAACCTTCCACTTAGATTCTGGTCTTGGGTGCTTGTGAGTGAGGGATGAAGATGTTGGTAAGAGATCAAGGATAATCACCAATCATAGGAAAGCTTCGCATGGGTGATGTGTATTCCTTTTGCTTGGTTAGATCAAATCCTTACTGGGTGAGTATTGGATGGGTCAGTGGAGAAAATTCTTGATCTCCTTCCTTGCGTGTTATCATCAGGATAATTTTAGTGGCGAATATTCGTAATATGGCGAATATTCCATTTTTGAAAATTTTGAAAAGGCGAATTTTTCGCAATCGGCGAAGACTGACTGCTCGCCTAAAAATTACACTTTAATTCTTTTTTTTTTTTTTAGGGGAATTTCGCTACCCCTTGAAAAATATCCCCTATATAAACCTATATTATTCGCGGGTAGAACACTTCTACTTCACATTTTTCAACAATATGATATATCCCATATTATAGACGCGCACAAGTGGGTAAGTTATGATGCGCGACAAGGAGGGTTTTGGCAGACAAGGAGATACTGTAGATATTCGACGATAGTAGATGCATGACAAAGATTTTGTTGATTTGGCGACATGGAGTTTTTTTCGATGAGCAAGAAGAGGGCGAGGTTGCAGACGCGACGACATGATATTTCGTCGCGCGTCATTAAGGCCTATGTATAGCGACATTAAGGCCTATTGACGCGCACACAAGGCTCGTGTTGGACGCGCGTCAATAGCCTTAGTGACGCGCTGGCGTCACTAAGGCCTTAATGTCAGCGTCAATAGGCCTTAGTGACGCGCGTCACTAAGGTCTATTGACGCACGACAAAAAATCATGTCGCAGGCTGTCAATAGGCCTTAATGTCGCTGGCTAGGTCAATAGGGCCATGACGCCGTCACTAATGCCTATTGACGTGCGCCACTAAGGCCTATTGACGCCACGACAAGGAGGTACAACAGATATTCGACGCATACCGCATTTGACGATCGACAAAGAGTTTGTTGATGCGCGGCAGCAGATTTTTTGATGAGAAAAGAGGTCGGAGGCTGCTGCGACGGAAGATTTTGCTGTCACACGCCAAGTAAATGCAATATCGCGTCAAGGAAAAGCGTCAATAGATGCTAGTGACGCGCGTCAATAGACCTATTATCGTGCCACCGAGGTGGTCCGTCCGACAGCCATTGCAGCGACGCCGCGTCAATAGGTCAGTCTATCGACGCCGTCACTATAGTCTATTGACGCGCCACACTAACTAAGGTCTATTGACGCAGCGACATTCAGATTTACTTGACGTATGACAAGAAAATCTCCCGTCGCGCTCTGCCAAAGCCTTCGGTCACAAAGTTGCTTGATAATCAGTGAAATTTTTTCATATAACCCCAAAAATTCGCCTTCCCGTGAAACCGGTTTGGGGATATTCATTGTATTCTCCACCTCCGATTTCTAGGAGGTCTCTTAAAATGAACCCCGGTTATCATTGAAACTTGTTCTTGGAAGATGTGATGTATCTCGGAATGTGCCAATGTTTGCCAACCTAAAAATAAGGTTGTTTTTAGGATTAAAAGGTGACCGAAAGTGGTTTTGTCTTAACTAGTGAGCTTAGGGGTAACCGACGTCGGTTTAGGTTGAATTTCCTAGGTTTACTAAACTAGGGAGATCCTCTCCGGGATCTTATGTCATCAACCCGTGGATTAGGGGAAGCGTCTTGTACGCATGTGGGAATGTGGTTAGAGAGAATGTAGGCATTTATTTTTAGGGTTTGGGTAGGTCTTAGTTAGTTATAGCAACTTACTAAGAATAGGTCTTAGGTGAGTTGGCTTGATGAGGTGTCAGGTGAGGTGTATGTGGACATTATTTAAATTAAGATATTTAAATAATAAATATGGTGAGGATAATGAATTAATTTAATTTAATTAATTAAATTAATATTATAGTGAGGTGAAGGGGGGCATGGCTAGGTGAATGTGATGAAGGTGTTTATTTGTCGAAGGACCAAAGGGGAGTGTGACCTAATTTTAGTGTCTACATTTTTCCCCCTTTTGTTGCTTAGCTTGTATTGGTAAGTGACGCTAACAAAAATAAGATGTGGTTGCGCCATGTGTGGGTGAAGGTAATCCCCTCAAACCAGAACTAATGAGGTAGAAGGCGAGAATCAATGAGTGGTTTGATAAAAGATAAATGTGAGAAAGGGGAAGGTGGTTAACGAGGGAAAAAGGGTTAAAGGTCTACTCGGGAAATCTAGGTAATGGGTAAGGGTCAAAGGGAGCAAACCAAACTCACACACATGTATAAGCGTGAAAGCACACTACTCGGTTGAAGAGTAGGCAAACTTTACATCGTCTATGGTTGATAAGTTGATTCAAACAAGGTCAAAGTGATTCTGGTATCCAAGGTATAGGATATGGTCAGGAAACACAACGTAGGTTAGGTGTAGGAATTTTTAGGTATGTTCTAGTACACTAAAGGTAGGGTCAGGATAAACAATCATGGTAAGAGGCAAGGTAAGGTCATTAGGTCAATCAACATAGGTAACAGTGCCACAAGGTATAGCAAACACATGAGGTCAAAGGTCACTAGCGATGGTCCAGGTCCAAATATCTAGGTCATGGCATGGGTAAGGCCAAGGTAGGGGTAAAATAATGAGTCCCCAAAGGAGGACAAGGGTAGGTAGTCAATGATGAGGTCTAGAGGGTGAGGTAAATGGTTAGGGTAAAGGTTAGGTGGGGTAAATGGTCAGGGTGAAGGTTGGGTGAGGTAAAAAAGGAGGGAGGGGTAGGGTAAGAGGGTAAAATTTAGGGCAATGTGCAAGTGAGGGTGACTGATTCCAGTCAAGGGTAACCGATGTCGGTATAGGTCAACCGACCATGGTAAGGTAGGGCATGCAAACAATGCCGATGAAGGGTAAACCGACGTCGGTTAGGTCGGGTTTGTTATAAAAACAACAAAAAAAATCCATGTTTTTTTTTATTAATTTTTCATTTAGCTAATTGTAAAAATGACAAAAGAGAGAGAAAAGAGGGAAAAGTGTTTAGAAGGAATGGATCATTGAGTTGGCGGTGTGAACAGTGATTGGTTGGTGAGAGGTAGGTCCATAGAATCGGTGCGGGTGATTTGATTGGGTGGAGACATGGGTGGATATTAGGTGATGGTAGAGGTGGAGAGGGATCGAGCGGGCCACTAGTGTAATGGCTGAGACATGCCAAAGCATGACAAATGACAACACGATGAGGTAAGTATATGACTCTAGTTGTAGTTGGCTATATAGATTAGATGATTTACAAATTGTTGTTGTGGTTTTTGTTTTTGGGTGGGTGAAAAAAAAATTAAATGTGGGAATGGGGGGAAAAGTGGGTAAAATAGGAATGGGGAGGGCAATAAATGGGAGAGGAGGGGATGGGATGAGGTGCACAAGAGGTGTAGGAAATGATAGGTGGGAAAAGGGGCAAGGGGGGAGATTTTGAGAAAAGGGGCGTTTGGGCATTGTGGGTTTTTTGTGACAAGAATCGGCATCGATCAAGTGTGGGCGAAGTTGGTAATATGTAACCGGTATTGGTCACCAAACAGGAAACCGATGCCGATTAAGGGGTGACTAGGGTCGGTTAAAGAGAATCGCACACGGTTGGGATTTGGAGGGCAAGGGGTCAAAAGTGCCATAAGTTGGGGGATCAAGATAGGTAGGGGTAAAATAGGGTGTTGGGAAATGATAGGGGGAAAGTATGGGTATAAAAATGTAGATTAATGTGTTGTTCATATTGGATGCAGGGGAGAGATTAGTTACGCATGCAAGACGGGGTTCGCCCGATCGATCATGACAAGGTGGGTGCATGACCTAGAGGAGCTGTAGCATGTGGAGGTGGTTGTCTTGAGTTGGGTCTAGCGATACCGACATGTAGTCCAACAACTTAGTTTGATGATTGGGCTCATCGATAGATGGGATTCCGTGACTAAAACGTTCCACCTATCAATGGGTGAGATCACTGTCACCCTAGAGGACATGTTCAAGATTCTACGGCTACCCATATTAGGTACGCAGGTCTATTCTATCCCCTCTAAGGCCTCGGAGGAGCTAACGCTAATGGTGTTTAGCGAGGGGATAGCTGATCTGACATTCCATAGTGCTAACATTTGATATGGAGAGATGTACCTAGCTCGTTTAGAGGATACGAGGCTAGTGGTTATTTTGATGGAGGCAGTGTGCTACTTTGCATTGCCAGATGTAGAGGTGGATGTTTTCCCCGATCATTGATGGGGGTACTCCATGACATGATGATAGATGAGACCCACTTTTCTTGGGTGCCAACATTCTTGGTGCAACATTTGTACAGAGAGTTATGGGCCTATGGGTGGCTGCGTAGGTTCAGCCTATGTTGTACCTTCTTACTACACTGTTGGGCTTATGAGCACATAGCTTGTGTGTAGCAGTAGGGATGCCCCAAGTTGATGCATTCCACCAAGATTTGTGTGGGTGGGGTACATGTGATGGGTGTCAACTATTGGAGAGTAGAGATTAGATAGGCCCACACATGATGTGGCCTATTTTTAGTGGTTATTGGAGGGGTTGTTTGGAGTGGACATTATATGGAGGCCGTATGTGGGATTCCCCTCATATAGGCATATGCATGAGGAGCTAGTTGAGCTCTAGATTTTGAGATGGATATAGGGTTGCCATGTTGGGGAGCACGAGATGATCCCAGTGGACAAAGTTCAGTGGAAGTTCAGGCTATTACAAGATGTACCTCCACCCTTCCCGCAAAGATGACAGAGAGATGACATGGATAGGCCTTTACCTCTACCACTGCCAAAAGTTCCCATAGGCGGGAGGAGCACATAGTGGACCGGCGAGATAGATGATGTTGGGTACATAGACAGTATAGATAGTGGTGGGTGGCTCATTTATGAGCCATACCACCTGATCGGGCAACCAGATCTAGCCACCATCACAGTACAGAGAGATGCCCTATAGGGGTAGGTGGCTACTCTGATTACCTAGTTGGGTATAGTGCAGACACAACTAGAGAGCGCTAAGGTAGAGGTAGCTAAGCTACATGTACAGGTGGCTAGTCTACATGCCTAGATGGCCAGTGGTAGGGATGGAGATGGAGAGGGGGATGGTGGTCGTAGCGGCCTTATAGGCACAAGTGATAGGTTTGCAGGGCTAGTTGGCCATAGCCTAGGCAAGGTTGGGGCTTTATAGGCCAAGATACAGCACGTGGGGTAGGGGCACCACCACGAATTCGACACTAGATCCTAGTTCACAGGTAGGAGTGGGACAGGGTCCCGCAGGATAGGTACATGGGCCAAGACCTATGAGACCAACACAGATCATGCCTATATTCAGGTTATAGGATGCCCTAGGTGAGGCTAGATACTACCAGACCAACTGATGGTGGCCGGAATATACTTTCTATCCTGTGGAGAGTACTAGGTACAACAGTGTCCAGTGAGAGGACTAGATCCCCACTCACAGTGTAGAGAGCACAGGGTCCATCGAGCTCTAAGGCCGAGATCAGGGAGAGGCCACCAGTGCATGGAGACCAGCTCTAGGTGAGGTGCCAACAGGGACCCAGCCACCACCTATGATGGGTGGGGAGATGCTAGTAGGTCACCAGACAGGGGCCGAGGAGGTAGAGGGTATAGGTGATACAGAGATGGAGGATATCTACCGAGATGCCTGATATGGGGATTTTGACATTTGATGTATGATAGTCATTTTTGTGATATATATTAGCTTGCATGTTGAGAGATAGTTATATTTTTTATCACATACCTCGCCTGCATGCCGATGACATTTTGTATTGAGTATCAGCCTGTGTGCCAATAATTTTGAGATGATGGACATGATGGGATATCCATGTATGTTGTATTGAGATACACATTTATTTATATGATGAGATACATGAGATTCTTGATTTGTTGATGTTTTGATATGGATGGAAATTAGGTGAGTTAGGCATGATGGAGTCAGGTTGGTTTAGGCATGGATCGAGTCGGTCTAGTTTAGGCATGGATCGAGTCAGGTCTTAGGCATGGGTCAAGTCGGGTTTAGGCTTGGATTGAGTCGGGTCTTAGGCATGGATCAAGTCAGGTTTTAGGCATGGATTCGAGTCGGGATTTTAGGCAAGATTGAGTCGGGTTTTAGGCATGGATTGAGTCAGGTCTTAGGCATGGTTGTGTTCAAAGTAGGTGAAGTTGTGATTTATTATTTTGTGCAATGAATGATAATATGGGTCATATGTGAGATGTGGTATAATCTATGCATAATGATGATAGAGAAATGGTAGGCATAATAAATGTATGTTGTGATGATAATAAAAGTGTGTGTTGCAACTTGTTGTGTGTGTAGTTTAATTTCCAATTTCGTGATATAAAGAGGAAACTAAATGGGGTAGAATGTATTTTAGTAGCACGAAAGATGGATTGGTTAGGGTAGAGAGTGACCGAGATAACCTTCAAGGGCCCCATGCCCTCGAGTGATGCCTACATAGTCCTAGCGAAAAGGGACCTCAGCCAATGTAGTTCTCCCATAAGCTAGGGAAGAATATGAGGAGGTATAAAAATGAATTGGTAGGTGTTAGGCATGGTGTGGGTTTAGGTCATTAGGTGTGGGTAGGTTAAAGGTAAAGTGATATAGGTAATGTCGATTGTGGTGAAAGAAGAAGAGGACCCCAAAGGTAAGCGTCGAGGACCAAGTCCTATGTAAGGTAATCAAAACATAATAAAGATGGTTAAAAGATAAGAGGGGGCAATAAAGCCACCTGATTGGTTAGGATCATACCGAGGAGATCATACCTTGGAGGAGGTGATGAACGTAAGACCCTAAAGACACTACATGATTGATTGTTCTATGGTGAAAAGTAGTCACATGATCACCAAATGTCTTGGTTTCTAAGAGGTCCCTTGAGGCAGTAGGAAATGGGAGTGGGAATGGTGAGAAGGGTGAAAGGTGGTTAATTTTATATGATATGAGGTAGCATGCTCTTTGGGCAAGAGATCCAAGTCACAATGGGAAAGTCCATGACTAAATTTTTTTGTTTTGACTTGTATTTGAGATAGACTGATCGATGTGGGAAGTCTATATGGGATGAATAATTTAACTCCTTGAGGTCTTTGTGAAGTTGATCGATGTGGGAAGCTTCAAATTCTCTTGCTCTTTTTTTATTTGGCTTTACATAGCTTTCCTTCGAGGGAGTAGTCTATTTATAGTAGTGGTTATTGAGAGGAATATGTCCTTTTGAGGGAGTCATATTTTATATTAGAAGTTTGACTCAAGGAATTGGGTCTCATGTGAAGGCTTTGAAGTCATGGACAAGACTAAGGTGAAGAAGAAGACTCTTATTTAAAAGGCAGGGTGAAACGCCATGGGATCTCATCTAAAGATAGACGAAAAGGATCCATGAGAATCGTGCATGTACAATGCCGTGGTACAAATATTCAAGAGAAGGTAACAAGTGAGGGGTACTCACATGATTCTTTTTAATCGTTAGTGAGGTATATGAAGTGGATAGTGCTCAAGGGATGAGCATGTAAAGAGATAAAAGTGAGGTATGATTAAAATTCAACAATAGAATGGTTGAATATGCAAGGCATTAAGGGGCTCAGGTTCGGGTTTACCATCAAGTGAAGATAAACGATAAGCACATGATCCATAAGTATGAGTCACGATGTATGGTCCAAGTAAATTAGGAGCAAATTTGCCCCGTTTACATTTTTTTGCTTTAGTTACATGTTAATTTTCTTTCAGGATGAGGTCACCAACGTGGAAGGTTCGTTCATGGACACGCTTGTCATAGGCAAGTTTGATACATTTTTAGTAAACTTTAAGGTGATCTAGAGTGTTAAGGCGATGTTCATCTAATAACTCTAGCTATAATAAAAAGTCCTGATGAAATTCATCATCATTGAGCATGTCATGGAGAGAAATGCAGAGTGAGGGAATTTGGACTTCAAGAGGTAGAACCACCTCGGTATCGTAGACTAGAGAAAATGGTGTGGCAGCAGTGGAAGTGTGAATACTAGTTCGGTATGCCCATAGGGAAAAAGGAATGTGCGTATGCCAATCCTTCCCAATATCATTAACCACTTTCATAAGAATTTTTTTAGGGTTTTGTTAGTGGATTTGGCTTGGCCGTTAGTTTGTGGGTAATAAGGTGATGAGAAATTGAGATGAATGTCGAAGGCGTTGCAAATTTTTTGCAATGTTTTGTTTTTAAATTATTTTCCATTGTCGGTGATGAGGTGATGAGGAACACAAAGAGACAAACAATGTGATGATTGATGAACTCACATATTTTCTTAGCTTTTGTGGAGATGATTGGTATGGCTTCCACCCATTTTGTATAGTATTTGGTAAAGCAGTGATGATCCATTGATGTCACTAGGAAGAATGGGGATTTATTTCTCGATAAGATCCAAACCCCATTGAGAGAATGGTAAAAGGTCATGGGTGACCTGTAAGGCATGACTGGGTGTGTAATGAAGGTTGGCATGTTGTTGGCATTTGACACAACACTTGACATAGTCACAACAATCATGGTTAAGGGTCACAGTAATAGCCTAGGTGAAGAATATGTTTAGCAACAAGGCCACTGAAGTGACCTCCACATATGCCATCATGAACTTCCTTAATGGTATAAGGAATTTTAGAACTTGTGAGGCATTGTAAGAGAATACCATAAAAGTTGTGCTTATAAAAGAGGCCCCCCAAGATGACGTAACGAGAGGCCTTTTTAAAGAAGGTGCGTTGTCCGTTATGGTTGAGATTAGGAGGTAAGATGGAGAGATAAAGATAGTCGAAGTATTGTTTGTACCAAAGGTCACTCGGGTCCAGTGGTAGCAGGCTGATAGAGTAAACTTCACATGGTAAATAAGAAGGTGATTGGAGTCATTATATGGTGATAATGATTTTATAATCGGTGGGTGAAGTAGGTATTTGGGAAGCCAAGCAGGCCATGGTATCTCAAAATTTTTGGTTAAGTGTGGGATGGATTGAAGGGTGTAATGGTCAAAATTATGTCTACATGATGTTTATACTTTTTAAGCATCTCATTACAACATTGGTATATACCATTGACTTGGTTTACGACCAATTGAGAATCACCAAAGATGTTAATTGATTTGACATCTAGGGAAAAGGTGGCTTGAAGACCTAATATGAGTGCTTTGTATTTGGTGATATTGTTTGTGCATTCAAAATTGAGTTTTAAAGACAAAGGCATGGGCTCACCATCAAGTGGAATGAGGATAATACCAGCCCCACCCCCACGCTAACACTTTGAACCATCGAAGAAGAGTGTCATTTGGTAAGGGGGTTCATCCAAGGAAAGGGTAGTAATTGACTCATCTGGAAAATCAAAATTAGAGGGTTGATCCCCATAAATAGGTGCATTGGCCAATTGGTCAGCTGATTTCTTGTCCCTTGATGGACTTTTGATGAATGAATTCAAGGTCAAGATCAACTAAAAGCATAAGCCAACATGCGGCATGTTGATTTTGATAAGGTTTGGCATACATGAAGTGTAAGGAGTTGGTGTTGGTCACAACATAGCTTTTGTGGTTGAGTAGGTAATAGCGGAGTTTAGTGGCAATGAAAACAAAGGCTAAGAAAAGTTTTTTTCGAGATGGGTGTATCAGGTTTTGTAATCCAAAAGAGTATGACTTATGTAATAAACCGCCTACTCCTTGTGTTGTTCATCGCAATGAGCGAGCATGGCTCTTAAGGAGTGATCGGTAGTGAGATGTATAGGTAGAAATGTTGATCATCTTTAGGTGGAATGAGTATGGGTGGTTGGAGGAGGTATTGTAGGGCCTCAAAAGCTTTGTGATATCATCATCCCATTTAAAGGAGACATTATTCTTGAGAAAATTATGAAATGATTGGCACCAATCGAGATAACTATGAAATGAAATGGTGAATAGACTGCAACTTACCTTGCAGGCTACAGAGTTGTTTAAGGTTAGTGGGCGGAGGCATTTCCAAAATGGCCTTGAATTTAGTAGGGTCAACTTCTATACCATGTAGGGAAATGATAAATCCCAGGAGATTTCTTGAGAGAACCATGAAGACGCACTTCTTAGGCTGAAGGTAGACATAATATTTAATGAGGTGGTCAAAAATGGTTTTGAGGACAACAAGGTGCTCAGAGAAGCATTTAGATTTTTCCAAGAGATCATCCACGTAATCTTCCAATATGTGATGCATGATGTCATGGAAGATGTAAGTCATAGCCCGCTGATATGTGGCACTAGCATTTTTAAGGCCAAAAGGCATGACTCGATAGTAGAAGGTCCCCCAAGGGGTGATGAATGAGGTCTTCTATTGATATTTTGGGGCAAGCAAGATTTGGTTATAACCCGAGAAGCCATCCATGAGTGATAGCATCTCGTGACCAATGGTAAGGTCAACCAGTTGATCAATACCAGAGTAAGGGAAAGTTGTCTTTCGGGTAGGCTAGGTTGAGGTCACGGAAGTTTGTGCAAATGCAAAGTCCCCTATTGCCTTATTGACATGGACAATGTTAGAAATATAACAAGGATAATCAATGGGTAATATGAAGGAAACAAAAAGAAGATGTTGAAGCTCTTCTTTGACGAGAAGGGAAATACGAGGGTGCATTTTCCTCAACTTTTGTTTGATGGGTTTGGCATCGGGAACAGTGACGATATTGTGGACCACTATGGTGGGGTCAATACCGGGCATGTCTACATAAGACCAAGTGAAAGTGTGGTTATGATCTTTGAGAAAAGAAGTGATGGCTTCTTGTTCAACAACATCTAAAGATTGACCGATCTTTAGGATGTGCAGGTCATCTTGAGTGTGAATGTTGATCTCGATAGTCGATTCATTCAACATGGTTTGTGTCTCAGAAGGTAATGACTGATGAATATATGAGTCTTCTGCACCAAGGTAGGTGAGTATAGATTCATCATCCTGACATTGAACGACATTAATTGAAGGTGTATTGTCATCAATCATTTCAGGATACAGGAAGGGAAGAGAGGAAGGGGCCTCACCCTCACGTTGATAAGTCAAAGGCCCCAAGGAAATGGTATTTATGAATTTTTTTAGGAGGGATAGATTCTAGATCCATCAACTCCGTCGGTGAAGGCGGTGATGAAGGTGGAGAGGGTGAAGAAGGCAGAGAAGAGATGATGTCCTTGATGAGTTAAATGCGGGCTTGTTTGGTAGGTGGTTCAGGAAATCTGATACCACTACAATCATTATGTTTGTGGGTGGTACATGGAATAATGGTATGGTGGACTTGCTCGTAAAATCTAAAATTAAAACCCTTCAACACACATCGGTGCAGGAAGGTGTGGGAAAAATAGTGATTGGTGAGAGACTAAAAGTTAGTGTAAAATGGGTGGGTTTCATGACATGTGGTTGGTGTGTAAGTGGTAATATCAATTCCCCCATAGGTGAGACTAGTACAAAGGTGAGGAGGACCATAAAGGAGGCATTTTCTATGTGGTGATCATAGTGAGGGTGTTGGTGAATACTTCCATACTCTTGTGGAGTAAGAAATGTGTTGACGCTATATAGGCGGTACTCCCCTAGAGTGAGGCATTGAAAAATGCCTTCTAAGGGATCAGTGGTTGGTATGTGGGTAGCTGAAATAGATGATGTGTCAGAGGTCGATGCGGAGGTGGTGTTAATGGATTGGGAAGCTGATGGGTTGGTTATGGAGGTTGTGGCATCGGTAGGAGTGGAAGAGGCATGTGCGGTGGAGGTGGCGATGGTATTGGTAAGTGGAGGTGTAGACGAAGTGGCGGTGGTTGCAGAGGTAGATGCTTTAATAGGTATGAGCACATCATTGGGTCAGTAGAGCATGTTGCATGTTTTGAAAGGTGATGGATCAGCTGGGATAGTATAGGTGTGCCCTTCGTGCTCAAACTTTACACAATGATGCAAAGTGGAAGGAACACAACCCATGACATGAATCCAGGGTCTGCCAAGCAACAAGTTATATTAGAATTCCCCCTCCAAGACGTAGAATAATTCTAGAATAGTGTGGGGCCCACACAAATGTGGAGGATGATGGTGTCTAGTGTGGATGTGATAGCGTCATTGAATGAACGCAACATGATAAGATGTTTATGCATGCAATTATAGGTATGCACATTTGAAAAAATGCATGGGATGAAATGATGTTAATGCTAGCGCCCCCATCAATCATCACCTATCACACCCATATGTCATCAATGTGGATAGAGATGAAGAGAGCTGGGTCTAGGTCATCATTTTGGTGTGGCACGATCTCTTCCTCTAAGAAGCTAAGGGAGGCTACTTGGTGAATAGGGTGGGGTGAAGATGAAGGTGGTAATTTGGTAAGAGAAGCTACATGATGAGGCATGATGATGGAGGCTACGGGTGTAGGGTCATTGGGTAAAACCTCAATAGATTGAAGAACCTCCATGAGAGCTTGATGATGGGACTCGAGGTTTAAATGAGGTCATATAAGGACATTTTTGAGGGGAGACTGGTGTAATTGTTTGAGCATGGTATGATGTGTTACTCCATTAGAAATGGGGTATGTGGAGCCGTGTATAGTGATTTTAGGTATGGGTGTAGATGGTATGTTGGGTATAGGATTGGTTGGTGGGTAGTTGCCTTTTCTTTACCTTTATCCTTTTGAGCATGGGTAGTAACATGGATCATGTTGATCTAATGGGAGTTAGCAAACAGAGAAGGTGTAGGATGAGTGGTATAACGACATGACGGGCAAAACCTACCGGAGGAGAAAACCCTATGAGGTGAGTGGGCAAAACAAATTTTGGGTGGTGGCATGGCAAGTTCTCTGATGTGAACCATGTTAATTTCAAATCTTGGAGGTGGTTCTAGGAGCTGTGGGGGTGGAGGTTGTGGTTGTTGAGTGGATAGTGTGGGAATGGGTGTTGGTGAGGTAGGGTCCTCATCGAGAAGGTTGTTGTCATCAAAGTTGGCTTCCGGAGGACACAACTGGATAAGGACGGTTTTCAAGGCCTTGTAGTTCTCCACATCATTCCCTGGCACATGATGGTAGGCACAAATTTTAGTGTCATCAAACCCTTTTTGCTTGGTTTTGAGGGGGTGTAAAGTCTTAGCGGTGATAATGTAATGCACGAAGTCTCAAGGAGGTTGGTTAAAATTTTGGCATAAGACCCCACTAGTGGGTCACAATGAGAGGTGAAAGTGGATTTGGGTGTAGGTACGATTGATTGTTGATGAATAGTCCTCATAGGAGGGGGAATAGGTTGAGCTATGGTAGATGAATGGGTAGGAGGGTGCGTGGTTATTTTGACTACCTTATTGGGAGGTAGCAGAGTTTTGGCTTTGGGTTGCACAGTTTTGGGTAAAGGTGATATGGGTGTATGAGGTCTAGAAGGAAAAGTAGATGGGGGAAGAGGATGAGTTACCCAGGTGGATAACAGAGGTGTTGTGAAGGTAGATGATGTGGGTCATGCAGGGGGTGTGGAGTGACAGAGACTAAAGTGTAGTGGGTAGTGAAGAAGTTATGGAGAGTATTGGAGATATGGGTGGTAAAGATGCTACAGGTGTGGGTGTAAGTCATGTTGGGTGCTTGGGTAGGCTAGAGGTTTGTGAGGAAGGGATGGCCTATTGTATTTTTGGTTTAATAATAGGTAGATTTTTCTTAACCATGTTGAGGGGTTAAGGTCCTAAGATAGATGAGATAGTTGTAGGATATCGGTGCAAATGGCATGAGATCTATGGGTTTTTTTCTTCTGTTTGGGTGTCAGAGTAGGTGTGGTGTTGACTTTGGAGGATGTAGCTAAATCCATTTTGATAGGTGGATGAGTAAGGCTGGTGGTTGGGGTGACCCCTAAGGTGGTAATAGGTTTAGTTGAGGAAGATGTTGTAGGTGTGGGTTTGGGTTTAGATGTAGTTTGAGTTATGGGTAAGGGTGTGTGTTGAGCTATGATGGGTGTTGTGGAAGAATTTGTGATAGAGGTGGTTGTGTTCATTTTGATTGGTTGAATTTTTTTGGATAGATAGTGGAAGTATCAACAAGTGACATTTGCATCTGCGTTGAGACGGGAAGAAAAAGGTGCCCCCATAGTAAGGCCCTATCCACATAATCTAAGTGATCACCAAACATGAGAATGACACGTCTATAGGTGGAGTTAAAGAATACCTAATGGAAATTCCTATAAAATGTGTCTTAGAGACGGGGAATTGGCTAGCTTCACTTTTTGGGTAAGAGATTTGAAATTAGGTCCTGCAAGATCTTGGGTAGTGATGGGGAATGCTCACCAAGAGGTAAGGTTATCTCAACGAAGGTCGTGATAGGAGAGGAGATGATGGGAGCTCCTCTATGGGTGGAGGTGGTAAATAAGTATCCTCCATGGACTGAAGAAGTACTATGGGTATTGGTTCTCTAGGTGGAGAAGCCAAAGGTGAAATGGTCTCGATGTTAGCGGAAGACTCCTCCATAGGAGAGGAAGGAGGTGAAAGGTTTTCCTTTGTGGGTGAAGGAACAGGGGAGGTTTGTTTTGATGTGGAAGGAGGATTACAGGCTAGAATCTCCTCTATGGATGGAATATGGGAAGCAACAGGTGCGTCACTAAAAATAGCATGGACCTCGCGGGTATGGGTATCATGAGTTGAGGCCTCACCAATTTGATCAGATAAAGGGGCATGATTAGGAAATGGTTTCTTGAAGATGTGTAAGTTTTGGTTGGCATGTGCATTGGGATTATCCATGGTTAACTCACCTTTCTCGAGCATCTTGGACAATGTTTTTGAAAGTGATACAATTGCCATCATTGTGACCCTTTACTTGATGATAATTACAAAAGTCATGTTATTTATACCATGTGGGCATGGGGTGAGTAGGATAAAAACTAGTGTGTGGTTTTATGGGTGGAAGAGTGATAGCCCTAGATTTTATAAGATTTTCTAAGATAGAAGCAGTAATTTTCCTCAATTGGGGTGTATTTCGTTGTTCTCGTCTAAATTGAAAATTCTAGACATGTGAGAGATTAGATGAGGGGGTAGCCTAATTTTACGGATGAGTTGGGCCGGCCTTGAGTACCACTACGTTAGCGGTGCCCTTAGCTTTTGAATATTTTTTTGTGGTTTGGAAGAAAAAGAGGTATCATTCAAATTGAATACGAATTCTTATTGTGTAATTGGATTTTCTTCTCTTCGATGACATGAATCTCTAACTTTTGTGCCATGGTGAATGCTTCATCGAATGTTTTAAAGGTCCTGGACTTGTAGGGTTGGAAAGATATGTCTAGCGCAAGCCCATGTGAAGAGCTTAATGAGTTATGTCTATGGTAGTTGAAAGGTGAGTTGATTGATCAAAGCTAGGCGAGTGAATGACAAAATATGCAATAGATTCATCCTCATAATAACGCATGGATTATATGTCATCATGGTAACCTTATTGACAATATTGATGGAGAATTGATATCATGAAGGCTTGGGCTACCGATTGAATGAGAATATGGAGTGCCTAGGTAACCCACTATACCAATCTAATGCAGTCTAGTTAGAGACATGGGAAAGGTTCTCAAGAGCAAAACATCATCGTGAGTGATTAGGTAGCACCTGTGTTTGAACGACCGCAAATGTTGTTGCGGGTCTTCTTTACTATTGAAATGATTGAATTTAGGCATCTCCCAATGCACAGGATATGGATAAATATGAATGGATGGGTGGATGGGCTTGTTACAAATCTTGTAGTAGGTGAGAGTGTTGTGGGATTGAAACTGATGCTTCCAATGTCTTCATATTGTCCAACATCAGTTTGATTAATTCATTGGTAGGTTGCAATGATTTGGTGCCTCCTATAGCATGAGAGGGTTGGTTTTGGGCATATAACGGGGGTGGCACTCTAGTATATGGTGTTTTTGTGTAGGTTGATTGAGAAGAAGGTAGTGAAATAGGGGTAAGTACCCGAGTGAATAATAGATGAAATGGGAGGTTGTTGATAGTATGTATATGGAGGTGGAAGGGTCATGGTAACCCTAGTGGCAATGGGGGCTAACGATTATGGAATGGAAAGGACCACATTCTGAAAAGGGGTAGGGGTCCCTAACACAAGAGGTGGTAATGTAGCTACGGGTAAATGCAAGACCATTGGGGTGGATAAGGTTGTGTTTAGTTTAGTTATTGAAGGTATGGTGGATGTGCGACAGTGCATAGAGGTAATCGATGTGGCAGTCATAACGGGTATAGGACCTAGCCGTGAAATGACTGAGGGTAAGGTAGATGTGGGTAGCATGGAGCCAGACATTGGGCTGACACATGAGTGGAGTGAGAGTCAAGGGATAGATACAGGCATGCCATATATTAACTAACCCGAGGCATCTCAAGTGGATGAGTGGGAAAGATAAAACTGCAAGGCATCTAGGTTTTGATCAAGGAGTCATGTGAAATCCTCATCTCTAGTAGTGATAGTGATAGGTTAGATAGGATCCATGGCGGGTGATAAAATGGAAGGTGGTGAAGGACTAGGTGGGATCGGTTGACAAATGGTATGGAATACAAGTGCACTTTCTTGTCTTTAGGTCAGCACCATGTGAACCAGTACTGATCGGGTTGGGCCACTTCTCTGTAAATGACATAGAAAAATAGCAGGGATAGGTGAAATAGGTGGTAAAAGTGGATTAGGTACCAAATGTCTGCTAGAAAGTGACATAGGCTAATCAATGTTGGTTAGGGTAAACCGATGCCGATAACAGGTAACCACAACTGGTCAATGTGGGAAATCGACAGTGAGTGAAAAAACAAGGTATACGGTCAAATTCGATAGGTATGCCAAATTTGATGAGTTTTACAACGTTAATGGGAATGATAGCAGTGATAGGGACTGTGAAAAGTGGAAGAAGATGAATAGATGTACCTTTTGGGTAGGTTAACAAAAGGACTTAGAACCGACAATGCCGAGGGTAACCAATGACGGTTTAGATCGACACCGGTCACCGTGAAATTGAAACAATGATGAAAGAAAAGTGGTTGTGAATTAAAATTTGATGAGGAATCAAACCCAAAATTCTAAGAATGATGAGAATATGGTCCAGGCACACTCAAGAAGAGTCGAATACACCAACTATGATGAGGAGCATGTGAGGAAAAACAAAAAATAAATGAAGAGCATGACCTCTCACCTCAAAACGCAAGCCAAGCAAAAACACTAAAAAATGTGACCCTAAGAGTGCCTTTTCTATTATGTTTGTTTAGCTTATGCTATTTAAGGACTGACTCATGAACTGTAGAATAGAGTTTTTTGGTGAGGATGGCTTCCTACAAAGAAGGAGATCTAAAAGGTGAGGTTTTAGGTATGTTATGGCGGGGGCAGGCTTTGCTTTGAAGTATGACTCGACAGAGAAGTGATTTGGGGAGTACCTACCAATCCTCATATCAGTGCGATCATTGACAAGCATTCCTAGGAAAGATGTTGTTTAAGAATATGTATTTGTTTTTAATTTTGTGCAATGTGGCAAGACTCAGAGAGAGAGATGTGCTTTCTATGATTTGTTTGTCAACCATCAGCTGGGAATGACTTCCAGCGTATAGGTTTCCGTAATTAATGTGAGCTAATGTGATAAATCAGAATGCAATGCACTTATTTTAAGCCCAAATTGAAATGTGAAGTTGGATGACACAAATAGATGAAGAGGAAGAGGGATGCTCTTTCACTAAAATGCAAGAAATGAGAAGAAATGGTTCCTTTTAATTACACCAAAAGAAAGGTTTCTTTTAGAGAAAATAGAAAGAAAAGGTAGGTTACCAAGGAAGAAAATTAATGTGTATGCTTTTCAGAAGGGAAACAAACACACAAATTTTCCTAGGAATGAATAAAATGCAAGGAACCCTAGATGGGTCCCATCGGGTGTGCCAAAATGTTTCACCTAATTCCTAGACATTTCTTTGAAATATTGATGAAACAGATTCAGTAATGGGTGTAGCAGGAATACCTATTGAAATGTTGGTTGATGGGTTATGCATGCGTATAACTTCTAAATCCATAACTAATCGTGAGAGATTCCTTTTGGCTAGGAGGAACTACCTGTAATGGAAAACAAGACCACTAAAAAGAGTTAAACAATATGTGTAGTGAACTACCTAGCATGTGCTAGATCCGGGAAGTGTGATACTTCCTAGATGGCTATCAGTCCACTGTTTAAAAAAATTTAATGCAAGTAGTAAAATAAATCCTATTGTAATTTGAAATGATTTAGGTATCTCACTTGAAACACAATAAGAAAGATCTAATCTAACAGGCTAGGTTAAAATAAGATCTGAAGGTCAAACAACTGGTTCTGGGTCTCTGCAAGGTCTGACAGAGGTCTCAGGTAGATCACAGTGAATAAGGGTGATGTGGAATTAGGTGGATAGGTCATTGTTCTGGGTTGTATGGGCACATACAAAGACCGATGCGGTTAAGGGTGACCGATGGCGGTTGGGTGTAACCGGTGCTAGTTACTGTGGAAAACTAGGAATGCTACAAAATGAGTTTTGGGTCTCCTTTATGATTGCACAAAGGACTTTGGTTGGTCAAAATGAGGTATTAGGTGGTTTGGGTGGGATTTGATGAGGTTTTAATGGGTATATAGAGGGGTGAGTATTAATGGAGGTCTATGGGTGGCCAAGAGAACAAAAGGGTGATAATATAATGACAAAATGAAATGAACCAGAGGAATACAATGTTCCACTTACTTGGATTCTGGTCCTGGGTGCTTATGAGTGAGGGATGAAGATGCTAGTAAGAGATTGAAGACTGTAGATAATCACCAATCATAGGAAATCTTCTACATGGGATGCATGTGTATTCCTTTTTGCTTGGTTGGATCAAATCCTTGCTGGGGTGAGTGTTGGATGGTTGTGCAGGAGAAAATGTTTGATCTCCTTCCTTACATGCATGTTCTCACTAAAACTCATTCTCAAAAGATGTGATGTCTCTAGAATGTGCTAATGTTTTCCAACCTTGAAAATAAGGTTGTTTTGGGGATTAAAAGGTGACCAACGGCAGTTCCGGCTTAACCAGTGATGGTTAGGGGTAACCAACATCGGTCAAGGTGGGATTTCCTAGGTTTACTAAACTAGGGAGATCCTCTGGGATCTCGTGTCATTAACCCACAGATTAGACGGAAGCATATTTTATGCATGCGGGAATGTGGTTAGAGAGAATTTAGGCATTGATTTTTAGGTTTTGGGTAAGTCTTAGTTAGTTATAGCAACTTACTAAGAATAGGTCTTAGGGTGAGTTGGCTTGATGAGGTGTGTAGGTGAGGTGTATGTGGACATTATTTAAATTAAGATATTTACATAATAAATATGGTGAGGATAATGAATTAATTTAATTTAATTAATTAAATTAATATTATAGTGAGGTGAAGGGGGCCATGGCTAGGTGAATGAGAGGAAGGTGTTTATTTTTCAAAGGACCAAAGGGCGTGTGACCTAATTTTAGTGTCTACACTCAACACAAAAGCTTGAGTTAAAGACCTCAATTAAACATCAAAATCTACGATCAAATCATGTCTAAGGTACCCCAAAGACTTACAAGTAATCTTTGTCAACAAATGAAGGTGAAATGATTCTAAACTACTTATTTTCAATGTCGATGAAATCTCTTCTAACAAATGAAATTGAAAATGTCACTAAACTATTAATAAGGATGAGATATGTGTGATTCCTAAATATTTCAATGCAAGATTGTAACAAGAAAAAGGAAAAGTGTTTGCAAACATTTAAATATGATAACAGAGATCATATTGCCCAAAATAACATAGATTAATTCAAAAGCTTGTTATTTTCATTAGTAGGGGAGAGTTTCAAGAACAATCTCATAGATGTGTGATGGCTATACACTTGTAACCAACTCAACATGAATGAAGATGTAATAAAAAGACATTAACCAAGTTTTTGGAAGATTTCTCGAGAAAAAGAGATTCTCTCAAAATTTTCTTGTGATTTTCAATTTCCCGACCATTTGCATGCCTCAAAACATGCATTATATATCTCTCTATTACATTTAATCCTTCTTTCCCAAGAAAATAATATCCTATGGCATCAAGTTTGTTACAAAATTCCATCATGATTCACAGACAGGGACGTTTAACATATTTGCAACAAAAGTTGCTAGGTGTTTCAAAAAAAGGTGAATCATTGCAAAATTTGCATCATTATCCATTGTGGAGGCACGTTTTTCATCTTCAAAGCATGCAAACCCCCTTCCTTTCATTATTTCATCCTTATCCCTCCAAAATTTGACTCTGCAACTTTTGGATTTGATATTTCACGTTTTTGATGGGTTAGGGCAAAAATTTATTCCAAAAACATCTCTTGATCTTCAAATTGATCCTCAAAACCAATTGCATTGGTCCTTGCAGGCACAAATGACACAAATTTGCAAAAATTTGATCAAAATCAATGCAAGAAATGTATTTCCACACTTCCTGGAGAAAAAATGGTGGCCAAACTGAAAAATGCATAATTACCATTGATCTGGCTTTCTCCCTTCAATCTAGGCCCTCCATGTGTCACAATGCAATTGGAAATGGGTTTGGGATCATTTTTGACATTTTAACACTTTTGGAAAAATGTAAAAATCGACATTTTCTCCGCCCCTCCGCCCTTGAGATTTTGCATTGACACGTGTCCCAAGGTGGGTCCCATCAAAATCACAGCTTGATTCTACACATTTCCACCTTTTTGGAAAAAGGAAAAATTTCACAATTATCCCCATGGACCCGCACCTCCGCTTTTGTCCCTGACACATGGCGATCATTGCTTCGTTGTGGGGCCATAACTCCCTTTTTTGCTTCATACTTCCTTCACAAAATTTCAAAGTTTTCAAAACTCATCGGCAGCCCACACTCCCCTCTACCATTTTATTTTGACACATGTCTCCCTCTAATTCATTGCGGAGCCACACTTCAAATTACCACTTTAACTCATTTTTCCAAAAAGGAAACATTTCCTTTTTCCTCCGCTAGCCAAATCGACTTACGTAATCCTTTAATGTTCTTGTTTGTCGTGGTATGCACCTTATTTTAAGACTTTAACCCTTTTTAGGAAAAAGGTTAAAAATCTCAAAATCTCTTGGATTCCATTGCTCCACTCTTCCTAGATCCTGCCACGTGTCCTCTCCTGATTGGCCCAACAGACCTACGGCCTTTTTCACAACTTTTTCTCCCTTTCACCAAAAATAAAATTTTCTAAGTCCTTCGCTAGCCTTCCATCCTACTTTTGATGAAAACATGACACGTGTCCACCTCTGGGGCCTGTGGAGCTGCGGGGCAACTTGCACTTTTTTCCAAAACATAAAAAACATTAAGTTTTTCGAGCAGACCCGCCGAACCTTGTCTAATCACAAATGACCACGTAGGAGAATATTTTGAGATAAAATTTGACGAGAAAAGGATGTCCGTATGACAATCAAACAACGTAGAAATTACCAGCAATGCCCTAGAATGTTGAAGATGAATTTGAGAAAATGATGCCCATATGACCATCAAAACACAGAAAATGCAAGGATGCCCAAAATTGAATTTTTCTTCATGGGTGAAGAATTTTTTGATCAAAAGACAAATGGAAAGTGTTTTTAGGAAATTTATGACCATGGAAAGGGATATTTGAGGGAAAATAAGTACAAAACAAATAATTTCAAGCTCCAAAGGCCGGGAAAACATGGGAAAATGGAAGAGGTGTTTGAATGGGCAAAATTAGGGCAAGATAATGATTTTGCAAACAATCCAATGCACAAGAATGGAGCTATAACTTCACATCATCGATTTCATGAGGAAAAAACATTTCAGAGCACAAAGAGCAAAGGGGAGACATAGAAAAATGGTAGAGGATCAAAATGGGCACCAATATGATTAACTCATAGGTTCCATGTGCCCAATTATCACATGCTATACTAGTGGTGTCACTTAGGGACTGAGCATCCTCAAACTGGATAACTCCCTCTATGGGATGAATTGTCTCTAGATCCCTGATTGAGCACACATATATTCTATCCAGGACCTCTTCTCCCAAAGGTTCAGTATAGGGTGTTGATTTCCCATCAGCTAGGGGTATGATGACCCGTTCCTCCTCATTTTCAAAGATTTTGTATCCTTGTTGAACCGAAGATCGACATTATTCTTATAGCACTATGGGTGCCCAAGTAGTGTTGGGAAATTTTCTACCTCAAAAGAACCAAGACTTTGAAGTCCCCAGTAAACTTAGCTCCCTGAATGGTGATATTTGCATCCTTTAAGACACTCGATGGGCATTTCCTTCATTTTTTTCCATATACAACACATTCAAAGATGGCTTTAATGCAGGCATTCCCATCTCGATGTCATGCATCCAAGTTGAGAACATTTACCTCTGCGCCTACGTCAATGAGGATATTACTAAGGAGCCATCCATCCACGATCGCATTTAATGTGATCTCCTATCATAGTCAAGGCTCGAGGGGAAAGGTTTGAATGCAAGACCTACTTCTTGCACTCTTTCTGCGGCACGTGGTAACTTCTCTCTCAACCATGCCCCTAACAAGGGAATAATATTCTCTTTCCTTAGAATTTTACATACTTCCTTAACCTCATCCACTTCATCCTTTGGCACCTCGACATTCCTTCTTTTCTCCTCCCTCCTAGAATTCTCCTTTAAACACTACGTTTCTCCTTGTAAACTCGAATGACATCCATGGTTTCATGATATAATTCCCATGAACCACTTCTTCCCTTAAAAATAGGATCTTTTGCCTTGGTATTTCTTTTACGTGTGTGGCCTCTGCTCTTGTTGTTACCATAACAGGTTCTAAGCCTACATTATGTGTCACCCGTGGCATCCATTGTGTGTCTTCCTTCTTAATGCTTACCATTTCAGCACCCTTGTCTTTCTAGTGTTGTTGATTCATATTCTCAAACAACTCAGGGCACTCCTCATACTTGTGTTTCTTCCCACACCATGAGCACTGTGATAAATCTAGGCACTCTCATTTGTAATGCTCTGTAGACCCACAATTAAAATAGGTTCTGCGTGGGAACTCACTACTTCCTCCTCTGTAATTTCCATGACCATGAAATCCTCTATGAAATCCCCTTCTACGCATGCCTCCATTTGCACACTCCTCATAATGGTGGTCATCATTCTTAGAACTACTGGCAAGGTTAGTTTGGCACACACCAAGATCAATGGCCTTATGGATCTGATCAATAAGCCTATAATCCTTAGTGTCATGGGTTGTAGAGGTGTAGATCTTACAGTATCAAGACACATTCTTCCGAATTACACGCTATAACAAGGGACATCTACTTGCATCATGGTCCCTATGAAAAATTTCACAACAATCTTATTTGTTACGACACGTACTATCCTTCGGGGGAAACTATCTTTGACATGCCCCTCTACTTCACAATTTGTAAACCATATATTACTTTGCTAGTCTCATGGGCTAAGTTCACAGATAACTTCTCAAGCTATTTATCCATAGCAATGATTTGAGCCTCCAGAAACAGGCTAACACTAGTATCAACACTTCCAACAACTTCAGCATGTAGAGAGGATTCTAACGCCTCACACGGGCATGTGAAAGTATTATGACATAAAGCTCTTCTAAAAGGTGATATCAACCCCCCAAAAAACCATTGAGCATGTTGTGAAGGGTGAATGTCATATGAAAATTTTGACAGGAGAGTCTTAAACCACTCGTCATACTCCTATACACTCTCCACCATTCCCTATTGAATCTCCTTCAGGGCACTGATGCTCTATTTTGTTCAAACTCAGGGATGTGGAATTCTGTGAAAAAGGAATTCTTTAAAGAATTATATTCCACCACCATTTGATGAGGGTCATATTTCCTATACTAGCTATGCATGCGCCCTTGCAATGTCGTCACAAACTGGCTAGCCTTCTACTCCAGGGTTATGATCCCCTTCACGTGCCATAACAAATCACACTTGTGAACATGTTCTACAGCATCTTTAATACCTTTGTAATATGGAAAATGTATGTACATCTCAAAGAAGACTTGAGGAGGTGGCTGGGCCCCCTGTCCTCTGAGCGAGCCAAACCCTAGTTTTCTTCAAGTGTTTCCCCCACTTCCGGATCCACCAAACCCATCAGTCTTATGCCTCTAGACCCACAAGACCCACTAGATCCACCACGGTTTATTCCTCCTAACCCACCAAATCCACTAGATCTTATAGTGCTCATGCCAAGGGTCCCCAAAGTTCCATTGAACTACACACCAACGGTCTGTGATAATTCCCCACTACCAATAGTGTACCCCGTGCCACTCCCAAATGTGAGACTAAAGGCTAAACACCTTCTCCTTGTCTGAAAATTCCTCTAAATACTAGAATCGTATGCATATCCATAGAAGTGGGAAATGAGAAATTATATCTCCCGGGAAGAGATTTATCACTTCTACCGATACCAACTCCATGGGTCACCGATACTTCCTTGATCTAGAAAACCAAGTGCCAGGGTTTGGTCACTAGGTGGGTTTAGATGCATGCCAATGACTCTTCTCTCTCCACATGATGAACTCTCATCAGAAGCTAAAGGGGTCTCTCTTACATTCTTTCCAAGATGGGGTCAGCAAAACTACTCACATCCCACATCCTCCACGTGAACCTCAACTCCTTCCCATAACGTCTTCCTCCATAGGTCCATCACACATGTAACCTTGCATTGTCTAACAATCTTCCTTTCACATGCTTCACTATACTTGAGTCACTTCTCTTCCCTTTCTTTCTCCATCACAATATCTGCCATCTTCCTCCACCCTAGCTTCCTCACCCAACACTCAGAATGGTTTAGCTGGCCATTAGAAATGCCTCTAAAATCAAGGTAATAATCAAGATCTTCATTACTAGAGGAATAACACGTAGAAATGATCCTCTAGGCTCCTGCAGAAACTCAAACTCAACAACTTCTAGACAATAATATGTAGAAATAACATACTTCAAAGTGTAGCTAGCTAACACACCTTTCCACCAATGATCCACAACACGAGTCCACATCAGATCTACATCTTATAGCCTCTGGTACTATTCTTAGGTCCACGTGCATGATCTATAATACCAAATTGATCTAGATGCATATGCCGAGAGCCATTCATATAGTTCTACTGGGAAGCAAGAAAAAAGTTTCATACAAATCATGGTAGAGGTTATCTTCTACCCATCTACGTGCATCAAACTCAAGTCCAAAGATCAATCTATAAGAAAATTCATCCCTCTGGCTCTTAAACCATGATTCAACCCTTTCGAAAGTTAGGTGTTCTATCACCACTTATCGAGAAAAATAATGATGTATGTCATTTCCCACTACAACTTCGAAAAGAGGTCCCAGAAACATAACAAAGATGTAGTCATTTTTACACCCACCAAAGAACAAGGGAATCCCATGTGTGTTAGCCTATCACCCAGTGGGTGTTGGGCACACACCGAGGCACACTTGGGTGTTGAGGTTCTCTTTTATGTTATTTGAGTGGGAAAACATTATCTATGATCCAAACTTAAAGGAAGTGAGTGGAAATGAGACATGCAAACATCATAGAGCTCAGAATGGATTATAGATCATTACAGTCATTCCAAATAGAAAGTACTTAACATATTAAGAATTGAATCAAAATAGAAAGGGAAATTCATAAGGATTCATAATCATTCCATAAACATGCATAAAATATAAGCATGAAGATATGTAAATGCACCAGAATCATTACTGATCATATTAAAATAAACTAGTAACGTCGTTACATTCATTAGATTCACTACAGAGCATCGCAGAAAAGGCCAGACCAAAGTCATGCATCATAACTCGATCCATATCCTTTAGCTCTCAAAAATAAATTTAAACCTCTAAGCCTTGGTACATCTATCTTTTATGTTTTATCTACCCAACCCAAATAGAATTCCTTGTGGCATTTCTGTAGAGTTCCACTCTCTATTGATCTCTCTCTTGTGCATCATCTCTATATCTTATCTTGATCCCTTTTTCTTTTGTGGGTGCTTGTATTTATAGGCATCCCGGAGTGCCAACTCATCCTTCTGTGGCCTCAGATCCGACGCTAAGTGTCTGAATGTGGTCCTCCATGGGAGAATGCTCCTCCAGGCCTAAGTTCTCCACTTTTTGTCATGATGGTCTTCTAGAAGCTTCCATCACATGTCATATTACTTCCTAGGATAACCTGTTGCCATGCTGGCACCTTATCCACTCCGCATGTGTAGTCAGTCACGCTTTTCTTGTGTCCTTCCCGATATGCTAAATACAACTAAGTCCTAAGACATTGTCTTCTAGTGTGTAACACGACCCTTCTAAAACCCTCTTATAACCTTGCCTTGCACACCCATCCTTCAACCTAGGCCTTGTGTGCCCATGCATCTTTATGTACTTAGTCAATATTATAGGGCCCAACACTCTACTCTAGTTCGAATGTTGATTGTTGAAGATTTTAGATGGTAGACCTTTTTCTTTCCTATAGATAAAAGGCTCAAGATATCCTCCCATCACCCTAATTAAGGGAGATGAATGGTTTTCACTAATAGGATTTCCTTTGGGGACTTTTCTATAAAGGATATGGATAGATGAAGGGTCACGGGGACTTTTGGAAGAAGATAAGGAAGAGTGGGGAGTGGAAAAAGGACAGAGGAGGAGGGATTGTATCCACAGAATATGGATCATGAGGAGTAGGGAAGTGCTACTAGTGGAGGATGGTTTGATCAAAGTATTTATAAATCATAAGATAACATCATGATAGAGTAGATGAACCCAATTTCCCCAAATGAAAAAATTAACCAAGTGCTCAAGGGATTTCATAATAAAAGGAAAGATAACATGAGCATGTCTATGGAAATGATTCATAAAGGAAAGGTGTAAGTAGTGCATAACCTTATATCTATCGTCAAGAGTGTTAAATTTAATCAAGAAAAGATCCAGTTTGTCAAATGGATGTAGCACCAAATCTATGAGGAAGACTCCTTTAGTGTGGGTAATCCTTTCACTAGTTTCAAGGAATGTCCTCTCCTCTTTGCCTCTCTTTCTAACTTGTTCTTTTAGAATTTTAGCCCTTTCATATGAAGACCAAGAATAATGGAGATAAGATCATATGTGACCATAAACGGCTTATTTTTATATGTAACCTTTCTTCAATCCAAGTCTTGGAAAAATATTTTTATAAGTACAGATCATGTCCGTGAACTCTATCCATGAAACTATTAAAGCCTCCTCTACTCAATATCTCTCATGCTCAACGTCTTATTTCCATTCATCAATGTAAGTAGGCTCGACCCTACACATTTCACCACCAATTTTACTCTTTGATTTAAAGGACCTCTCGAAATATCTTAGCCTCGATGTTGTTAAACTATATTATATTTTGAATGTGAGTGTCAACCAAGGTTGAGGTGGGGTTAATATAAGAAAATAAGTGAATCAAGTTTGTAATCTTGAGAGAACATGAAATATTACTCATGAGAAAACCATTATTTATTTTTTTCATTAATAATGGTGCTCATAAATTTGGGAAAAATATTCTTACCTTTACACCATAGTTTATAATCCCTATCTAAGACAATAATGTTAGCCATCAAATAAGATAGCTTGTTACCCTCTCTATAGATATGATGAATGGAGAAATTAGGGAAATATTTTTATAAATGAATATCCTTTGTCATGATAATATTGATAGTCCATTTGGAAGAGGTAAGTCCTTTTAGACAATTGATGATATATTCATTGAGTAACGTTTAATGAAAAAATTGTCAATATTAAGGGATTTGGAAAGTCTCAAACCCCATAATGATGCCAATTCCTCCTAGTATTGGTTTGATTTCACCCCATAGGACCATCATAAACAACAATTATGTGGCCCTTATCATTATGAATGTAACCGCCACCCCTAGAATTACTAGGGTTCCCCTTGGATGTCCCATCAAAGTTAAGCTTAAAATGGCCTAGAGGAGGAGGATTCCAAGTTATCTCGAGTTCTATTAATGGAATACCTATGTTGATAATTATTGATTAACTTGAGGATTTTTCATTTTTCAATAGTTTTATATCATCTAAATGTTGGTGAAGATTCTTCAAGTATGAAATTAATAAATTTTTGTCTTGTGTCCTCAAACTGTTTATTGAAAATCCTATCCAAAGAAGGTTTCTTATCATCAAAGATACCATAATTACGTGATTTCCAAATACTCCACGGGATGTGAGGGAAGGAAATACACAAATTTTTCCTAATAATTGGGTGATTGAATGAAGAATTCTATTGTTCCCAAGAAGAAGTTAAAGAGCCAGGGAAAATATAGATGACCCTAAAATCATAAAGAAAATAATCCAGGATAAAAGATGTGAAGGATCAATGTAGAAAAATATGATTAAATTATTCCTCCATTTTCTTTCACAATACACACCTACTAGGAAATTGATGTCCTCTCTAACTAGATAGTCAATTGTCAAAACTCTATTTTAAATAACCATCCGTAAGAATAGGTTGATTTTAGTAGAGATAGGTTTATGGATAATTGATACATATTTGATCGATGGTTTTCATAAGATTGATGATAAATGGATTTGGTATAACATCCCCTATTAAGTGAAATTATTTTTGGCTTTCATAATTCCCCAACATAACCTAAGATGAAAAATGGAAATGGATAAATAATAGAAAATGAATCTTAGTAAAGGAATGATTATTCTAGCAAGGAAAAGTTTCCACAAGCCATAGAAGAAGAACTTATATGCATATTAATGTACTAAGTGAAGAAAAAGGAAAAATTGAATGTTATGGATGGTTATGGTAGATAGGGTAAAGACTAGTGATGAACAGGTGTACATATCCCCATACAAAATATGAGATAAGTAAATGAGCCTAATAAGGATCTAAGCAATCATTTTAGTGCTTAAGAGAATGGGATCTCACCATTAATGGCTTCAAGGCCAATGGTTCTTCCCATTTACTCCATGTTGTGTGGTTAAATGCAAAAGATAAAGTAAAATAGCTCAATAAGATGAAATAAAACTCCTAATCCTAGCAATAATACTATAGTTTATGTTAGAGGGAAGAAGTGTTCTTGAAAATGAGAGGGGGGTAGTGGGCTATTTATAGTTTTCCATTTGGGAAATGGGGATTTTTGGTGCATGTGGGACTAAAAGGGAGTCAACAAGTTAATTAGCAAGTCAAAGTAATATTTGACTAAGTTTAGAAGAGGTTGATCATGATTTAGGGTAATTAACCTAGGTTAGACTAATTAATCTTGTTTAGAGAGAAATTAGGGTTTTGGGAGGGTTCTGAAAGGCCTAATCAATCCAATGAAATGGATTGATAGTCCAAGAAGCTAATAAAAGTGATAAAGAAGAGGATTTTAGCCAAGAAGAGGCTATAATAGCCTATTTAATTGACTTATAAGAGGAATAAGACCAGAAGAGTGTCAAAAAGGGGAGTTAGATAGATCTAACTGATGATGTGTCATCAATTTATGAGGAAGAGAATAGTTAGTGCAATATTAGAGATAATAGTGCTTTGATCAAACTACAGGTGTCTACATTTTCCCCTCTTTGGGGTGACGTAAGCTACGTCACTTCAAAGAAAGTAGACAAATATAAATGAGTAAAAATTTTTTTGAAGGGGTAGAAGAAAAATTAATAGGATGAAGGTAGGATGAAGGATGCCCCTCGAGTGTCGATGGGGTGATAGAAGAACTCGATCAATGATCAAAAAGAGAATAGAAGGAAGAAAAAGTGTAAAGAGGAGATGAGAAAAACAACAAGAAAAGGGGATATTGAGCTATCCGTAAACCAAGTGCCAACAACTTTTAAATCATCATTTTTCTTAGAATCCTCATCATCGGCCCTTATTAAGATGTAAGCATACGATATGATGGAAGCGTAAAATGACATGAAAAATCCATGATACAAACAATTTCCATTGCTAAAATAACAACTCCATGCAACATACAAACATGCAATGCAATACGAGAAGTAAACAAACTCTTTTAACAAGGAAATGAGTACAATCACACACACTCAAACCAACAACATTCAAGATAGTTGCACAAATAATTTTTTATCAAGATGTAGTCCCAAATGTTTTGATAAATGACAAGGGTTAAGGATGATGCCCCAAGCAATGTGTATATGCAAGGGAAACGATGGAGGACACTTGGGTCCGATGAAAAATTAATGTGCATGACAAAAATAGTACCAGGCAACTGATAGTGCCCAGAGTAGTATGAGTGAAAGTAAGTAGATTTTGTAGATGAGTGAAGATTCAGATGATCCACGAGAGTTGTTGTTTCAAAACATTTGAAAATATCAACAAGATACGAGATGAGTGTGCCATGAGAGACACATATTTCAGCTGTAAATGAGCTTTTACCAATTTTAGTTCATTTTTGAAATTTTATTATGTTTTTGGCTTTTGGATGATGGTTTTACAAATTTTAAATTTTTTTTTGACTAGTCAAAAGAATTTGAGAGATAGAAAATCTCTTAAAAGTATGTGTGAAGGCATGAAGGTGAATGCATAGTCATCGAGAGAGTCATAACATATCCCTAACGAGAAGAAATACGGGCCAAAAATAATTATTTAATAAAAATAATCATCACGATGGGTGAAAGAGAGAAAAATAGAAGAAAATGATAGGAAATGCACCTGGAATATTCGTAAATTATTCCAGTGCAATGAAGAAGTGACCACGGGGTGGCACTGAGTGCCCCAACATGTGAAAAGGAGTAAAAATAATTATTTTAATAGAAAAATAATCACCTCGGTGGGTAGAAGAAGGGTTAGAAGTGATCATGATGGAGAAAACATGCCCAGGGGCATCATGACAGCCTAATATACCCACCCTGGGGGGGGGTAAATCAATCATGACCAGTTCATTTGTACCAGCTCTTGCAAATTTTTACGCGAGTGAGAGCGATAGCCCTGGAGTGAGATGGTGAGGCTACCGAGTAGAGGAGAGAGAGCAGATCACATCGAGAGTTCATGTGGGACCCAACGGATGGACCCTACGTGAGTGGTCTATCCTTCCTTGTGAATTATGCATTTAATGTTGTTTTTAGGGCATTTTAGGCTAGATTAGGAGAATTTTTGATGTATGTGCATACGCGCATGTGTCCATTTGATGTATATGCATACATGCATGCATTGATATTTAGCGGCATGTACGTGTATGCGTATCCGTCAAATATTTTTACAAATACACATACGTGTACTCGGAGAGGGAGAAGACATGATGATGCACACACGCGCATCAAAAAGGAAGGTGTGTGGGTGTCAGAAGAGGATGCATATGCATCCTAGGTAGGGGAATATGGGGGCACGTATGTGCATGTGTCAAAGTAGACACATGTAGGTGTCATCACGCACTGTGTGTATGCATCCCCATGTAGACTAGGGGAAATAGGTAGAAAAATAGAGGGGGTGCGTACATGCTAGGATAGGCGTGTATGTATTGTGGGAAGGCATGCATATGCATAGGGGGAAGGCATGTATGCATCTAGAAAAAGGGAAAAACACCCTTTTGGCCAAATAGCCAAGGAGAAAATAAAATAGACTAGAAGAAAGTGAAAATTTAGGAAATGAGATGGAAGAATGAAGGATTTTACTAAAAATTAGATAGAAGTAGATAGAAATGTGCCTAATACATGTGTGTTTTTTTTTTTCAACATATATTACCCATTCTGCATACACGTGAGTGATATGGTCAGCTAGTGGTGATAGAGGCACAATTTGATGAGGATGATAGGATGATATTGGATAGCCTCCTATATGTCATGGGATGGCCTACGTGGGATGATATGCCTCGAGATCATTGGATCATGGCCTTGACAAATCATAGCTGAGAGATGGCATAGTGAGTCGAGTGTAATTTTTTGGCTTCCGATCGGGAGATCATGATTACACTAGAGGATGTGTGGCACATTATGTGGGTCCCGATCTAGGGTCATCTTATCTAGTACATGAGTCACTGGCCTGATATTCAAAGTGATGTATCTCAGAGTTATTTGGTGTCCCGATGATACCACACATGTCATGGGATGACTATTAAATTGTCGCGGTATTGAGGACCCAGAGCTAGATCACGTTGTGGTTTATATGATGGCCTTTTTCAGTGGAGTTCTACTCCCTGACAAGACCGGTGCTTCATTTCGCTTGGCCTCCTTAGAGTGATATGGGTTGATAGATGGAGAGACCTACTGCTGGGGTAGTGCATTCTAGCACACTTATACTGGGACCTACATTTGATTACCTACTACCATCAGAAGATAGTAGGACCAGCTAGATTACTTCAGATTTGGGCATGGGACCACATTGCTATTGGTCACCCCTTAGGTGTTTTGAGAGTTTGGGCTCTCGAGGAGCCTTCTTCTATGGGATGGGTCCCGATGGGGATGATGTGGCCATACATGGGAGATGTGTATCATTACCACCACGAGATTGATGAGTTACAATAGGCCACCATAGTATGGAGGCCTTACAGACATTTCAGTGGCCTGAGGATGGTTTAGAGCTCAACACCACTATAGTTGAGCACTTCATGTTGGGCAGCCATGCAACTATATGTGGGAGATTTACAGAGTAGATCGGTGTAGAGATAGTTTGGCATTACCCAGGATGTTCCTGGGCCTAGATATATGGTATGCTCACAGGGCTCGAGAGTACATTGATATGGGTCCACAGATTTCCCAGGATAGAGCATTGGCCAACTTCCTATAGGTGGTACCTATTATGTGGGTTCCATTGAGATAGATCAGAGATCCTAGTTGCACACCCGAGTATGTGCCATGGTACCATGGTGTGATCCCATGTCATTTGACCATTTCCAGGGCAGCTTATAATGTGTGTGAGAGCTCCTCCAAGTGGGGCCTCCCAGTGGTGATGAGGGTGGAGCCGGTGGTGGGATGATGATGATGATGATGATGATGGTGGTGGTGGTCTTGACGCACAATGTTATGTTAGGGGTAGGGGATAGGGTCCTCCATTACAACAGCCTCCGAGACAGGGACCCCAACTCAGAGAGATAGGCACCTAGGGCACCAGACATAGATTTTCCTCTAGTAGGCATTCCAGTGGGGGATATATGCCCCTTTAGCAGGTATTTCTAGAGAAGGCCCACCACCTCATGCTCCAGGGGGTGGTGGTGATGGTGGTAATTGTTGGCTGCTCTTCAAGCAATAGTTATAGGTGGTGATTTTCATATAGTTATAGGTGGTTAGAGAGAGAGATGAGGCCAAAGGGCATAGGTATAATAGCCCTTACGGTAGAGAGAGCAGATCAGCGCTAGTGCTTAGTACAAATTTTGAAAACTAAGAGAGATCAGCAGCATAGGCCACTCAAGGGTGGGGATAGTGCTTCATGCAGAGCAGAGATTAGTCAGATGGCACACAAGGGGCTCAGATATTGAGTCTTTTACATCATTCACAGACTTAGGTGTAGATGGTTGTCTCACAGAGGGACCATGCCTAGGCACAGGCACAAGGTTATATTATTCAGAGAGATCAGGCATGAGCCCAGTGTAGACTATTACTATGAGATAGAGACCGAGAGAGGTCTCCACTAGACATGCCCCATGACAGGGGTAGATTGATAGGTGAGAGAGATGTCACCGTTCAGAAGCTACTACTTTTGGAGATGCTGATTTGATTCAGGATGTTATGAGGGCCAGCGGTGAGGCCTTATACTATAGGACCACCTATTTCAAAGAAGTCCCTAAAGAAGCATGCAAGTAGCACCTTTTTGAGAAGTTAGTGTGAGCAGACGGGTTCCGAGTCATGGTGGTCAGATACTCGATTAGTTAGATTAGTTCGATAGCATAGATAGAATTTTGCACCATTGGAACATAGCTACTAGATAGGACCATCCAAGGACAATAGGGTGGTACCCCCGGTGTCGGTCCATCACATCACTGCCACTCTTCCGTCCCCGGGACATGGACCCGGAGCCCCGGAGAGGGCGTGAGCTGTGGTTGAGTTCTTCATTTTACCTTTTGTACAGATGTATTATATACATGCCTCTTATGAAGGCTGATTTTGATTGATGTATAGATTCATGTACCATTATTTTGATGCCTCTTGATGAAGGCTCAATTTTTTATGCATGCCCCTTTTAGATGGCATATTGTATCGATGATGTATACTTGAGTTTTGAGATGGACATTTATACATGTATTATATGGACATTCGATGATGATTTTTTATGTCATGTTGTGATTATGCCTTTTATGATTTTGTGGTTATTGCTCTGCAACTATTGTATCATGATGTATGATTTCCTTTCCTTCTATGTATGTGACATACTTTAGATTTAGAGATGTTTATGTTCCATGTTTTCATATTGATGATATATCTGTAGATAGTATCACATGCTTTGGATTTATGGAATGCTTCTGATTTCTATTCTAGCACTTGGGATGATACTAGATGATATTGGTGTGGGGGATAGATTTGTGATTATGCACAACCCCTCTTGCCCCCATTGATGATATGATATGTGATGATTAGCTTAGCATACATGCATGATGTAATACTTAGCATTTTTATGTATATATGATGTAGTAGATGATGTTTATATGTGATGAATGGTAGATGATAGATGTGATAACAAACAACTGTGCAAGAAACAAACACACAAGAAAAAGTTAACAAAGCTAAACAACTATACCTATACAACACAACATAACTTATGATGCAAAACACATGAATTTATTAAACATACCAAGAGATCAAATTGACATTCAATCTAAGTAAGTAAAATGAATCCTAATAGATGCATATAACAGATGATGTGGTCATACCAATGTTTGTACAAGAAAATGAATTTAATGCAATACAAAATTTAAACTAAACAAGATTTAATCTAAGGTAAGAAAAAAACTTCACCTAAAAATATACAATATGAAAGTCTCAACTCAATCAACACTATACAAACCAACAACCAAAAGCAATCTTTGAATACTACTTTGTTTTTGTGAGACAACATTGATATATGTTTTTCTAATGTTTTTGGGTTTATCTAGAAAGATAAGTTTTCAAGGCTACTATTCACATTGTTTTGAGGCTTCTCTAAGACAATGTTGTGTAGTTGGTGTAGCTTCATCCCTAGAAGGGAGATTTTCTGAATGTTTAGGTTTTTTGTGTATCTTTTTCCGAATGTTTTTGTATTTTCTAAGGTCATGTTCTAAAAAGCAATGTACAAGGACAAAGAAGCATGGATGCCCCCAACGTGATGTGGGAATATACAAAAGGTAGAATGCCACACATGTATGTATGAGAAAGTGGAATGTGAAGGTGCCCCCAACGTTAGATGGGAATATACAAAGGCAACATCCTTCATGTAGATATAAGAGAAAATAAGCTAGATCATGGCTCGAATGAAGATGGATTTGGTAGGGTTCCTAGACCTAGCAAAGGAAGTTATATCTAGAAAGCAGTGAGGGTTACCCATCTTTCTATAAGAGTGACTTGTGATGGTGAATCTCTTTGAGCACAGAGACTAGTTTTCACTCAAAGACCTACCCACTACGTGCCACAATTGTGTGGTTTTCACATGTGGATGACCTACTTTTTTCTTTATTGTTTTCTCAATTTTTTTTTTTTGCTTTTTTTTTCTTTGTTTTTCTATTTTTAGTTCTTATCTGATATTCTCATCATGCTTAAGCATAAACTTGAGGTGCATGGCATTCATAGGTTCTGGAAGCTCTTCACCATCCGAGTATGCAAGTTTATAAGCTCTGATCCATACTTAGCAACCACCACATAAGGGCCTAGCCAATTAGCTTCAAACTTACCTTTCTTTTCTCTATCTTTGACGGTGTTCTTCTGATTTTATTTTAGAACTAGATCTCCTACATCAAATTCCCGATGAATGATGCATTTTTTTTGTATCCCCTGGATACTTGTTCGATAGACCTTTAGGTGATTGAGCTGCTCTGATATGCTTTTCATCTAATAGTTCCAACTCTTCCAGTCATGAGCAACTTTGTAGTCCTCGTCTTTATCAAGATAGTCCCTGAGAGATATTCTCAGGGAGGAAGCTCCACTTCCAAAGGTATGATGGCTTCAGTTCCATAGACAAGTGAATATGGGGTCACACTAGTAGGAGTGTGGATGGAGGTTGATAGGCCCAGAGGGCGGGATGTATCTGTAAGTGCCAATTATGGCCAAGTCTTACTGACCATTTTCTCCATGATCCATACAAGGGTTTTATTAGTAGCCTCTTCTTGTCCATTACCTTGGGGGTAATAGGGGTAGACCACTTGAGTTGAATATGGAAATGTTGACACAATGTCTTAACCATTTTATTTTTGAAGGATTTACCATTATCAGTGACAATGGTGGAGGGGATACCATAATGAAGATGAGATGGTTCATAATGAATTTAGAAATTTTGCACCGGTGACATAAGTAAGAGGCACAACCTCTACCCATTTGGTAAAATACTCAAGTGGGAAGTGATAATGTGGGTGTGGCCATCTGAAGAAGAAGGATGGAGCTTCCCTATGAGATCTAGACCCCATTTAGAAAATGGCCAAGGCGTTGTGATAGGCTGCAAAGCCTATGTGTTGGTGCATGTATTAAGTTTCCATACTTTTGGCATAGCTCACATTTCTTTACAAAATTTCAAGCAACTGATTCCATGGTAGGCCAATAATAGCCTACTCTTAATATTTTTTTAGCTAAGACCATGCCGCTAGTGTGTGCTCCACAAATACCACCATGTACTTCCTTAATAATAGTGGATTGAGTCAGTAACATCCAAACAATGAAGCAGATTCCCGTCATAGCCATGATGATAAAGGGTGCCTCCTAGGAGGGTATAATGGGCTATATGGTGGATAAGGGCTTTCTTTTCAGAATGGGTAATGTCTGGTGGAAAAGTGCCATCTTGTAGGTATTGAAAGATAGGGTCATACCAGGGGGATAATGGACCAACAACTTCACATGCCAAACATGACTCTGGCATATCATATGTGGGCACTTGTAAATGCTCTACAAAGAAAGGCATTTTTCTCTCCTGAGGTGGAATGCATAATAATGACCCAATCATAGCCATAACATCCATGGATCTATTATGTGACCTTGGATTTTTCTCAAATATGATCTGTGTAAAGTACTCCTTCAAGGTTTTAACCATTTTCTTATATGGAATGAGCTTCTCATCTTTAACTTTATACTCATCATTAACTTGTTTAATGATAAGTTGGGAGTCTCCAATGACTCGTAGTTGTCTAATATTCCAAGTAATAGCTAGCTTGAGGCCAACGATGAGTGCCTCATACTCTGTAATGTTATTAGTGCATGGAAATCCCAACCGGATGCTCTTGGTATGACCTCCCCTATGTGGGAGTGATGAGCACCACTCCTGCTCCGGATCCGTGGAAGGTGAAAGATCCATCAAAATGGACCTGCCATTCTATAGACTCTTCAATGTACATCATAGATGCATCTGGCAGATCCAAGCACAAAGGTTCCATCCCTGGTAGAGGAGCTTCTGCCAATTGATCAGCCAATACCTGTCCTTTCAAGGATTTTGATTTACAAACTCAATATCAAATTCACTCAGGAGAATGATCCAATTAGCCATTCGGCTGTGAGGGTGGGTTTGGATAAAAGGTATTTGAGAGGGTCAACTTTGGATATGAGTTTGGTTTTATTGTTTAGGAGATAATGGTGAAGATTTTGGAAGGTAAAGACAACTACCAAGGCCTTTTCAATCTATGGGTAATTCAACTCGTAAGCAATCAAGGTGTGACTGAGATAGTAAACTTGCCCTTTCTTTATGGTTTAGATCATATTGGGAAAGAAATGCACCAATAAAAAACTGGGTAGTGGAAATGTACAAGAGGAGAGGTTCACCTGGGGTAGGTGGCATGAGTACAGGTGGGTTGACCAAGTACTATTTTAGTAGTGCAAAGGCCTTTTGACAATCTAGTCCCCAGTTGAATGCAACATCCTTTCTTTAGTAGATGGGTAAAGGGGTGGCACTTATCCACAAGTTGTGAAATAAAGTGATGGATTGCCTAAATTTTCCCTTGTAAACTTCTCAAGTTGTTTGAGAGTGGTAGGTGGAGGCATTTTTTGTGATAGTTGTAACCTTTGCAGGTCCACTTCTATCCCTCTCTGTGAAACAATGAACCCTAGGATTTTCTGATAAAACACCAAAGACACATTTCTTGGGGTTTAAGCGAACCTTATAATCTAGAGATGTTGAAAAATATGTCTCAACACTTCAGGGTGCTCTTCTCTGCTCTTGGATTTAGCTAGGATGTCATCAACATAATCTTCCATGATGTCATTCATCATATCATGGAAGATAACAATCATGGCTCATTTGATAAGTGGCCCCGACATTCTTGAGTCCGAAAGGCATGACCTTGTAGAAAAATGTTCCCCCAAGGGGTGATGAAGGTTGTTTTATGTTGATCTTCTTCTATAATGTATCTAGTTATAACCTAAAAACCCATCCATTAAAGACAACATTTCATAACTAATGGTGGAATCAACTATCATGTCAATGTTAGGCAAGGGAAGTCATCCTTAGGGCATGCTTTATTGATGTCATGAAATCAATGTAGATTCTTATGCCAAAGGCTTCTTCTATATAGGGACTATGTTAGAGATCCACTCTGAATAGTCGATGGGTTTAATGAAATCAGCAACTAGTAGTTTTTCCAATTCTTCTTTGACAAGGAGTGCCACCTTAGGGTGCATCTTTCTCAACTTTTTCTTGATGGGTTTGGCATCTGGGTGCACAACGAGGTTGTGCACAACTAACTCTGGGTCCAAACTAGGCATATATGTGTATGTCCATGCAAATATATCCATGTATTCCTTAAGAGTTCTACAAAGACCTTTTGTTCCTGAGATGAGAGTGAAGCTCCCAACTTTATCATTCTAGGTTGCTTCTTCTGAGCCAATGTTGACATTAATTGTTTCCTCAACAAGCATCTTAGAAGCATCTTCCATCCATGTAGGATCAAGGGGAAGAGTAAGATCAACCTCTGTGTAGTAGCTCATCATCATCTTTAAATGGATAAACCACTTCATCCATAGACTCTTCATTTTGTTTATCTATGAGTGTTTCAAAGAGTTTGTCACTGTGAGACTTCCGTTTATATCTTTTTTGCAAGGTTTCTCTGAAGTGTTTTTACTCTTGTTTACCACCTTCTTATTCAAACATCCACACATCTCTACCTCTTCTCCAAAGTATGCACAGGTGTCTAGTTGAATTGAAAATCCTTTCTTGTGATCCCCAACTGGAATAGAATCCCTGAGTCCCATGAACTCTGCAAATGCCTCATCATTTTCAAAGAAGTCTAGTGGCACGTGAAGTTGTTGATCCCAATCTATAAGTTTAGGATACACAAGGGTTATTTGATAATTGGTTAGGGGGTTGGATCTAGATAAGGTAAGGACAATGAATCTGGGAATAGGTTAGTGGAAGCAAGATCCTCATAGAGGCTACATTGGGAATCTATGCATCACTATCAGAATGAGATGAAACATCCTCATGTTTAGAAGAGGTGGCATCAATCTCAAAGGGTAGAGTGTTATGAGGCCTTATCCCTAGGCCATGCTTATCAGACTTGAAATGGGGATGGGAATAGGCTCTAGCCTGGCCTTGTGCATTGATTCCACATCCAAACCCACTGTAACCCATGAAAAACATCATGCGGTGACCTTTGATATACTTGGGGTGCTTGATGGCATGAAGCCATGGTACCTTCTGGCACTCTGCTAGTAGGATCTTCTAACATCTTCTCCTCAGATAGGAGACCACTATGGAAAACTTTTCCAATGGTTTAGGACACTACTCCCGAGTACTCTTGAACTGAAAATAAGGTTTACCCCGTGTTCTGGGAGATACTGATAAATCTGATATTAACAAATCTTGTTCAAGAGTGAATGGCTCACCTGGGCCATATTTTTCCGACGTTGCCTCCCATGAAGAGAATGGGTTGACTAATGAAGGAAAATCTTGATTATAAGGTGAGTGACTCTGAATCTACCCATTTCTTAATAGCTTCCATTTGTAGGGGGATAACAACATCCACCGAAGGACATTCATAAGCCACACGAGAAAAACTATGCAATGCCCTACAATGTGTGAATGGTTCTGGGTCACCTAGAATGGTAACCACTTGTCCTTCATGACATAGCTTGATACACTGATGGAAATTGATGGAATGGCCTACATGGCATGGATCCATGGGTGCCCCAAGAGCATGTTATATGGAAGGTCTAAGTCAAGGACATGAAATGTCATGTCATGACAAGTTGGGCCTACTTCCATGGGAACTACTATAGTACCCATTGATTCTCATTCTTCATTGTCATAGGCTATGATCATAATAGTCTTGGCCCCTAGATCCATTTCTGAATGGCCTAGCTACTTAACCAACTTCAAAGTGCAAATGTTTAGACCAGATCCACCATCCACAAGTACCCTCTTGATTTTTGACGATGGGTAACCACCACTTCTAGGTATAAGGGTAAGTTGTGTTGGGTTGTTATGGGATTGTGGTGTGATCAAAAGTAATATGATCATTGGAGTCGAGGTGTGTAATCATGGCTTGGAGGTGTGTGGGATCTACATCATAGAGACTCTGAATTTTGTAATGTTTTATACAGTATGTTCTTATGGGCAGTAGAGATTTTGAGGAGATCGAGAATGGATATCCTAGCAGGTGTTTTCTCTAACTGGTCTATCAAATTGTATTGACCTTCCTGAGGGATAGGTAGGGGATCTGGTATGATTAAAATGAGCACGTCTGTCCCTACTGTGTAACTCTTTTCTAAGATCTGGATAGTGTTGACCTATTCATCAGATGAGTGAATACATCCTATGAGAGAATCAAAGGGACTATCATTAGTGGGGTAAATATAAGTGGTAGTCCTATAGTCATTGGAGGTTTGTCCGTGATCTGGCTTCCTTTTCTTTTTATCTACATGATTAGGAAAAGGCTCTTTGTAGATACCCATTTTCTCATTTGGACCTTGTCCTAAGTCGGGGGAGAATCTACGGTGATCTTACCCTCTTCAATGAGGTCTTGTATGTAATGACGTAGTCTTAAACACATATTTGTCTTGTGTCCTTTAACATGGTGGAAGTCGCATAGTACTCATGGTCCTTGAACCAACTAGGTTTTGGAGCATCTTCTAGGTATGGTACTATCATAGTTGGATATTCCACCATTTTTACATTATCTAACTACTTTAGTATGGCAGATAGGGATTCCATTAATGGTGTGAACATACATTTAGTGGGTGCCTTGGGATGAGGTCCTTGTGAGAGCTTTAAAAGTGGGCCCGTCTACATGGCTTGGACTCTCTTGGAGTCTGTAATGCCATCACCAACAACATGTTGTTTTTATTGAAGAACTTTTGGTTTGTCTATGGATTTGGCTTCATGTTTGTCTTTAATGATGGACTTAAGTGTCCCTTTCATGATGAGGGATTTCTCGATTTGACCTCCTTTCTCTATGACCTCTTGAAGTTTGAGCCATAGTGCATCTGTAAATGGAAGGCTATTTTGGGTTTAAGTTAGGAACAAATATGCTCACTAGTTTTTTTCTCAGTAATGCACAAGGGAAATGACTTGCTAACCCTCGCCATCATTGTAAAAATCCTACAAAGGTCTCATTGGGTTTTTTTTTTGTATTGCATAGATCATTCATTGTGATATCATTTTCCATGTTATAGGAATAATGTACATATTTTTTTTCTACTAATGCGGGCCATGTTGTAATGGAGCCCTTGGGTATGCTATAGAACCATTCCAATCCCAATGCTCCTAGGCTATGAGGGAAAAGTTGTATTAAGAAATTTATCACTATATGTGACCTCTTGAAAGCCATATAAAAGTCTTTTATATGATCACGAGGATCACTCTTGCACTTATACTTATCAAATTTGGGAATGGTAAAGTGTTTTGGAAAGGGTTTTTGTAACATGTCCTTGTCGAATGGGTAAGGGCACAACTCCTCATATAAGTATTTCCTGTTATGGCCTATGTTTCCCTCTTGTAGGGTAGTAAGTGTGTCTTTCATCGATTGTAACTCTTTCTGAATGAGTTGTTCTTTAGTAGGTGACATTGGTCTTTGTGCCTTAGCCACCTTAAAGGTAGTGTCAATGTATGGATCAAAGTGAAACTCACTAGATTTTTTTTGTCTTTGTCTTTGTATATGTTTCTTCTTGAAGAGCCTAGGTTTTCTAATTTCTGGCTCAGTTTCAAGATCTATTTTTGAAGGATCTCCTCTTCAACTAGAGGGTCCTCTTCTTCATCGAATTTTGGGAGGAGGTGAGGCTTTACGCTCAATCTTCACTTTACGTGAAGATTTTTGAAGCTTTATAGGTGGTTGTGATGGGTCTCCTTCGACAGTGGCATGATGTTTCCCAGAAGTAGAAGTGTACCCTATCTCAAAGGGGTTATCTATGTCTAAGAGTGATACTCATTTCTTTTTTGTGATTAATGACCTTGGTTTCTACTTTCACATTTGTGTGGAAGTTTAGCTCCTAATTCTAAGACTCTTGTGAGTACTTGATCTCTATTATAATATAGGAGTTCATCAAATCTACCTAGGTCTAATCTTTGTTGCTCTCCAAGAAGAGTCTGACTCTTCTCCACTATGGTCAATTAATGGCTCCACATCCTTGACTTGAGAAAAGAGAGGCGCTAAGTTGTTGCCGCTAAATGGGAAGGTTTCAAAAGGGTTTTCTCCTAAGTCATGTTCATTTGATTTGGTTTCCATCTTCGTGATTTTAGGCATTACTAGATTTGATGTTTGTATGAAGCTATGCGTGGATCCTAAATGTATGATTTTGCAAGTCATTTGAGGTGATGTTTGAAATATGCCACAATGTGTCCTAGATGTAATGTTATGCAATCATTTTTATCAAAGAACACTCATATGCACACTTAAATGTAATGATCACTCAATTTTTTTTTCATTACCAAGCCTATACCCTAAAATGAATAGTGACAATATCATATCAATGTGTAGGTCAAGTTAGAATTCTAACAAGGCCTAAATATCAAAGTGGTATTGATGTAGTCTCTCGATGAGGTATACTAAAACTAGTTTGAATGCCGATGAAAGCTAAGTCTTCTGAAAAATGGAAGTCATGACTAGATATAGTATAACAACATGCTATCTTGATACATTAACCGAGCAAGCAAGGTGTTAGTATCAAGACAACATTATTGTGATATATATAAGGTGATATCGACACTTTTTAAAAGACTCAGATGACATCAAAACTAAAACCAAGTAATGAGTATGACAAGAATTTTTTAATTGTGTAAGCAACGTAACCATGCAATAAAGGGACTTATATCACGTTCTCAAAAAAAAATTGAAAACATGATGTAAGTACCAAGATTGTGTGACTAGAATGTGAGAAAAACTATCAACTCAAGAAGAGACAAATGATGAACCGAACTTGCAGTAGTGAAGATGATCTTGAAATCAAGATCAAAGGACTATCAAAGATATGAAAAAACATACATGCACACTTTAGATGTTTAACAACCCACCATACAAACATGGATGGGCGTAAATGGACAAAAAAGTGGTGAGTACCATCTTTGATAAGATGTGCACGTGAGGTATGCTCCCTTCTCACCCCAAAAGTAGGAAGTGAGAATGCATGGGTATAGATCAAAAAGATGAAAAATAAACTAAGCGCCACTTGGGTAGAGCTTCACCTCATCGAAGGTGAGAAAGAAGCTAAGCTAAGTGAGACGTCATCTAATTTTTGTGATGAAAGACACTTAGCTCAAACTTACATGTGGTTCTCTTTTCCTTGTTCGAGGAACAAGGTTAGACTCCAAGTGAGTTGTCACTTCATGATGGCTTGATGTGACAATGGACTAGCAAAGTGGGCTCAAGATAGAATGGCCTCCTTAATAAGTTCTCTCAACTAGGTGTCAGAAGATTGTCTAGATGTGAGTGTGATTTTCCCAAAGAGTCACAATGACTGATTTGGGAGTATCTGACTTTAGGGTACCCCCTTCTGATATAATGAGAAACTAGTGCATTCAGTTATACCATCACTAGAGCCACGATACGAACAATCTTTGACTCTAACTCACAAGGTGTACTAGTCAAGTGGGTAAGTGGAGCGCTTCTATTTCATCCACGAGGTTACTTAGTGGTGGATTACTTTAGGGTTCTGGAACCACCCCCATTGTTGTAGCTTAAGGTGTTATGCCAAAGGGGTTATGTTCAGTTGAGTGGATAGGGACGTACCCTTTTCCAAAACCTGCAATACAAGTGTGAAGGGGAATGGTGTGTTTTTTTATCTTTTTAACTTAAATGTGGTTTTAAGTAGCACACCATTTGGCAATCTGCATGTAAACACGTGTATTATAAGTTTTGTGTTTTGTTTTTGATGCCTTTCTTTAACAAGTGTTAGGTCTGTAGACAATGAGTTTAGTAATTTTCCATTTGCAAATTGATATCAAGAAAGAGAATTTACACTTTTCTTTTGATTCCTAAGATCGCCAAAGGGCACGAAGGAAGAGCATACACAATGTGAAAATTCCACTAAGACAAATCATATGGAAATTATTTTACCCTTTAGAATCATAGAACAAGTGTTTTTAAAGTGTGACATAAAGTTTGTACAAGTGCTTTTGATCTCCAAGATCACCTAGAAGGTGCGAGGAGAGAGCATACACACTTTACAAGCCTGTTCAAGCTAAGAAATGAAGACACTTAAGCTATGCAAGATGAAATAACAAAACAAAACCCTGCATCTACCTTGTTAGTCTTAAAAACCTAGAAAATTTTAGAAAAATGATTTTACATCCTGGAGAAAATTTTTTTCAAATTTTAACATAGACGCCTATGTGCCCAAAATGACACCATGCATGCCCCATATGATGGATACACCCCTAACCAATGCAAATGTGTGGCAAGAAGAAATGACAGAGGGGTATAACACCTACGTGGGCCTCCTGATAGGTATGCTAGGTTTCGATGTGGATGCATCTATCTTCAATGGATACACCTACAAAAAAAATTAAATAAATCCACAATATATCAAAAATACACTAGTGCTCATCACAGAGACACGTATACGCCTAGAAGTGATGGAGATGTGGATATTTCAACAGAGACATGTGCCCAAGTCAAAATGATAGATTTACACAGTGGGGTCATATACACCAAGTGCATCCAGAGAGATGGAGACGTGTCCAGCCCACGTAGTAGATGCATGCATGGGTCAATGATTATGTGCCCTTTGAAAAATGTCTTGATAGAGAATAAGTACAACCAAATAGGTGTGTGTGTTTTTCAATAGGGACACTAGGGTTTTGATGATGGAGGACACACCCCTTTAAGACACCTATGCATGTACCCCTGAAAAACCTACAAAACTCATGGATTTTGAAAATTTTCAAAAGCAAAACAGGTTATTTGTTAGTCAAAGAAGCCTATTTCTAGTTCAAACCCACAAAATATATGTGAACAAGGGTGATTTAACTAGTTTTAGAAATGGAAATAAGAAAATAACAAGTTGTTTCCTCTAAAAAACTTGTAAGTGAACTTTGAAAAACTTAAAAGACCTCCATTAATGGAGGATGGACATAAGTGTCCCACTGGGCATGCCAAATGTGTTCAAAGAAAGGTTGCAAAAGCTATGGAATGGGGTAAGAACACTCAAGAACCCCAAAGATTTTGTGCAAAACCAATCAATGGACCATCAGTTAAGAAATAAACAAGGATTCCTACTTTGCATGCATTAGTTTAAAGCAAACAAGCAAACTTAACAAATATAATTACCCTCTATTCTTGAAAGCTTAAGTAAATGAGCCTAATAAGGATCTAAGCAATCAGTTTATGCTTAAGAGAATGGGATCTCACCATTAATGGCTTCAAGGCCAATGGTTCTTCCCATTTACTCCATGTTGTGTGGTTAAATGCAAAAGATAAAGCAAAATAGCTCAATAAGATGAAATAAAACTCCTAATCCTAGCAATAATACTATAGTTTATGTTAGAGGGAAGAAGTGTTCTTGAAAATGAGAGGGGGTAGTGGGCTATTTATAGTTTTCCATTTGGGAAATGGGAGGCTTTTTTGGTGCATGTGGGACTAAAAGGGAGTCAACAAGTTAATTAGCAAGTCAAAGTAAGATTTGACTAAGTTTAGAAGAGGTTGATCATGATTTAGGGTAATTAACCTAGGTTAGACTAATTAATCTTGTTTAGAGAGAAATTAGGGTTTTGGGAGGGTTCTGAAAGGCCTAATCAATCCAATGAAATGGATTGATAGTCCAGGAAGCTAATAGAAGTGGTAAAGAAGAGGATTTTAGCCAAGAAGAGGCTATAATAGCCTATTTAATTGACTTATAAGAGGAATAATGACTAGTCAAGTTCAAATAGTTGCAACAAAGACTATTGTCTCACAATGTGTGTAGACATGTTAATCAACCCATGTTAAGGGATTGGAATGACATGTGAATGAATGAAGTGGTAGTAATAGGTGATGTGAATAATGATGGATGTGAAGGGGAGAACATCCATGTATAGGAGAGACTATTTTATTTTTATGTTTTGATTGTTTTGGTGGTTTTTTATTTTGAATTATCTTTTACTTTTTCAATAATTTTATTTTTTTATTTTTTAGATTTAATTGATTTTTTTATCATTGAAATTTATTTAATATTTTTGATTTGTTTTTTGTGATTTTTTATAATTATTTAGATGGGTTTAACCTTTGGATGTGCATTTACTATGGGACTTGTATCTCATGTAAGTTGTTGTGCCTAAGTTTATTTCAAATCCCTTAGTGTGATCACTTGGCATACTATCATCGTTGAATCTAAGGAGTGTTGTGATAGTATCATCATTATAAAATATTTCAATTTTATTTTTATGGTCCTCCATGATGGGGTTAGAGATTGGTGGTCAAATTAAATGGTTTAGATAGTAGTGTCTTGAAAGGTTTTTTTGGAAGAAAGCTCCTCAAATAGGCTACTAGTAAATTATGTGTCAATGTTAGAAGTGATCTCTTCATTAATAGTGGAGGTGGATTTTTATTTTTCATGTGAGCTTTTAAATTTTTTTAACCTATTCCATGATTACCTAGATTTTTATGAATAAATATAAACTTTTGAAATCCTTTTTCATGTATTTTGAATCATTTTCATATGTAGTTCATGTATTTAAGAATAATATTGGTGATAGGATGGTCATATGATTAGAACCATGATGAAATTTTTTTCATCATGAAGCTTGGGGGTTCTATGAGAATTTTATTTCCTTGTCTGTCAAGAGGCTCATCTTGATGAAGGATAAAGTTCCAAATTGATAGGATGTATCATCCTTTTAATTTTGGCTAAAAGGCTTGTGATGGATTTTAGAAGGTGGGAGAAGCTTGGATACATGAAATTCATTTTAAATTTCACATTCTCTTGATTATTTAGAAATTATTGTGAAATAGGACTCAAATGGTTGATTTTTGGATGTATATGGGATATTTTTGTTTTAAGATGTAGATGTTACATGGTTCATGTATAAATTTCCAAACAAAGTGCAAAAAAATTGATGGTTATATCATTCCCATTTTAAGACTTTAGAAACAAGAATTTTTTTTTTGAAACATAATGTTCTCTATTCTAAATAAAACATCATTCGTAACACACATTCCATGCTAATAAATCTCATAACAGATAACCATATGCAACTGTAATGACTTGGTATACTACCGATCTCTCATTCCATGACTCGATTACCAACCGATCTCTCATGTTTACTTAAAGTATAGAATACTTTATGTATACTACGTATACTTGGTTCTCCTACCCTATTTCGGGTATTGAGTGATCTGTTTAAAGAATCTATCTAAATATTGGTTACTAATATTAATCTGACATCATGTTGCTTTAAACTAGGTGACATAGGACAATGCAACCAACAACTTGCGATACTTTGGCCAAATATTTTCAACATATACTGTTCATGTTACTATTCCTAAACAACTCGTCATTCTAGAATACGTCCTTCACCTCACTCTTCTGTTATTTAGAATGGTCTTTACTAACTACCATCAGTCCACTTGCCCAAGGTTCGACCCTAGCCCCGATTAGCAATATATTTTTTTATTGGAAGACGTTCACGATGACTTAGGGTATATGGGCATACTCGGTGACCTAAGTCATCCAAATGTGCCAAGGTACCCGAAGTCATAGAAATATACTACCTATCTCGAACATACTACTAACTTGACCTAGGGAGAAACTAAGTTCAAGTCCAGATGTGGGTAGATCTAGATGAGCAAATACGAAAGGGTGTTGCCACATGTCAACTGCAACACTATATCCTTGAGAAGTCTAGGGACTCCTCGAGGGTACAGTCCTATAGTTGGCGTGTGCCAACATCCATTAGAACTGAATCATCAAGATGTACATACCCCCTTAGTGGTTATTAATCATAATTAAATTGGATTAAGATTCAGATTACAGCAACCATGCCTAACCCTAATTCCAATATTCCTTAAGTTCTTTATCCAACACTAGCCTGATTAGATATAGAGAACTTCATTAATTCATGTTTGCATTTGTTATTAGTTATCGTGGCATAACAAGTAGTTATCCCAAAAACAAGACAACAAACATCAAACGTTTAATTCATAATGCAACCTAGCTATCCAAATCAAGTGTGTCATCCACTTAGATTCAAAGCTAGTGTTTACTTTATAAACGAAGTATAACGATTAAAGATCATACCACTATTCCTTTTACCTTTCATTCTATGAGAGAGGAAGAGTCTTCCTCTTCATGGTTAGATGTTAGGTTTATCATAACCTTTTTTTATCGTTCGATACTTATATAGTTTAATTGTATGTCCAAAGAATATTTCATTATTAAACTATAGTTGTGCAGCTTATAGAATGACATCCTTGCAATTTAACAAGTTCATTAATATAGGGAGATTATACTATCTCCTTTATCCAACTCATTATCTTATATCATCAATAGTATACACGTATATAAAGAATACCGCAAAGATATTGTAAACACCCCTTTCCCCCGCACCAGGAAAAGGGCCGTTGACACCATTTATCATATCGATAGACAATCATATAAAAAATACTTCCTACACCAAATTATACAAGGTAAAAATATTTTCACATAAAAGAAATGATGACATATTACCATATAACAAATCCTACTAATGTATCATAAACACTTGCATTAACTACCTATTTAATTATATTTATATCTGCTACACATATTCCTCAAATTATATCTATTATCTTTATAAATATAAAAACATCAAACACTATTTTTTATATTTATATAATGCTAAACTAAAAATATAAAGACTACTTTTTTAATAATAATAAATAAAACATTATATATTTTAATAACTCCAACATAAGTACTTTAGTTTAAAAGTTGAAGTTTTAATTTATTTAACCATATATAGGTCTTAAATATGAGTAAGGATAATGTTTAAATTTGTATAGTGTTAGAATTAGGTAGTTAAAATTTAGGTTTAAAATTTGTAAGGTTTAGTACTTAGGCCACTAACCCAAACACACACATATATATAAGTTATAATTTTTAATTTATATAATTACATGTACATGTCAAACTAGTCAACACAATAGACAAACCATATTAAAACATTAAATAATTCATTACTATCTTAAGTTATAGTATATAGTATAGTATATACATAAGTTGAGGTTTAGAACATGACATGGTATATGTTAGAATTTTTTAAATTAAATATTATAATATGAGAAGGGAAATGTGATAGGGTTTTAGGTATAGTTTTATAACTATAGTATTTAATAAAACATGTCTTTTAAAATGTGTAGAAAGTATGTGGTTTTTTATTCTAATTTAATTAACTACTTAGGTTATAAATTTAAGTTAGGAATTAATATGGTATAACACATAAGTATTAATATTTAAATATATAATTTAATATGCATAAAAGAAATGTAAGAATAAATGGGGCCAATAATACACATAGGGTAGTACCATTAAAACATATAGTTTTTAGGATTTGCAATAGACAATTAGAAGGGGGCATAAGTTAGACATAAGAATCCTTTATTCCAACATAAATCAAATCAAATTTATTTAAAGGGGTATTTTAAGACATGGTAAATTATTATTATTATTTTTAGAATAATAAAAATGAAAATACACACTATTATTTCTAGCACTAAAACAAACTATTTACATATAAATATGAATATAATAAACAAAAGTATTAAATATTAAATAAATTCTCTTCAACTATTTGATAATAGTATTTTAATATACATATTTTTTAAAAATAAAAAATAAAAAAATAAATATTAAACCTTTTCCAAAGACATTTATTAATAAAACCATATTATTTTTCTCAAAAACTATTAAAATGCATGAATTTTATTTAATTTTACTATACAAGTAAAAATAAACAAAACAAGAGTTAATAATTTTCGACTTAGTAAAATTAAATAAAACAAGAGTTAATAATTTTCCACTCAAGTAAATGTTTGATTTTAATATAAAATTTTATTTATTTTAAATCAACCAACCACAAAACACCTGTGTAAATTTATTTATTTATTTATTTTGGAAATCAATTAATATAGTTTCATATCATAATTAAATTAAATATATATTCCAGCAAAATAAATAAAAGAACCATAATAATTTACTCTTTTATTTAATTTCTTTCCAAAATTTATAGAGAATGAACTTATCTCAATTTGGCAATGGACTTTGCTATACTCAATTCCCCTGGTCCAATTGGATGTAAGCACCATATTCATGGCTGCATTAACAAGGGAAGAAAATATGCTTAAAATCACAAACCGATGCCCCGACCAGAACCATCCGGGGTTGTACTTTGTACCCCGATTAGGAACTCCTCAAGAGCCCCTCCCTCCCGCCCACAACCCCGCTTTACAAACCTAGCTTTCCTAGAAAATTTTCACAAATTCTTTGACATTTCCAAAGATCTTTTATTTTTCTTTTTCTTCCCTTTTCCCTCTCGGATCCTCAAGAAGTCTTACAAGCCATTTAAATATTACTTTTTCCAATCCGGTTTCATTACAAAGGTTACAACAGTAACTTCCAAATTACAAATTCACAATTAGTTTAATGTAAATAATAATGTCCCGACAAGCTCCTCTCTAATTAAATCTTCTCATTTTTTAATTTTAAAGTTACACATCAATATTCGAAAGTACTCATGATAAATATATATTTTAATTAAATTTTTTTTAAAACCAATATCATATTCGGGATTTTGGCACATCACGTATATCACTATTATTTCCATCATACAATTACAAAAGTATCCACATCACAAACTAAAGTCCCACACAAAACCTTTCAATTCATGATGATAAATATACATTTTCAAGATTATGCATTTCAAACATTTCGAATGTCAATCGAATTAAGATCTTAAAAGAACAACACTTTTCTTTTCCAATACAACTCAAGAATGATTCAAAACTCTTTGCATGAGATTCAAAATTAAATAATCAATGCATCATAAAATTTTATGTCTTCTTTTATCACTTACGATGTCCATCTGCAAAATTTGCTAGCATGGTCGGGTCAGTTCAATGAATTGATCATGATAAGCACTAAGCATTAAAGTAAAGTGTATTCCACTAATTTTCCATTAAAACAACTATGCTTTAATGAAACAATTAATATATTAAAAACATAATCATAAGTAATAACATCCAAAAAAGAAGTACAATTAAAGAGTTTGAATTCACTTTTAAGAAAAGAGCATGATATAATCTGTAACACCTACATTTATATCATATGGTTTAATTGATCTATCAATTACTTTATAAAAATCAACAGTGTCTTGTCTTCCAATTATTTCATAATTCCATTAGAATATAAATACACATTTATCTTTTTAAGCAAAAGCAAAATAATTTAATTACGACATAGCTAATATTAGAATACTTCATCATTTCATATAACAAGGAAGAAGAATTAGTACATGATATTCCCCAAACACTAATCATTAGAAACACAATAACAAGTTTAGTACACACAAACTTGCCTCAATTCAAAGACTTGAAACCAAACGTTCCACAATAAATTTTCCATATGGGAAGAAGATTGGAAACAGAAAATTTCCATCAAATGAACTTATCCAAACAATATGAAGAAGGGATCTCCATTGAAAAGGTCAATCCCAAATTCATTTCATTTATACTATGAAATGAATTCCCTTTTCTATTTCAAATATAGAAATTCTTTAACCAATTCCCAAAAGAGAACACAAAACTAAAAGCATAGTTAAAGAAGTCACACTTCTAATTTTCCTTTACACATCATACAAATTGGTTTACCTATTCCATTCATTAAACACAAGTTCAAATTCAATTCACACGTAAATAAGTACAGATAGTCCTAAAATAGTATATTGTCCCCAAGAGATCATATTCATTTCTCTTTTTAAATCCTAGAGATTCATTCAATGAATCCAACAAGGAATAGAAATCCAAAAACAAAGAATGATATACAAGGATCAATACAACTCACAAAATCAAAAGATTGAAATCCTATTACAAGGCTTCTAAATCTTGATGCAAATAGAGGAAATAGATCATGATCTCAAATAAGAACAATAATACAAGCATTCTGAACAGAGATATTGTGTCCTTCCTTTACAAAATTCAGTATACTAGGTTTAAATTAAAATTTCTAATTAAACCAAATCAATTAAAAAGAACTGAAGAGAGTAAGAGAGTCCAATAACATTTAAGTCTAGTGATGTCTCATTCTTACCTCCATCGAGACTGAAACAGAATCACAACAATACTCTCGAGTTCTAGTTAAAATCTTATGACAGGGAAAGTATTTGTTTCAACATCAATAACAAGAAGGAAAGTAAATACTGCATTTCCGAAGCCTCTAAAACTATTAACAACTTATTCCAAATGAACTATAAATCATCAATACCCATAACAAGATATAATTCTAGTCATTTAACCCTTCTAAAAAGACAGTCAAGCCTTCAACAGGACATGGGTTTGCTCAAGGTAGAGAAGAATAGGATACACTTCGTATTCACATGCCCTATCAAGTTCAAAGAAGGTGGTATAGTCTAAAAGATAGAAGTACCACAATCAGTCCAACAAGAAGCTACAAGAAGAAGATCTCAAAAGAGATTACTAGGTCTACTTCAATACAAAACAAATCTCTCAAGACCCTTTTGAACAGACAATACTTAAATGGAATTAAAGATTTTCAAATCCTTAATACCAACAAAACTCCAGCTCATAATACATATATAAAATCAAACACGTCGATTCAACATAAGTTCAAACATGCACGAATGGAATACTAGTATAGTTTCGAACACAACCTTAGAAAAAAAGTTCAAAACTTCATAAGACTATAATACTGGTTAAAACAAACACAAAGTTCAAATACGAGCCTATAACGAAACATGAAGCCCTAAATACAAGCTCAAGAACAAAACACCAATGCTCTAATATGAGTTCAAGCAGTTTCAAATCCTGAATAAGAAAAACTTCCATCTCAAAGTATATGTAGAAAAAAACTCATCGATTCGACTACAAGTTTGAATCACGCAAGTACTGAACATGAGTACAACATCGATCATGGAGCTTCAACGAAATTTTAGAATAACACGAAGTTTAAATACAAGCTCCTAGAAAAACTCGAATGCTCCAATACAAGCTAAACGAAGCATAAGACTACAATAGAGATTCAAAACCATACATACAAAAATGCCAATTTAGAATGACCAAGAAGCTCCACTACAATTCAAATGAAACACAAGCTCTAAAAATATTTCAGAACAAAGCATAACATCGAATGCCGTTCAAGTCAACACCGCCCTAAATACAAGTTACACAAGCTTCAAATACAAGTTTGCATGAGTATCACCATTAAACTAACACAAAAAGTTTCCTAAAAACTATCATCATCACAATGGATTTTCATTCCATAAACCATAGAGATTTCCTAAAACATGCAAGTAAATAACCAGAAACATCAAACAAACAATTATCTCATGAGAGTAGAGTTATTTTAATGATTCATTTAAAAGAAAGCAAGAAATATTAATGGACAGAGCCTGTCATGCCTGATAGTTCCTCTGGAAATTCGAAGGAGACTTCTAACCCTTTTTCTTCTCCACGAAAGATCAACAACCAAAAAAAATTTCTTCCAATGCCTCTTATACATTCCCTTGATCGAAAATAGACTAGAGAAACCAAAAATAGCCGAGAAGAAGAAGAATTCAAACTGCTGGTTCAAAGAACCAGATAGCTCCATGTAGAGTGAAATTTGTGAGGCATGCAAAACCAAACAACCTCCCACAAATCTGCCTCCCTTGTTTCTAAGATGGTTTACACAAAAACTAAGATCCATTAATGTCATAACTCCTAATTCTCCCGCTTCTCTCTCCTTGCCACCGCCTCCCAAAACTGGTGAATGCCATTTCCAAGTTAACATGCAATTCCATTTTTAGTGAAGCCTCCACGTAAGCCTCCACTAGAGTTAACTAGCCCTTTCCAAACTGGTAGTACCTCCATGCATTTAAACCCAATCAAATCAAATAAAATCCATTGGAATTGTATCGCTCGTAGTGCCATGCAACCCTAGGTCCCTTTTAAATAGTTTAGGATAGATGTCCCCAAAACTTAGGTTAGTCTAAAATCATTTCCTAAATAATTTCCTTAGGTCTAAAAACATTGCCATAGGTAATACCACCTTAGGTTAGATTAATTTCACAACCATTAGTATTAGGCATTAGGTTAACATAGTCTAGTATTACCATAGTAGTCTCCCCTTCCCATATTCATTTAGCACAAGATCTTAGGTTAGGTCACCCCCAACACAATAGAATAAGAAGCTTAGGTTAGATTACAACCCAATTGAATAGACATAGCTAGGAAGTAGGTGCTCTTACCTAGTTTAGGATACCATTAGGATAGTCCTTTTGTTTTAGGGTTCTGATCCCCTTCATAGTCTTGAAGCAGACTATTTTTATTATGCCTTTAATGTCCTACAAAGATCAATCCCAAAGACCCAAGCACAACATACAACCGAATGAAGACATGATCACTCAAGCCCAAAGAACTTGTAACATACAAGGTTTAGTCTGCTATGTCTCTCAACCAATGAATGTCAATTTATCATTCAGTCTTGATTAAGAGTTTAAAAACATTCCTTGGATCACTGAAATTGATCCAAGGATGAGTCAGTACATGAGATAAGTTTGCAACTCTCAAAACCATATTGTAGCTTATCAATAAGAAGTGAAAGTGGATTCTTGCAAGTCATAACATTTCAATCCAATGAATCCAAGAGCAAAAATTATTTACCCATAACAAGCATGATTTTCAACAATCAAGGAAACAAACCTCATGAAAATCACATGCCAACGCTTGTAATGCAAAAGAGGAATATAACAATTTATCCAAGGTGTTATATACTTCCCTCCTAAAAAGAATCATCGTCCGATGATTATCTCATTTTGATGATTGCATTAAGGATAATCAATTTATTCACTTTCTTAACATATTTTATAACAATATCATAATTTAAAGTTCCAGAAATCAGCATTCACATAGTTGTTTATTCAAAAATAAATAGCCATCTACCCAAAACTTGCAAACTTATTGAAAAATAAAGATAAAATCACAAATATTTATCAGTCATCATAGTCAATTCTGATCAAATAAATATGGAAAATCAGTTTTCATATCTTCAGGTTTTCCTAGGTTGCACTTTCTTCATTAAACTGGTCCCACTGGACCTTACATTGACTTATTTCATGATTTCTTAAATGCAACTAGCGAGTTTCAGCACTCATATGGGTTTAACCACGATTATTCTGGGTCTTGAACCTGCAAGGAATTCCAATTTAACACATGTGATAAATTTGAAATGTATTTCTTAAGAAAATAAATATGGAAAACATCATGCATTCATGACAAAGTAGGAGGTAATGCTAAATGGTAAGATACAGGGTTGATTACTTCAACTATCTCAAAGGGTCCCACATAATGAGGTGATAACTTGGTAGCCTTTCCAAAAGTTATAGAGCTATTTTTTCGGTTTAACCTAAAGAAAGACTTTCTCACCAAGTTCAAATTTCCTATCAACCCACTTTAAATCAGCATAACTTTTTTCCTATCTGCTACTTCTTTCAAGTGCTCACGAATCATTTTAACTTGTTGTTCCATTTCCATAAGGATTTTAGGTCCAATTACCTCTCTATCCTCAATGTTGTCCCAACTAACAGGGGTTCTGTATTTTCTTCCGTATAATGCTTCAAAAGGTTCCATCTTAAGAGAGGCATGATATGTGTTATTATATGCAAACTCAACTAGTGGAAGGTACTCTTCCCACTTATATTGTTGATCCATGCAATACATTCATAACATATCCTCTAAAACTTGATTAACTCTTTCAGTTTGTCCATCCATTTCTGGGTGATACGCAAAACTGAAATTTAGCTTAGTTCCTAAAGTTGCATTAAGCATTTTCCAAAACCTTGACGTCATTCTAGGATCTCTATCAGATATGATTAATTCAAGTACTCCATGTAATCTGAAAATTTCATGTACAAATCTTTTAACCAATACAAGAGAATCATCCTTCAAGATTACCAACAATAAAATGTGCTACCTTCATTAGTTTATCAACAACTACTAAAATAACATCATGTTTATTTCTTGACATAGGAAACCCTTGTACAAAGTCCATGCTTATCACTTGCCACTTGTACTATGGTATGCTATGAGGATACAATAAACCAGCTGGGTGCATATGTTCCACTTTAACACGTTGACATTCAAGATAATGTGTCACAAAATCACTAACATCCTTTTTCATTCCTTTCCAAAAATATTGTTGTTTTAAATCAGCAAGCATCTTTGTAATACCAGGATGTCAGAAAAAGGTGAATTGTGAAATTATGCTAACAATTTCTTTCTTAAATCATTTAGCAAAGGTATGTATACTCTATTTTCAAATCTTAAGATTCCTTCGTTATCAAAGTGAAAACCTTTATACCTCAAATCATTTGGATCTGCAGCAAGCGTTGTCTTTACTTGATGAAAGTAAGAATCAGACTCCATAACACTTTTTACTTCATCTTTAAACTGAGTTCTTAGTGTTATAAGAGTAGAAATGTGCTTCCTACGACTTAGAGCATCATCCACTCTATTTTCCTTACCCTTGATGTAATTGATGTCAAAATCATATTGAGACAAAAATCTAACCATCTTCATTGTCTTGCATTCAGATTTGGCTGAGTGAAAATATACTTTCAGCCTAAGATGATCAATTTTCAATTCAAAAGGTTTACCAAGTAGGTAATGCCTCCAAACTTGTAGTGCATGAACAATGGCAATAAGCTCTAAATCATGTGGAGCATAATTCAACTCATGTAACTTTAGTTTTCTACTTTCATAAGCTATGACATGATCATTTTGTAACAAAATACCTCCTAGTCCTTCACTAGATGCATCAGTTACTACCATAAAGTCTCCATTAGGATCTGGTACTACTAGAATAGGTGTTGAAGTTAACTATTCTTTCAAAGTTCTAAATGCAGTTTCACATTTCTCACTCCAAAAAACTTTTTATCCTTCTTTTGTAAAGAAGTTATTGGTGCAACCACCTTAGAAAAATCTTTAACAAATTTTCTATAGTAACCAAGCCCCATGAAGCTTCTAACTTCATGTACATTCTTTGGTGTAGGCCACTCAGTTATAGCTACAATTTTAGAAGGATCTATAACTATTCCATTCTTACTTATTACATGACCCAAATAGTGCACTTCTATGTCATAGAAAGAACATTTAGATAACTTACCATATAACCGTCTCTTTCTCAAAATTTCTAAAACTATCTTCAAATGCTCATGGTGTTCCTCTATGCTTTTAGAATATATGAGAATGTCATCCAAGAATACGAGCACAAATTTGTCCAAGTATTCTTGAAAGATATTATTCATTAAATTCATAAATTTTGTAGGTGCATTTGTTAATCCAAAAGGTAAAACCATGAACTCATAGTGTCCATACCTTGTTCTGAAAGTTGTTTTATGAATTTCCTCATCCTTAATCTGTAATTGATGATATCCATATCAAAGATCTATCTTAGAATATATTGATGCTCCACGCATCTGATCAAATAGATCATCAATTCTAGGGAGTGGATATCTATTCTTGATTGTTGATTTGTTTAACATTTGTAATCAATGCATAATCTAAGTGTTCCATCTTTCTTTTTCACAAAAATTATTGGTGCTCCCCAAGGTGAAACACTTGGTCTAATCAAAACTTTAGACAAAATTTCTTGCAAATGAGCCTTAAGCTCTACTAATTCTATAGTAGTCATTCGATACGGTGCCTTAGAAATAGGCTCAGTTCTAGGCTTGATCTCAATTGTGAAATCAAACTCCCTTTTGGGTGGAAGACCTAGTAACTCTTCTAGAAACATGTCACTAAGTTTCGTAACAACAGATATCATTCCATGACATCACTTCTCTCTTTAGCTATTTTTACAATCTTTACTGCATATAAGGTATAACCTTTATTTTTGGCCTTTTAAGTTGCATATATGATAGTTTCCTAACCAAAATCTCATGTTTCACACCCTAAATCTCTATTGTTTTTTCTGTAGGTCATCTAAACAACTAATGTGTTTTTCAAAATAGATCACTTTAGCCTTATGTTATGCTAACCAATTAACACCTATGATTACATCATAAGACCCCAAAGGTGTAACATAAAGATCAACTTCAGTGGAAAAGTTAGGTAAATCAAGGACTTGCTCCAAAAAGACACATACTAATTGTATGAACAACATTGTTTCCATAATGTATAGTCCATGTTTTATCCATGTTTCAGCTTTTCTTTTTAGTTTTGATGCTAATTTACTAGAAATAAAACATTCAGTAGCTCCGGTGTCAAAAATAATAGTTATAGGTAAACCAAATAACTTACCCGGAACCTCTATGGGTGTGGCCTGTTTCTCAGCCTGCTTGTCAGCTACTACAGCGTGTATCTTGTGCTATTGATTATGATCATCCTTTTTCAAAGGGCATTGATTTACGTAATGATATTTTCCACAGTTATAATAGCCTCCTATAGGTCCCTTTCTAGGCTCAAGTTTATTTCAGCCTTAGAGTTATCATTCTGACCTCCATAGGACTTATGTCCATTATTATTGTTCTTGAAAAAGTTGTTTGTGCATTGCCAACAAACTTGTTTATTTGTTTGCTTTCTTATTAGTATCAGATGAAAACTTACTTTTCATTCTAAATTTCTTCCATGGTCCTTTCTTAGGTGCAAGAGATGATGAAGAGGAGTTGGGGATTTTCTTCCTTACTTCCTCCTTATGAGCAGAAATTGCCTTCAATTTTGTTCCTGCCTTATGGCCTTTTCAACAACCCCTTCCATCGTGGTTGGGCTGTGAACATCCACCTCTCCTCCTATAATGGGATTCAATCCCATGATGAATTTCCATATCCTGAACTTCTCATTAGTTTGGTACTGAGGTACATACTTAAGGAGTTTAGTAAACCACTCCCAATACTCGCCATTATGATTAGCTTTCCTTGAGCTAAGTTCTGGAATTCAGTCATTTTTATCATAGTAAAGTTATGGCAGCCAACGTTGCCTAAAGTAACCTTTAAATTGATCCCAAGTGATATTAGTTTCATCAATGTTTAGCTCAGCCTTATGGCTATCCCACCATGATGATGCCTCATGGAAAAGTTGATAAGCTCCCCATATCACCTTTGTTTCTTCTGAGAAATTCCTTATTGCAAAGTATTTCTCCATTTTGCTGAGCCAATTCTCAGTACCATCTCCTAATGTGGTGCCATCAAACTTGGTTAGACTTATCCTTTTATATCATTAGTGAGTTCAACTATTAGCCTAGCCTTTTTTTTTCTTAGGCTGATTAGGTATGTTCACATTGTTATTATCAACACCTAAATTGGCATTGTCCACAGGAGGTGGCTGATTATTGTTACTAGCTTCTTCTTCCTCCTCATTCCCATTACTTGTTGTTCAAGTACAACCAAACGATCTCTTGTGTCCAAGAGGGAAGAAAGGATCTCATCGAGTTTCTAGGCAATTTCTTCTCCTTCCTCAGGTGGATGATTATTTGCAACATTTCCTCTTGTTTTAACCATTTTCTGTTAACAAGAAAATTTAAGTTTCATCAAATTATGGACACAATAGGTCTAAGAGCTGCAACCTTCAGCTCGATACCAAGATGTAACATTCCCATTTTAAGACTTTAGAAACAAGGGAAATTTTTTTTTGAAACATAATGTTCTCTATTCTAAATAAAACATCATTTAGAACACACATTCCATGCCAATCAATCTCATAACAGATAACCATATGCAAAGTTGTAATGACTTGGTATACTACCGATCTCTCATTCCATGACTCGGTTACCAACCGATCTCTCATGTTTACTTAAAGTATAGAATACTTTATGTATACTACGTATACTTGGTTCTCCTACCCTATTCTAGGTACTGAGTGATCTATTTAAAGAACCTATCTAAATATTTGTTACCAATATTCATCTGACATCACGTTGCTTTAAACTAGGTGACATAGGACAACACAACCAGTAACTTGTGATACTTTGGCCAAATATTTTCAACATACTGTTCATGTTACTATTCCTAGATGACATACTCGTCATTCTAGAATATGTCCTTCACCTCACTCTTATGTTATCTAGAATGGTCTTTACTGACTACCGTTAGTCCACTTGCCCAAGGTTCGACCCTAGCCTCGGTTAGCAACATAATTTGTTATAGGAAGATGCTCATGATGACTTAGGGTATATGGGCATACTCGGCTGACCTAAGTCATCTAAATGTGCCAAGGTACCCTAAGTCATAGAAAGCTACTACCTATCCCGAACATGCTACTAACTTGACCTAGAGAGAAACTAAGTTCAAGTCCAGATGTGTGTAGATCTAGATGAACAAATATGGAAGGGTGTTGCCACATGTCAACTACAACACTGTATCCTTGAGAAGTCCAGGACTCCTCGAGGGTACATTCATCCTATAGTTGGTGTGTGCCAACATCCATTAGAACTGAATCATCAAGATGTACATACCCCCTTAGTGGTTATTAATCATAATTAAATTGGATTAAGATTCATATTACAACAACCATGCCTAACCCTAATTCCAATATTCCTTAAGTTCTTTATCCAACACTAGCCTGATTAGATATAGATAAATTCATTAATTCATGTTTTCATTTGTTATTAGTTATTGTGGCATAACAAGCAAGTTATCCCAAAAATAGGACAACAAACATCAAACGTTTAATTCATAATGCAACCTAGCTGTCCAAATCAAGTGTGTCATCCACTTAGATTCAGCTAGTGTTTACTTTATAAATGAAGTATAATGATTAAAGATCATACCACTATTCCTTTTACCTTTCATTCTATGAGAGAGGAAGAGTCTTCCTCTTCATGGTTAGATGTTAGGTTTAACATAACCTTTTTATCGTTCGATACTTATATAGTTTAATTGTATGTCCAAAGCATATTTCATTATTAAACTATAGTTGTGTAATTAGAGAACGACATCCTTGCAATTTAACAAGTTCATTAATATAAGGGAGATTATACTATCTCCTTAATCCAACTCATTATCTTATATCAACAATAGTATACACATAGATATAAAGAATACCACAAAGATATCACTATTATTTCCATCATACAAGTACAAAAGTATTCACATCACAAATTGTAGTCCAACACAAAACCTTTCAATTCATGATGATAAATATACATTTTCAAGATTATGCATTTCAGACATTCTGCATGTCAATCAGAATTAAGATCTTAAAAGAACAACACTTTTCTTTTCAATACAACTCAAGAATGATTCAAAACTCTTTACATAAGATCTAGAATTAAATAAGCCAATGCATCATAAAATTTTATGTCTTCTTTTATCACTTATGATGTCCATCTGTAAAAATTGCTAGCATGGGTCAGTTTAATGAACTGAGCATGATAAGAACTAAGCATTAAAGTAAATTTCATTCCACTAATTGTTCCATTAAAACAACTCGCTTTAATGAAACAATTAATATATCATAAAAATAATCATAAGTAATAACATCTAGAAAAGAAGTACAATTAAAGAGTTTGAATTCACTTTTAAGAAAAGAGCATAATATAATCTGCAACACCTGCATTTATATCATATGGTTTAATTGATCCTATCAATTACTTTAAAACAATCAACAGGTCTTGTCTTCCAATTATTTCATAATTCCATAAGAATAGAAATACACATTTATCTTTTCTAAGAAGCAAAAGAAGTTAATTATGGCATAGCTAATATTAGAATACTTCATCATTCCATATAACAAAGGAAGAAGAATCAATACATGTTATTCCCCAAACACTAATCATTAGAAAGACAATTACAGGTTTAGAACACACAAACCTACTGCCTCAATTCAAAGACCTGAAACCAAATGTTCCACAATAAATTTTCCATCTCAGAAGAAGATGGAAAAATAGAAAAGTTCAATCAAATGAACTTATCCAAACAATAGTAAGAAGGGATCTCCATTGAAAAAGGTCCAATCCCAAATTCATTTCATTTATACTATGAAATGAATTCCCTTTTCTATTTCAAATTTAGAAATTCTTTAACCAGTTCCCAAAAGAGAACACAAAACCAAAAGCACATAGTTGAAGAAGTCACACTTCTAATTTTCCTTTACACATCATACAAACTGGTTTACCTATTCCATTCATCAAACACAAGTTCAAATTTAGTTCACAGAAATAAGTACACAGTACAGTCCCTAAAATAGTATATTGTCCCCAAGAGATCATATTCATTTCTCTTTTTAAATCCTAGAGATTTGTTCAATGAATCCAACAAGGAATAGAAATCCACAAACAGAGAATGATATACAAGGATCAATACAACTCACGAACTCAAAAGACTGAAATCCTATTACAAGGCTTCAACAACTTGATGCAATAGAGGAAATAGTTCGCGATCCCCAAATAAGAACAATAATACAAGCATTCGAATAGAGATATTGTGTCCTTCCTTTACAAAATTCAGTATACTAGGTTTAAATTCAACTTTCTAATTAAACCCAATAATCAATTAAAAATAACTGAAGAGAGTAAGAGAGTCCAATAACGTTTAAGTCTAGTGATGTCCCATTCTTACCTCCATCGAGACTGAAACAGAATCACAACAATACTCTCGAGTTCCAGTTAAAAGCTTATGATAGGGAAAGTATTTGTTTCAACATCAATAACAAGAAGGAAAGTAAATACTGCATTTCCAGAAGCCTCTAAAACTATTAATGACTTATTCCAAATGAACTATAAATCATCAATACCCATAACAAGATATAATTCAGTCATTTAATCCTTCTAAAAAGATAGTCAAGCCTTCAATAGGACATGGGTTCACTCAGGGAAGAGAATAATAGGATACACTTCGTATTCACATGCCCTATCAAGTTCAAAGAAGGTGGTATAGTCTAAAAGACAGAAGTACCACAATCGGTCCAACAAGAAGCTATAAGAAGAAGATCTCAAAAGAGATTACCAGGTCTACTTCAATACAAAACAAATCTCTCAAGACCCTTTTGAATAGACAATACTTAAATGGAATTAAAGCTTTTCAAATCCTTAATACCAACAAAACTCTAGCTCAGAATACATGTATAAAATCAAACACGTCGATTCCAACACAAGTTCAAACATGCATGAATGGAATACCAAGTATAGTGTTAAACATGAGCTTGGAACAAAAGTTCAGAACTTCATAAGACTATAATATTGGTTCAAACAAACATGAAGTTCAAATATGAGCCTATAACAAAACATGAAGCCCTAAATACAAGCTCAGAACAAAACACCAATGCTCTAATATGAGTTCAAGTAGTTTCAAATCCTCAAATAAGAATAAACTTCCAGCTCAGAGTATATGTACAGAACAAAACTCATCGATTCGACTACAAGTTTGAATCACAAGTACTGAACATGAGTACAACATCGATCATGGAGCTTCAATGAAAGTTTAGAATAACATGAAGTTTAAATACAAGATCCTAGCAAAATACAATGCTCAATACAAGATCAATGAAGCATAAGACTACAATAGAGATTCAGAACCATACAAGCAACAAATGCCAGTTCAGAATGACCAAGAAGCTCCACTACAAATTCAAACGAAACACAGGCTCTAAAAATAGTTTAGAACAAAGCATAAGGCAACAAATGCCAGTTCAGTCAACACCAACCTCAAATACAAGTTACAGAGCTTCAAATACAAGTTTGCATGAATATCACCATTAAACTAACATAGAAAGTTTCCTAAAAACTATCATTACCAGCAATGGATTTGCATTCCATAAACCACAGAGATTTCCTAAAACATGCAAGTAAATAACTAGACAAATCAAACAAACAATTATCTCATGAGAGTAGAGTTGTTTTAATGATTCATTTAGAAGAAAGAAAGAAATATTAATGGGTAGAGCCTATCATGCCTGATAGTGCCTCTACCAATTTGAAGGAGACTTCCAACCAAGCTTCCAACCCTTTTCTTCTCCACGATAAGATCAACAACCAAACAATTTTTCTTCCAATGCCTCTTAAACATTCCCTTGATCGAAAATAGACTAGAGAAACCAAAAATAGCCAAGAAGAAGAAGAAGTCAAACTACTAGTTCAAAGAACTAGATAGCTCCATGCAGAGAAAAATTCACGAGGCATGCAAAACCAAACAACCTCCCACAAATCTTCCTCCCTTGTTTCCAATATGGTTTGCACACAAAAACTAAGATCCATTAATGCCATAACTCTAATTCTCTTGCTTCTCTCTCCTTTCCACCACCTCCCAAAACTGGTGAATGCCATTTCCAAGTTAACATGTAATTCCATTTTTAGTGAAGCCTCCACGTAAGCCTCCACTAGAGTTAACTAGCCCTTGCCAAACTGGTAGTACCTCCATGCATTTAAACCCAATCAAATCAAATAAAATCCATTAGAACCATCATTGTAGTGCCATGCGACCCTAGGTCCCTTTTAAATAGTTTAGGATAGATGTCCCCAAAACTTAGGTTAGTCTAAAATCATTTCCTAAATAATTTCCTTAGGTCTAAAAACATTGCCATAGGTAATACCACCTTAGGTTAGATTAATTTCACAACCATTAGTATTAGGCATTAGGTTAACATAGTCTAGTATTACCATAGTAGTCTCCCCTTCCCATATTCATTTAGCACAAGAGTTTAGGTTAGGTCACCCCCCCAACACAATAGAATAAGAAGCTTAGGTTAGATTTTAACCCAATTGCATAGACGTAGTTAGAATTTAGGTGCTCTTACCTAGTTTAGGATACTGTTAGGATAGTCCTTTTGTTTTAGGTTCTGATCCCCTTCATAGTCTTGAAGCAGACTATTTTTTTTACACCTTTAATTTCCTACAAAGATCAATCCCAAAGACCCAAGCACAACATACAACCAAATGAAGACACGATCACTCAAGCCCAAAGAACTTGTAACATACAAGGTTTAGTCGCTATGTCTCTCAACCAATGAATGTCAATTTATCATTCATTCCAATTAAGAGTTTAAAAACATTCCTTGGATCATTGAAATTGATCCAAGGATGAGTCAGTACATGAGATAAGTTTGCAACTCTCAAAACTAGATTGCAGCTTATCAATAAGAAGTGAAAGTGGATTCTTGCAAGTCATAACATTTCAGTCCAATGAATCCAAGAGCAGAAATGATTTACCCATAACAAGCATGATTTTCAACAATCAAGGAAACACACCTCATGAAAATCACATGCCAACGCTTGTAATGCAAAAGAGGAATATAACATTTTGGGCCTTGGGTTTGATTTTTTTTTTGTGGTAGATGATTTACATCAACTGTGTTGACTAATGACATAGTGTTAAGGCCTCTTTGATTTACCAAGTTGTTTTTCATTTTTATTGTTTCTATTATTTGGAAAACCAATGTTCTTGACTTGATCACCATTCGTGGTAGGACCATGATTGCGACTCAAACCCTTAGGTCCTTGGTTGTTGGCACCATTATATTGATAATTTGCATTATTTTGATTTAGGGATACCCATTTCCCTTTGGAACCGTAGGTATTACATGCCCACTGTCAATAGTGTCTTGGTCAATCTGGAGTGCACCTTCCAATACTTCCTCATAACTATGGAAAGGAAAATTTTGAACTTTCTCCCTAGTCTCTTGATTGAGCGATTGAAGGAAAATATTATAAATTTCCATCTAGTCCATGTTGGGTGCACTTGTAGAGGAGTAGAGAACTTGGCACCATCTCTAGATGAAATGGGTGGTAGATTCATTTTTCTCCTATCTAATATGTAAGAACTCCCTAATCCCTATACGCAACAACTTGTTCATGTCAAATACTTGATGAACTCATAAACAAGTTGTTTAAAGGAATGTATAGAATATTCCAGAATATAGTAATACCAATCCAAAGTGTGATTCCTTCGAGAGTATTTGAAAATATCTTAGCCACTACAACATCCCAAGGAAGCAACTCCCTAATAATAATAGTGTAGGCCTTGATATGAGCATTTGGGTCTCCTTCTCCCTTAAATTTTGGAAGACCCAACAATGGGTGTGGAAGCATGACACCACGTATAGTGAAGTCAAGATGATCCTTTAAGTACTTAGCATATGTACCCATTGCGTAAGATTCCACCATTGGATATCCTTGATGAGGAGGTGGAGGAGGAGGAGTTGGATAAGTTGCACTATAATCATTTTCGGGAACATATGGGGTCCCTTGATATGGCATGTAGGGAGTGGGAATGGTATATGGGTTCATCTAGGGAGTTTTTGAATACATATGTATGTAAGGTGGGATAGTACCAGGATATGGACTAGCAGGCATAAAAATGGGGAACATTGTATTTCTGTTGTGGTGGCATTCAAGAACGCACTTCCGGCAAGCCCTTGCATAGGATAAGATTGAGAAGGATGAGGACCCATCCCTAGTGTGTCTAACCCTATGAGAAGATCACCTGGATTTGAATGAGCCGAGATAACCTTGTTGTACATGATATTGTGTTGGTTTCTCATTGGAAGGGATGTATCCTTTGTTTTCAACTAGATACCCCATGTTATGCCCTACTACATGTGTTGGTTGTGAAGTCTGGGAACTTTCTAGTTCTCTAATCCTCCCCACTAAAGTAGAAATGAGATCGTTGGGAGAGGATTGAGTCCCTTGTTGGGGTGCTTGTGGCATAGGGTTTGATTGAGCAGGCTCATGATACCCTGTCATGAATTGTTCAGTGTTATAATTCTTGTCTTCCTCAGAAGTAAGAATATTAGGATAGGTATTCAAAATATCAAAGGCTAAAGCCTTCATTCTATCCAAAGACTCATCTATCTAACAAAGAGGATTAGTTATTCGTGTAAATAGATCATCCTCTGTTGATTGCATGACAATGTGAGGTCTTGACAAGACCCTATGGTAAGAACTTGTTCCATTTGTGATAACAACATGGTTTGCATTGGGTTGACCATATTGCATGTCTAATAGTTGATCAACCTCCTCCATCCTTACATAGCTAATGGGGTTTGAAGTGTAACTAGGGGAGGTTTGGACGTTTCTTGTGTAATTTTCACCCCACCTTGAAAGAGAAGGGGATTGTTATGGTTTCATGTTGGTGTAATATCTATCAGAGCCAAATGGCCCACCAAAATCTCTTCCAAAAATATTTTAAAAGGTATAAAATACCTACCAAAATAGGGGAAGAAATGGAAAGATGAGGTAATAGCAATGAAAGAAAGGAAAAAAAAGGAATTAATCCTTCACGTTGGGTTCACCAATTTGTATGGATGAAAATTGACATGCAACCTTCAACGCACTCAACCCCCAAGGTCATGCCAAAGCAATCAATGTTGAATGTGTGTGGCTAACTATAGGAGGATCAATGACTAAGATCTGGTAGTGTGATCTCCTGGTAGCTGAATTGGCAAAGGGGAGATTTAGAGGCTATGAACGAGTAGCGTAAATTCCCTATGGTTTTTTTCCTAACTTGGATCTAAGTGTTAAACTAGTTTGAAGTGTCCATGTAAACTGAATGAAATTAATAATCTATGCTACTAATAGAAAGAAACTAATCTAAACAAATCACAAAACTGAAATATTACAATCACAAACAACAATTTACCTCTATTCTAAATAATTAAAATATTTCTACACTAAAACTAAACAAGAAAAATAACCCAGTGTGGTTATTCACATGTGTTGAGTGTATTGAAACTAAACTAAATTAAAACAAGAACTTTTCCAAGTGATTTATGATATGTAGACAACCTCCTATAGATATTCTCTCCTTCAGATCCATAGGGATAGGAAGAAGGGGATCCATCACCGGGGGTTACTATGAAAGATTCAAACCCTCTTGGAAATTAACTAATTACTTACAAATGAAAGGAAATTGATTTCTACTCTATTTGATATGATGTAACAATGATAAATTATAATAATGAAGGAAATCAAACAACAAATCCAACCTGGAATTCACATAATAGAGGTAAATCCATCTGTGTAGTAATTTTTCCCCTCAGTTTGTCCTTTCTTTCTCCAAGTGTTCATATGAGTCCAAGGGATTGGGAATGCAAGAAAATAGTAAGAGGATGGCACTTGAGCAATGGAAGCTTAAAGGAAGTCTAGATGCAATGCAAGTAGAAGAGAGATAACACAAGAGATTTTAGCTTGGATATGTAATTCCTAGCAAGATTATGGTAGTAATACAATACAAGATACACAAAATTCCCATGCCTTTTTCTTGAATACAAGCATGGAATAGATAGGAATTGAGGATAGGAGGTTTCTTCATGCACAAAGCAAGAAGAGGTAGTTCAACCAATTAAATCTATTTAAAATAGAAGAGGGAAGGAATACCATGCAAATAAGAGTATTTTAGGTAATTTGGTTCATAAACACACCCTAAAAGTCAAGTTAAGTGAAGCATAGTGTGTCAAAAACATGCATGAATAGTTCTAGAAAAAGCGTTCAGGACCACCGCCCTGCACAAGGAGGCGGTCCTAGGACCATCGCCCAAGCATGGGAGGCCAACCTAGGACAGCCACCAAAGCTTGGGAAGTGTTCCCAGGATTGCTGCCCAATCCTGGGAGGTGGTCCCAGGACCACCGCCCTACCTAGGAGGTAGTCCTGACACTAAAGGCCAAAACATGCACAAAATGAAGGGAATCTGGAAGAAAGCATGGAAAAACTAAGGATGTATAGGCTACAAATATACACTGCGAATATGTTTTAGAGCTCGAACACCTTCTGAAAGGACATGAATCATCATTGGGGAATTTTGTAACCATTTTCCGAAAATGTAGCACATGTAATTTTGGGTTTTGTACAGAAACCCTAGGACCACTAGGGTTTAAGAAATAGATTGAATTCAAGATTTGAATTTAACAAATGTTTACACCCTAAAAATATATATGAATGTAAATGTGATATGTAAAACACTATATATGATGTAGAGGTTTACTACGGGATATCATTATAAATAAAATAATTTATAATTAACAATGCATAATCATAATAACACATTAATACTTGCAACAATGATAAATGATAGGATGATAGCTAAAATACACAAGAGGAGAAGAACAATTAGTTTTATATAATAGAACAAAAGATATTTCTATGTGAATACGGGAGAAACAAATTGATTTAGGACTAAAGATGATTTGTTTCTTAGACTAAAACTAGAAAATGACTAGTATAGAAACGTATAAATTTTATATGGTATTTCTCTAATTTTTTAATGGTTTTGGACCCTTGTATTTTCATATTTTGCAACCTTTTATGTGCTTATATTACCTAGAAATGTGCTTCGTTGTATGTCACTCTCATTCACACAAATTATAATGAGATAAAACAAAGTAAAACCCTAGATACCTACAATACCCTTCATCAAATAATTAGATAACAAAAGGAGAATCATTGAGTTGTGAGGCTAGACGTACTACAATACATGACCTTAAGTAGTATCGTGCCTCACGTAGTTATCCTAGGTGCATGTGTAAATATAAGAGTGGTCTAATTCAACCCCTTATGAGTTCCCATGTCTCTCTTGATAGAAAGGTACTGGAATAACAACATAGTAGAGAATGTACCCATTGTGGTATTAGTGTGATGTAGTTTGTTTCAGTTATTAGACTAAACACTTTTTCATTTGAAAACTTTGATGATGTTTAGAGTGAATTTTCTCCTGTTAATACATGATTATAAGACCTTTGCATACTTTGAAATGGAGGAATCTAGAATTTTGACCTATTTGAGTGGTTCAAACCTATAATAGTGATTTTTTTGAATTATGTGCAACTAATTTTGGAATATTTAGGAGAGCCTTGAGTTATTTTTTATTGATAATTGTAAAAGGATCTTATGAAAGTGTCGATGGATAATACGGTGATACTGATTTTCTTATATATATTTTTGTGGTGAATATTATGATAAAGTTTCCCTTGGGAAGATGAAACAACACACTTAAAATATTCAAATTGAAATTAAATTTAGAAAATATAAAAGGTTAGGATGGTACAAGTCATCCAAGGCCATATATCCTATCTTTACAAAATTGTATAGTTTTAGATAGGAAACTTGTGATGTAAAGAAAAAAAAATTAGAATGATGCACATAGATGATTTACTAATTTTATTAATTTAATATTCTTGAGTTTTTCATAGAGTAGAGTATATAAATTAGTAAGTCAAGAAAGAGATAGAGATATGTTTTTATTGGACTTAAAATGTGAGAAATTTTTTTAATAAGGAAACATACCCAAACTTTTCATTATCATAGGAGAAGTTACAAATTTTGAGTTTCTACATTGGGGAATCCTGAATCATGAAGGATCTTATACATGATGTGCCAATAAATAGTAGATGTTTTGAGAATATATAAGATGTAAATATATATAAAATCCTTCTCAAGATGTTATCTAGGGTTGTATAAGCTCTCAAGAGTAGGTAGAGAATGTTGTTGAATAGTGACTTCATGTTTCCTAGTTGTGATGGCACAATCTAGGGATTTGGTTTTGTTGGTAGTGATTTGATTTTTTGTAATATTGATGAAGCCATCATGACTGATATTTTTATTTTTATTTGACGATGGATTTTTTTGAATGTGTTTTGGAGAGGATTATGATATGTCCTCATTGATAATTGTATAATTTATTTTTATTGGGTGATGGGTTTTATGATTTTGGTTTGGGGATAAGTTCTCATTATTAATTGTGTGATTTAGGATATTTTTCTCAAGTTAGGTGTCCCCTTGTTCAATGAGGTATTGGATGTAGTTTTTGGTTTCAAGAATTAATTTTTCAATTATCATTATATTTGATCGTAATCATAATACTAGGTTTATCTATACCAAGATATTTTAAGGACATTCTAATCAAATGGTTTTGTGTCTGGATATATGTTCATGTTTCCAATTTTTATTTGATGGAATATAGTGGTAAAATATTTACATAAGGGTATGTATCATCTTTTTGACTTTCTCACTTAGGTTTCCCTCAAAGGAGAGTGATGTGAGGTGGTATGATGAAGAAGGATTTAGTTAACTCACGGATATTATTATTTTATTTTGACTTTAGCTTTTGAGGATTTGATATTTACTAGATTTTGTTGATTTAGATATGGTCATGTTTATCATTTTTTTATAAGATAATGGATTGGTTGTAAAAGGATTGGTTGATGATTGCTATCAAAAGGATTGATCAATTTTTGGAGTTTTTGAATTTGATCATCTACCATGTGGTTTTTATGTGGGTATGTTTTTGTTGGTCAAGGATTAATTCTCCTTTGTTGATGTTTGTTTTAAAGTGAGGTATTTTAAGATATGTGTATTTTTATGGATATAGGATTTGGTTAGGTTGAACCTAAATGGTTCCAAATGTAATGGGGTTTTATGGATGGATCATTTTGGTTAATGATATTGGATAAGTGTTTAGGTTTATGAGCCTTAAAAGGAGGTTATATTTATTTTTGTGTAGAATTTGGTTAATTTTGGTATGATTAGGCATAGTATGACCAGAATTGGTTTCATTGTGGCTTGTAATAGAATGGATAACCTTGTCATTAATTGATCAATGAATGGGTTATTCAAAAAAGGTTTGGTTGATTGTTTCCTTTAAGCATGGTCATGATCATACTTATTTTTATGAGACAATGGATTCTTTGTGAAAGGATTTGTCATTTATTTGATGAATAGATTGGTACCAAAAGGGTTGGAATTTTTTATTTATTTGATTTGATACCAAATTTTGGATGCGAGTATTATTCCATATTTTCAAGTTTTTATTCTATGAGAAACTGGTTTTTATTTTGGCATAGTTTCGCATTGCTTTGTTTTGAAAAAATAATTTGGATTTGGGAAAAGTTTCACATTTTTATGTTTTTGAATACATATATAAAGGGGAGTAAAAAAACACACAAGCACAACATATTATACTTAATAAGATTGTAATCATGTAATGGCCCAAAATATACCCCAAAGGTATAAGGTGTGTATCTTGAGGAATGGTGTGTTCCTAGTACTACTAAACAATTGTGATAAAAAGTATAAGTAAGCTAGGATTAATAAAGTTTATAAGGGAATAATCAATATAAATTTTGGTACATAAGGACCAAGTTCTTGAAATCGAGGAGTACTATCTAATGGTGTGTTTCATAGGGTAAAATCCTCCATTTCCTTCACTCCATCCAATTCAATGGAAATTTACCAAAAATGATATTTCCTAGCTCAGTGGGTGTTTTCTAAGGCCTTGGTATTGAATGGTCTAGTTCCCACATGTCACGATATTCATTACATCATCTCCAACTTAGCCAAAATGGAAGCTCTTCCACAAAATTTATAAATCCCACTTATACATGGACCTTTTCCAAATGGATTGTAATGACCTCTAAGTCACTAAGTCCTATGAATAGAAAAAATGTATCTAAATTTTTATTGATTCATAATATCATAGTACAAAGAGTTTTTTATCTCTAAATTTAACTTGATAAAATAAAATTAAAAATAAAACGACCTCTAAGACAACGGGGTTTATCGATACCCACGATGATGAATAGTGATATTGTTAGATAACACATTCCTCCTTCCGCCGATTCAAAATACACACAGATCGAGACAACTAAACAAAATAGATTAGATAAATGGGATAACAAGATGCTTTAAAAACACTGATTCTAGGAATCCAAAGGGACTTCCTTGGATGATTTCAACCCATTATAATACAATTAAGTAGATTGACAATAATGATAAGGATATATAAATGAAAAAGATAGTTGGATAATAGATAAGAAGCTTTAGAAATAAATATCAAAGGGTAAGTCCTATGCAGATTCAAATGTATCCCAAGTGAGAGTGGATGAAATCTAGATGGGATCAAAGTAGTCATACCAAAATTCTTGTGTCTCTTTCTAGATCTTGTGAAGGAATTCAAATTGATCTTTGATGTCTTCAATATCATATGCAAATCAAATCGCACATAGTATAAGTTCATGAAGGATGTTGTATTGTTCCCAGAAAAATGGTTATTGAACTATTGGGAGTTCATATATACTTGTAATAGGAAGGGATTGGACAGGTACTACCATCTAAAGTAAAGCCATGCTTGAAGAAGACAAGTTAACTTTAAGATATTGATAAAAATTGATATTAAATTAATAAATTGATTAAAAGATGTTGATTAACAGGGATTGCAGGTGATTCAGAGGAATCACAAGAGATTTAGTATAATCATGGGTGATTCAAAGGAATCATTGGTGATTTAAGTAATCGTTGGTGATTATTGTGGGAAGGATCAATTTTCCTTACAATGACAAATTGATTAAAATTGAGCTTATAGATGATGGTTTTTTTATAGTTTTTGATGTTTTTTATGAACTAAAAATGATGAAATGAAACAAAAGAGTACCTTGTAATATGGAAGTAGATTAAATGACATCTGTAAATGTTGGATGAATTTTATTAGAGTTTTTGGCATGTTGTTGAGTCTCCTAGAAGATAGTTGATGAAAATATTATCCAAAATGAATTCTTGTAAGAGTTGTAGGTTGATACAAGGCTTTGGTGAATGAAATTTGTAAATATTCGATGAATTTGATTAGATTTTTGGAAATTTGTTGAGTCTTCTAGGAAGATATTTGATGAAAATATTATCGAAAATGAATATTTGTAAGAGCTAGAGGTTGATACAGGGCTTTGGTGATTTCTAGAGTGGTAGAGATTTGTTTCTAGACTAAAAAAAAGATGTATAAACACATGAAATAAGTTTGAATATCCCTAAGAGAGGAGAATAACTAATTTTTCTAATTGCTTGCAATTTGTTATAATCATCAGCAATCCAAAACTTTTGGGAAAATGTTTAGGAAATGGTTTAAACCACTTCCTAAACAGGGTTTTTGAGTAAATTGGGATGGAAAATGGTTGTAAGGATGTTAAGGTCGAGTTGGGGAGGTTAGGATGTTAGGATAAAATAGGTTTGAGGTGGTTTTTATATGGTTAAGTAGTTTAGGATGGGTAGATAGTAATTTATGAGGGCGTAAAAATTGATTTTACTGGATGAGGAGAGGTAACTTAGGATAATGATATAATGATAGGTTTTTATTAAATAATGTGTATAAAAGGAATTAGGTGGGTGATGAAAACTTAGTCTCTATATTTACCCCTTTTTGTCGAGTAGTTTGTGATGGCCAAACTGTAGGACAAAAACAGTGTGTGAGATAGGTTGATTTGTGTTTGGATGGGTAATCCCCCCTTAAACTGGGGTGATTTTGATGCAATGAAAGGATCACCAGTTTTATTGTGTTGATTGGATAGTTTTTACATCTGTGTTTTGTTTGAATTTTCCCCAAGACAAGTTATCAAAACAACATGGGTATCATCATGAAAATGATAGGAGCCAAAGGGTTCATGTCCTATAGACGTATGATTCATAGAGATTTTTGATATAATTATGAAGACCACGGATCCAAGTGATAGGGGAACAAAAGGGTTCGTGGCCCATAGCATATGGTTTACTGGTAATAAATTTGTAAAACAAATTTGTAAAGGATTTTTTGGTTGCTAAGATATTTAGGGTCCTCAAAATGAGGAACATTGTGGATTAATATGTTATTCAAGTGTGATAATGTTGTTGAAGATAGTTGTTGATATTGAAAAATGGTAATTTTGATGACAAAAAGGGAATCACAAGTGATTTTTAAGAATCATAGGTGATAACATCGAATCATTGGTGATTATGGAGAATCGTCAGCGATTATAGAAGTCACCGGGAATGAGATAAGACACTTATAAATAATCAATTTGGCTATGAAAATTTTCATTTTCATTATGTGATTTAGTGATTAGAATTGAGTGATAATTGAGTGATGGAGGTTGTGGGAGCATCTAATAGGAAAAGGAGGCCTCACTCAGGTGGAGGTAGGTACCTTTTTAGTCATTTTGTGTTTTTTATTTAGTTTTTAAATTTTTAATGCTCATACGAGGGAATGTTTATGAAATCACTAAAATCACTAGTGATTTTTTTCAATCGATGGAGATTTTGATGAATCGTTGGAAATTGGGGTGGATCCCTATTGATTGGGATTTTTGTGTAAAGTGGACAAAATTTTAATCGAAACTTGTTCTAATTTATGTTTTTTATGCTTTCAAGATGAAGGTGAGGGGCAAATTGACTATCGTGGACATGATTTTAGTTATTCTAGTTATTTGATGAGGATTGGTTGAGTTTGGTGGATGTGGGTTTGGGCAATGTGTCATTAGAGACACATTCACAGAATCAACTAATGTTGTTAGGATTTGATGGAGAGGTGGGATCCTACTACTTGCAATTGTTGGTTTTCGATGAGTGAGATGACTATCACCCTGGAGGATGTACACATGATTATGAGATTACTTATTCATGGAGAGGGCATATACTTGATTAATGATATGGAGAGGGAAGATGTGATGAGGAGTTTGTATGGTGTTGATGTAGATGGTGTGGAGTTTACAACTAGTGGATTTAACTACCAGGATTTATATGCTCCTGAGACAGAGGTTTGTGCGTTGATAACCCTTATGATTATTACAATGACATGTTTTTCTTTGCTTGAATCTAGTGGGGGTCAGTTTCCATGGATGATGATAGGTGTTGTGGCTAACATAATGGAGCATAGGTTTTTATTTGTATAGGTCCCTACATTGCTAGTGCATACTTACAAATATCTTTTATTATGGAGTATTCGTAAGAGGTTCATGATCAATATTTCTTGTCTACTACAGTGTTGGGATTTTTAGTATATTATTGTTTCTCATCCTATAGGTTTTCCATGGGAATACATTGAGTTTCTAACAAGATCAGATGAATTTTTTTATGGCTTTTGATAGAGGGGATGTTGGACCGATATGGAGCGAGGAATATTATAGGAATCTCCTCTCAGATGTACAAGCAGGAGATATCAGGTGGAGACAATATATTGGGTTTTCAGTACAGATGGGAGAGGAGGGTTAGTATAATTCCACCCACCAAGATCTATGGGTGTAGAACCAATAAACATGAGAGTGGGATCTTATTCAATTCAGTCACATCAAGTGACAGTTTGGTTTGATTCAGGATATTCTCGGAGGCTCCAATATTTTATAGACGTGAGGATAAGTATGTGGGGACTCCATTGTTAGTGATTTTTGTTCCATGTTCTATGTTTGATGAAGGGGGCTATGAGTGTCAATGATTAGGGGGAACGGTGGCTATTGATGATTTAAATGTTATTGAGGATTTTGATTCATGGTGGTAAGCTCACCCTCGCTTGAGGAGATAGATGGGCATGGGCTCATGTGGAGGAAGCACACCAGGGGAGGTGATGGATATGGTGGTGAGGGATGTGGTGAGGGAGCTAGTGGTAGGGTGACAAGGAAGATCTAGATGCTACTATTGCACACATTTAGAGGCCAAGGAGGTTGTATTACAAGTTGAGTGGGCTATTGTGACTGTGGAGAGGGATGGTTTGGTTGTTGAGATATATAGTTTGATATGTGAGAGGGATGGACTAAGAGGTGAGTGTGATCACTGAGTCAATATATATCTTGATTGAGATCGATATCGGTAATAGTGAGAGAACCCGAGAAGGGATCTCAGAATTATAGGTGTTTCAAAGTGATGATTCGATTTAAAGGTAACTACAACTCAAAGTTAGTGGTCAGATGAGACCACCTAGTATGGTTAGCTAGGATAACCACAAGTCAGTTCATGATGATCTAGCTTATTATGAGGATATAGTGATACGAAGGTTACCTATTGATCTTTGTTATGTAGCATATATGGCTCTTGGAGACGACCGGGAACTAGTGTTAGTGTTGCAAGTGTGGGCCATCCACCTTGATGTTTAGATGGAGTTGGTTGGAGAAGAGGTATTGATGGGGGAGGTCCTTAAAGATGACTTGACGGGGGTGATGGTGTTGCTCAGGGGAGCAATGTTCATGGGAGTACCTTTTGTGGGTGTTCATTTTACCCACTAGATATGATTTTTTGATGTATACAACTCTTTGTGAAGCCTATTTTTGATATGTATATGTATTTAATATACGGGGCTTCTGAGACTCTAGATGATGTATAAAGACATTTTTTATATGATTATGGATTATTATTATTTTGATTCTGATTCATGTGTCTTTTTATGTTAATGTGATGTGATTTTCTTATGATTGTATTCAATGTTTTTTATTAGATAGGGTAAAAATAGGGATTGGATCTTAGAGGCTAGTACATGAAATATTACATCATGAAAGTGCTTAGAAAGAGACAAAAAGAGGAACATGACCAAAAGGAGTTAAATAGATTAACTCCAGTGATGATTGTATTCAATGTTGATGGATGTTTTAACCTATAGATGTTTGATGAATGTTGATATTATATGGATGTCTTTGATAGATAATGGTATTATGTTGATGTGATGGGTTATGGATGTTTGAATTTAATGTGATATTTATATATCAAAATGTACTTTAATTTTTGGGTAAGAATAAAACATTGAATTATTTATTTATATTGGATTTTATACATATGCAATGGGAATTGATATAGTGAAGGTGCTTGCAATGTTAGCCTTTATAACAAATGTTAACATATGACTAGTAATGAGTAGTTACACGTAGGATATTAGGTATAGATGAAAGTGAAAAGTGTACCTTCTTAGGACATGGGAAGGGTTAACACATGTAGGTTGTGTGGGAGATTAGGCTCTCCTTTCAATGGTTTTATAGAGAAATGCCCCAACTTTAATATTTTATTTTTGACACAAATTGATTGATGCGGTAAGTTTTCCTTGATGGGAAATTTGATTGATGTGGGAAGATTTCCTAGGATGCTTTTGATATTTGAATTTTTAAAGGTTTATTGATGTAGGAATCCTTTTTACACAAGTATCCATCCTTCGAGGTAGTGGTATATGATTTAATTTTTACTTTTAGATAGCCATCCTTCGAGGGATCGGTCTATGATTTTTTCATGTATTTTTCCTTCAAGGGATTATTCTACTTTTGTTTTTAATAATATAATTTTGATATTTGATAGTAGTCCTTTGAGGGATCAGTCTATATTTTTGACAAGATGCATCCATAGATATTTTCAAAAAAAAAATTATGCTAAGAGCAGATCCCTAATAGACCATTTTGAGGAGGGGAAAAGATGTGTATACAAACCACACATGTGTTCCCCATGACATGTATTTGATCGGTAAACATGGTAAATGGATGTAATGATTTTAGAGTTCCATATGAGGAACTTGTCCATGAGATAAAGATGTAATGAACATAGATGTGATGCTCATCTTTAAGGTTTCTAGGATAGTGATGGAAGACCACATGCTTTCAAATCATTACGATGATATGGTGGATGGTTAGTGGTGAAATAAGATCTTTGATATGACTAATGTCATGAAAATCGAGGTGTTAACATTAGAAAGGATGCAAGTGAAAGGAATTTAGAGGTTCCTTTTTAGGTGTACTATCAAGGGAGGATAGATTAGACACCCCGACCCATACTTGTGAGTGATGACATATGGACTGATCTAGTTAGAGGATAAGTTTATGTGTTTACTTATTTTAATAGTAGTGAAATTTTCATTTTCCTCGAGAATGAGATCACCTATGTTAAATTCAAATTATTTTACATGTTTTCTATATGCGTGATTGATGCCATCTTGATAGACATGATGATGTTTGAGAGTTGTTAAACATCATTCATCTAACAATTCTAATTGTGTCGATGGTCTTGTTTATAATCCTCATCGGGGATGAAATATTTGAGGTATACATGAAGTGGTAGAATTTGAACTTCAAGAGTTAAAACCTCCTTGGAGCCATATACTAGAGAAAATGGGGTAGCACCTGTAGGAGTATGAATGCTAGTTCAATAAGCCTAGAGAGAAAATAGTATTTGGAGATGTCAATTCCTACCTATTTTGTCAATAGTTTTCTTAAGAATTTTATAAGTGTTTTTTAGAATCTTTGGCTTGCTCATTTTCTTGTGGATAATATGGTGATGAAAATATTAATTTGATGTTAAATGAGTTGCAACTTTTCTTAATGTCTTTGTTTTTAAAATATTTTCCAATATCTGCTTTGATTTAATGAGGGATACCAAAGCGAGATATGATATGTTGATAAATGAAATTGATAATTTTATTTTATTTAGTGGATGTTAAGGGACTAGATTCTACCCATTTAGTGAAGTATTTAGTGGTTATGATGATAGAGTGATGTTTTCGTGGAGAAAGAGGATTGATAGTGCCAATTAGGTCTAATCCCCATTGTGAGAAAGGCCAAAAAACTTGAGTTATAAGGATTGACTAAGGTGTGAGTGATATTTGAGTGTTGTTGACATTTAACACATTTCTTGACATACACACAATAATCTTGATTGATAGTTGGCCAGTAATAGCCCATTCAAAGGACATGTTTAGTGATAATTGTACCATTGAAATGTCCACCACATATGTCGTTGTGGACCTCTTGAATGGATTTAGTAGAATTATGAGACCTAAGGCATATTAACAAGAGGCCATCAAATCTATGTTTATACAAGACACCACCTATGATGATGTCTTGGGTAGCGCATTGAAGGAATGATCATTTAGCATTTTTAGATAGATCGTGAGGAAATTTGGATTCGGAAGATAGTCAAATGTCCGAGTATACAAATGTCGGTTGGATTTTTTTCAATGATGTTGATATAAGGGAATTAATTTTTATGCATCTTAGAATTTACCAGATAACACCCTAGTGCACCGGCACATCACTTAGCCTAGACCGAGTGCTCACCCGAAGCATGTAAAGGTGCTAGGTCCCTTTTTAGGTTGTTGTAATAGGATGTTAACATGATGAAGGAAGTAACATATAGGTTCATAACTGATCCATCATTCCACAATGCATGCTACACTCGATCTAAGAAAGAACAAGATTAAACAATAATCATGATTGAATTAATAACATGCACTACTTAACTACACACGAATGGTACCTAGATTCAGCCAATATCTTCCATCTATTAATAAATACAAGAGCTCCTTACAATATATTCACTCTATACCAACGTGCATATGGAATCGATACCATAATTCAATCATATGCGTACATTCTCTGTTACACATACATACATCTCCTTCCATACACATGAAACTCTCTCTCTATATATATATATCTATATATATGTATATATATCTCCTATGCACCTAACATCATATATATATGGTGTGGAATTTCCCTTCACCACTTATCTATTCCAAAAATAGGCCACATGCTATTAATAGCCACATGTCATTTACAATCATAGTCACACATGCAAGTGCACTATCTATAGTCCTCTTGTAGTTAACTGAAGTGTCAATTCTATTCTTAGCTTGTCTTCATGCATAAACACTTTGAACCGCTTCTCCAAAGATAGAAAATACATGGCACACACATCTTTTCGTGTTGATGTGTTCCACACGCCATCTTCTAAAACTAGGTCTTCATGCTCAAAATCGGCTAAGTCCTGAAATCTAAGCTTGCCTTCTATGCGTGGATCCTTTTTGTCCTTCCATGCCCATGGTTTTAGGCCTTGTATCCCACGCGGAATCCTTGTTTGATCTTTGACAAGTATTCTTTGATCAACATTACCCCACACTAATCTCATTGTCATCCCGATAATGGGTATGTCCAAAAATTAAAGGAAAGAATAGAAGAATGAAAAGAATAAGAATAAAAGAATGTAGATAAATAAATAATTTTTATGAGGTTATTAGGAAACCTCTTCTATATCAGTTTTCAATATCAACTCTGGATACTCTTCCTTTATTTCGGCCTCTAATACATGTCTGGCCGGTGAGTGCTTACTCTACTTTTTCGGGATATCCACAAAATGGATTCTAACTCATCTCTCACAATTTCTCCCTGCTCATTTCACAAAAGCAACACAAAACTAGAAAATGATGTCATTCTTCCTTATAAAATTTCCATCTTCCATGCAATCAACTTTCCAATATCTTCCACCGAGTCTTGTGTGGCTCTTGTGCTACTACGGTGGCCTTGTGATTTTTTTTATCCATTAACAATATTTTTGCATGGCCCAATGTATCATCTTTCATTGCTTTCTGGACCTTATTATTCTCTTAGAGGGTCTTGATGTTGATAACTTCCTCTCGGAGCTATGCATATATTCAAATCTGGTCTAATTTCTTCAATACTTCTTGTAATGATTGTAACAACCCTTCATAAGATGCAATTTTTCTCATCACAGATTCTTTCTCTCATTTGGCATCTTGTTCAGAGCATTTTGGACTTGCATACGTAGATTTCCATCTTCAAGTACTAAGTCCACCAACTTTCCCACATAGTGTATCGTTGAAGGAAATTTCTGTGGTACCTTGGCCTCTAAGTGTGGCCTTGCTTTGATTACATTGTCCCCAATCTCCTCTGTGATGCTTATGAACACCTCATTCTTCTTCCACACGTGAAGTCCCTCTCATGTCTTATGCATGTTATCTCCGCATTCTTTTCCTTCAACTCTTCACAAAACACTCGATCATGGCAGCTTTGTCCATGTTACTTTAGCCACCTTAGTAGAAACTTTCACCAATACATTATTGACTTTCTCATCTTACATGATAGTAGGATTTATAGTCATGTGTCTGGCTTGAGGTTCCTTCTTAAGTCTTCTTGAAACGCATGACTCTTCACACACATCAAATTCAGGCTCATCCATGTGGGTGTGCATCAACCATGATAGTTGTTTTCAAGTGCGCATCATTGCCATATATTCATCCATTAAATCCCAGCCGAATAAATCCTTTTGTGCTAGTGTGATCTAGAAGTGGGCGCAGATAGTTTTTCTTGCATCCTCTACATACCCCATGGCTGGTGAAATGTGCTCTCCACTTGTTCATCTAGACCTTTACTGCTTAGGAACTTTAGCCTCCAAATTAGGGAATTGTGTCTCCATGTCCTAAACATCCTCTGCAGTCTATCTCCTCTGGTATTTTCTCTTCCTCTTCTTTTTCCTTTGATGCCTCACCATGTTCTTCTGTGTCCTCTTGAAGTATAGGAGAATTAGGCATGCTTTCCTATGAATCTCCCACTTCCTCATCTAACTTCATTTTCTCCTATGCGCGGTAGCCTCCTTTTGTGGGGATATTATGGGTGATTTATGCATAGTTGTTGGAGTAGCACCTTGGGTCCTTGTTCTCCTAAATACTCTTTAAACATGTGCTCCACTTGGACTGCATTCACATCCTCATCATCCCCCTCTTGTGGCTGAGGTGGTGTACAAAGACGCTCGTGTTCACCCTTACTTGTAGGATGCCTCCTACCTCTATGCTCCAAACCACCACTATCTTCGCACTCCTCCTCATCATCCCGCACTTCAACTTGTTTTTGGGCCATTGTATGTTTCCCTTTTGGTAGCCGAAGTGCAAACTCACCTTCCACATATTTTTTATTCTCCATTTTTGGCTTCAATTAGAGATACACCAATGTTTCCCCACATATGTTATATCCAAGCTTATTGGCTTGATATTTAGTACTTCTGAAATGATCCTTCCTATATAAGCACTTCTTCTAGGGTACACATACTTCTTCCTTAGCATTTGGTAATCGTAGTTTACCTTATCTCGCATTCAAGACCATTCAACATGTGTCTATAAATCTATGAATATATTCATGAAAATACCTTGTAGTGAATGTGTAAGGCAACTTGCACAAGGGCTCCGAGACTCCATCTTTCATTGGAAAGCGTGTGATGCAGAAATGCTGATATACAACAAACTGAACTTGTTTCCCTACCATTGCTTGGTAGGTCCTTTTGATGTACCACTCTTCCCCAAATGGTGTGCGGAGCTCGTCATACCACTTCTCTACCCTTTAATTTACATCATTTCCATAGCCCCCTTTTATAGTTACTTGTTGAATATTTTAGATGGGGACTTGTTCTCCATGGGGTATTCCCATACATTCTCCTTTGGTCCGTCTAGTACTTCAATCTCCATAAATACTAGTGATAGTAGAACAGCCCCAAAGTTGATCTTCCCTCTTGTGTGAGATTCTTCGACTATTTTCTCTGAGACCACTACTCCTGATCATTCAACTTGGTAACAAGGTGGGCTATAGCATATAACTCGGAAAAATCTTCAATTTATCTATGTTCATCCCATGCAGACCCTTCAAGTATTCCAAATCCTGTTTGGTCTTTACAATCACAGATTTATCTGTAAGATCACCTTTTATATCTTCTCCTATGGCCTTCAAACATGTAACTGATGAGACAAGTGCAAATGAGATTCTAACTCTGTGTCCTACAAAGTAGAAGAAGTCTTCATGTACCCTACTCATGAGTCACTGATAAAATGGCTCATACTTTCCAAAATATGGAAGCTCATACAACTGGTAGACCCCAATTCTCTTCAAAAGCTTTTCACCTACATCATCATATACTAGCATGTCCTCCGCCGTGCACTTGTTCATTCTAGCAGTGAGCAAGGAATCAAGATCCTTCTTGTTTTCTAAAGTCCTATGATTATATTCACTTACTTTGCTATTTCTGATGGGTGAATCTCATTCTTTCCCGATGATGACTCCTTCTAGATATTGCATCTCTGAAAAATGGCTTTCGGGTGTCATTTCTTCCTCCTCAATGACTACCTTCTTCTTTCCTTTTACTGCTATTGTAGATGCCTTCTTCGGTGCCATTTTTACCTTGCAAATGTTTCCTCTTCAACTCTGTAACTTTTCAAATCAAACCCTAGCTCAATTCAATCATTCCCTAGGTGGAAAATTCATAATCAAACCCTTTTCTAGCTCCCTACTTTGCTCAAAACCTTCACTACGGGGACGCAAGCTTCTTATCACATAGATCATGTTGTCATGTTTGGTTTCACACCCTTTGCACCTTAACTCGATCACTTGGCTCTTTCTTAAAATTCTCTTAGTTACTGCAATGGTAAAAATGAATGCATCCCATCCTTATATAAATTTTTCATTTTTTTTCAAATTTTGATGTATTTATTGCTCCTTTACCTACCAAATATCCCCTCATTCATTGACCAAATCCATTTATTTCACACAAGACATCTTTGTGCCCAGCTTTAACCTTCTAGCGTGCCTTCCTACCCTCTGGTCACAGACTTCTCTTCAATGCATTCTCTCGTGCCCAAGTACCTCATCATTGTACCTTCTCTTAGTAGCTATCATGGCCTCCATTCACCTTGTGTTATACTATTCTTTCATTCATCTCCATCCTTGGTCACTTTTGAGAAGAAAATTTTTTTGACTTAAATCACACCCGTAGGAGCTTATTCCTTTCACCCTTCAATCCCCACAGAGTATTTTTCTTGGATAACTACAACCATACCACACTAAAATTATGTGCAATTCCTCTGCACTAAAATAATCTTCATATAATAATTAGCTTCATGCGTGCAAGCACACTTATTACACAAGAACAACAACGAAATTGACAAAGCATAGTGACAATGAAGGAAATACATTAAGGAAATACAAAATTGAAAACCTAAACTAAATGGCAATACTACCTTATTACAAACACCAAGAAGACTTAATTATAGTAGGGATTTATCCTACTCCCGTTAAAGTAACTAGGTAGCCATATTCCATCAAGTACTTCTAACTAGAAAGCACCTGATTCAAGTATAAAAGTGATAACATATGGCCCCAACCAATGTACTTTGAGCTTACTTAGATGGTGCAAAAATTGAGTCATAAAGAAGTACCATTTTTCCAATCTCAAATTTCTTATCCCTTATGTTTTTGTCATGCCATGCCTTCTACCTGGCCTTTTCCTACTTCTGACTCCATCGTGCTATGGCTCGGTGCTCATCTAGTTGAATCATCTTTTGATACGCTCTTCTAGATCATGTTCATCAGCTAGACCTCCATCGAATGTAATGTGCAAAGAAGGTAACATAAATTCTATAGGAAGAATAGCTTTTGTACCAAACACCAACTAAAATGGTGTGGCTTTGTTCAATCTCTTGTAAGTTGTTCTATATGCCCAAAGAATAGCTGATACTTTATCATCCCAATCCTTTCTTCTAACATCACAAATATTTGTCAAAGTTTGGCTCAAATCTTGTTGAAGGCCTCAGTAATTTATTTTTCCTGAGGATGAAAAGGTGTGGTTTTATGGTGTGAAACCATAAACTCATCTAATAGTATCTTGATTGTCTCATTCAAAAAGTGTGTACCTTAATCAATTTTCAATCTTAAGGGACATCCATATCTTGTAAGAACATTCTCCCAAAAAACCTAGTTGTTGTAGTTGTCGTATAGTCCTTCGTAGGTGTTGCTTCGCCACCATGTGAGATAATCTATGCAAGTAACAATATAGCACGATCCATTCCTTATGCGTGTGGTGGAGAAATAGGTCTTACAAAATAAATGGCCCATTTCTCAAATGGTTCAGCACTAGTAATTGGTCTCAAAGGCATCTCATCTCTTTGCCCTAGTTTTCCTAGGTGTTGACAATTATCACACACCTTACAATATTCTTTACAGTCCTTATACAATGTCTCCCACCATAATCCAGAAAATAGGATCTTCTGGGCAGTCACATCACCTACATAATGCCCCCTACAATACCACCATGAGCTTCTTCCATAATATCTTTACTCTCATTTTCTAATACACAACGTCGTAATACTTCATATCTTCCTAGCTTATAGAGGTCAGCAATGATTAACATAAATGGTGTCACGCGTATAGAAAGCTACTTTTTTCTAATGATTTCATTCCTTTTGGTGCCATTCTTGTTTGTAGAAAGACAACAATGTATTCTAATATTGTGGTCACGTTTTAACCTATATAACTATGCATCCGACATTGTTTCTTAAATTGTTTGTGCATCCTCTCCTGAATTGATTCTAGATAAATGATCTGGTCCAGAATTGCTTTTCCCTAGCTTCAACACAACTGTGAAGTCAAACTCTTGAATTAGGAGTACCCATCTGCATATGCGCCCTATAAGATGGGCTTGTTTACCAAGTACTTCAATGCCATGTGATCTCAGTATAAAACACAAATGGTGTTACTAACAAATACTGTCAAAACTTATACAATGCATAGATCATTGACAACACTTTGTTCTCGTAGTTGTATAATTTTGTTCTCACAGAGTCAACTTCCTACTAGAAAAAAGATTGGATGATCTATAATACCTTCACCAAGTTGAGCTAACACAAAGGCTGGTGGCCATGCTAGAAGTGCCCACATGCACATGAAATGGTTTATCCCATGAGGGAAAGCACATAATGGGTTCAAGTAGTAAATTTCTATTGTAATATCTCAAACGCACACCGTTGTTGTGGTTCTCCCTAATAAAATGTACCTTTCCCCTTCTGTAATTCTTCTAAGAGTGTAAAAACTTTAGCATACCCTTTTATGAATTTTCTATAATCCCCTGTATAACCTAAAAATCATGCACCTCACTTTGACTAGTAGGCGCTTCTAGGCCTAAGATGACTGTAACCTTGGCTAGATCAACTAGCAAACCTTCCTTATAGATTATATGTCCTAATAGTATCCCAAATGGCATAGAAAATATACACTTCTTGATGTTCAAGGAGATACTCAATTATCTGCATTGTTTAAACATTAAGCACATATTGTCACAATGATCTTTCACAAGCCCATATACTGTCCAATAATCTAGGTATACCTGTAAGAAGTTGTGAATAAAATCCTTAAATGCCTGAACAACTATGCATGAGAATACATCAGACGCATTTTTCAATCCAAAGGGCATCACAATATATACAAAACTGCCCCATTCAGTAGTAAATGTTTTCTTTTCTTGATCCTCCTGAGCAATCCTAACCTGATGATACCTAGAAAATCCATCCGTGAAGGAATATATTTCATGCCCTGTAACTCCTAATATTTCCTCAATGAATGGCATAGGGAATGGATCTGTGACACATGCAGCATTAAGCTCCCTATAGTCCACACATATACTAATTTTTCTATCCTTCTTTATATTGATCACCATTAAGCTAACCCATTCTGACTGATCAAGGGGCTTGATAATTCTAGATTTCAACATTTTATCAATTTCTTATTTTACCTTTTCACGTAAATTAGGATTCATTCTGTAAGGTCTCTTTCTAACTGGTCATGCACCACCCTTAAGTTTCATCTTCATTTCCCTAAGTGACTCATTCACACCTTTAAGTTCATGATATCCCCGAGGGAATAAGTCTTGGTAATCCCTAAGTAACTCAATGATCTTTTCTACCTCCGAGTTTGACCACTAATCCCTAATTATGGCCTCCTTAGGCTCAGCCTATGAGCCTATATTCCTTATTTTTCTTCATGTGTCTGTGGTAGGTGTGCGTATCCTTGTCTACACTTTCCAAGACCTCACGCACCTTGTGTGAATGTTTAATATCTAGGTTCTCAACTTCCTTGTCATCCACGACATAAACCATCCTTCTTTTCTCTTTCTCAAGGCAAGCACGTTCAAGTAGTATGGAGTCCATTTCTTCTTCCTTTTCAAAACTTTCTCCAAACTCTACCTCACCGAATAATTCCTATATATGCTCCTTGGATTTTGCACTATCTCCCATAGTTAAGTGCTTGAAAAATTTTAATGCCTCTGCTACATGAGGTTAATCAATAAGTAGTTGAAAGTATGGATCATTCCTGCAACCAAATCATGTCAGTCCCTAGTTTCTCGATGTAGTTCTACATATACATACCAAGCACATGTGCATCCTTGTAGAATAGAATACAATCTATGCACCCAGAGTGAAGGTGGTAATGCTTCCTGTCCTGTTGTCTAGAGTCTCTCACACTGCTGAATGTGATGTTAAATAGGTTGATCACCATGATAAGTGCATATTTGCGTAGGTGTATTGTTCCTTATAAACCTAGTAGATAAAGTGACTCCAATCTCTTGCCAATTTATAATATTATCTTTGTGGACTACCCACCAGTGCGCTGCTATCCCATGCAATGTATATACTAACATATCTCTCCTTTTAACTTGATTCGTCCACTATGTTTCCATGGCCCTTAGAAAGGTAGGAAGATCTTACGTCCCTGTATACCAAGGTACTATGTTACCTATCCGTTGAATTGAACAAATTCCATTCTTGTGCGCAACTGCGCTTTTCACCTCACGTCCTACTAATTAATATGTACTATGAGCCCAATTATCATAAGCAATACTCATAGTATCACTAACAAAATGAGAATCCTCCCACTGTAGGATGCCTTCTTTTGATGGCTCATTGACCTCTGGGTCTTGAATAAAAGCACGTACATAGACTCTATTTAAATCCTCCTCACTTATAGGTTTAACATATGGTGTGTAGAATTTCCATCTCACAAAGGTATCACAACCCTTTCCTCCTTTTTTCAAATATGATATACCCCTTATTAAATCTCAAGTCAGCATTATTCGCATAAGCACTAAGGGCATCCAAGCAAGGCTGGAAAATTGTCTACTACTGCAAGTGTTTATACTTCAAAATCCCCAAAGTGAACTTGGCCCCTCAGTATAGTTATAGATGCATTTTTCAAAACTCCTATGGGAGTGGCCTTAGTATGGTTTTCCATAAACAACACATTATATGATGGTTGTAATGGAGTCCTCCCCATTTGTACCCATGCATCTAATGTAAGCACATTTACCTCTGCACCTGTATCGATCAATATATTTCTCAACACCCACCCATCTACAACAAGATTCAAAGTAATTTCTTTTCATAGTCAATGCTATCAGGGGGAATATTTTCATGCAAAATATTCTATACAGTCTCAATACTGTGCGCAGAGTGTTCCCTTTTAACCAACTTCCTAATAATAATAATGTTCTCCCGGCATAACATCTTGCACACCTCTCGTAGATCATTGATATCAATTGGACCATCTCTGATCTTTCTTTTCCTACTTAAGGTATTGTATCTCACCCTGAAGATTCCTTAGCACTTACATGGTATCCTGGTAAACTTCCTTCTGATGAGAAATATCTAGGTACCTCACATGCAAAACCTCCTCATTGGGAATCATAGGCTTCTTGTGTAATGCCTCTCTCACGTGTGTTGCTTCAGCATGTGTAGTAATCTTCACTATTAATGCCTCAAGTCCTTCGGTTATCTTGGGCATCAACTAATCCTCTACCATGTGTTGGATTCTAACCATCCCAGCGCCTTTGTTCTCTTTCTTATGTTGCTTACTCGGATATGCTCGTATAAATTTAGGAACTCTTCATAGTTATGGTTATTTCTACATAGAAAGAACATGCAATATTCTGAGGACATTCGTGTCTATAGTGGTCAAGAGATCCACACGTATAACATATTCCACGAGGGAACTCACCTCTTCTTCCACCACGGCCTCATCCTCCATATCCACCATGATATACACGTCCCTGTAGACACCTGTAGTTTGATCAATACACTATTATTTCTAATAGTGCACTAACGCTTCTTCCTTTTGCAAATTGATGACACACTACCAGTTAGGCCTATCTAACTCCCTTCCTATGACACCCTTTTGGTCATTTTTCCTCTTATAAACCATTTAAATAGGTAGTTATAGCCTCGTTCTAACTACATTAGCTTCTTATTCACTTCTATTAGCTCCCCGGAAGATCAATCCACTTCGTTGGATTGAGTAAGCCCTTCAAAACCCTTCTAGAACCCTAATTACTCTCTAAGAGAGATTAATTAGTCTAACCTAGGTTAATTACCCTCTAACATAGTCAAATCACACTTTGACTTGCTAAAGTGCTTTTTGGACTTTAGCCTTTGTCCCACATGCACCCAAATCTCCCTTTTCTTCCAAACCAAAAACTATAAATAGGGCTATACCCCCTCCCTCATTTCCTAAGAATTCTCTCTTCTTCCTAGCAAAAATTATAGCAATTTGATTAGGCTTTATTTTTTAGTTCATTTGAGCTAAAAGCATTTAATCTTGTATTTCATAAAGATTAACATAGAGTAAAAGGGAAGATCCATTGGCCTCAAGCCATTAATGGGAGAGACTCTTTCTCTTAACACATAAACTTAACGCTTAGATCCTCTTAGGTTCATTATTTCAATCTTTCAAAGAATAGAGATTAACTTCATTTGCTTAGTTTGCATGTTTATTTCAAATTAATGTATGCAAAGAAGGAAACCTTACTCATTTATTATCACATGGTCCATTGATCATATTATTAAAATCCTCTAAGTTTTCTTTAGAGATTCTTACCCCAAATCCATGGCTTTTACAACTTTTCATGAACACATTTGGGCACACTGCAGGTGGGACACTTATGTCCACCCTCCATTAATGGAGGTCTTTTAGGTTTTCAAAGTTCATTTTGAATTTTTTCTCTCAAATCACTTGTTATTTCCTCATTTTTATTTCTAAACCTAGATAAATGACCATTATTTATATACATTTTGTGGGTTTGATCTAGAAATAGGACACTTTGACTAATAACTAACCTGTTTTCTCTTGAAAATTTGAAAATCCATGTTTTTTGCAGGTTTTTCACAAGGTGTGCATAGATGTCCAACAAGGGGTGCATACACATAGGAACCCCATCGTACTGTCATATTAGGTGCATACCTTTCGAAAGGTCCCCATCATTTGTAAACTAAAACTTTACACATATGCGCATGCATCTACGTCATCTGGGGCACGTATACATCTCTTTGGACACACAGGCATAAATGCCTTGATCGAGTAAAAAATCATAAATAACCCATACAAGGATATGCATGCATCTCTTTCATCTAAGGTGTATAGCCATCTCTCTAGCCGCATAGGTGTAAAATATCTGACTGTGTAAAAACTTTTACAGTTCTCTATTTAGGCTTAGGCACGTACACGTCATAACCTAAGCGTCCATGTCAATATAGGTGTGTCTCTGTCATATTGTGAGCGTCTGTGTTTACATCATTGGGTTTTATTAATATTTTTACTACGCAGGTGTACTCTTGGTAGGGAATGTATCCATTAGTTGGGGAGTGCGAGTGTTAGTATAGGCACGCAGTGTCTCGTGTTAAAAGATGAAAATTTTAGTCTCGAAAAAACTTTTTTCTAATCCATCACTGTAGGTTTTAGGACTAACAATTGGAAAAACAAGGTTCTTTCTTAAACGTTTCAGTTTGCATAGATTAAAAGTGTTTTTTTGTTGTTTTTGACTTAGAAGTAGGTTTTGTAAAAGTGTGTATGTTCTCTCCTTACGTCTTCCAAGATGATCTTGGAGATCAAAAACACCAATACAAAACTCATATAAATTGTGTAAAAACACTTGTTTTATAAAAGGTTGGAGTAAAAATTTCATGTGATTTCAGTGGAATTTTTCACGTTGTGTATGCTCTTCCTTCGCGCCTTTTGGCAATCTTAGGAATCAAAAGCAAAGTGAAAAACTCTCTTTCTTAAACATCAACCTACAAATTGGAAAATTACTGAAACTTGTTGTCTATAGGACCTAACGATTGTCAAAGAAAGGAGGAGCTAAGAAAAAACACAAAACCTTCTAATACACGTGTTCTTATAGGTTTCCAAATAGTGTGCTACTTAAAACCACATTAAGCTAAGCAAGATAAAAAAACACACCATATTCAAAACATTATATTGCAGGTTTCGGAAAAGGGTACGTCCCTATCGCTCAACTGGAACATAACCCCTTTGGCATAATACCTTAAGCTACAACAATGGGGGTGGTTCTAGGAACCCTAAAGTAGTCCACCACTATGTAACCTCATGGATGAAATAGGAAGTGCTCCACTTACCCACTTGACTAGTACACCTTGTGAGTTAGAGTTGTAAGTTGTCCGTATCGCGACCTTAGTAGAAGTACACGATGGATGCATTCATTGCCCACTGTACTTGAAAGGGGATAAAGCCGAGATACTCCCAAACTAGTCATTGTGACTTTTTGGGTAAATCATGCCTCGCTCTTAGACAATATTGTAACACCTAGTTGAGAGAACTTGTTAGGGAAGCCATTTTGTCAAGGAGCCCACTTTACTAGTCCTTTTTACGTCAAGCCATCACAAAGTGATGGCTCATCTGGAATCTAAACCTTGTTTGTTGAAATAAGGCAAAGAACCCTTATGAGTTTGAACTGAGTGTCTTTTCATCACGGACCTAAGCTATGTCCCACTTTTTCTTAGTTTTGTTCTTGTCTTCAGAAGAGGTGAAGCTCTGCCTTGCATTCTCATCACCCATTATTCAGGGTGAGAAAGGTGTATACATCGCGTATTTTTATCAGAGATAGTGCTTGTCACTTTTTTTTTTGTTTATGCCCATCCATGTTTGCGGCTGGGTTGTTAAACATCTAAAGTGCACGGGTGTGCTTTTCACATCTTTGATAAAAGTCCTTTCATCTTGATTTCAAGATCATCTTCACCGTTGTGTATTTGGTTCATCTTTTGTCTCTTCTTGAGTTAATAGTCTTGTTCACATCTTAGATGTACAATCTTGGTACTTACATCATATTCTCATTTTTTGTGAGGAAATGGTATAAGTCCCCTTATTGCGTGGTTATGCTACTCACACGATTAAAAAATCCTTACTTATACTTAGTCTTCTTGAAGAATGTTGATAACGCCTTATATATATCATAATAAAGTCACCATGGTACTAACACTTGCTTGCTTTTGGTTTATGTATCACGATGACGTTATTATGCTTTATCTATTGTGACTTCCATTTTTGGAAGGTTTGGCTTTCATCGGTATTCAAACTAGTTTTAAGTATACCTTGTCAAGGGACTACGACAAAGCATCATGTCAGTGCTTAGACCTTGTTGGGGTTCTAACTTGGCTTACATATTGGTACATCTTTGTCACTATCTTAGGGTATAGGCTTGGTAATAACAAATTGAGTGAATCATAACATAAGATGTGCATATGAATGTTTCTTGGTAAAAATGATTACATAAAATTACATCTACGATACACTGTGATATAATTCCAACATCCCCTTAAACGACTTGTAGAAAACCATACACTTAGGGGTTACACTAGCTACATAAAGATGTCCACTAGTGATGCCTAAAATCATAAAAATGGCAGCCAAATCAAATGAGAAACACATGGGAGAAAACCCTTTTAACACATTCCCATTCAATGGTCATAATTTAGGACCGCTCTTCTCTCAAGTCAAAGATACAAAGACGTTAATCGATCATAGTGGAGAAGAGTCAAACTCTTCAGAGAACAACAAAGGTTATACCTAAACAAATTTGACGAGCTCTTATATTATAACAAAGATCAAGTACTCGCGAGAGTCTTAGTGTTAGGAGCTAAACTTCCACATGAGCATGAAGAAGAAACAAAGGTCATTGACCCTAACTTAGGAGAGTGAAGATTCATCTTAGACACAAATAATCCTTTCGATGTGGGATATGCATCCACTTCTAGGCAACATAAGGCCACTGTCGAAGGTGAAACATCACGTAAACCTCACTTTAAGGCTTCACGTAAAGTGAAAATTGAGTGGAAGGCCTCCCCTCCTCTAAAATTTGATGAAGAAGAGGATCCCTTGTTGAGGAGGAGATCCTCCAAAAACAGATCTTGAAGTTGAGTCAGAAATTAGTGAACCTAGGCACTTCAAAAAGAAACATAGGTAAAGACAGAGACAAAAACAAACTTAACAAGTTTCTAAGGAGAAATTTGATCATCTTAGAGACAAATAGTCATTTCGATGTGGGATATACCTTTAAAGTAAACTCAAGCTGAAAGGTCAATATCACCTACTAAGGAGAAACTCATTTAGGATGAATTGAAATCTATGAAAGATACGTGCACTTCAGAAACATAGAGAGACAACATTTGGAAATATAGGCCAAAACATAAAATATTTGTATGAAGAACTATGTCCTTACCCCTTCGATAAGGACATGCTACAATAGCCTTTCCTTCGATAAGGAAACATTTATGTTCCCAAGTTTGATAAGTATAAGTGCAAAAGTGATCCTCACAATCATATAAAATACTTTTACATGGCTTGCCAAGAGGTCACGTATAGCGATAATTTCTTGATATGACTTTTTCCTCGCAGCCTAGGAGCCATGGGATTGGAATGGTTTTATAGCATACCTAAGGGCTCCATTACAACATGGCCCGTGCTAGCAGAGAAATTTGTAAGACATTACTCCTATAATATGGAGAGTGACATCATGATGAATGATCTATGTAACACAAAACAAAAACCCAATGAGACATTTGTAGGATTTTTACAATGATGGCACAGGTTAGCTAGTCGCTTTCCTTGTGCCTTACCCAAAAAATAGTTAGTGAGTATATTCATTCCTAACTTGAACCTAGAAATATCCTTTCACTTGTAAATGCATTGTGGCTTGAACTTTGAAGAAGTCATAGAGAAAGGTAGTCAAATTGAGAAATTACTCATTACCAAGGGCATGCTTAAACCGGTTATTAAAAACAAACACAAAGCCAAATCCACAGACAAACCTAAATTCTTCAATAAGAATAAACATGTTGTTGGTGATGGAATTACAGACTCCAAGAGAGTCCAAGCCATATAGATAGGTCCACTCTTGAAAATTTCGCAAGGGCCTCTTCCCAAAGCACCTACAAAATGTATGTTCACATCTTTGATAGAATCCTTATCTACCATCCTAAAGCAATTAGATGGTGCAAAGATGGTAGAATATCCTGTTGGTGCAATTTCTAAGTTTTCACACTTTGCCCTAATTTTCTATATCCATTTTTGTCAAAAACATTTTATTTGCTTGAGTGGGTGATCTGTAACTCATTTTTTCCAGTTGAGTGCCTTCAAGATGCTCATGATGTGGTTATTTTTCCCTAAGTTGAAACAAAATCCAAGTTTCCCCCATTTGTGCCCTAATTTTTTCACTTATACGGGTTGTGTCATTTTTTCCATTTGCCAAATCATGAAAAACTTGAAGTGGATCGAATCCAAGTAATTTGAGGTTAAAATCCTACTCCCTAGGTCATAAACAATGTAAAATCATGCTTCACTTGATTTAAAGCCTAAGAAATCTACCCTCCTTGTGATTTTTTTATTTCTAGGGCATCTCCTGCATTTTTTATGTTTTGACGGGCATACGGGTGTCATTTTCCCATCAAATTCATCCTTGCATCCTTTTGATGATGTGGCAGGTTTCTATTGGCTGGGGGCGGTGGGAAAATGTTATAAGTTGTTACTTTTTGAAAAATTGACAAAGGAAAATTTTGCTCCGTGGCCCCGCATTTGCTATAGTGATGTGCCTACGTGGCATGATTTGATTGGTTGGAGGATTGATGGGTGGATCACTTAGGATCATTTTAGAAAATTTCTTCCATTTTCCGAAGGAAAATTTCTTGAAGTCATTTTTTTGGTTTCGGGGGAAAAGGCCCGAGCCCGTATCCAATGAAAAGAGGACACGTGTCTAGGAGGGTCAAACAGAGAGGCGAAGAGTTGGAAAATTTGAAGTTTTTGGCTTCAAAATGCAAAGGAAAAATTTGGCCCAAGAGCCCACGACCAATTGGAGGAAGACATGTGTCAGGAGGTGAGATGGAAGAAGGGGCCGAAGGAAAATTTTATGAAATTTTGCCTTTGTGTTTGCAAGGTAAAAAATGAAAAATGGGCCCGCCTCCAATGAAAAGTGGACACGTGTCCAGGAAGGTCAAATGGAGCGGCGGGGATTTTGAAAAATTTTGTTTTTGGGCTTAAAGTTACAAAAAATAAAAATTTTTCCCGAAGGCCCGTGTCCAATTAGAGGAGGACACGTGTCCAAAATTTGGTGAAGGTTTGGAGCACAAAGGAGAAAAGTGGAAAACTTTGCAAAATTTTGGAAAAATCTCAAAGTAAAAAATGGACCCATGGAAGATTTGGAGGTGTCCCCCCAGCCAATTAGGGGGTGACATGTGGCCTATTCCAAAAGGAAAAAAAAGGGGAGCGCGGGCCCATAGGAGGATTTTGTGCTCACGGAGGAATGAAGGAAAAATAGGAAGGTCGGCTCCACAACTAATGGGAGACCGCCACGTGGTAGAAGAAGCAGCGGGTGTTTGGCCCATGGGGTTTTTGAGGAAATTTTCCTTTTCTCAAAAAAGGAGAAAATTTCATTATTTTGGCCCACATTTAGTGGGGCCTACCTAAGGACACGTGGTGGGTCCAGGGGCAAGGGAAAATTTTCAAAATTTTCCCGAAGTTCAAAAAGGTTTAAAATGCATTTTAAGGATTGGGGGCCCACTCCAATCATATTTGGCCATGTGTCCACCTTATCCAAAGGAAAAAAGGGGGAGATTTTGGACACGTGGATGGTGCAAATTTAAAGTTGAATTTGGATCGACGGTTGCTGAGTATTTTCATTTCTTGCCACCATGAGAGCTCCAAGATGCTTGGATTCATCATTTTTACACCAAATTGCATGAAATTTTATATGAATTCTCATCCCTCGGCCTTCTGAATGCAATGGCATCATTCATTTGAGCTAATTTGTGCCCTTTAGTGTTTTTCATGAAATATTTTTCTCATCCCGTGTAAAAATGAGAAAAGTAAAAAGTTAAAGTTGCAGAGTTAAAAATGATGGGGAAAAAGGTGGAAAATGATTGCAAATGCATGTTGGCATGTTGGAATGACAAAAACGTGACCCTGGGATGGATAAGGATCTAAGCCCATGTAGTATTTTATTGTTTTTGTGCATCCCTGGCATTTTGTGAGTTGTTTCATAGTTTAATATCATTTTTCATCAAATGGATAGGGTTTTGTAACAAATTTGATCCTTTGAGCATATTCTTTACTTGGGATGCAAGGATCCAAGCTGGCATAGGGTATAAGTTGTAATTTTGAAGCATTTTGTAAGCCTGTTGAGATTTTTGGAGAAAGAAAAGAAGAATTTTTAGGAGGAAAACTGGAAGTAATCCATTTCTTTTGGAGAAACTACCTGAGAGCCATTTTTAATTCCTTCTTGCATCAAATGTTCATCATGTTGAGTTGGTTTCAGCTGTAAAGCCATCAACAAGCTTTGAGATTGTCTTAATAACATTCCCTTGCTGGTGTATTTGATCAAATTTATGGATTGACTGGTTTTATCTCTTGGCAAAACTTGCATACACTTGTATTTCAGTATGTTTTCAATTTGTGTTTTATGCTCATGTTGCAATCTTGTGTTTGGGATATCTTTTGATCATACATGGCCTCATTTCTTGTAGAGGGTTTGAAGGCATCTGCAATCTTTCATTTAGAAGAGCATTCATTTGAGTGAAGATAAACAAATTTAAATTCATCTTACTTTCCTTGAATATTGAGGGTGTTTGTAAACCTTTGGGTGTACCTCAGGTCATGATCAAATAAGGGTTTCTAGATGCTTCATTGATATTTTGCTTCAAGATTTTGTGGCAGGTTATCAAAGTTTGTGTGGAATAGTGTAGATTTGGGCCTCCATTTGTGCACACATCCTGGTTGAAAGAGCACTTCAAACTCATTGAAACATCTCTGTTGTTTAGGTGTTGTAATTCTTTTGCAAAGGTTCCCAAAGAAGTTGGTAATTTCTTATCTTGTCTTGTCTAAACTTCTCCCATAGAATTTCATTCAAACTAACTCATCCTACCTATACTACCCCTACATTGCATTGTGTGTCAACAAAAGAATACAATCCTTCCACCAAAATGCACAAAGTATATCAGGGTTTCATTATGTCTTTAGCAGCCCTAGCTTTGTTTTGAAAGCATATCCATCATTTAGTAGTGACAACTCCTTTGAGTTTGGATAATGGATACTTGATCATGTTTTCACAAGGCCTCTTTCATATCATATGCAAAACACAAGGATATCTCTACCTCCTTAACCATACAAGGGCTGCAATATAGGTTCTCTTGCCTTGGTTGATAGGCACAACCTAAAATAGTGAGGGTTAGATCAAAACCCTTATGAAGGTGCTATCCACTTCCTCAAATCTTGAATGCAAACAAGTAGATAGGTGTGATCCCTAGCTACAAATGACACACAAACCATCTATCTACTCTTGAAGTGTCTTGTGCTAGTTCTTGATGTTGTTCAAGTTGTGAAGGAGACTAAAACTGGATACCAACACCCGAGTGATGCCCACATTCGGGGAATTTTGGAATTTCTTGGTGGTTTTGAAGTGTTTGAAAGGTTTGAGCATTTGTGTGATCAAGTATTTGAGTTGTTACATTCTTGAGATATCATTTCATACTTCAGATCTGCATGTTTTGGGTAAAAAGATTTCAAACTCAACCTGCTCTTCTCATTTACTAGCAGTTTATATGATTTGGATGCATTGTTTTTGGTTGAATCAAGAAGAAGAAGATCTGAATTGTAAACCCTTGCACAATTTTCAGTCATAGCATACATTTGACAAAATATTTTAGTGCTTTCTTGCACAACTAAGGTGGAAATCCTTAGTGGTGACTCCATGTTGTTTGGATCTTGAAATACCAGTTGTCTTACACATTTCTATCATTTGAAACTTGTTGTTTAAATCATCAAGCTGAGGGAAGGAGATCCTCTTCATCAAGGACTCTTCTAAGAATTTTCTCACCAAATCAAGAAGCTCAGAACTAGAAGGAAGAAGAGTCTGGAAAGTGGTTGGTGATTTGGTTAAGGAAAGAGATCCCCATAGTTGAATTTGAAAGAGAGCAGCATGTTATTGAAGATTATAATTCTTCTTCAAGTAGATCTGATTCAAGAAATCTTCTTGCTGATTTTCATTCTCCATCAGGTGAGGGACCTTCTTGTGTATTTAAAAAACTTTCTCCTAAATCTACTCCTGTGGTTTCTAAGTTTGCTAAAGTTTATCAAGAGAGAGAGCCTTTGGGGGTTGTCATTTTAAATATCACTCATCTATTCCAATCAGACCCATTACTACTCCTCATCAACTTGTTTCACCTCCAAGATCACCCCCACCAAACAATATGGCTCAGCCTAGACCTCCATTTGTTGTTAACACCTTTGGTCCTATAAATTTTGGAGGAATGGATGGTTATCCAAATGTTGTCCCACAAGATGTGAGAAATAGGTTACCAAAATTCCAAGGTAATAATGCCATTACGGTGATCAGCATCTCAAACTGTTTGATAATATGATGGAAGATTTTGAGATAGAATTTGAGGATGTGTATATCAAGTTGTTTATCCATACACTTGAAGAAGATGCTAGGGATTGGTACAAGGCTCTACCTGATAACTCTATTGATTCATGGACTGAGATGAAAAATGCATTTAGATTGCAGTATGGTGACAGGACTGATCCTAGATTTCTTTTGTCTGAATTTGAAAATATCAAGAAGAACCCAAATGAGACAGTCCATGACTTCAATACAAGATTCAATAAAACATTGAGAAGGCTTCCTATCATTTTGAGGCCTTGTGATGAATCTTTCTTGATCAAATATGCAGATGCATTTGATAAAAAGGTAGCCTATTACTTGAGAGACAAAAATCCTACAAACTTGAGGCAAGCTTTCACCATGGCACTCCAAATTGAAAATAATATTAAAGCTGTTGGTAAACCACTTAAGAGGGATGGTGTGAAGTTGATAAACCCTGAGAAGCCTCAAGCTAGCAAGGGTGCTGATTTAGAAGATGTTGTCAAAACTTTGGCAGGGGCTATCAAAGAAATCTCTTACAAATTAGCCCGGGCTGAGAAAGGTATTGGGAAAAGTTCACAAGGACAGCAAAGAACTCAAAACCATGATAGATTTGGCAATCATCCTAGGGGTGATCAAAGACAAGATGATAGAGGTAAAGGGCCTGTTGGATCTACAAATAGACAACCCCAAGAACGTGAAAATAGAGTGGTGCCTGACCCTCTGACTATAAGGTTGTTGTTGTTCAAGAAATTGCTGATATGGATTGGTGTGATAGATGTTTTCTTCCTCATCCTCCATGTGAAATGGACCAGCAAGATATTGATGATGATAATGAGAATGAAATGGATGATGACATTTGTATGATGGGAAGCTCTTTAGGCTCACAACAAGCAGCAACATCAATAGATGTGATAAGTGCAAGGACTGCTGCAACCTTTTGGGATTGCATAAAGAGGGTACCATTTCTTTCTCTTCCTCAAGCTCATGATGTAGATGTAGTTCAAGCCTTTGAAATTCCTAATAATGACTTTGAATATCTAAGGGCTTTAATGATCAAGAAGTATGATGGTGGTATTCTTCGGAGGAAGATAGACAATTGTTAATGAATGTTGTGGTTGGTCAAGAGAAAGAGTACAATACTAGAAGTAAAGTTGTTAGGGGAGCTGGTCCTCAAGCCAAACCAAAGACACCCTTGCTCACAAGCATTCCCAAAGACAATCCTAGAAAAGAAACAATTGCCAAGAACCCTATTGTCCCATGCAAAAATATCAGTCCTCTTCATGCCCAGGATGCCAAGAATACTTCTCCATCTGATGAACCTTCTTGTTTCCCTTCCAATGTTGTCTTACCAAAGAATGTTCCATATGATATAGCCCAGGTTTTGAGCCAAATTAAAGTGAGTGTTCCAATTATTGAATTGCTTAGAATTCTTGAGCATAAGAAGAGAGCATTCAAGTACTTGGGATTGAAAGAAGAAAAGATTACCCCAAGCAGAAATGTAAATGTTGTTGAGAATCCTCTTCAAAGCATTGGCCTTGAAACACCACCACCAATGGAATATTTTGGAGAGGCACCTGAAGTATATTTGGGACATCCTTGGTTGATTCCCAATTGAATGTTGATCCATTCTTCACAACTTTGCTCATAAAAGATAGGTTACTTCACAATTGCATGTTTGATTCTGGTGCATCATGTAATGTCATGCCTCTAGAAGTCATGAATGAGTTGGATATCAAGGTGAAAAAGCATATGGGAAGTGTACAGCCATGGATTCAAGGGAAGTGCCAGTTGTTGGTTGTGTGAAGGGTTTAGTAGTGCAACTTGCAGCCTATCCGGGTAAGAATTTAAAACTTGATGTTGTAATTGTTGATTGCCCTGCCAAATGGGGTATGATTTTGTCAAGAAAGTGGGCTGCAAGTGTTGGTGGTAGTGTTCAAATGGACATGTCTTTCACCACCATTCCCATTGAGGGCAGCCTTGTCAAACTCTATGGTGAAAAGAAGATGTTACACTTGATTGAAGATCCCAACAATGCTTCTTATGAAGTGTTGTTTGCTGATGTAGATGTTGACAACTTCATTGGTTTTGCTGATGGAAAAGAGAATAAGATGGACAAATCAGAGTGCCTTGGTATGGTAGGTTCTCCATGGACATTACTATTTGATGGAGCTTGCTCCAAATTTGGCAATGGTGTTGGTATAGTGTTGGTTTCTCCTAGTTTGGAAGAGTTTCCTTTCTCCTTCAAGCTCAATTTTGAATGCACTAACAACATTGCTGAGTATGAGGCATTATTATTGGGATTAAGGATTGCATGGAAATATGGAGTGAAGGATATTGTTGCCAAGGGGGATTCAGAGCTGGTTGTCAAGCAAGTAAGAAAGTTGTATGCTACAAAAAATCAGCGTATGAAACAATATAAGCATGTTGTTTGGGACTTGATTGAAATGTTTGATTCCTTTAACATTGTTTACCATGATAGAAGTCTTAATGCTTTGCTTGATAAGCTGGCTGTCCTTGGTTCTAGATTTGACAATTGCACCATTTCACCTTTTTGTGAATATAACATTGAAGTGCTAACAAGGCAGCTGTCCCGGATAATGTGAAACATTGGCAGATTTTTGATAATGATGCCCAAGTGTTGAGATTCTTACAATGCCAAGGTGAGTTTTTGGTCAGAATATTGATTGGGAACCAATGGTATGCATGAATGAAGGTAGAGAAACTTTGTTTGACAAGGATATTATACAATTGAAGACAAACACCATTCCCAAAGGTCTTGTTGCACTTGAATCCAATTTTAACAATGTTGATTGCATCATAAATAGAAAGATGTCTACTTCAAGGGATGTGGAAGAGCACAACTTGGGAACCAAGGATAAACCAAGGAAGATCTGGTTGGGCAGCCATCTCAGCAAAGAGGAAAAATAGTCCTATGCCCAACTTTTAAAGAAGTATCAAGACTACCTTGCCTGGTCTTATTCAGAGCTAAAGGCATATAGAGAAGATTTATTTCAGCATGAGATTCCTCTTGAGGCCAAAACCAAGCCATTTAGACAAAAAAAAGGCCTATTAACCCATTTCTTTCCATGAAAATGCAAGAAGAGTTGAAGAAATTGAGAGATGGTGGCATCATTCAGCCTACTAGATACTCATCTTGGGTGGCAAACCTTGTGCCAGTTAGAAAGAAGAACAGAGATATCAGACTTTGTGTGGATTTTAGGAATCTAAACAAAGCATCTATGAAGGAAAATTACCCCTTGCCAAACATGGAGAATATGTTGCAGCTTGTAACAGGGTCAGAGATGCTTTCTACTTTGGATGGTTTCTCCGGATACAATCAAGTAGTTGTCAAAGAATCAGAAAGACTTAAGACAACCTTCACTACTCCTTGGGGGACTTATGTTTTTGTAAGGATGCCTTTTGGATTGATGAATGCTGGTGCTACTTTTCAAAGGGAAATGGATGTTTCCTTTGCTGGTTATATCAATGAATTTATTGTAGTTTACCAAGATGATGTGACTATTTTTTCAAGGCAGCGAGCAGACCATTTGCAACACCTAGAGAAGATGCTAATCAGATGTAGAGAGTATGGAATTTCACTTAATCCAAAGAAGTGTCATTTTGGTGTGTAAAAGGCCAAGTTGTTGGGGACATATTGTGTCCAAAGAAGGTGTTATGATAGACCCTGAGAGAGTGGAAGCAATCAACAAAGTGCCCATTCCAAGAACCAAGAAAGGTATCCAATCTTTCTTTGGCCAAATAAATTTCATTAGAAGGTTTGTTTCCAATTTTGCTGAGCTAACTCTTCCAATCACAAGCATGCTAAGAAAGGATCAAGTTATCAAGTGGGAGGAGGCTGCCATTCAAGCTTTTGAAGGAATAAAGGATGCACTTAAGCATGCACCTATTTTAGCAGCCCCAAACTACAAGAGACCTTTCCAAATATTTTCTTTTACCTCTGAATTCACTATTGCTTCAGTTTTGTTACAAAAGGATGAGAATGGAGCTGAGAGGCCTATTGCCTTCTTTAGAAAGGCTTTACAAGTAGTTGAGTTGAAGTATACAATCATGGAAAAATAGGCATTTGCATTGGTAAAAGCAACAAATATTTTCAGGCCCTATATACTGAGTTCAAAAGTTGTTGCTTATGTTCCCCACACCATGGTTAAAGACATCTTATCAAACATGGAGATATCAAGAAAGAGATGTAGATGGGTCAAAAATTACAAGAATATGATATAGATATCCAAACAACAAAGCTGGTAAGAGGTTTGGGTCTTGCCAAGCTCATGGCTGAGAGCAATTTGTAAAATGTAGAAGTAAATCAGCTAGAGGAAGAAAGGGGATATTCTTGACAAATTGATGAGGTCTGAGTGGTACAAAGATGTGATTTTCTACCTCAGACACCTATGTTGTCCTAGTCACTTGAATAAAAATTAGAAAAGAGCCCTCAAGCTGGCTTCTCAAAATATATCATAACAGACCTTGGGCTGGCTTGGAAGAACCCTAAAGGTGTCCTCTTGAAATGCATAACTGAAGATGAAGCTCCCAAGTTGATTGCTGATTTCCATGGGGGAGTTTTTGGAGGACATTTTTCTAGGAGAGTGATAGCACATAAGATTTTAAGAGCTAGTTATTGGTGGCCTACTCTTTTTAAAGATGTAACCCAGCTGGTTAGAAAGTGTGATAGTTGCCAACATTTTTTAGGAAGATTGAAAGCTTCAGGCTCCCTTCCTTTACAACCTGTATATCAATTAAAGCTCCTTTCAAACAATGGGGAATGGATTTCATTGGTGAGATTTCAGATCCTTCTAGTGCTGGTCATAAATGGATCCTTGTAGCAACTGATTATTTTACAAAATGGGTTGAGGCAATTCCATCTAGAAAAGCAACACACCAAGTGGTAATGGATTTCTTATTGAATCATATCATATGCAGATTTGGAGTTCTAGTTAAGATTTTATCTGATAATGCCATGTGTTTTAGAGCCAAGCCTTTAATGGTAATGTGCAATGAATATGGGATAAATCTGACTTATTCTTCAAACTACAATCCATAAGGCAATGGACAAGCTGAGTACAATAACAAGAACTTGCTCAAGATTATTAGGACCTTGGAAATCAACAAGAAGAAGTGGGGAGAGTAATTGAAATTTTTAGTTTGGGCTGATAGAATTACTCCAAAAAGAGAAACTGGTAAAAGTCCATTTGAATTAGTGTATGGAACTCAAGCATTGTTGCCCTTGCACCTGCAATTATCCACTTTTTAGTTTTCCCAATAGTTGGAAGATCAAGAACATGGCCCATATGAATCAAGGATCAATCAAATCATTGAGTTGGATGAAGAGAGAAGAGCTTCTCACCAAAGGCATGTCAGATTTAGAGAGAAATTGAAGAAGTTGTTTGATAAGAAGGTCACCCTAGAGCTTTCGGTGTTGGAGATCTGGTTTTTTGCTGTGGGATAGTAGGCATGAAGTCTAGGAAAACATGGCAAGTTTGATGCTCTATGGATGGGCCCTTATGCCATTGATATCAGATTGGAGAAAATACATTTTTTCTCAAGGATTTGGATGGGGATTTGTTGGAGCCTATTAATGGAAGACATTTAAAACATTTCTTGGATTAAATCCCCATGTGAGGTATCCACAAGTTGTACATTTTGTATAGTCCTTATTTTTTTTCTTTTTTTGTTGTTGGCTCGTGGTTTCCCTTTTGTCCTTCGATTGTTTTTGGTCTGGTTTTCTCGGCCTATTTTTGATGAATTTCTGGTTTTTTGGGCTGCTCTGCATTTTTAAACTCCTTGCCCAATGGATTTTGGCACTTGGTCTATGTTGTGATCTTGTGGCACTCGCTGGGAGTGCCCATCCCCAAGCAAGAGCCAATGTTGGTGCAATTTTGAGTTTTCACACTTTTCCCTAATTTTCTATATCCATTTTTGTCAAAAACATTTTATTTGCTCGAGTGGGTGATCTGTAACTCATTTTTTCCAATTGAGTGCCTTCAAGATGCTCATGATGTGGTTATTTTTCCCTAAGTTGAAACAAAATCCAAAGTTTCCCCCATTTGTGCCCTAATTTTTTCACTTATACGGGTTGTGTCATTTTTTCCATTTGCCAAATCATGAAAAACTCAAAGTGGATTGAATCTGAGTAATTTGAGGTTAAAATCCTACTCCCCAGGTCGTACACAATGTAAAATTATGCTTCACTTGATTTAAAGCCGAGAAATCTACCTTCCTTGTGAATTTTTTACATTTTGACGAGCATACGGGTGTCATTTTCCCGTCAAATTCATCCTTGCATCCTTTTGATGATGTGGCAGGTTTCTATTGGCGGGGTGGTCGGGAAAATGTTATAAGTTGTTACTTTTTGAAAAATTGACAAAGGAAAATTTTGCTCGTGGCCCCGCATTTTCTACAGTGATGTGCCTATGTGGCATGATTTGATTGGTTGGAGGATCGACGGGTGGCGGGGATCACTTAGAAAATTTTCTTCCATTTTGGAAAATTTCTTAAAGTCATTTTTTGGTCTAAAGGCCCACATCCAATGAAAAGAGGACACGTGTCCAGGAGGGTCAAATGAGAGGCGAAGAGTTGGAAAAATTTGAAGTTTTTTGGCTTCAAAATGCCAAAGGAAAAATGTGGCCCGAGATCCCATGACCAATTGGAGGAAGACACTTGTCCAGGAGGAAAGATGGAAGAAGGGGCTGAAGGAAAATTTTATGAAATTTTGCCTTTGCGTTTGCAAGGTAAAAAATTAAAAATGGACCCACCTCAATGAAAAGTGGACACATGTCATAACCTTACCAAAATTTTGTTCCGGTCCCTCGTCAGGGATCCCTTGCGTTCGGAACGTTGCAAAATCCCTTCCTGGGAAATCTAGTTTTCCGAACTTAGCCATTTTTGGTCTTTTTTGGTCGGGCGCACATAATGACTATGCAACATAAACTTTGATGCGCCCCCTTTAAATCCTTTGGCATGCTTTCTCGTGTCAACAGGCGTTTTGGTGCGCCTCACTATGTTGAGTCTTCCTTGCATGCGCCAAGGCGCATGCGCCTTCCTGTCAACAGAACATTTGTTTGCACTTTTTGGTGCGCCAAGGGCGCACATATTCCTCTGTCAACACCACTTTGGTGCGCCAAAGGCGCATATTTTTGTGTTGGAAAACGTTTTGGTGCGCCAAAGGGCGCATGTTTTCTTGTGTCGACGACTCTTTTGGTGCGCCACTTGAAAAGTTGGTGGCGCATTTATTGCTACCTCACCTATAAATAGGCACGTCTGTGCTGTCATTATCATCGACACAATCACGTGATTTTCTCTGTACCTGCCAGCGCACCTGCCCTGTCATTTTCAATCACTTTGTGGACCCGTTTGCACATTTCTTCGTTATATCCGGGTAAGAGGTCCTCATTTCTTTTGTATGTTTTGCACTTTGGTTCTTTGTTTGCTTGTTGGTCTGGATCTGGATTGGAAAGACTGAAATCGTGAACTTCCCCCCCTTGCTGTCTTTCCCATTCTTCCACTTATTCTTCCTCCTCTTTCCAGATCTGCTGGTAGAGGAAACTCTGTCCTGAAATGATGGTTTGAAACCCTTTGTTTAAGCCCCTTCATCACCCCAAGGTACCCTGCAGAAGGAGCTAAACCATATGTAAAACCCCTCTGAGAAGAATCAAAGCTTAAAAAGAAACTGTATTTTTCTTCTCCTTTGGCGCATTGGCACACCCTGCACACAAAGAGCAGTTGCCAATGGCGCACATTCCTTGCCTGCTACATCATGAAAAGTTGCGCCCTCAAGGCGCACTTCCTTAGTTTGTTGCAAATGCTTTCCTCGTGCCCCCTCATGGCGCACCAAACTCATTTGTTGCATCGTTAAAACCTGCGCCCTTTGGCGCACCATGCATCTGTGCAACACCAGTCAAACCTGCGCCAAGTGCAAAGCTTTAAAGCAGTGCAGTGCATCCCTCATTGCAACAACATCATGTTATGCATAACTTCCATGTGCCGTGCCAAGTTCTCTTTAGTGCACTAAAAGCATATGTTACACAAACCTTATATGATGTGCACAAAGTTCCATGCAACATGAAAATTATATGCGCCATGGGCGCATCCTGTTCCCATGTAACATAAAGAATCCATGCGCCCTTTATAAAATGCATACATATGGCGCAGGCGCACTTGTGCTTACAACAACAAAGAATGTAATCTGTAATATCCATGTGCCATGCGCCCTTTGGTGCTGATTTCTCCCTGCAGCATCCCTTTCCCGTGCGCCTTACTATTTAACCCTGTAATCTGCAGTATTCATGCGCCATGCGCCCTGAGGCCTTTAAATTGCTAACTCTTTCTTCTGTCAACATTTCAATGGAAAATCAAACAGCTGACATGGCTTTCTTCAATTGGGTTTCACTTCTTATTCTTGCAGATCAGCAACTAAGTTCAGAAGAACATATGTCAACATCAAGCAAGAGACCTACCAAATCCAAAGGCAAGGCCAAGCTCACAGAAGAAGAAATGAAGTATAAGTATCAGAGGGTCAGAATGCCCGAATCCCAGGCCGAGTGTGACCTGGACATCAGAGACTCAGAGCTGGGTCATATTGATATGGAGGAGTTCTGGGTCAGAACTCAGAAGGTCACAAGAAGTCCATGGATGGACAAATTGATAGGCAGTGTGCTGCATTTTGTTGGAGGAATCCCAGTAAGTGCCGTTAATAATGAATTTATGATGGTGGTAGCCCGATGCTACAATAAAGACACAAGATGTGTCATAAATGAGAAGGGCGAGGTCATAATCAACCTCACTACCCGCCACTTTGAATTAATGCTCGGCATCCCTCACCATCGGCACTTTGTGGCCGTAAGCCGGGAAGACTGCATTAAGGCTGGGATGACAATGAAGATCAGTGCATGCAGCTGATGAACGAGGTGTATCTGAAAAAAAAAAAGGTGGTGACTCGGTGGCCACAGGTCATTCACCGCAGTGATTTTTCAGAGGAGCTCAGTGACACAATCACGTTCCTGAGCAGAGTCTTTGGGCTTCCTGACGCCCATTATTTTCACAAATGGATGCTGCGGTATTTGGAAACAATGAACAAAAATATGCCCGATCAACGCTTTGAGTGGGCAGAAATCATAAGCAGCATGATATCAGAGCAGCTACAACAATTTACCACAACAGGGAAGTTCTACATGAATTCCTATGTTGTTTACGCTGCAGCTTCAGAAAGGGACTACCCAGCTCTGATGCGGTGTGGGGTTTGGCCCCAAGTTAAAATCTATGAATATTATCCAGAACTGAAGCTGGAAAATAGCATCCCCCAATTTACAAAGATCAATGATGCCTTCTTCTACGGCATCATCTACCTCTTGAGGCCGAATATGACTCATGGTCACACGATCAAGAGCATCGTGGCAGCCACAGAGAAATGGGGGGCCCTGTTCACTCAATTCCCCACATTCACTTATCTAAGGGTGGCTAACTTCTTGGGGGAGCCAACTAAACTACCAAGGTACGCGGTCCCAAATTGATTCTGCTAGAGCTGTCAAGACAGCTAATCACCTACCATGAGAAATGCCTCAAGAGAAAGAAGGGTGGAACTCCTTTCCCCCTCACAGTGGGTAGGTATACATGTCTCACTCACCACAAGGTGAAAGACATGTTTGCAGAGCTGGAGCTGCTGAATCTGAAACATAATTTCCCAGCAAGGCCCACCTTCGACCCGAGAAATTGTCTGCCTAGGGCCAAGCTCGATCCGATCCATATCCCTCAGATCGAAGATATCTACATCGATATATATCATGAGGTGGAGCTCAGGAGGAAGGACCATTCTCGTTTGGCCTTAGCAGAAATCATCCAGTACGGGGTGGCCATCGTCCCCAAAGGCTACCAAACTACTGAGGAGGAAGTGGATCAAGTGTATCTTGACACAGGTGGGGACGATTGGCCTTTTGCGGTAATTGATAGAACTAAAGCACCTCAGACAATTGAGGAAAGGGTCAAGGAAACTCTGCGTAGAACAGAACATTGGTGCCGAATGAACGGGCTCATCTACCTCGGAGTCGATTTCACAACCTCTCCGTTGGGTAACGCACCTCCTCGATCAAAACAGCAGCCAAAAGGCAAGGGTAAAGGTAAAGAGGGTGAATCCAGTTCCACCCAAGAAGAAGCTCCAGAAAGCCCTCCTTCCGCTTCACAAGAACGGGTTGAAATCCGAAAAGCACAGAAGAAGAAGCGGTGGAAGATGTTCCAATAGGCCCATCCACTCAGGATGTCGCCACTGCTGCAACAACTGAGGTCCCTTCTATTCCTTCTCCTTCTCCTCCTTCCCCTCCTCGAGTGACTCAAGTGACCATTCCTTTGGTCGTGTCCTCTCCCCCTTCTTCTACTATTCCTCCTGCTTCTTCGTCCATCTTCTCTTCTCTTGCGGACCTGTCCCCCTCCATTTCTTCCCTCATCTCTGAGTTCCCCTCTCTTCCTATGTCTTCCTCTCCTGCAGTATCTCTTCCTCCCGTGAGCGCTTCCTCGGCCTCCCTCTCGATGCCGCCTCCACGTGTCTCCACCTTTTTCCCTTCTACTACTGCAGCTGCCCCCTCCTCTATTTCTGGCCCTTCTCCCATAAGTCCAGCTTGGATCTCCCAGCACCTGAGTCAGCAGAAAAGGAAAGTTCCCATCGCTCCGATGGACTTCTCCGTAATCCCGTCAAAAGGGCGAAAAGAAGCAGAAGCCCATCACACGCTTCTCTCAGAGTGCTTCGGGAGAGAGGGTAATGGAGATCGCATACCCCAATCCTCTGAAGGATAAAAAGGATCTATCCTCGATAGATTACATAGTGACTCAAGTCACAATGGGGACGTCTTCTGAAAGCCTTCAGGGAGAGGCCCTATCTGCAGTTGACGCCCTCTGCAAGAAGCTTCAAGAAGCAAAAGAAGAGAAAAGGCTACTGAAAGAGAAAAATAAACATCTGCTCCACGCCTTACAGAAGATGGGCAGTGCACCTCCCACAACTGCCGCCGAAACTCCTGAGCCTCTGAGTCAGGATAAAATTGATGAATATGCAAAGATCGGTGAGCAGGGCATGGTAGTTTCCACTTGGAGGAGCCAGATCCTCAAGGACAGTGAACGAGTGATCGCCAAGTTCACCGATTTGTATCTGAACATCAACAAGGTGAATAAAGAGCTCCAGGCGTTAGCGGGACCCATATCAGAAGAGCTGGACCATGCTAGGCTATCAGCATGAGACCTTTCAATGAATGTTGATTTGTTGATCGAAGATGGTCAAGTTCGGCATTTTCGGTCACCCCAGGGCCCTCAATAAAGTCCTTTCCACTCTGGATTACCGGATGGATCAACTAGAATTCGTCCTTGAAAAGATCGATAAGGTAAAAGAAGAAGCCCTGGACGCAATGCACCAAATGGAACAGATCATTCTCAACATGTCCCCAGGGTTGCTTACTCCTTCTTTCACCTTAAGGAAGGTTGATGAAACCATTCAGATTTTCAAGGAGATCGTTTCGCAAGGGCTGGGGCCAGAGGTCACTTTTGACGCAGAGTCCATCAATAACCTGCTGGCCTGTCGGGACTTCATCAGATTCCTAATAGAAGCAGAGAAAGAATATTCCAAACTCCCAGAGAAGCTCATAGATGAGCGGGAGACTTGCGAGGTGATCAGTGAGCGACACAAGGATCCTTCCCAGGATCAATTAGAGCCCATGATCAGCAAGTTCATGGAATACCGTGCCCAATTCCACATCTCGTCACCCGAGCAAGCAAGAAGCAGGATATCCCCCTTTCAGCCACGGGACGACGATGATGAATAATTTCTCTCTCTTCTTCGACTTTCTTTTTGTAAATGTCTAAAGTATGTTGGCACAAATGATGACATCATCCATGTTGCACCATGGGATGATGTCATCCATCAAGTTGTTAAAAGTCAACATGACTTTGAGATATTTTGTAGATATTTTGTAAATAGGTGGTTGGTTCCTTTTTGCCTTCCTTCTTCTCCTTCTTCTATAAATACTCAAATACTTGTTGTATTAGGGGGTGGATACTTTTCAGATGAAAAATAGAAGTGAGAAGAAAAGACTTTGAACTTTTTGTAACAGAAGGAAATATTAATACAATATTTAGACTTTGTGCTGAATACATGTGTTATTTGCATTAGATCTTTCTTACGTCAGATCTATGTGTTTATTCTGTTGGATCTACTTCTGTTTTATTGTCATTTATTCATCAGTATTGCTTTGTTCGTTTATGTAAGTAGGTTTGGCTCTGTTTACTACCAATCCCAAAACATAAACCCTCTGACCTTTCTGCTTTGGAATTCATTTCTTTTCTTTCTTCGGATCTGATCTTTCTTCATCCTCTCTTCCATTCCTTTCTTTCCGCAGTCGGAAATAACCCTACTGGGATGAGATCCCAAACCCCGAAGGTAGAATATTGTGAGACTTGCACAGATTCCTGCTGGTAGAATAGCAATAAACCAGTTTCGCTTTGCTGACTCAAAGAGGGGCTATGCCCCGCACACTGTTGCTCATCTATCCATAAATCTACCCAAGCGACATGATTTTGAACCAACATTTTTTGGCGACTCTATTGGGGATCGAACAGATCTATCTGATCTATGATGGTGATATGATAGAAAATCAGTAAAAATCTGAAAAATCACTACCTATTTGCAAACTTTAACTTTTTGTTAAAAATCCAAAATTTTTGCAAAAGTGATCCAAATTGAAAAATTTTCTTCTGAGATCCGTAGATCGGGCCTAGTTGGAGATCTTTAGTTCGCTGAGTTTTTATACAAATATGTATTTTTCCGTAGATCTGAGTTTTTGACTGTTTACCAAAATTTTCAAACTCTTTGAAAAAGTTAACTTTAGATCTGAAAATCAGCTTACTAATCTTCACTATCATTTTATCCTCGTTGTTCTTTGTCATTTAAACCGCAATCGGTTTTCAAAAGAGGGATAAAATTTAAATATTCAGAAAAGTACATGCTGCTGGTTTTGTTAGAAAAACCAGAAATCAGCAAGTACGACCAAAAAGAAATTTTAAATCTGCTCCACAACATCGCAGATCTGGAAGGTACGCTGGCGGGTGAACCATTTACTCGTAGCAGGAGAGCTCGTGGAGAAGTCGATCCTACTTTTGATCTACTTCAAAGGCACAACTTCAGTATAACACCGGCGCGCTTTTCATCACTAAGTTCAGCTGATCGGTCAGCCAGAAGTACCTCACCTCCACGAAAGAACCAGTTTTCACAAGGAACATCCACATCCCTTTGCAGTGCTTTATTGCTCAGTGGAACCGCACTTCCAGCCCGTGTTCTTTTTCCAGCCTTTCAAATGGCAGTGCCATGGGGAAATGCTATGGGCCCTCTCGCATTACCACATCCAGTTCACGCGCTCCCTCACGGAAACCGAAAGAATTTTCCCAAATTCGACGGGAGCGGAAACCAAAGCATGGATTCACACATATCTGCATTCATCATGTCATGCAGTATCCTCGATGTGACCCACGAAGATGTGTCAGTTTGCCTCTTTTTGGAGACCCTCAAGGGCCGCAGAATGGTTTCAGCATTTGCCAGCCGGGTCTATTACCAGTTGGGCCACCTTGCGGGATGCTTTTGAAGACAGGTACAAGCCTTCAGAAGATGCATTTGCATTATTATCATAGATCACTCACCTGAAGAAGGAGGCCAATGAGACCATGCGTGATTTTATCGCAGGTTCAATGCATTAATCAACCGTGTGCCTGCTGCCATGTTGCCAACACTAGAAAATCAAAAGTGTTTCTTTGTGAATGCAATGAGCTCAAAAATAAGTTTTTTGCTTCTACATGAACAAATAACTACCTTGCCTCTTGCCCAAGCTGCTGCCATATGGATTGAAGACAACTTGCTCATATCCGGTGAATTAAAAAGGGAACCATCCAAGCCCAAAGCTTTGAGCCCTTCTCCCGCCACTTCATCCGATCCAGCATTTCAAAAAATGGCAAATGACTTGATCGCATTAAAGAAGTAGTTAGCCCAAGCTTCCCCCAGTTCCTCGTACCGGGATGTTCCACGAAGAAACTTCACTCCTAACAGCATCCCACATAGGCCGTGGTTGCCCGCAACCGCTCCGCGGTTGGCACTTGAGGCTCCTCCGGTCAATGCTCTAGCTGAAATTGAAGAAGAAGAGGAACAAAATTATGAAGAACCTTCGTCCCAAGGTGAAGATGATCAAGATGTCGGTGAGCCGACTGGCGACTCTACTATCGGGTATATGGAATTTGATGAGGAGGAATCTGACGAGGAAGAAGGTACACAAGGATATGCGAGCGGACAATCATATGTTGTTTTTACCCGCTCATGAGGAAAAAAGAAGAAGAGGTCTTTGCCCATATGCGAAAAGAAGCTGCGTCATCCACGTGCCCCAACCATTGCTAAAAGAGGTAATCCCTCCCACTCAACTGTCGATAAGTCTTTTCAAAGAAAGCTTTTCCCCCGATCTCTCCTCCAAATCAGCCTTCCTCTCATATTCCTATCAAGACCAGTAATCCTACCCTATCATCATGAAGTGAGGGACTCATTCCTTCACCAGCGCAACCTTTGGCCACATTTGATATCATAGATCATGCTAAAAAGACTAAGATCCAAATGTCTGAAGCCGAGTATCTTCAGTCAAACCCCGAACAGCTGATAAGGTTAACTGAATATATTCAAAGTCAAGCTGTCATATCTCCCCAGGGTTCCCCGAAAGGAATCCTTTCCACTCCTCCTGCATCCCGCATAAATGTTGCCTCAACATCTGCATCAGGCAAGATAGAGCCCTTCTATCTCTCCCTCCTAATCAACGGTCACAAGTTAAGTAACTGCATAATTGATTATGGGGCTTCTGACAACGTCATGCCGGCAAAAGTTGCTCATGCTCTGGGCCTCACCCTTACCAAGCCTTTTGGTAGATGTTATTCCTTGGAAACCAAGCAAGTCCGTTGATTGGTCAAATCAAAGACGCGCAATTTGCATTTGCGGCGTTCCCAGAGAAAAGAGTAAAGATGACCGTCCTCGTTGCCGACATTCCCGCAGCCTATGGAATACTGCTGGGAAGGAGTTTTTGTAGTGAGGTTGGAGGAGAAATTCATATGGACTGGTCCAAGGCTAGAATCCCCGTCAAAGGTGTAATGCAGACTTTGGAGCCAGAATCACAAAAGAAGTACTTGGTTACTAACTCTGAGGACCCCAAAGCTCAAATTCTTTTTGAATCATCAGGGATGGGGAACTATTTCTTGTCTACCGAGTCTGACAAAATGGTTGTTCTCATCCAAGAAGAAGATCTTAACAAGGTCTGGACCTTGCAGTTTGATGGTAGCTGCGCAACCAGTGGATGTGGTGCCGGAGCCGTGCTAATATCTCCCGAGGAAGAAATTATTCCTCTCTCTTTTAAGTTGCAGTTTTTCAACACAAATAACACTGCTGAGTATGAATCTCTGTTACTCGGCATGCAGGCCGCAAGAGAGAGAGGGATCAAAAATCTGAAAGTACAAGGTGATGCAGAGCTAGTCGTGAATCAAGTTAAAAGGATATATCAAGTGAAGAATGAGAGGCTCAGGCACTACCGTAATGCGGTGTGGGACAACATTGAAGAATTTGACACTTTTTCAATAGAATCCATTCCAAGAGCTCAGAATGACATGGCCGATTCATTGGCCGTTTCAGCATCCCTCATGCTCCCGCACCCAGGTTTGAAAATAGACAAATACACCATTGAGATGGTTTTCCGCCCAAGTGTGCCAGACAATTCTCAGCATTGGCAAGTATTCAATGATGACAATCAACTCATTGCCTTTCTAGAAAAGGTGGAAAATTTCAAGGAATTACATTTTGAAGGATCCACTTCTATGTGCCGCGAATCAGTCACCGATCAAAAGGATGAATCGAAGGGAACGATGGCATATGTCAGCTCAAAGGAAATAAAATTCGAAGGGCCTGGTTTCTTTAGAATGGTTGTTCGATAGGCATGACCGTTTTGTAAAAAAGAAAAGGTGAGATGATGCGGGCTCCTCCCGAAACCAGAAGCGGTTAATTTAGGTTCATAGAGAGCATCGCATGATTCGTGAACATTGGAAAATGTTGCACACCTAGAAGAGAAGCGGAAGTTTGTCAAACTGCTGAAGAAATACATGGATGTATTGGCATGGTCCTATGCTGATCTAAAGTCTTTTAAGCCAAAGGACGTCCAACATGACATCCCGTTGAAAGAAGACGTCAAAGCCTTTCGCCAAAAGCAGAGGCATTATAACCCTAAGATCTCAGGTACTATCCAAGCTGAAATTCAGAAAATGTTGGATGCGAGAATCATTTTTCCTATCCATCACAGTACTTGGGTAGCAAACATTGTGCCAGTGTGCAAGAAAAATGGTGAAATACGCATATGCGTAGATTTTCGAAACTTGAATCAGGCTTCCTTAAAAGACAACTACCCACTTCCTATAATGGATCAAGTTCTGCAAGCGGTAACTGGATCAGAAATGTTGTCCATGCTTGATGGTTTTTCGGGCTACAATCAGATTGAAGTTTCACCTGAAGATCAATTTAAAACAGCATTCACTACTCCCTGGGGCACGTTTGCCTATAGCAGGATGCCATTTGGCCTGACTAATGTTGGCGCCACTTTTCAGCGGGCCATGGACCTTGCGTTCAAAGGTATGATGGGGAAGGTCATTGTGGTTTATCTAGATGACTTAACTGTGTTCTCTAAACAACGAAGTGATCATTGTGATCATCTGGAGCAAGTATTGGCCAGATGCCGAGAGCATGGAATTTCCCTAAACCCGAAAAAGTCTATTTTGGAGTCACAGAAGGAAAGTTGCTAGGGCATGTTGTTAGCAAAGAAGGAACGAAGATAGATACCGAAAGAGTTAAGGCTATTCAGAGCCTTACTCTGCCTACAAGTAAGACCGGCGTTCACTCTTTCTTTGGAAAGGTGAATTTTCTTAGGCGCTTTGTTCCCGACTTTGCTGAAAAGACTCGTCATATATTGGACATGATGAAAGGATCACCAACTTTCCGATGGAGCGAGGAAGGAAAAGGTCGTTTGAAGAAATAAAAGCTTCCGTCGCTCACGCACCAGTCCTGGTATGTCCTGATTTCTCTAAGGATTTTATCATGTATAGCTATGCGTCTGAGCATACTATATCTGCCATCTTGATGCAAAAGAATTCTGAGGATGTTGAATCTCGATTGCGTTCATGAGCTCTCCCCTCAAGCCTCACGAATTAAAAATGTCTCAGTTGGAAAAACATGCCTTCGCCGTTGTCAAAGCAGTCAAAAACTTCAGGTATTACATTTTAAATTCTCATACAGTGGTGCTGGTCCCTGACACGGCGGTCAAGTCAATCTTAACTCAACAGGAGTTAGGAAGCTTGCGCGGAAATTGGATTGCAAAGGTCCAGGAGTATGATTTAGATATAAAACCAACCAAGTTGGTAAGAGGAAAAGGCTTGTGTCAACTTATGGCCGAAAACCAAGGGTCGGAAGTTTCCGGAGAAAAGGATGATTGTACCAATGAAGCACAAAGCCGGTTAGAGAAACCTGATTCTCTGCCTCTGGTCCTATTTATCGCAACCAGTGATGAGTGGTATTCGATATTGCTTTCTTCCTCACCTACGGCGAATGCCCAGCTCACCTAACTATGAAGGAGAAGTGCACTATAAAGCTCAGAGCAGCCAAATATGTCATCTGGGATGACGGTTTATACAAACGCGGGATAGATGGTGTCTTCTTGCGATGTGTCGACAAGCCACAACAGGTGAAGTTACTTGAAAGTTTTCATAATTCAGCCTGTGGAGGCCATTTCTCCTCTTCTGTGACAGCACACAAGATCATTCGGGCAGGTACTATTGGCGACGCTCTTCCAAGATGCAGCCACCTGGGTAGCAAAGTGTGAACCTTGCCAGTGTTCGTCGGCAAGCCCAAGTTGGTTGCTTTCCCCTCAGGCCGGTTGTTGTCAACGAACCATTCAAGTAGTGGGGAATTGATTTTATCGGTGCACTCAATCCCCAATCGAGTGCCGGACATAGTTATGTCCTAACAACAACAGATTACTTCACCAAGTGGGTGGAAGCCATACCTGTCAAACATGCCACTTCCGAGGTTGTTTGTAGTTTCATCAAAGAAAACATCATTGTCAGGTTTGGCGTTCCAAACAAGATTGTTGCTGATAATGCTTCTAACTTCTCTTCACGGGAAGTTATTAGTTTTTGCTACGAATACGGAATAACTTTGGCTCACGCTTCAGATTATTACCCTCAGGGAAATGGTCAAGTAGAATCCAGTAACAAAAACTTGGTGACCATCATACGAAAGCTGGTGGATGAGAATCAACGAATGTGGCACAAGTCCTTATACGACGCTTTGTGGGTAGATCGCATTACTCCCAAGAGGTCTCTCGGTATGTCACCTTTTCAAGTGTTATATGGCACTGATGCCGAGCTTCCCATTTCCGCTGAAATCCCTGCTCTGCGCTTGGCATGGGCAATCGAAGATGAAACTTTTCAAATTCTCTCTTGAAAAGAGGATCATGTATCTAGCAGAACTCGAAGAGAAGAGAGTAAGAGTGGTCGACAAGATCACCGAGCATCAGAATCAAGTCAAGAGACTGTTCGATAAAAAGCTAAGCAAAGAAATTTTCAGGTGGGAGACCTCGTCCTTCTGTGGGACAAGTGAAGAGAGCCAAAAGGCATGCACGGAAAGTTTGATTCCCTATGGAGAGGGCCCTTCAAGATCAAGTAGCTCAATGGAGAGAATAGTTTCTATCTCTCATATCTGGATGGAACCGAACTCCCGCTTCCCTATAGCGGGCAAGCATCTGAAAATCTTCAGGAAGTAGAGCTTGCTCTCTCCTTTGTATAGTTTGCTTTAGTTGTGTGTTTGTTTTTGTCGTGTGTTTGCTTTCTGTTTGTTGTGTGTTCCCTTTTGTTCGCCCTCCGGTCGCCCTTGTTTTTGACTCTGTTACCCAATGGATAGGCACATGAGATCTGGGATTCTCTACCCCTGAGGTTCGCTCAGAGACAGTCCCCAGAAAGAGCCAGCTGTTATCCCGTAAAATTGGCAAGGGAAATTTTACTGATAACCTTACCAAAATTTTGTTCGGTCCCTCGTCAGGGATCCCTTGCGTTCGGAACGTTGCAAAATCCCTTCCCAGGAAATCTAGTTTTCCGAACTTAGCCATTTTGGTCTTTTTTGGTGGCGCACATAATGACTATGCAACATAAACTTTTGATGCCCCCTTTAAATCCTTTGGCGCATGCTTTCTCATGTCAACAGACGTTTTGGTGTGCCTCACTATGTTGAGTCTTCCTTGCATGCGCCAAGGCGCATGCGCCTTCCTGTCAACAGAACATTTGTTGCGCCACTTTTTGGTGTGCCAAGGGCACACATATTCCTCTGTCAACACCACTTTCGGTGCGCCAAAGGCGCATATTTTCTGTGTTGGCAAACATTTTGGTGTGCCAAAGGGCGCATGTTTTCTTGTGTCGATGGCTCTTTTGGTGCGCCACTTGAAAATTTGGTGGCGCATTTATTGCTACCTCACCTATAAATAGGTGCATCTGCTGTCATTATCATCGACACAATCACGTGATTTTCTCTGTACCTGCCAGTGCACTTGCCCTGTCATTTTCAATCACTTTGTGGACCCGTTTGCACATTTCTTCGTTATATCCGGGTAAGAGGTCCTCATTTCTTTTGTATGTTTTGCGCTTTGGTTCTTTGTTTGCTTGTTGGTCTGGATCTGGATTGGAAAGACTGAAATCGTGAACTTCCCCCCTTGTTGTCTTTCCCATTCTTCCACTTATTCTTCCTCCTCTTTCCAGATCTGTTGGTAGAGGAAACTCTGTCCTGAAATGATGGTTTGAAACCCTTTGTTTAAGCCCCTTCATCACCCCAAGGTACCCTATGAGAAGGAGCTAAACCATATGTAAAACCCCTCTGAGAAGAATCAAAGCTTAAAAAGAAACTATATTTTCTTCTCCTTTGGCGCATTGTCACACCCCTGTTACATGAAAGAAGTTGCATGATATGGCGCATTTTCCCCTGCTTTACATCATGAAAAGCTGCGCCCTCAAGGTGCACTTCTTTAGTTTGTTGCAAATGTTTTCCTCGCGCCCCCTCATGGCATGCCAAACTCATTTGTTGCATCGTTAAAACTTGCCCTTTGGCGCACCATGCATCTATGCAACACCAGTCAAACCTGCGCCAAGTGCAAAGCTTTAAACGGCGCAGGCGCATCCCTCATTGCAACAACATCATGTTATGCATAACTTCCATGCGCGCACGCCAAGTTCTCTTTAGCGCACTAAAAGCATATGTTACACAAACCTTATATGCGCTTCTGGCCACCAAAGTTCCATGCAACATGAAAATTATATGCGCCACGGGCGCATCCTGTTCCCGTGTAACATAAAGAATCCATGCGCCCTTTATAAAAATGCATACATATGGCGCAGGCGCACTTGTGTTTACAACAACAAAGAATGCAATCTGCATAGTATCCATGTGCCATGCGCCTTTTGGCTGATTTCTCCCCACAGCATCCCTTTCCTGTGTGCCTTACTATTTAGCCCGCATGTCTCTGCAGTATTCATGCGCCCTGCGCCCTGAGGCCTTTAAATTGCTAACTCTTTCTTCTATCAACATTTCAATGGAAAATCAAAGCAAATGGTGACATGGATTTCTTGCATTGGGTTTCACTTCTTATTGTTGCAGATCAGCAACTAAGTTCAGAAGAACATATGTCAACATCAAGCAAGAGACCTACCAAATCAAAGGCAAGGCCAAGCTCACAGAAGAAGAAATGAAGTATAAGTATCGAGAGGTGAGAATGCCGAATCCCGAGGCCGAGTGTGACCTGGACATCAGAGACTCAGAGCTGGGTCATATTGATATGGAGGAGTTCTGGGTCAGAACTCAGAAGGTCACAAGAAGTCCATGGATGGACAAATTGATAGGCGAGTGCTGTTGCATTTTTTGGAGGAATCCCGGTAAAAGTGCGATTAATAATGAATTTATGATGGTGGTTGCCCGATGCTACAATAAAGACACAAGATGTGTCGTAAATGAGAAGGGCGAGGTCATAATCAACCTCACTGCCCGCCACTTTGAATTAATGCTCGGCATCCCTCACCATCGGCACTTTGTGGCCGTAAGCCGGGAAGACTGCATTAAGGCCTGGGATGACAATGAAGATCAGTGCATGCAGCTGATGAACGAGGTATATTTGAAAAATAAAAAGGTGGTGACCCGATGGCCACAAGGTCATTCACCGCATGTGATTTTCGAGAGGAGCTCGGTGACACAATCACGTTCTGAGCGGGGTGTTTGGGCTTCTGACGCCCATTATTTCCACAAATGGATCTTTGCGGTATTTGGAAACAATGAACAAAAATATGCCCGATCAACGCTTTGAGTGGGCAGAAATCATAAGCAGCACGATATCAGAGCAGCTACAACAATTTACCACAACGGGAAGTTCTACATGAATTCCTATGTTGTTTACGCTGCAGCTTCAGAAAGGGACTACCCAGCTCTGATGCGGAGTGGGGTTTGGCCCCAAGTTAAAATCTATGAATATTATCTGAAGCTAAAGCTGGAAAATAGCATCCCCCAATTTACAAAGATCAATGATGCCTTCTTCTATGGCATCATCTGCCTCTTGAGGCCGAATATGACTCATGGTCACACGACCAAGAGCATCGTGGCAGCCACAGAGAAATGGGGGGCCCTGTTCACTCAATTCCCCACATTCACTTATCTAAGGGCGGCTAACTTCTTGGGGGAGCCAACTAAACTACCAAGGTATGCCGGTCCCAAATTGATTCTGCTAGAGCTGTCAAGACAGCTAATCACCTACCATGAGAAATGCCTCAAGAGAAAGAAGGGTGGAACTCCTTTCCCCCTCACAGTGGGTAGGTATACATGTCTCACTCACCACAAGGTGAAAGACATGTTTGTAGAGATGGAGCTGCTGAATATGAAACATAATTTCCCAGCAAGGCCCACCTTGACCGAGAAATTTTTGCCTAGGGCCAAGCTCGATCCAATCCATATCCCTCAGATCGAAGATATCTACATCGATATATATATCATGAGGTTGAGCTCAGGAGGAAGGACCATTCTCGTTTGGCCTTAGCAGAAATCATCCAGTATGGGGTGGCCATCGTCCCCAAAGGCTACCAAACTGCGAGGAGGAAGTGGATCAAGTGTATCTTGACACGAGGTGGGGACGATTGGCCTTTTGCGGTAATTGATAGAACTAAAGCCTCGACAATTGAGGAAAGGGTCGAGGAAACTCTGCGTAGAAACAGAACATTGGTGCCGAATGAAGCGGGCTCATCTACCTCGGAGTCGATTTCACAACCTCTCCGTTGGGTAACACCTCCTCGATCAAAAAATAGTAGCCAAAAGGCAAGGGTAAAGGTAAAGAGGGTGAATCCAGTTCCACCCAAGAAGAAGCTCCAGAAAGCCCTCCTTCCAGCTTCACAAGAACGGGTTGAAATCCCGAAAAGCACAGAAGAAGAAGCGGCGGAAGATGTTCCAATAGGCCCATCCACTCAGGATGTCGCCACTGCTGCAACAACTGAGGTCCCTTCTGTTCCTTCTCCTTCTCCTCCTTCCCCTCCTCGAGTGACTCAAGTGACCATTCCTTTGGTCGTGTCCTCTCCCCCTTCTTCTATTGTTCCTCCTGCTTCTTCGTCCATCTTCTCTTCTCTTGCGGACCTGTCCCCCTCCATTTCTTCCCTCATCTCTGAGTTCCCCTCTCTTCCTATGTCTTCCTCTCCTGCAGTATCTCTTCCTCCCGTGAGCGCTTCCTCGGCCTCCCTCTCGATGCCGCCTCCACGTGTCTCCACCTTTTTCCCTTCTACTACTGCAGCTGCCCCCTCCTCTGTTTCTGGCCCTTCTCCCATAAGTCCAGCTTGGATCTCCCAGCACTGAGTCGGAGAAAGAGGAAAGTTCCCATCGCTCGATGGACTTCTCCGTAATCCCGTCAAAAGGGGCAAAGAAGCAGAAGCCCATCACACGCTCTCTCTCGAGTGCTTCGGGAGAGAGGGTAATGGAGATCGCATACCCCAATCCTCTGAAGGATAAAAAGGATCTGTCCTCGACAGATTACATGAGTGACTCAAGTCACAATGGGGACATCGTCTTAAAAGCCTTCGAGGAGAGGCCCTATCTATAGTTGACGCCCTCTGCAAGAAGCTTGAGAAGCAAAAGAAGAGAAAAGGCTCTTTGAAAGAGCAAAATAAACATCTGCTCCATGCCTTACGAGAAGATGGGCGGTGCACCCCCATGCCACTACCGCCGAAACTCCTGAGCCTCGAGTCGGGATAAAATTGATGAATATGCAAAGATCGGTGAGCGAGGGCATGGCGAAATTTCCACTTGGAGGGCCAGATCCTCAAGGACAGTGAACGAGTGATCGCCAAGTTCACCGATTTGTATTTGAACATCAACAAGGTGAATAAAGAGCTCCAGGCGTTAGCGGGACCCATATCAGAAGAGCTGGACCATGCTAGGCTGCAGCATGAGACCTTTCAACGAATGTTTGACTGTTCAGTCGAAGATCTGGTCAAGTTCGGCATTTTCGGTCACCCCAGGGCCCTCAATAAAGTCCTTTCCACTCTGGATTACCGGATGGATCAACTAGAATTCATCCTTGAAAAGATCGATAAGGTAAAAGAAGAAGCCCTGGACGCAATGCATCAGATGGAACAGATCATTCTCAACATGTCCCCCAGGGTTGCTTACTCCTTCTTTCACCTTAAGGAAGGTTGATGAAACCATTCAGATTTTCAAGGAGATCGTTTCATGAGGGTGGGGCAGAGGTCACTTTTGACTGAGAGTCCATCAATAACTCTTGGCTGTCGGGACTTCGCCAGATTCCTAATAGAAGCGAGAGAAAGAATATTCCAAACTCCCGAGAGAAGCTCATAGACGAGCGGGAGACTTGCGAGGTGATCAGTGAGTGACACAAGGATCCTTCCCAGGATCAATTAGAGCCTATGATCAGCAAGTTCATGGAATACCGTGCCCAATTCCACATCTCGTCACCCAAGTAGCAGTCAGCAGCAGGATATCCCCTTTCAGCCGCGGGACGATGATGATGAATAATTTCTCTCTTCTCTCTTCTCGACTTTCTTTTTGTAAATGTCTAAAGTATGTTGGCACAAATGATGACATCATCCATGTTGCACCATGGGATGATGTCATCCATCAAGTTGTCAAAAGTCAACATGACTTTGAGATATTTTTGTAGATATTTTGTAAATAGGTGGTTGGTTCCTTTTTGCCTTCCTTCTTCTTCTTCTATAAATACTCAAATACTTGTTGTATTAGGGGGTGGATACTTTTCAGATGAAAAATAGAAGTGAGAAGAAAAGACTTTGAACTTTTTGTAACAGAAGGAAATATTAATACAATATTTAGACTTTGTGTTGAATACATGTGTTATTTGCATTAGATCTTTCTTACGTCAGATCTATGTGTTTATTCTATTGGATCTACTTCTATTTTATTGTCATTTATTCATCAGTATTGCTTTGTTCGTTTATGTAAGTAGGTTTGGCTCTGTTTACTACCAATCCCAAAACATAAACCCTCTGACCTTTCTGCTTTGGAATTCATTTCTTTTCTTTCTTCGGATCTGATCTTTCTTCATCCTCTCTTCCATTCCTTTCTTTCGCAGTCGGAAATAACCCTACTGGGATGAGATCCCAAACCCCGAAGGTAGAATATTGTGAGACCTACGGGGTTTTTGAGGAAATTTTCCTTTTCTCAAAAAAGGAGAAAATTTCATTATTTTGGCTCATGGATTTGAGTGGGGCCTACCTAAGGACACGTGGTGGGTCCAGGGGGCAAGCGGGGAAAATTTTCAAATTTTTCCCAAAGTTCAAAAAGGTTTAAAATGCATTTTAAGGATTGGGGCCCACTCAATCATATTTGGCCATGTGAAGGGAGAGATTTTGGACACGTGGATGACACAAATTTAAAGTTGAATTTGGATCGATTTGCCGGTTCTTTGAGTATTTTCATTTCTTGTCGCCATGAGAGCTCCAAGATGCTTGGATTCATCGTTTTTACACCAAATTGCATGAAATTTTATATGAATTCACATCTCCTCGGCCTTTTGAATAAAATGGCATCATTCATTTGAGCTAATTTTGTGCCCTTTAGTGTTTTTCATGAAATATTTTTCTCAACCCGTGTAAAAATGAGAAAAGTTAAAAGTTAAAGTTGCAGAGTTAAAAATGATGGGGAAAAAGGTGGAAAATGATTGCAAATGCATGCTTGCATGTTGGAATGACAAAAATGTGACCCTAGGATTGATAAGGATCTAAGACCATGTAGTATTTTATTGTTTTTGTGCATCCTTGGCTTTCTCGTGAGCTATTTCATAGTTTAATATTATTTTTCATCAAATGGATAGGGTTTTGTAAAAAATTTGATCCTTTGAGCATATTCTTTACTTGGGATGCAAGGATCCAAGATGGCATAAGGTATAAGTTGTAATTTTGAGAAATTTTGTAAGCCTATTGAGATTTTGGAGAAGGAAAAGAAGAATTTTCAGGAGGAAAAGCGGAAGTAATCCATTTCTTTTGGAGAAATTGCCACGAGAGCCAATTTTAATTCCTTCTTGCATCAAATTTTCATCTTGTTGAGTTGGTTTCAGCTATAAAGCCATCAACAAGCTTTGAGATTGTCTTAATAACATTTCCTTGCTAGTGTATTTGATCAAATTTATGGATTGACTAGTTTTATCTCTTGGCAAAACTTGCAAACACTTGTATTTCAATATGTTTTCAATTTGTGTTTTATGCTCATGTTGCAATCTTGTGTTTGGGATTTCTTTTGATCATAAATGGCCTCATTTCTTGTAGAGGGTTTGAAGGCATTTGCAATCTTTCATTCGAGAAGAGCATTCATTTGAGTGAAGATAAACAAATTTAAATTCATCTTACTTTCCTTGAATATTGAGGGTGTTTGTAAACCTTTGGGTGTACCTCAGAGTCATGATCAAATAAGGGTTTCGAGATGCTTCATTTATATTTTTCTTCAAGATTTTGTGGCATGTTATCAAAGTTTGTGTGGAATAGTGCATATTTGGGCCTCCATTTGTGCACACATCACGGTTGAAAGAGCACTTCAAAATCATTGAAACATCTCTACTGTTTAGGTGTTGTAATTATTTTGCAAAGGTTCCCAAAGATGTTGGTAATTTCTTGTCTTGTCTTGTCTAAAATTCTCCCACATAATTTCATTCAAACTAACTCGTTCTACCTATACTACCCCTGCATTGCATTATGTGTCAACAAAAGAATACAATCCTTCCTTCAAAATGCACAAAGTATATCAGGGTTTCATTGTCTTTAGTAGCCCTAGCTTTGTTTTGAAAGCATATCCATCATTTAGTAGTGACAACTCCTTTGAGTTTGAATAATGGATACTTGATCATGTTTTCACAAGGCCTCTTTCATATCATATGCAAAACACAAGGATATCTCTACCTCCTTAACTATAAAATGGTTGCAATATAGGTTCTCTTGCCTTGGTTGATAGGCACAACCTAAAATAGTTAGGGTTAGATCAAAACCCTTATGAAGGTGCTATCCACTTCCTAAAATCTTGAATGCAAACAAGTAGATAGGTGTGATTCCCAGCTACAAATGACACACAAACCATTTATCTACTCTTGAAGTGTCTTGTGCTAGTTCTTGATGTTGTTAAAATTGTGAAGGAGACTAAATTAGATACCAACATATCCAACGGCAACAATGCCCTACCAGAAGACACTCCAAAACCGGTTTGGTTTAAAGATAATGAATATTGTGACTTCCACCGTTTAAAAGACACAAGATGGATAGATGTTTGATATTATACCATTATACCCAAGACCTCATAGAGGAAGGGAAGATTGTTGTAGAGTCTCCCCCGGAGGCCGATAGAAGTTCAAATGAAAAAATGGGTATTTACAAGGAACCTTTTCCTGACCATGTGGATAAAAAGAAAAAGAAAACAAATCAAGGGAAAACTTCTAATGACTATAGGACTATTTCCTATGTGTACCCTATAAATGATAGTCCTTATGATTCCCTCATTGGATGTATTAACTCATCTAATGAACAAATTAACACCATTTGGATCTTAGAAAAGAGTTACACAGTCGGGACAAGACGTGCCCGCTTAATCATACCAGATCCTGTACCTACCCCTGAGGAAAGTCAGTATAACTTGATAGAGCAATTAGAAAAAATGTCTACTAAGATATCTATCCTCGATCTCCTAAAGATCTCCAATGCCCATAAAAACATATTGTTCAAAACTTTGCAAAATTCAGGGGTTTCCACATAAATAGATCCCACAAACCTTCAAGCCATGATTGCATGCTTAGACACCAACGATCAGATTACTTTTGATCATACTACAATCCGCATAATAACCCAGAGCATAACTTGCCATTATATCTCGAAGTGGTGGTTACCCATCGCAAGATCAAAAGAGTACTTGTAGATGGGGGATCTGGTTTGAATATTTACACCTTGAAGTTGGTAAAGTAGTTGGGCGGTCAGAAACATAAGCTAGGTGCTAAAACTATCACAATCACAACATATGACAATGAAGAAAGAGAGTCAGCAGGGACTATAGTGGTCCCCATGGAGGTAGGACCAACATGTCACGACACAACATTCCATGTCCTTGACTTGGACCTTCCGTACAACATGCTCTTAGGATGCCCATGGATCCATGCCATGCAAGCTATTCCATCAACGTTTCATCAGTGCATTAAGTTATATCATGAAGGGTAGGTGGTTACTATTTTGGGTGACCTAGAACCTTTCACACATTGTAGGGATTTGCATAGTTTTTCTCATGTAGCTTATGAATGTCCTTTTATGGATGTTGTTGTCCCTTTACAAATAGAGGCCATGAAGAACCGAGTAGATTCAGAATATCTGATGCCTTTCAATCAGGATTTCCCCTCACTGGTCAATCCATTTGCTTCATGGGAGGCCACATCAGCAAAATATGGCCCAAGTAGGCCATTCACTCTTGAGCAGGATTTGTTGATATCAGACCTATCAGTATCCCCTAGGATAAGGGGTAAGCCTTACTTTAAGTTCAAGAGCACCTGCAAGCAATGTACTAAACCTTTGGAGAAGTTTGTCCATAGTGGCCTCTTGTCAGAGGAGAAAATGTTAGAAGACCCTACCAGCAGAGTACCAGAAGGCACCATGGCTTCATGCAATCAAGCACCTCAGTATATCAAAGGTCCTCGCATGATGTTTGTCATGGGCTATGATGGGTTTGGATGTGGCATTAATGCACAAGGCTGGTTGGAGCCTATCCCTATCCCTCATTTCAAAAATAATAAACATGGCCTTGGAATAAGGCCCCATGATGCTCTACCTTTTGAGAACAATGCCACTTCTTCTGAAAGTGAGGACGTTTCGCCTCATTCGATAGTGACACAAATTCCCAATGTAGCCTTTACAAAGATCTTGCCTCCACAAACCTATTCCCAGATTCGTCGGTCCTTACCTTATCTGAATCCATCCCCTAGATAAATATCCAATAGCCCTTATATACCCTGAGCTTATAGATTGGGATCAACAACTTCATGTGCCATTGGATTTCTTTGAAAATGATGAGGCATTTTGGAGTTCATGGGACTTAGGGACTTTATTCATTTGGAGACCACAAGAAAGGATTTAAGATTCAACTAGATGCTTGTGCCTATTTTGGGGAGGAAGCAGAGATGTGTGGACAGTTGAATAAAAAGGTTGTAACTAAAGGTATACCTACCTCTGAGAAACCGAGCAAGAAGGCTCAATAGAAATCCCATAGTGACAAACTCTTTGGTGATCTCATAGACAAACAAAATGAAGAGTCTAAAGATGAAGTGATTTATCCATTCAAATATGATCATGAACTACCACAGGAGGTCAATCTTACTCTTCCCCCTGATCCTACATGGATGGAAGATGCTTCTAAAATGCTTATTGAGGAAACAATCAACGTTAACATTGGCTCAGAGGGGCAACCTAGAATAGTCAAGTTGGGAGCTTCACTCTCAGCTCAGGAACAAAATACCTTTGCAGAACTCTTAAAATAATATGTGGACATATTCACATGGACATATGCAGATATGCTAGGTTTATACCTAAGCTAGTTGTGCACAACCTTGTTGTGCACCCAAAGGCCAAACCAATCAAATAGAAGTTAAGAAAGATGCATCCTAAAGTGGTGCTCTTGGTCAAAGAAGAATTAGAAAATTTGTTAGCTATTGATTTCATAAAACCTATTGACTATTCAGAATGGATCTCTAACATAGTCCCAAAGTACAAAAAAACTGTTGGAATAAGGATCTACATGGATTTCTGTGACATCAACAAAGCATGTCCAAAATATGATTTTCCCCTACCTAACATCGACATGATAGTCGATTCAACAATGGCTATGAAATGTTTTCCTTGATGGATGGTTTTTCAAGTTATAACTAGATACGAATTGCAGAGGAAGATCAACATAAGACAACATTCATCACCCCTTGGGGAACATTCTGCTACAAAGTCATGCCCTTCGGGCTTAAAATTTTGGGTCTAATTATCAAAGGGCCTTGATGGTTATCTTCCATGATATGATAAGTGACATCATGGAGGATTATGTTGATGATATCCTAGCAAAATCTAAGAGTAGAAAAGAACACCCTAAAGTGTTGAGGCATATATTTTAGCGTCTAAGAGACTATAAGGTTCACCTGAACCCTAAGAAATGTGTCTTTGGTGTCTTATCAGGAAAACTCCTAGGGTTCATTGTCTCACAAAGAGGGATTGAAGTGGATCCTGCAAAGGTTACGGCTATCACAGAAATGCCACCACCTACCACTCTCAAGCAGCTAAGGAGTCTACAAGGAAAGATTCAGGCAATCTGTCGCTTTATCTCACAACTTGCGGATAAGTGCCACCCCTTTACTCATTTTCTCAAGAAAGATGTCACATTTAATTGGGGACCTGATTGTCAAAAATCCTTTGTGCTACTCAAACAGTACTTGTCCAACCCACCTGTACTAATGCCACCTACCCCTGGTGAACCTCTCCTCTTATACATTTCCGCTACCAGTTTTCCATTGGTGCATTACTTTCCCAATATGACTTAGCCCATAAAGAGAGAGCAATTTACTATCTTAGCCGCACCTTGATTGCATATGAGTTGAATTATCCCCAAATAGAAAAGGCCTGCTTAGTGGTTGTATTCACATTTCAAAAGCTTCGCCATTATCTCCTGAATAATAAGACCAAGCTCATATCCAAAGTCAACCCTCTCAAGTACCTTTTATCCAAACCCACCCTCACAAGTCGAATGGCTAATTGGATCATTCTCTTGAGTGATTTTGACATTGAGTTTGTAAATCAGAAGTCTTTAAAAGGATAGGTATTGGCCGATCAGTTGGCAGAAGCTCCTCTCCTAGGAATGGAACCTTTGTGCTTAGATTTACTAGATGCATCCATCATGTATATTGAAGAGTCCGTAGAATGGCAAGTTCACTTTGATGGGTCTTTTACCTTCCATGGATCTAGAGCAGGAGTGGTCCTCATCACTCCAAATGGTAATGTCATACCACGAGCATTCTGGTTGGGGTTCCCATGTACAAATAACATTACAGAGTATGAAGCACTCATTACTAGCCTTAGGCTAGCTATTACATGGAATATCAGACAACTACGATTCATTGGGGACTCTCAACTTATCATAAAATAGGTTAATGATGAGTATAAGGTTAAAGATGAGAAACTTATTCCATATAAGAAAATGGTTAAAACTTTGAAGGAATATTTCACACAAGTCATATTTGAACAAAAACCAAGGTCGCATAATAGATCCACAGATGCTATGGCTACTATTGGGTCTCTCTTACGCATAGCACTTGAAGAAAGAAAGATGTATTTCTTCATGGAACATCTACAGGTACCTACATATGATATGTCGAAGTCATGTTTGTCATGTGAAGTTATTGGTCCTTTATCCCCTTGGTACGACCCTATCTTCTAATACCTACAAGATGACACCTTTCCCCCTGACATCACCCATTTCAAAAGAAATCCCTTATTCACCGCATAGCCCATTATACCCTCCTGGGAGGCACCCTTTATTGTCATGGCTACGATGGGAATCTACTTCGTTGTTTGGATGTCACTGATTCTATCCACACAATTAAGGAAGTACATAGTGGTATTTGTGGAGCACATACTAGTGGTATGGTCTTAGCTAAGAAGCTATTGAGAGTAGGCTATTATTGGCCTACCATGGAATCTAATTGTTGCAACTTCATAAAGAAGTGTGAACTATGCTAGAAGTATGGGAATTTAATACATGCATCAGCACAAGCCTTACAGCCTATTACAATGCCTTGGCCATTCTCTAAATGGGGCCTAGATCTCATAGGGAAGCTCCATCCTTCTTCATCAGATGGTCATACTCATATCATCACCACCACTGAATACTTTACCAAATGGGTAGAGGTTGTCCCTCTTACCTATGTCACCGGTGCATAGATTTCAAAATTCATCATGAACCATCTCATATTCTGTTACAGGATCCCTCGGCCATTGTCACGATAATGGCAAATCTTTCAAAAATAAAGCTGTTAAAACATTGTGTCAATGCTTCCATATCCAACTTAATTGGTCTACCCATTATTACCCTCAAGGTAATGGACAGGCGGAAACCACCAATAGAACCCTTGTGTGGATTATGGAGAAAATGGTCAGTAAAACCGGTCGTAATTGGCATCTACAGATACATCCCACCCTCTGGGCCTATCGTACTTCCATCCGCACTCCTACTGGTGTGACCCCTTATTCACTTGTCTATGGCACTGAAGCCATCATACCTTTAGAAGTGGATCTTCTCCCTGATAATATCTCTCAGGGACTATCTTGATAAAGATGAAGACTACAGAGTTGCTCGCCTAGCAGAGTTAGAACTATTAGATGAAAGGCATATCAGAGCATTCAATCACCTAAAAGTTTATCAGAATAGAGTGTCCAAAGGATATAATAAATGCATCATTCATTGGGAATTTGATGTAGGGGATCTAGTTCTCAAAGAAAATTAGAAGAACACCATTAAAGACAAAGAAAAGAAAGGAAAGTTCGAGGCTAACTGGTTAGGTCCTTATGTTGTAATTACAAAATATGGATCAGGGGCCTACAAACTTACATATTCAGATGGTGAAGAGCTTATAGAACCCATGAACACCATGCACTTAAAGTGGTTCTATGCTTAGGCATGATGGGAATATCAAATAAGAACTAAAAATTGGAAAACAAAGAAAAAACAAGCAAAAAATGGAAAAATGAGAAAATAGTAAAGAAAAAGTAGGTCGTCCTCATGTGAAAACCACACAATTGTGGCACAGGGGGCAGGTCTTTGAGTGAAAACCAGTTTTGGTGCTCAAGGAGTATTCACCGGACACAAGTTACTCTTACGAAAGGGTGGGTAATCGTTACCACTTTTTTAGATACAAATTTCTCTACTAGGTCTAGGAACCCTACTAGGATCACCTTTTCCTTGCCATGATCTGGTTTGTTTTCTCTTATATCTACATGAAGGACATTACCTTTGTATATGCCTATCTAACGCTGAGCATGAAAATCCCATTGCCATCTTCCTACACATACGTGCGCATGGCATTCTACCCTTTGTATATTCCCACATCACGCTGGGGGCACCCACGCTTCATTGTTCTTGTACATTACTTTCAAAACATGACCTTGGAAAACAAAAACATTTGAGAAAACAATACACAAAAATCTAAACATTTGGAAAAATCCCTTTCTAGGGATAAAGCTACATTCATCTCACAACGTTATCTTTGGGAAATCTAGACAAAATAGTGACAAACGTAGCCGTGAAAACTTATCTCCTTAGATAAACCCAAAAACATTAGAAAATATGTCAATGTTGTCCCGCAAAAACAAAGTAGTGCTTTAATTACTTTTAGTTGTTGGTTTGTATAGTTTTGGTGTACTTAGTCCGTTAATTGTTAGTTCTTTAAAATGGATCATTTGCTTATCGAAAGTTGAATCTTGTTTGATTTAAATTGAGCATTGCATTACATACATTTGAAGGTTATCATGCTTGTAAACAATTGTTGTAGGTTTCTTTGTTTGTTAGTGTGCTTCCTTTTAGGGTTCATTTTTTCTTACTTAGATTAGATCTCATTTTATCTCTTGTTAGAGGTTTGTGCATGTGTTTGTTTAAGTAGTAGTATGTGTATATTTGTTTAGTTTTGTTAAATTTTTCTTGTGTGTTCTTGCACAGTTGTTTGTTATCACATCTATCATCTATCATCTCATCACATTTATAACATCATTCACTACATCATATATATACAAAAATGCTAAGTATTACATCATGCATGTATGCTAAGCTAATCATCAAATATTGTATCATCAATGGGGGAAAGAGGGGTTGCGCATAATCACTAATCTATCCCCCGCACCAATATCATCTAGTATCATCCCAAGTGCTAGCATAAAAACTTAGAACTAAATCATGAATCTAAAACCATGTGGTGCCATCTGTAGATACATCATCAAATATGAAAGTAGGAAGTATACACATTTCTGAATCTAAAATATGCCACATACATGAAAGAAAGAACAAACATACATCATGAATCCATCATATAAATGATACATCAAAAATGTCCATATATACATGTATAACTATCCAGTCAGTGATCAAAATAATACATCATCGATACAATATGCCATCAAAAAGGGGCATGCATAAAGAAGAATCGGGCCTTCATCATGAGGCATCATCAAAATGAATAATATACAAAGCTATACAAAGAAAATCAGCCTTCATCAGAGGCATGTATAAAGAATATCTGTACAAGAAGAAAGTGGAGCTCAACCCACAGCTCGCCGAGGCTCCCAGGTCTGTCACCTAGTCGATAAAACAATGGTGGTTGGGAGGACCTGCACTAGATGGACCACCAGGCTAACTAGATGGTCCCCTGTCTAGCTGACTCTCTGGCATGGGCTACCTAACTGATCTCGATGATTGGCCTGATCTGATGACTTGGACCTTGTCGTGCTCTGTCTCTAAATGTTGAGGGAGTAGCACTCAATGCTCTGGGGGAACTACCCTGAAGTAGGTAGTCCTGTAGAATAACCTCACCACCAAGCCTCATGGCATCATGGATCAAGTCAACATCTCCTAAAGTGAGGGCTTCCTAAAGGGAAACATCTCACTCACCTATCACTGCCTAAATCAGCCTCAGCCTATCTCAAAGAGGAAACCTCTCGATCCTGCTCTATAGTAACTGTCTACACTTATGCTCGGGCCTCATCCCTCTATGCTAGGAGACCCTGTGACCGTCTATATACATGGTCCCTCTAGGCCACAACCATCCATACCTAAGTCTGGGACTGGTGTAGGAGGCTCAATATCTGAGCCCCCTGTGTGGCCATCTCTTGCACCTGACTCTGCCATGCAACACTATCGTTGCCCGAGTGGCTGGGCCTAATCTCTCTCTTGTCAAAATCTGTATCTATGCCTCGAGCCTGGTCTCACTCTAATGTGAGGGCTATACCTAGGTCCTCACTGTATCTCTCTCGTCAGCCACCTATAACTGAACAAAGCGGTGGCTACCTGTAACTATTGCTAAAGAGAAGCTCGCTGCCCACCCACACTTGCTACTCTTTGGGGTATCAAAAGGTGGCCCCTGTGCTGGTAGTACCTACTAAAGAGGGGTATAAATCCCCACTGGAATGCCCACTAGGGGAAACTCTATGTCCATGACCCTGTATATCTATCTCGGCCTGGGCCTAGGGCCCTGTCCCTGTGGCTGCTATGGAAGGGGACCCTATCCCCTACCTCTAACATGTTGGGGTACAACAAGACCACCCTCATCATCATCATCATCATTGTCATCTCCGCCCTTGCCACCACTAGGAGGCCCCACTGGAGGAGGCCTCAAGCTGACATCATATGCCACTCTAGGAATGCTCAAATGATGCAGGAGCACACCATGGTACCATGGCCCATACTTCTAGCGTAGTACCCAGATCTCTGATCTGCCTAAGTGACACCCAAATAGCAGGTGCCACCTGTCGAAAGCTAGCCAGTGCTCTGTCGTGGGCAATCTATGGACCCATATCAAAGTGCTCTCTAGCTCTATGAGCATACCATCTATCTGGCCTAGGAACATCCTGGGTAAGGCCAAACTACCACTGACATCGATCCACTCTGTATAACTCCCACATATAGTTGCGGCTTCCCAAAATAAAATGCTCAACTATGGTAGTGTTGAGCTTTAGACCACCATCTGGCCACTTAAAATGTTTATAAGGCCTCTAAGAAATGGTATCCTGGAGCAACTCATCTAGCTCATGCCTGTAATGGTATGTAACCCCCATGAAGGGTCACACATCATCCCCTGTTGGGACCCAACCCATAGTAGAAGGCTCGTCGGGAGCCCGACCTCTCAGCACACCTAGGGGGTGACCAATAGCAATGTGGTCCCATGCCCAAATCTATAATAAATGAGCAAGTCCTACCATCTTCTGATGGTAGTAGGTGATCAGATGGAGATCCCAATACAAATGTGCTAATATGCACTGACCCCAGCAGTAGGTTTGTCCCTCCACCAAGCCCAGAATCACTCCTAGGAGTCCCAGTGGAAATGAAGCACTAGTCTTGTCAGGGAGTAGAACTCCACTGACAAGAGCCATCATGTAGACCACTATGCGGTCTAACTCTGGATCATCTATGCATCGGGATAGTCTGATAGACATCCCGCGCCATGGTATGGTGGGAACACTAAACAAATGTGTGATGTGACGTTGAATGTCACTCCAGTGGCTCGTCGTCTCGATAAGTTGTCCCTGGATCAGGACCCACATGATGTGCCATACATCCTCTAATGTAATGGTCATCACCTTAGTAAGAAGGTGAAAGCATAACGGCTCTCACTGTGCCACCACTCTGTTGTGTCATGATCTAAAGTAATTTGGGGCATCTCAGCCACATAAGATAGTCTGTCACGTGTAAAAGGCTCACCAGGGTCACTCTATCCTCATCATCAAACTGCACCTCTATCACAACCAAGCGGTCGTAGCACTCACGAGTCTGAAGAACAGGTAACATACGCTACAAAATCAATGCAAGTGTTAGACATCTAACATTTCTATAATATTTTTCTAAGGAAAAATAAATCTTTTAACACATCTAATTTACTAACTATTCTTTTCTTCTAAGGTAATCTCACCTTTTTCTTCTATAACTTGGCTATTTTCTAGCTAGTTGTCTTTTTCTCGCATGCTTCTAGCACATACGTGCCTCCTTTGGCACCCTGCGCACCCTAACCGATGTGTATGTGCCCCTGTGGATGCATACGCACACTAAATTTCTCCTCCTTGTTTGATGCAAGCTGATGTAGGATGTATACACACCCTCCATGATGCCTACACACCCATTTTGATGCACACACGTGCATGTTTCTACCCAAACCCCAACCAATGCTTACGTGCCCCCTTTTGTCTTTTCTACGGATATGCGTGCATGTAATCATTTTTCCCAATGGATGTGCATGCATGTACCTACTTCTACCGAGAAGGTACATGTGTTTCGCATTGAGAATGTTTCCATTCTTAGAATAGAGTTGCTTTTATCCTTTCATTCTCTTGAGAAAGAGATAAAGGTTAGGGCTAGGAGGAATACTGTTGAGTGTTGGGAGGGTGTGCGCGTGCACCGTAGAGAGAGATCAGACCAATTGCGAAGAACCTTTTTTGTGCGGGAAGGACTACCCTGCAAGTAAGAATATAAGACCACAGATTTTAGTTAGACAATAAATGAGGGAACTGCCTTGGGCCCAGAAATATTAGACTTCCTTTCGAAGGTGGTCAGTTCCCTTTTTAATACGAATTAACACAAATGATAACAAAGAAGTTATTGCGAAATTACACTTTAGTTACCTTGTTAAAAAGCAATAGAGGAAAGGCTGGTTTTGGTTGGAGTCATAGTGACCGATGCCGGTCACTATATAACCGACTGTGGTTATAACACCAGGTACCGGTTGCTGATAACCGATATCGGTAGGGGCAGTGATTTAGGGGCTTTCAATGAAGGTTGGCTGTAAGGTGGTTATGGTGTTTATAAGGTTGGTAAATGATTAGGGGTAGGCAATAGGGTGATGGAGAAGACTCAGAGAGTATGGGAGCTATTCTTGGGGAAATGTAAGGGTAGAGGAATGAAAGTTAGATGTAGGGTGCTATCGGGTAGTAGATCTAGGAGTGAGCTTATAATTACTATGAATCAGAAGTTCAAGAAATGGTATTTAAAAATGTACAAGACACTACTTACTAGTTCCTGATGGAGATACAGGTCTAAGGATTGTGATGATGAAGGCAAGGCTAGGTGGGATGATCTGACAATCAAAAGTGAGCTATCTTCTCTCCCAATGCTTGGATGAGTGTCGTGTGCTCTAGTTACTCGATTGCGATCTTGGGCTTGATGTCCTTCTCTCAAACTCTTCTCTTTTCTTCACTTGTCTCTGTCTTTCCAAGTGAATTTTGGATCTTTCCAATGAATTCCGATCCATTGTTTTTGGTTTGGGAGGTCATTTATAGGAAGCGATGGTGGTTACGTAATCGATGGTGTTCGAGTAGGAACCGATGTGATTAAGTCAAAGTGGGCTATTTTTAGTAAAATAGCCAACTTTCCCTCCTTTTCTCCCGAGGGATTAGTTGTGGGCTTGGTCAAGTCATTATTAGGTTGGTTTTGGTGCGGGTGAGGAATAATTAGTCATGGGTGTGGATGTAGACCAAGTTATAGGTCTTAATTAGGTTAGTTTAGGTTAGGGCTAGGTCATGATGAGGTGGCGAAATGAGGTGGCAGGTTTGGAGATGTGGATTTATTAATTATAAGGTAATTAATAAATAATTGTGTAAGGTTTAGGTGGTGAGGTTAGGTTGCGAAATGAGATGCGGGGCACAGGGTGTCATAAGACACAAATTTGGTGTCTACAACACGTGCGCATCCACAGAGCCCCACAAATGGATGCACGTGTGCATCTATGTCAATTTTGACGTATGCGCATGTGTGTACCCATAAATCCAACACATACGCCTATGTGCATGCTCAAAATTCCTCCTACCTACCCTAAAAACCCTAAAAGCATAATTAAAAGTGTAATTAATGGGGGTTAGGGAAATCACAAATGGTCCATCCACAATGTCCCACATGTACTCCCAGATGCAATCCTCATGCCTCATCCTCCTCGGTATCCTTGCCATCTAACTCCGGGGCTCTCATTTTTCTTGCGTTAAAATTTACTGAAGCTCCGGTTGAAATGAATTGGTCGTGATTGTTTTACCGACCCCGAGTGAGTATATTAACCCATCGTGATGCCCCTGGGGCATGTTTTCTTCCACCGTGATCATTCTAACCTTCTTCTATCCACTATGATAATTATTTTTGTATTAAAATAATTATTTTTACTAATTTTCACATGCTTTAGGGCATGTCGTGTCATCCAACGGTCCCTTCTTCGCCATGCTGAGATAATTTACGAACCTTTCAGGTACCTTTTCCCACCTTTTTCCTCTATTTTTCATCTATTTTCCCCATCGTCATAATTATTTACTAATTTATTTTAAATAAATTATTCTTAACCCATATTTCTTCTTGATGTAGTCATTTTTGCACCCCACTAATAATCAAAAGAACCTCATGCATGTCGGCCTATCACCCAGTGGGCGATGAGCACTCACCTAAGGCATGTGAGAGGGAGCTAAGTCTCTCTTTTATGCGAGTTCATTCGTTGGGTGCGGCCTTGGGTCGGGCCGATTGATTAGTTGTGGTGGGCTTGGGTCGGGCCTAGTTGGTTGGTCATGAGTCACGAGTGGAGAGACTAGAGGTGATATTCCTCCACGCGAGAGGACATATTCATATGTTACATGAGAGATTGGCGAGATCAGTGGGAGGAACCAATAAAGTGTCACCTTTGAGGATGGAGAGGCCGAGGTGAGTGGAGTCGATGATCACGATCATCACCTAGTTTGGGATGAGGCACAAGGGTCTAAGTGAATTTCATAAGGGTAGAAGAATAAATAAGGATGCCGACCTGCGCGTCGATGATAGAGAAGATGTATTTGTTTAACATCTAAATAAAATTGAATATGTATGTTGATTTGAGTTATGATAATAATAAGAATGGTTGTGTTTTGAATGTTTGTTTTGAAAAAGGATAAAGATGAATGTTATCAAATAGAAATACACAAAAATATTTATATTTACAACACATGATAGGTTATGGTAGGGGATGGTCGAGCTAACCTTGGGAGACCCCATGTCTCCTAAGTGCTACCTACATAGCCCATTGCACAAAGCAAGGAGGGGCCTCAGACCGATGTAGTTCTCCCTTAGGACCAGGGAGGGGTGAATTCAGGTAATTTGGTTGTGGTTAGGTAATTTGTCGGTTGGTAAAAATATTGATATTGGTAGGGTAATGTTGTTGGTGTTGGTACGGTATTGGGGGTATTGGTGTAGGTATAGGTGAAGCGAAGGTTAGCTTACCCAAGTATTAGGGAACCGTGTCCTGATTAAGGTCAACACATAATCCTAGATTCGGGTAAAAGAGGGAAAAGTGTCCCATAGTTGGAAAGAGCTAAACAAACCACATATTATTAGAGGATGAACTTGAATCCCTAGGTACCTTGCATAGGCGAGAAGTCGATAGGTGAAAAGAGTTGTATAATCACAATATATCAGATATACGTCACATCCCTTGAGTTTTGTTGTTTTGAAGAATGGTGAGATGAGGTGGATGGTATAGCTGGGGTGCAGAGAACTTGTTATAAGGTGATTATGCTGACAAAAGAGAACCAAACCTGAATAGACAAGTCCATGACTCAAAAGTGCTTTTGAATACTACTTTTATTTTTCTGGATATAGACTGATCGATGTGGGAAGTCCATATGGGATATGCATTTTGTTGTTCTTGAGCTCTTCACGAAGCTGATCAATGCGAGAAGCTTCTGATAGAGGCTGACTTTGTATAGCTGTCCTTCAAGGGAGTAGTCTATTTATAGTAGCAGATGCGGCTTTTGTGTATAGCTTGTCCTTCGGGGGAGTAGCCTATTTTTAATAGAAGATGCGGCTTTTGTGTATAGCTGTCCTTCGAGGGAGTAGTCTATGTATAACTTGGAGGTCTAGATGTCCGTTTGGCATGAAGCATCTAGTTTTGTAGGAAGTTTGACTCAAGAATATCCCATAATTGTATAATTGAGAATGTGTTATTTTGATACTTTTAAGTCATGGACCAGACTAAAAAGGGGAAGGCATCTTTAAGAGGAGATGATGACCAAACCATGTGAGTGTGATTCTATTTTGAGATGCATGAAACAAGGTGTATGAGGTGGTAAATGAGCTCAAGGGACGAGCGCAAGGTAGATAAGAAGTGATATAACACTAAATTCAACAGTAGAATGGTCGAAGATGCAAGGCATTAAGGGGTTCAGGCTCAGGTTTACCATTGAGTGAAGCTAAATGGTAAGTGCCTGATCCATAAGTGTGAGTGATAATGTAAGGCCCAATCCAATTTGGAGAAAATTTTCCACATTTGCTCTTTTCTAGTTTGGTCACATGTTGATTCTCTTTGAGGACAAGATCACCAACCTTAAAGGTACACTCATGAAGTCACTTATCATAAGCACACTTGATGTGCTTTTGATAGATTTGAAGGTGGTCAAGAGCTATAAGATGACGTTCATCAAGAAGCTCCAATTGGGCTAACCGCTCTTGGTGGAAATCATCATTGGTGAGAATATCCTGGAGAGATATTCTTAGGGAGGGTATTTGTATTTCGAGAGGCAAGACAACCTCGGTACCATATACCAAAGAAAATGGTGTGGCATTAGTGGAGGTACGAATGCTGGTATGATAAGCCCAAAGGGCAAAGGGGATGTGATTAGGCCAATTTTTCCTAGAATCGTTAACGACTTTCATGAGAATTTTGGTCAGGGTTTTGTTAGAATATTCAGCTTGACCATTTGCTTGTGGATAATAAGGTGATGAGAAACTAAGTTTGATACCAAAGTTGTCACAAAGGTCTTGTAACAACTTATTTTTGAAAGATTTTCCATTATATGTTATCGGTGATTAGGAGACACCAAAACAACGAGATAATGTGATGGTTAATGAATTCTACAATTTTTTCTTTTTTGGTTGAAATGAGTGGAATGGCCTCCACCCATTTAGTGTAATATTCAGTTGCTGTGATTATCCAATGGTGACATTGCGAAGAGGGTGGGTGAATCTCACCAATAAGGTCTAAACCCCATTATGAGAAAGGCCAAAGATCTCGTGCGACCTGTAGCGGATGGCTAGGAGTATGTTGAAGGTTGGCATGTTGTTGACACATAACATAACACTTAACATATTCATAGCAGCGAGTTATTAAGAGTAGGCCAATAATAGCCTAGGCGAAGGATCCGTTTAGCCATGGCAAGGCCACTAAAATGTCCACCACAAATTTTGTCATGGACTTGTTGGATGATATAGGTGACCTCCGCACCGGTTAGACATCGAAGGATGATGCCATCAAAGCCACGTTTATAGAGGAGTCCCCCCATGATGACATAATGAGAAACACTTTTAAGAAAAGCACATTTGCCATTACTAGTAAGGTCAGGTGGGAGAACAGAGGTTATAAGGTAGTCATGAAATTGGTGATACCAGGTATCCTGTGAATTAGCAGACACATTATTTACCATACAAACATCCGAGACTGAGTAAGATGGGGCAAAGAGTTGTTGGACCAAGACAAATATGTCAGAGTCAGTTGGTGAGGTGGGAATTTGTGAGGCCAAGCAAGCCATAGTATCTACAAATTTATTAGTTGAGCGGGGAATGGTTTGGATAGAATAATGAGTAAATAAGGTCAAAAGTGAGTCCACGTAATGTTTGTACTTTTGAAGTTCCTCATTTTTACATTGGTAGATGCCTATAACTTGATTGACTACCAGTTGAGAGTCGCCAAAAATGTTAATAGACTTTACACCTAAGTGTAACGCAACCTGGAGACCCAAAACAAGGGCCTCGTATTCCGCTGTATTATTAGTGCAGGGGAAATCGAGCGGAATGAAAGAGGCATAGGTTCAAACATCCAGAGGAATGAGAACAACGCTGGCCCCTCCACCACGCTGGCATTTGGATCCATCGAAGAAGAGGGTCATTAGATACGACTCCTCACTGAGTGAAAGAGTTGCGATGAGTTCGTTAGGGAAAGTAAAATTGGTAAATTATTCCCTAGGTAAAGGGGCTTCCATGAGTTGGTCTGCGATAGTTTGTACTTTGACTGATTTCTGGTGTACAAACTCAAGGTCGAGGTCGGCGAGGAGCATAAGCCATTGGGTGATGCATTGGTTTAGATGAGGTTTGGCGTACATATAATGGATGGGGTCTGCGTTGGTGATGACAAAAGTTTTGTGATTCAGGAGGTAATGTCGGAGTTTGGTTGCCACGAACGATAGGGCTAGGCACAACTTTTCTACATGTGTATACCTAGTCTCGTAATCCATAAGAGTATAACTTATGTAATAAGTGGCTTGTTCTCGATGCTCGGAGTCACTGATGTGCAAGCATGGCTCCTACAACATGGTAGTGGAAAAAGGTAAAGGTAGAAAGGGCGATCGTCCCGAGGTGGGATAAGCATGGGTGGCTGCAAGAGATAGGCTTTAAGAGCCTCAAATGCCAGTGGCACTCGTCGCTCCATTGAAAGACAATGTCCTTTTCAAGGAGATGATGAAAAGGTTGACATTGATCCGAGAGTTTTGAAATGAAATGCTAGATAGATTGGAGTTTTCCTGTAAACTACACAATTGTTTGAGGTTAGTGGGTGGGGGCATTTCTAGGATAGCTTTGACTTTAGCTGGATCGACCTCGATGCCATGCAAAGAGACAATAAAACCAAGGAGTTTTCCGAAAGGACAATAAAGACACATTTCTTTGGTTGAAAGATGAAAACAAGTGTTGTAAGGTGATCAAAAATAATGGTTAAAACATTGAGATGTTCACTTGCGATGTTTAGATTTGCCAAGAAGATCATCAAAATAATCCTCAAGGATAGTGTGCATAATGTCATGAAAAATGTAAGTCATAGCCCGCTGATAGGTTGCACTAGCATTCTTAAGGCCAAATGGCATGACACGATAGTAGAAGGTTCCCAAGGAGTTATGAAGGCGGTTTTATGTTGATCGGCTCGGGGCTGCCAAAATTTTATTGTATCCCGAGAAGCCATCCATGAGAGAAAGCATCTCATGGCCCGCAGTGAGATCAACAAGTTGATCAATACTTGGTAGGGGGAAGTCATCTTTTGGGCAAGTGAGGTTAAGGTCCCGGAAATCCATACATATCCGAAGTCCCCCCGTTGCTTTAGTGACATGTATGATGTTAGAAATCCATTGAGGATAGTCAATAGGTAAGATGAAGGAAACAGAAAGGAGTCATTGAAGCTCTTCTTTGACCAAGAGGGAAATGCGTGGATGCATTTTTCTCAGTTTCTGTTTAACTAGTTTGGAGTCGGGTTTCAGAGTAATGTTATGGATAGTGATGTCAGGATCAATTCCTGGCATGTCAGCGTAGGACCAAGCGAAAGCTTGGTTGCGGGCATAGAGGAAGGTAGTGAAGGTAGTTTGTTCTAATGCGTTAAGAGATTGTCTGATCTTCACAATGTGAGGATCGTCCTCTATGTGGATGTTGATTTCTATAGTTGACTCATTCAACATGGTTTGAGTTTCAAATGGTAAGGCACGTTGAATATAAGAGTCATCCGCACCAAGATAAGTGAGGATGGAGTCGTCATCCTGGCACTCAACAACATTAATTGAAGGTGAGTCTTCCTCAATCATGTACGGATAAAAAATGGGAAAAGAAGATGGGTCTTCATTATCACATTGATAAATGAGAGGACCCAAGAAGATAGCGTTTATGAAAAAAAAAAAATCTAAGAGGGATAGATTCGGTCTATCGAATTTGTGGGTGACGATGGCAAAATGGGTGATGATGGTTCGAAAGGGTGACTTCTTCATCTTCCTGGATATAATGGATATGTGGTTTCTTCGATGTAGGTGGTTTAGAGAATCCAAGACCACGCGATCTTTGTGTTTGCATGTAGTCATGGGAATGATCGTATGTCGGCCTTGTTCATAAATATTGAAACCGAAGCCCTTCAAGCACACGGTGCGTTAGGAAGGTGAGGGAAAAATGATGATTAATTAGATATTGAAAATCAGATTGGAAGGGAACCACACCGGGGAGGTTCGGGGGTGACAGAGGATGTGTTGACACCCCATACGTTAGGTTGGTATGGTAATTAGGTGGTCCATAGGAGATTACTTCCCCACACGATGGCGGTCGTAGGTAGGATGCGCATGTAACTTTCCATACTCCATGGGGTATGGAAAGTGCTAACGTTATATAGGTGATACTCCCCAGCGTAAGGCGTTGAAAAACATCTACCAAGGGATCGAGGTTGGGATGTTGTCATTTGGGAAGGAAGTGTTATTTGTAGCGGTGGTTTCATTGGTTAAAGGTGTAGGTGCGGTTGAGGTGGATGGTTGAGGTGTGTAGTGAAGTAGATGGTTGGGTTAGATGAATGGGTGCCTTGGTGGTACAAGCACATCATTAGGATGATATAACATATTGCAGGTTTTAAAGGGGGAGCATCAATTTTACGGTGTAGGACTTCCCCTCATACTCGAATTTTATGCATCTATGTAAGGTGGAGGAACGCATCCCATAGCTTGGATCAAGGGCAGCCTAACAACATGTTGTATTGGAATTCTCCCTCAAGGACATAGAAGATTTTGGGTAAGGTACATGGCCCTACACGAATGTTAAGGATCACGGTGCCTAAAGTAGAAGTAATAGCATCATTAAATGAACGCAACATGGTGGGGTTGGCACACATGCAGCTAGAAGGGATATTCATTTGTTGGAAGGCTTTGGAAGAGATGATGTTTAGGCTAGCACCCCATCAATCATAACACGATGTACTCGGATGTCCCGAACATAAGCTGAGATGAAAAGAGCGGGGTTAGGATCTTCTACACCAAAGTCGACAATTTCATCTTTGGAGAAACTGACAGTAGCGGCTTGTTGTATAGGGACAAAAGTGGTAGATTGTTTGGTGAGAGAAGCAACGTGGTTGGGTGTTAAGATGGAGGCAATGGGCAAGGTTTCGTTAGGTAGGACCTCTATCCCTTGGAGGATCTCAATGAGAGCTTGTCGATGAGATTCAGAGGTTTGAATGAGATCATACAGTGTCATTTTTACAGGTGATTGGTGAAGCTGTTTGATCATGGTACGGTGGGCAACTCCATTAGAGATGGGGTAGGCAGGTCCATGAATAACCACTTTAGGTGGTGGTGTGATCGGGATGGCGGACGGAGAAAGAGAGGCCGTAGGAGTGCTTTCTTTAGCTTTCCCATTGTTTTTCTGCCCTCGAGTAGCAATACTAATCATGTTGATCTCGTGAACACGAGAGGAGGAAGATGGCAGGGATAATTCATTATTTTCGGGAGGTGGGGTTGCAATAATGATAGATCTTGGTGAGGTGGGGACAAGTGGTATAGGAGAGGGGATTGAAGCTAAAGGTTTTTCCCTTCGTAAGTTGTCTTTCTTAACCTTTCTATCCGAGATAGAAGACTGATGAAGGATGGCTTTCAAATATTTGCATCCCTCTACATCATGTCTGGTGTGTGGTGGTAAGCACATATTTTAGACTCGTCATAACCTATAGGTTGAGGTTTAGATGAATCATAGGGTCTAAGTGGGGGTAGGGAAATGGTCACATTCTCCACCAACATATCAAGGATCTTGGCGTAAGATCCTTTGAGTGGGTCAAAGTTAGAGGAAGATGAGGCTATTGATTGGGTGGGTTTTGGTAATGGTTGGGTATGGTTGGTTCGTACGGGTGGTGGTTTAGACAAGGGGTTTTGATGATTGGTTGTAACTAAGTGTGGCTTCTTTGGCGCAGAAGTCATGTTTAGCTGGTTAGATGATGAAGTCATAGATGATGTGGTGACAGGAAATAACCATGGGGAAAGAGGAGGACAGTGGTAAACAAATCCTTTAACGATTGAGTTTGTTTAGGGTTGGTAGGTGGATAGGATACTTGGGGTGACGGTGTTGATATACCCGTGGATCTCTCGTATGGGTGCAAAGGTGCGGAGTCGTTTTAAAGAAAACACGGGAGGTATGATGTATTGAGGCAAGGTGGAGGGGTGAGGTCCCAATATAGAAGGTAGGTGTGATGGCGAGGGTTTTAGTTGTGACGGAGAGGCATAGATTGGACTTGAGGAGATTGGAGGTCATCTCTAGGTGGATGGACGGCTTTATTTTTGGATAAATCTAACCATTTAGGTGGGTGTGTTAGGCTGGGTATTGGTGAAGTCCAAGCATAGGGGAAGGTTTGGTTAGGTTAATAGAGGTGGATGAAGTATTTGGTAGAGATGAGAGGGGTGAAGATGAGGACATAGGCATTTTGCACTTTTTGTAAACACTTCGGGTATATGATAGAGGTGTCTGGATCGGTCATCTGCATTTGAGTAGAGCATGGTGTACTCAAACGCTCCCATAGGACTCATCTATCTTCTGAGGGATGACAATCTTCACGTGTGAAGAAGAACTGTTGTATGGAAGAGAGGTGGGTTGTGATTCTGGTCCACTGTGGGTGTGATACAGGGGGTAAATGAGTCACTGTATCAATGGGTGTTAAGAGGTCAACCGGTCGTTGAAAAGATTTAGGTGATGAAGAACTAATAGGTAGGAGAGCATGTTTGAGGGGATCCGTCATGATTAAGGAGTTTGGTGATGTCGGTTTGAGAGGTTTCTCTTCTAAGGATGACAGAAATAGTGGCGAGCCTTCTTCTTTACAGCAAGAGTGACGAAAGGAGATGTTTGGGAAATAGATAAGTTAGATAACATCCACTCACAATCTTGCAAGGATGTGGTGTAAGAAGACTCATTCGTGAGAAGAGAACTCTGGGCGGTTAATTCCTTTATGGGTAAAGGAATGGCAAGGTTATCATCTTGTCTTGATGGTGGTGAAGCAGGTGTGGATCCCTGCATTAGTGACGAGGCTTGATTCAGAATTTCCTCGATAGAAGCTTTTGGTTGGGAGTCAAAAGCGCATGGATTTCTTGAACACTCTCCTCGGCTAAGATATCTTGGTTTATGTTCTTATTAGATGAGTGGTTTGGGAATGGTTTTGTTGAAGATTTTCAAATTTCGGTTAGCGGGGGCATTAGGATTATAGAGAGTTATATCCCCTGCATCAACCATTTCCTGCACTATGTTTTTCAACATCTTGCGAGTTTTGTGACTGTGTCCCTTCACGTGATGGAAGTTCAAAAGTCATTTTTTTATACCAAGAAGGAATAGCGTGGGTGGAATCAAACCTGGAGTGAGGTTTAACAGGAGGCAAGGTGATAGCTCCTGCTTTGAGCAATTTTTCTAAGATCACACCATAAGTTTCTCCCAAGGGAGTGTAATTGATGGGCTCGGTTTTATACTTATAGGTGGTTTTTGGTGGGGTACTAGACGGTGCTTGGGATTTGACCATCACCGTGTGTACAACTCCTTTTTATTTCGAAGCAGTTGATGCGTGAGAATTGGTGGTGTTGGGTTTGTTGGTGGAGTCTTGGGTTCGGAAATTGGGGTTTTTGTTGCGCAACCACAATTTCTCTTCCTCTAAGGCTCGAATCTCTAGTTTCGAGCCATAGTAAAGGCCTCATCAAAGGTGCAGAAATTTTGAATTTGGAGGGTGGGAGAAATGTGCTTAGCGCAGGCCCGCGTAAAGAGTTTGATGAGTTCAGCCTGAGGTAAGGCATAAGTAAGTTGGTTGATGAGGCCCCGCCATCATCCAACGAAATCTGTGATAGATTCATCTTCAAATTGTCGGATGGCATAGAGGTTGGTGATGGATACTTTCTTGGCAATATTGATGGAGAAATGATCCAAGAAAGATTGGGCTAATTGGTTAAAGGAGAAGATTGAGTCTTTGGGTTAAAAACTTTGTACCACTCCAATCTTGATAAGGACATGGGGAAGGTACGGAGTAGTAAGGCATCGTCGTGGGCAATCAGGTAGCAGGCATGTCTAAATGATCGCAAGTGTTGTTGAGGGTCCTCCTTACTATTAAAGCGAGTGAATTTCGGTAATTCCCATTGAGGAGGATATGAATGAAGGGGGATAGAAGGATGAATAGGCTCCCGACAAACTTGCTCGTATGTCAGGGTGTTACGGCTTCCTGAAACAGAAGCCTCAAGATTTTACATCTTGTCCATCATCTGTTTGATTAGATCATTGGTTGGGTTAGATGATGGTGCCATTGTTGTAAATGGAGGAGGATAAAAGCCGCTACTAGACAAAGGTGGGGTTAAATATTGATAAGGTATTGATGACGAATGTGTTGAGGCGACCGAATAAGGGTGTCCTATATAAGATGTTGAGGTCACCGGATAAGTTTGTGGAAATGAAAAGGTGGGCGGAGCTTGAGAAGGAAAGCTCGTGTGGATAGGTGGCAGAGAGCAAGTTATGAAAGGGGCAGTGGATGGTAGTGATATGTGGGGCCCTAGATTAACCAAAGGAAAGCCAATCGGTGCAGTATGAACCCCCGAAGCCTCTAAGTTGGGAGATGGGGCTAAGGATGAAGATGGTAAGGCAGAGTTATTAGGTGGGGAAGGAGCTAAGTGAGCAGCTATACTAATGGGCATACCAACGAGAAGCTGACCGTCGGGTGTACGGTCAGGGGTATGAGACAAATAATACTGTACGGCACTAGGATTAGCATCCAAAAATTTGGCAAAGTCCTTATCTCCTACAGGGATCTTGGGAACATCACTGGTGTCCGTAGGATTCCCCATAGGATGTGAAGGGGGTGATTCAGGCAAAGGCACGGAACAGGCATGTGAAACCATGGCTGTGGCTTGTTTCCGAGTGATAACAACCATGGAAAAGAGTACACAGTAGTGATTCAATCAATCCGGAATAGAAACAACAACAAAATGTTGGAATTGGTAGGTTCTTTGGTTTGTCGAGGCTATGAAAGAAAAGCGATCGATATTGGTCGATAGCGATGTTGGTGATTGTAGCAAAGTGTTGGTCGGTTAACCGATGTCGGTAGAATAGGACCGGTATTGGTCACTGTGAAAGCAAAGAGAAGATGTAAGAAGCTACTGATTTGGGGTTAACAATGCTTAGTATACCCACCAAACTATTCTGAAGTGATCACTAAAACAGTGTATGACAGAGAAACAAGACTAAAAACAAGCTAGATGCACAAGCAAATCAAGAGACTAACCCTAGGATTAGTTTTAATTATTTTGGGCTTATGCCTTAGACGCAAGATGATGTCAATCCTAAACAAAAGACCTAAGGGAGATGTCAAGTTTGTTTTGGCTTATAAGGTTACCTCAATCGGGTAGAGGAATACCGCGGAAAAGGGGGGATGTTTGAGCTGTTGTGTTGATTATGATGTGATTTGGTATGTGTTGTGCAGTGAAAGTAAGATTAATTTCTCATCAATACCATGGATATCACCCCCACGTGTATGACACATTACTTAATCTACGTTCACTAGAATTAAAAACAGCAAGAAGCAAGAATGTGATGCATGTGTTTTAAACCCAAATCGAAAATGATATTCGATGAAGCAAAGAAGATGACTTTCACTAATGCAAAGATGAGGAAGAAAGAAAATTCTTTTACCAAAATGACAAAATATCTTGTGAATATTTAGAAGAACAAAATAGCAAGTATGCTCCCTATATGAAAGCAAGCAAGAAGAAAGAAACCGAGAAAGTGTCCCACCAAGCGTGCAAAATGTTTTGCATGAGAAATTTTGTTCTTAGAATAGAGTTCTTCTATCCTTTCATTCTCTTGAGAAAGCAGAGATAAAGGTTAGGGCTAGGAGGAATATCCGTTAAGTGTTGGGAGGGTGTGTGCGCACCGTAGAGAGAGATCGAGACTGATTGCGAAGAACTCCTTTTTATGCAGGAAGGACTACCTACAAGTAAGAATACAAGACCACCAGATTTTAGTTAGATAATAAATGAGGGAACTACATTGGGCCCATGAAATATTAGACTTCCTTTGAAGGTGGTCGGTTCCCTTTTAATACGAATTAACACAAATGATAACAAAGAATTTATTTCGAAATTACACTTTAGTTACCTTGTTAAAAAGTAATAGAGGAAAGGCTAGTTTTGGTTGGAGTCTGATGACCGATGCCGGTCCTTTATAAGCGATCATAGTTATAACACCAGTACCGATTCTTTGATAACCGATATCGGATAGAGGCGAGTGATTTAGGGGCTTTCAATGAAGGTAATTTGTAAAGGCGGTTATGGTGTTTATAAGGTTGGTAAATGATTAGGGGTAGGCAATAGGGTGATGGAGAAGACTCAAAGAGTATGGGAGCTATTCTTGGGGCAATGTAAGGGTAGAGGAATGAAAGTTAGATGTAGGGTGCTATCGGGTAGTAGATCTAGGAGTGAGCTTATAATTACTATGAATCAGAAGTTCAAGAAATGGTATTTAAAAATGTACAAGACACTACTTACTAGTTCCTGATGAAGATACAGGTCCAAGGACTGTGATGACGAAGGCAAGGCTTAGGTGGGATGATCTGACAATCAAAAGTGAGCTATCTTCTCTCCCAATGCTTAGATGAGTGTCACTATGCTTTGGTTACTTAGTTGCAGTCTTGGGCTCGATGTCCTTCTCTGCAAACTCTTCTCTTTTCTTCACTTGTCTCTGTCTTGCCAAGTGAATTCGGATCTTTCAATGAATTCCGATACGTTGTTTTTGGTTGGGGGAGGTCATTTACAGGGAACCGATAGTGGTTACGTAACCGACGGCGATCGAGTAGGAACCGATGTCGGTTCAGTCAAAGTGGGCTATTTTTAGTAAAATAGCCAACTTTCCTCCTTTTCTCTTGAGGGATTAGTTGTGGGCTTGGTCAAGTCATTATTAGGTTGGTTTTGGTGTAGGTGAGGAGTAATTAGTCATGGGTGTGGATGTAGACCAAGTTATAGGTCTTAATTAGGTTAGTTTAGGGTTAGGGCTAGGTCATGATGAGGTGGCAAAATGAGGTGGCAGGTTTGGAGATGTGGATTTATTAATTATAAGGTAATTAATAATAATTGTGTAAGGTTTGGGTGGTGAGGTTAGGTTGCGAAATGAGATGCGAGGCACACGGTGTCGTAAGACACAAATTTGGTGTCCAACACATGCGCATCCTCGAGCCCCACAAATGGATGCACGTGTGCAATTTTGACGTATGCACATGTGTGTACCCATAAATCTGACGCATACGCCTATGTGCGTGCATCAAAATTCCTCCTACCTACCCTAAAAAACCCTAAAAAGCATAATTAATGTGTAATTAATGGGGGTTAGGCACTCACAAATGGTCCATTCACAATGTCCCACATGTACTCCCAGATGCAATCCTCATGCCTCATCCTCCTCGGTATCCTCGCCATCTCACTCTAGGGCTCTCATTTTTCTTGCAGTAAAAATTTACAGAGGCTCTGGTTGAAATGAATTGGTCGTGATTGTTTTACCGACCCCAAGTGAGTATATTAACCCATCGCGATGCCCCTGGGGCATGTTTTCTCTGCCGTGATCATTCTAACCTTCTTCTATCCGCTATGATAATTATTTTTGTATTAAAATAATTATTTTTACTAATTTTCACATGCTAGGGCACTTCGTGCCATCCAACGGTCCCTTCTTCACCATCGTTGAGATAATTTACAAACCTTTCAGGTACCTTTTCCCACCTTTTTCCTCTATTTTTCATCTATTTCCCCATCGTGATAATTATTTACTAATTTATTTTAAATAAATTATTCTTAACCCATCTTTCTTCTTTGATGTAGTCATTTTTGCACCCCACTAATAACAAAAGAACCTCATGCATGCCGACTATCACCCGGTAGTCTTGAGCACTCACGAGGGCGCGAGAGGGAGCTAAGTCTCTCTTTTATGTGAGTTCAGTGGAAGGCATAATTCATGATTCTGACTTAGTGATTTAATCAGACATGAAGAAGCTATAGAGCTCAGGATGGCTTCTACACCCCTTCAGTCATAATAGTAACAAAGCACGCAACAGAATTAACTAGAACCAAGAAGTTGTAAATCCATAATTAGACTAACATTCAAGTAAAGTTCATGATTATACAAGATCAAAAGCATAGTGGAAACATGCAGATAATATAGGAAGGAGATCTTAACATAAACATAGTGGTAACCTTATCACATTCATTCATAGTATTACTCCAAAACATCACAGAGAGGCGGACCACAGTCATGCGCCATATCTGGATCCATACATGTATGCTTACAAAATAAAATTTGCATTCCCCATTTCCCCATTACATCCTTCCTAGAATCATCTACCCAATTATCCCATAGTTCTCACGGTAATTTTGCAGAGCTTCGCTACCTTACTTGTGTCTCTATTCTTTGCCAAGGGTGCATGTATAAATAGGCATCTGAGCTCTAAAAAACTCTTCTACAACCTCAGATCTACCCCCAAGTGTCAAGGTGTGGGTCACCCTAGGTGCATGCCTCTCCATGTCATGATTAGCTTTTTGGATCTTCCTATTGCAAGGTATATTCCTTCCAGGACACCCTATTGCCAGGTTGGAACCTTATCCAAATGGAACATGTTCTTCATGTGTTCTATCCAAAAGGATGAAAATAGCTAAGTCCCAAATTTTTCTTCATGCAGTGCACACGTCCTTGGCTTTCCAAGAAGCCTTTTGAATTCTGCCTTGTGCGCCTTCATTTTATGCGCTTCCTCTAGCCATGTGCACCTACGTGCCTTTAGGATTTGGAAGCTATATAAGAGGCACAACATTACCCCACACTTCACCTGTTCTCTACCCTCAGGAACCTTCTCAAAGAATGCAGTACAAAAATGCAAGGAATTTCCTTGGAAAAGAATGGAGGGAAAGAATAAAGAATGGGGGGGAGGAGAGGAAGAGAAAGAATAGAATGAAAAATTCCTAAAGAAGAAGAAGGGGAAATTTTACCACAAAGGTTGGCCTCCAGCGTATCCCACGCGCTAACCTCATCCTATGCCCTTTTGCAAAGGTTTCCGACCAATGCACTCACCTCATCAAAGGTTAACCCTTCCCCCTTTGTGGTGATGGTCTCCACCACGGTTTCTAGTTCCTTCGCAAGATCCTCCAAGGCATCCATCTTCCTTGTAATGGTCTTGTAGAGTTCTTTAAGCCGTGTTTTGATTGAGACCCAAAGGGCCTCAATAGCTTCAGATCTTCTTTCTACCTCGGCTAAAATCTTTTCTTGTTCTGCTCTATTGCCTTTGTTCTTCTCCCTAAAGTCTTTTAGCTCAGCCTCATTGTCTACAAGTAGCATGCCTGTCACCTTGTCCTGATCTGTGCAGTGGTCATAGACAACCCCTGTGGTTTGTGCAACTACTCTTACATCAGCCAGGACCTTATTTTATTCAGCTATGAGTGTGATTACCTTCAGCTTATCCTCCTTCTCCAAACACACAGCTATATCCTCTACCGACTCCAAGGCCAAAGGCTGCCTTTCCATGGTGAGGATCCGAGTCAAGTCCTCAAGGCATTCTAGGGAGGAACCATACTTTTGTGTGGGAGGGTTAAGTTGGGTGCTTCGTCATAATATCATGGAGATGAGCTCCACCTTCTTGGATACTTCGCGCACTTTAGCTTTCTCCTCCCTGTAACTCCCATTGTAGTTAAGCACGATTAGCTTTGCAAGGTGAGTTCCTTTGTCGCCTTAACTACTTCTTCCTTCCTCTTTTCCAACAAGTCCTCCAAGTCTTTAATCTTGTCATTTCTACATAAGAGCCTTGCCTCTACCTCCACGAATACCTTTATAAGCACATTACAAACTTGCTCATCGAAATGTGTTAGGTGTTTATGAGGGGGTTGGCCCCCTTTGTCTCAGAGAGCTCTAGTATTGCCTCTTGGTTATCTATGAATTTGGGCTCATCAATGTGGGAGTCGAATGCCCATGATAGCATTTTCCTCGTGTGTGGGTATCCACCCTCAGGATCGAAGGACTCCATGGCGGTGAGCTCCTTGGTGGGCATGGTACTCTTGAAGCATGTGTGCAAAACTTTGTTAGGTCGTTAGTATACCCCAACACCAATCTCCTTCCTCCATGCATTTACTTCTTGTGTGCACGCCCTTTGGGATAGTCACTAAAAGAGTTGGGCCTTTGTGCTACTTCCACTATTCTCCCTTTGTTCTTTCTTGAACTTACCAAGCACGAGCTCTACACTACGCCCCAACTCCTCATCAACTAAGGCATCAATCATTTTCCACCTCCCTTGTCACTTTTTCATCTATCTCCTCCTGGGTGAGCTTGGGCATTTCTTGCTCCTTGGTGCTTGCCCCTTCGCTCCTTTCTTCACTCTGCAAGTCCTCCTCCTCCCCCTAGGTGCTCTTCCTCCATGCAAAGATGAATGCATCAATTTCTTCCTCTCCTCCCTCCCCTGAGTCATCTATACTTATCCTCCCTTGGGTTACCTCCAGATCTTCTCCTTCGCCAACATTCTTCTTGCCTAAAAAGGTGCTTGTGCCTTCGGTATTCTCTACTTTCTCTTCTTCTTCTTCCACTAAAGACTCGGCTTGGGAGATGTGATCTTCTCTTCATCGAGGGCTCCTCAAGAGAGGGTGGCTTTACCGGTTCTGGGGTCTTCTCCCTAACTATTGTCCTCTTCTTCTTCCGGACATAGGTGCTTGGTCTCGTGCGGTACCTACATCTTTCTCCTCCACCACCCTATGTTCCTCTTTCTCTTCTCTCTCCTTATGCTTTAGTGCTGGCTTCTTTCTTCCCATAGGGTCGTCTAGGATGGATATCTCATTCTCCATGTATGCACCCTTTTCAAAATTTGGCCTTATGCATAGGTAGATCCTGGCAGCATCACTCTCAGCAATAGGTAAGGTCATGGGCCTTACAATGTGCACATCTTATGATACATATCTTTCAACATACGTGCGTGCTTTCCCAGAGTAGACCAGCTTCTTTCTCATTTCCCTATGTTCACTGTCAAGGGTGGACAACTCTAGATTTAATTTCTTCGATTCCTTGTACCTGTTCACTCCCACCTGGAAAAATTGGGTAGTAAATGAGAAGGGGAGTTTGCACCAAGGACTCCAACTACCATCCACCAAGATGAATCTGCCAATGCAGAAGTGTTGGTATACTATGAACTTTGCTTCTCCTTTAATTACCATGGGGAGTTGTTTTGGGATCCACCATTCAGCCTTGAATGCGTTCCTGAGGTGCGTATACCATTTTTCCAAGCACACCTTGTGCACCCCTATCATTGATTCACATGTATACTTACTTCTAGAACCTCTCCACGGTGAAGGTTCTTCATCGGGGTAATCCCATATGAACTTATCAGATGCATCCAACACCCTAATTTCTAAGAACACAATGGTTAACAGGATGTTTCCAAAAAGGATCTTTCCCCATTCTCCGTGCTACTAATGATTTCATCTACTATATCGGGAGATGTTCTATTCGGTGCCTTCCATGACCTTCCTACAGACATTCAACCAGGATTGCTCACCTGGGTCCACCTCTCTTGTCCATTCAACTTGGAAACAAGGTACGCATGCCATCTTCATCACCGGATCGCTGATATCCATGACATCATAGTACCTTAATCCCTTCTTATATTCTGGGATGTAATGGTTTCTTTAATTGCCTCCTCATCCGGATGTCATATAGAGCACATCCCCTTTATATCTTAGGCTTGTAAAGTTTGAAATTAACTGGGGAGTTATGCGCATTTTGTGCCTCATGAAGCAAAAGAAGTCTTCGTGCACACACATCATCAGCCATTGGTACAAGCGCTCGGGCTTCCTGAAATATGGCAGCTCATAAAGCTGGAGAAGCCCTTCCTTCTCCATTTTCACCTTGACTACATCACTATAGAGTGGCATCCCATCAAGTGTTCATTTATTTTTTGGGCGCACTAGATCTAGCACCATTTCATTCAAAATTATGCTTGACCGGTGATTATAGTCGATCACAGTCATCTGTCTTATGTGGGACTCCCACTCTTGCCCTAGCAAAACCCCATTCGGGTATTGCATTTCTGAGTACCATTCTTCATTGGTATCCAAGGGGATTTCTTCTTCTTTCTTCTTTCCCTTTCCCTTACCCTTTCCCCTATTGGATTGTACTGCAGGTTTATTAACTGGTTTTGTGGCTTTCATTTTACCCCTTGCTTTCATTCCCAGTTAACTTGTGATTTTGTTTGAACGTTTTCCCCCGCGCACCCAATGCCCTAAAACACAAACCGTAATCTCAGAATTTTCTCCTTTGATCACGGCGCATCTTCACAACATTCCTCACACCTGTGAATCACTTTTGCACTGGTTTATAGATCTAATGGACTGGTTGCACTTAAGTTTTTGGGATTTTCCTTTGCACGAGTTAGTCTTGAAACCCTAGCTCTTGAAAGAAAATCACTCTTCTTATTTTCACAAAGTAAAATAATGAAATGCCCACTCTTGTATTTATAGCTTTTCCCACTTTTACGCATTTAAGGCTAGGCTACCTACCACTGTATGGCCATGTTTAATGTGGCATTTCCAAACAAACCTGACTTCAAAGTGCTTTTCCTTATGTGTCAAATCCTTGCGCAAAAATTGTCCTGCGCCTAATCCTTGTGTGAAAATTGTTTCCAACCTTCTAGCATGCAAATAATCCATCTTGACAGAAGACTCTTATGCACATGTTACTAGAACCAAAGGCACCTCTTCCATCCTCATGATTCTTGCTTTCACCTACCTCATGTTTTTGCACTTTTTCTCCTTATATGTGGATTTCCAATGTAGCCTTATTTTGCCACCCATCTACCTTATTTTCTCCTAATGAATATTTTCAATAGGGCCAATTCAAATGGTCTACCAACCCAATCATCTAGTAGAATAACTCCATGCTTCCCTTTATCACCTCACCCCACACTAAAATGATGTGCGGTCCTCTGCACATTCATAAGTTTAAAAATTAATAAGGTTACTGGTGCCAAGGCACAAAAAAACAACAATGTGAAAGGGAAAATACATGAAAGGAAAAGCATAAAAGGAAATTCTAAGCTAACTGGAAAAACTACCTTATTTAAAAACACCAAGAAGCATTATTTATAGTAGGGATTCAACTTACTCCCATTGAAGTGTCTAGGTAATTTTGTTCCATCCAACACTTATAAGCGCACGCGCCCAAATCAAGGATGTATGAAATTACATAAGGACCCAACCAATGCACCTTCAACTTTCCCAGATGGCATAGAAATTTTGAATCATATAGCAATACCATCTGGTCAACCTCAAACTATTTGTTCTTAATATGGCAGTCATGCCATGCCTTTTGCTTAGCTTTTTTAGTTATTTGGATCCATCTTGCTAGTGAATGCCTTTCATCCAAGTTTATCAATTCATCTATTCTTTCTTCCAGCACTTGTTCATCGTCCAACCCTCTTGCGTGTGTTATATGTAGTGATGGTAGCATAAATTCGACTAGTAAAATAGCCTCCGATTTGAACACTAGTTGAAATGGTGTGGCCTTTTTCAACCTTTTATATGTTGTTATGTATGCCCAAATAACTTCGATACCTTGTCATCCCAATCTTTCCTACCCACATAATATATCTTAGTCAATGTGTGACTAAGGATTTTTTAAATGTCTCTACAATCCCATTTGCCTGAGGGTGATAAGGGGTAGTCTTATGATGGGCTACCATGAATTTTACCAATAGAATCCTGATGGTTTCATTTAAGAAGTGAGTGCCCCTATCACTTGTTAAACTTAATGGACACCCATACCTGCTAATAATGTTTTCCCATAAAATCTAGCAACCATGGCTATGGTGCAATCCTTAGTGGGTATGGCCTCTATCCACCTTGTCCAATAATCAGTATAGGTAATAATATACCACGAGTTTTTCCTTCACACAGCTTGTGAGATTTGTCTAACAAAATATATTGCCCATTTTTCAAAAGTTCTATGCTAGCGATGGGGCGCAAGGGCATCTCATCCCTTCTTCCAAGTTTTTCAAGGCACCTTTGGCAAGGTGGTCATAGGCCTTTCAAAACTCAATGCAATCTTGGTGAATCATCTCCCACCATAGTCCAGCGACTAGGATCTTGTACATGGTTGCATTCCCTGCATAGTGTCCTCTAGTAATCCCACCATGGGATTCTTCTATTATGGCCATGTGTTCATGTTCTAATACACACTGGCGTAAAACCTCATCACGACCCATTTTATACAAATCCCCATTGATCAACATGAAGGGCATGGTGCATATGGCTAACCTTTTCCTTTCCAGAGCATTCATCCATTTGGGCACCACACCTTCCTTGAGAAAAACAACAATGTATTCTAATTTCGAGGGCACATGCTGCAACTTGAATAGTTGCGCGTCTAGCATGGTTTCCTTGATACTCTGTGCATCCTCTCCCGAATAAATCCTGGATAAGTGATCCACTCGTAATTATTCTTTCCGATTTTACCACCACTTTGAATTCAAATTCTTGAAATAAAAGTACCCAATGACATATGTGCCCTTATAACACTACTTTTTTTACTAGATACTTCAAGGCCATATGGTCAGTGTAGAATATGAAGGGAGTTACCATCAGATATTTTCTGAATTTTGGAGTGCATAAATCATTGACAAAGCCTCGCACTCGGTCATTGTATAATTTTGTTCTACTGGTGTCAACTTCCTACTAGCAAAACACAAGGGATGATAAAAAAATCCCCTCTCCTGGTTGAGAAAGAATGGTTCCCATAACTATACCAAAGGCATCCACGTGGACATGGAAAGGTTTATCCCAAAATGGGAATCATAGGATAGGTGCGGTGATAATCCTTTCTTTTAGAGTTTGAATGCCTTATGCTATACCTCTCCCCACTAAAAGGCACTCTTGTGTCTGAGAAATATTTCCAAAGGCGTAGAGATCTTGGCTTATCCCTTAATGAACTTTATGTAGTACCTAGTGTGTCCAAGAAATCTGCGCATGGTGCTTTGGTGGTAGGATCCCCTAACCCCACAATAACCACAAATTTCACGGATCCACCAGTAAGCCCTCTTTACATATGATATGCCCCAAAAATGTTCCAAAAGGAGTTATAAAGATACATTTCTTGATGTTGAGGGAAATCCTCAACTACCGACATCTTTGAACATCAATCTCAAGTTATCACAATGGTCCCTGACCAACCCATACACTGTCCAATCATCCAAATACACCTGAAGGAATTTGTGGATGAAGTCCTGAAATGCTTGTACCACTATGCGCGAAAATATAGCGGGTGCATTCCTCAATCCAAAGGGCATGACCGTATATGCAAAACTTCCCCACTTGGTGGTGAAAGTTGTCTTATCTTGGTCTTCCTTGGCAATCCTTACTTGGTGATATCCCGAGAATCCATCCGTAAAGGAATAGAACTCATGCCTTGAAACTCCATCCAAAATCTCTTCAAAGTGAAGGGGTGGGAAAAGAATCTATGATACAAACAACATTCAACTCCCTATAATCCACAAATATCCTAATCTACCCATCTTTCTTTATGATGATCACCATTAGACTTATCCATTTTGATTCCTCCATAGCTTCAATGATACAGGATGCTATCATTTTGTCTAGTTCTTCTTTAACACTTACGCGCATGTTGGGATTCATTCTATAAGGCCTCTTCTTGACTAGGCACGCACCATCCTTTAACTTTATACTCATTTCCCCTAATGAATGGTGGACACCTTTCAACTCATGGTATCCACGTGGGAATAAATCCTCGAATTCACACAAGAGATTGATGATCTTTGATACCTCCTTGTTTGACCAGTAGTCCCCAATGATAGCTTCCTTGGGCTCCTTCTTCGAGATGATGTTAACTTTCTTGGTTTTGAGTGGTTCATGGTACGCGTGTGCACATGCATCCACACAATCAACTACTTTGTGCACTCCAACTGAATGGTCGACATTCAGGATTTCCATCTCCTCTCCATCAATAACGTATACCATCTTTCCTTTCTCCTTTTCAACACACACGCGCTCAAATTGTAGGTCTTCTGGTTCCTCCTCTTTAAACCATGCTTCCAAGCTAGGTCCACCAAGTAAGTTTACTAATCTATCTTCCACCATGGTGAAATCCCCTAGAGTGAGGCGCTTGATAGTCTGTAACACCTCATCAACTGGTTGCTTGGTACTTTAGTACTCAAATGTGTGAACCAGGTCAGCCGCTAACTCCTATCAATTTCCGTCTCAAGTGAGTTTCAGAATGGATGTACTAGGCAAGCACACAACCTTATAATGTTGAATACATCTTGTGCACCCAAAGGGAGGGTGGTAAAGCTTCTGTTCCTTCTCCTAGACCCTCTCACATGCTTGGATGTGGGAAGAGGTAGGTCCATTGCCATTGTAATCCTTAATAGTGGTGGGTATGTTGCCCTTCGAGAATCAGACAGTGAGCGCAATTCTAACTTCATGCCATACCAAAAAGTTTTCACTATGCATGGCCCACCACCTTGTTGTTGTGCCTATCAAAACATAACTCAACATACCTCATCGCTTGTCCTCCCTCCAGTGAGATTCCATTTCTCTCAAAAAGACCTCGTGGTATGCATCCCGTAATACTTGGTTATTTCCTTTTATCCTAGGCACCGAACTATACACGTCATGGTTACCTTGGTTACCGATCCTTTCAGATGTCATCCAATCAATTCATAAGTCCCATGTGTCCAATTATCACATGATATCTTTGGTAGTATCACTAATGATTGAAAATCATCAAACCGGATGAATCCTTCATAGGGTGGATGGTCTCGGATCTCTTATGGAGCACACATATATTCTTTCCAAGACCTCCTCTCCAAGGGTTTCAGTATAGGGGGTGGACTTCCCATCAACAAGCGGTATAATCACCCTCTCTTCCTTATTTTCAAAGCTTACGTATTCCCTTGTTAAACTGGAGATCTACATTATTCTTATAACACCACGGGCACACAACTAAAGCTGGGAAATTATCTATCTCGGAAAGCACCAAGACTTCAAAATCCCTAGTGAACCTATTCCCTTGAATGGTAATGGCAGCACCCTTTAAGACACCTATGGGAATTACCTTTGTCTTATTTTCCATATACAACACATTTGAAGATGGTTGTAATGTAGGTCTTCCCATTTGATGCTGCATCAGAGTGAGAACATTAACCTCTCGTTTATGTCAATGAGGATGTTGCTAAGCAACCATCCACCCACTACTGCATTCAAGGTAATCTCTTTGTCATAATCAAGGTTGTGAGGTGGGAGGTTTGCATGTAGGATCTACCTTTCAAGTTCTTCCCTGGCACGTGGCACCTTTTCTCTCAACCATGCTTCTAGCAGGGGAATAACATTATCCTACCTTAGCAGTTTACACACCTCCTTAACCTCATCCAAGTCATCCTTTGGTGCTTCTACTGGTCTTCTTTGCTCATCTTTTCTAGTTTTCTCTTTTAAGCATTGGATCTCTCCTTGTAAAATTCAAATTACGTCCATGGTTTCCTGGTAGACTTCTTTCTGGTGAGCTAGATTTGGATACTTCCCATGTGCTACTTCTTCCCTTGAAACTAGAGGTCTCTGCCTAGGCACTTCCCTTGCGCACGTGACTCCACCCTTGTTGTTACCATAACATGCTCTAGTTCTGATTCACGTATTACTCACGGGAGCCATTACACGTTAGCCTTCTTAATACTCACCATGGCAGCACCCTTATCCTTCCGGTACTATTGACTCATATGTTCATATAACTCCGAGTACTCTTTGTACTTATGTTTTTTCCACACCAGGAGCATTAAAGAAGATCTCGGACACCTTTGGACATTCACGCTTATAATGGTCTGTGGCTCCACAATTAAAGCATGTTCCATGTGGGAACTCACTTCTTCCTCCGTGGTTACCACAACCATGAAATCCTCTATGAAACCCTCTTCCCCATGCATCTCCATCTCTCGCACTCTTCATAATGACGTTCATCTCCTTTAGAATCATTGGAAATGCCAGTCTGGCACACACCAAGATCAATTACCTCATGAATCTAGTCAATCAATCTACAATCCTTGGTGTCATGTGTGGTTGAGGTACATATCTTTGCAATAACATGGATACATTTTACGGATCATACGTTGTAGTAGGGGGCACTGATGAGTGCATAGTTTGTCTCATTAATATCATTTCTTCGGACCATAAATACTCTTCGTGATATGACTGATTTGTATATGGGGATGTTTTGTATAGTCATGTCTTAGTAGGTTGATGCATTTTTCCTTGCTATTATTTATGAAAACTATTTATCACATGACCTCCTACTAACTATTTTTATGAGATCAAATGTGATGATGTGTGTAGGGAATGATGGAGGTTACTGGTGGATAAGTTTCCCGAGTTCGATGCATGTGGCTGAAGACTATTTCCAAATTGACCTATTAGCTTGGGCTTGACTCTAACATCCCATAGGAATATAATAGTTTTAATTGATATTTGATGAAAAAGTGTCTAATGCCACCTAATATGGTGGATTTGTAGCAAACATTATCTATATGAATACTTTGTATTCGTAATCGGTGGTACCACTTTTTTGATTTATCAAGAAGAAAATTATCTGCAAACTGTTCGGATTTGTTTTTGGATATGTTATGAACTCATTTGAAAGTTAATGAAATCTATGACATTTTGAGAATCAGAAGTTGTTGATCACTCTATCTCGAGGAAGAGCAAGGGCCCACTCAACCGAGGAGATACGAGGTTACTTTAAGTTTTTCATGCATACAGTCCTTCGATTAGTTTTACTGCAATTATCATTTGATGAGTTGTTGCATGCATGCTTTGATTAACTATCCCTATTTTCTCCATTATTGCTTTCACTTTTAAGTAGATGCTTTTGCCATGCAAATTTAGCTCATAAATAGTCTTTCTTTCTGTTGAATTCAGTTATTCAGTTATGGTTTAAATTGTTAAGAATAAGTGTGTGCATATTTTACTTTAAAGAAGAAGATTAGTTGTTGAGATCCATTTCATTGCAAACAGCTTGAATTCCGTAGATTTTAAGCGCACTTTCGTAGAATAGCCACTAATCTAAGCAACCCCAACAAACTCAATGCATAACTGGTTCTCCTAGACTCTATTGCATATTGCCTTGGACACAGCCCTGGTTTAAGAATGACACTGACCAAGATTATGTCAGTTAAATGATTGGAAGAATACAACGACCCATCATTTTTGGCACCATTGTCGGGAAATACATAACCATAAGCTCCATTGTTTTATTCCATATGTTATGGGTGTTAATAGAGTTCATATAGGAAACTAGTAGTTCTCTCGGACCTTGATTTAAACCAACCAACCTGGATGCATAGGTCACGAGATAACCAAGGGAGATTTATAGCATGTAATATTCAACAAATCTCTTTAGACACTTCACAAGAGAGAAACAATGAGAGTGATACAGATTCCAATTCCATGCCTAGAACCTTTTCTGAGAATTTTGTATCCTCTTCACATCATTCTGCAATGGGGATCTTGGAAATGCTAAAGAACAGCCTTTAGGATGAACATTTACATACCCCATTGTCCTCGATGCAAATGAGGATGCACCCATGAAAAACATCTCACCATCCATCCTCCCCCTCTTTTGAGGAATGACCAAAGAAGACCCTGATCAATTTCTATTTGAATTTAAAATCCTATGCCAAACATATGATTACCAAACTGACAATCAAAAACTCAAATTATTTCCCTCCACTCTCAAGGATTCTGCTATGAGATGGTTTATGGGGTTACCATCTAACTCCATTAACTCCTGGGAAGCCATGGAAATAGCCTTCCTGGATAAATACCAAGACTATTGTAGAGGAAGGGATAGGAAGGAGGAGTTCTTCCAAATATGGCAAAAGGAAGATGAGAATCTAGAGGATTATCTGGATAGATTCCTCTTTCTTCATAAACGTAGTGGGTATGAGTTACATGCAGACATCACTAAAACAGTCTTTCTGAAAGGACTAGATGAAGAAACCAAGGATTCTCTCCATCTCATGGGAGGTGGAGATGTGTATAAGCTTACAATGGAACAAATTACTGAGCTATGTAGAAGATATTCTAGAACATGTGGAGGGATAAGAAGGAAACAAACATCCAAGTCTTTGGGTACCTCTGAACTTCTAGAAGAAATGACCAACATGAAAAAATACATTCTACTACAATTAACATCCACCATAGATGGACTCAAGGAAAAATCCACCTCTGTTAAAGAAGCGTTAGAGATGTATTGCCCTAAATGTCGAAAGAGACACCCTTGAGAGAATGTCCTTTGGATGTCACATATATGTGCTTAATCATGGGATTCTTGACCATGACACTAAACATTGCACACTTTCTACCAAAATTGAAGAGAGGTTTGAATGCCATCTCTCAAACAAGTGTTGAATTAAATTTTGTCCAGAGACCAAAAAATTAGGTGGGTTCCCATCTAGATCAACTCGAGAATCCTGGAGAATGCCATGGCTGAATCAAGCCTCTCAATATTCTTGGGACAACCTAAATGGGTAAACTCAAACCTGGATGACTTATCCATATCCACCACTAGCAACCAATCCTTGGCACAATTAAGCAGTGGGGTCCTCAACAAAATTTTAGCCAAAATCAGTCCTGGACACCACCACAAAACAATAATCAACAACGTAGGTTCCAACAGCCACAACAAGCTTTAATGCCTCCACCTCAAGCCTACCAAAATCAAGGACAAGCAACACAAACACAACTTCCGGCTCAGCCAGTAGCCAATCCAAAAAATCAACAGACATCTTTGATTGATGACATAGATGTGGGTAATACCATACAGGTTAACACTATTGGTAATTTATGATTACGATCTAGCAAAATATTGAACCCTCCTATTGTTATCACAGAACTACCTGATGATGCCAATAAGGAAGAAAAACTTAAAGGTAACAATGATTCTTCATGAATACCAGATGAATAGGATGCTCAAATACCCAAACCAACTATAGCCCCTTTCCCTGAGTGATTACAGGACACTCAGTTGCTAGATGAAACAGAACTAGTTCAGGAATTGAAAAAAGTACATATTGAGGTTCCACTACTACGTGCAATAAGGAACATCCCTGAACTAAACCAAACCATTAGAAACAAATGTATAAAGACACCAAGAAGAAAAAAATACCCAAAGACTATCAGAGTCAAAGGAAATTTGGCTGATTTAGTTGTTGGCACCCTCATCTCACCAAAATATGGGGATCCTGGGAGCCCTGTCATTACTATTTGTATAAACACCCAGTCAATATCTAATGTTTTGGTGGATCTTGGTGTTGCTATTAATGTCATCACAATAGAAATGTTTAACCAACTATCCTTGATAGGACTTCAACCAACCAACATTGTTCTGTAGTTAGTAGATCAATCCATTGTTGTACTTGATGGTGTGGTTGAAGATATAATGGTCATTGTTGAATCATGGGAGTACCTAGTTGATTTCATGGTTTTGCAACCTAAAGCTCAGAATTTGGGATATCCAGTCATCTTGGGGAGACCTTGGCTAGCTACGGTTGTTGCTTACATTGACTGTAGGTCAAGCAACATGACAATTCTAAATGGGTAGAAATCCAAACACATTTCATTATATCCTCCTGCCCAGCCTTATACGAACAATTGTGACCAGGTATGGGTGGATTCTTTGGATGCTAACTCTTTGAATTCTTCTTTTCTGGCCACTATTACGAGTACACAATCATATGACGGAGGCTGCAGAGTCTTATGTGCTGACTGATTCTAAGGACTCTGCAACTATGGAAATCAGTACTACTTCTACGGAATTTGGAATATCAGCAGAAGACATTACCTCTGCTGAGTCTGGTAGGAAACTCTATGCTTATAATTCCAAACATCTAGTTCCTGATTTCTATTGTCCTTTAACTAAGGTTCTATCTTTTGATAATGTATCCATCCTGCACATGCTCCAGCCCCATGTTTTCCCATTGAATTCTTTTATCACTAGTACAGAGCTTGCTCTTGTAGATGATACTAAGTAGGTGCTTGTTAGTATGGGTAGAGAGATGACTATAGGAAGTGACTTGGAGGTCAATCAAGAAGCTAGGGTGCTTGAGGTTCTGAAGAAAAATTCCCATGCTTTTTCTTGGGATTACACTAATATGAAAGGAATTCATCCTAGCATTTGTACACATCATATTTACACTGATGATGTCAAACCTATAAGGTAGCCTCAATGAAGAATCAATCCAGCATTAAGAGACATAGTCAAAACTAAGATTGAAAAGCTCCTAAAGGTAGGTTTCATCTATCCTATATCTGATAGTCATTGGGTTTCCCCATTAGTTATTGTTCCTAAGAAGAATGGTAAGTGGCGAATATGTGTTGATTACAGGGAACTTAACAAAGCCACAAAGAAAGATTATTTTCCCTGCCTTTCATTGACCAAGTCCTAGACAATTTGGCTAGTAAGAAATATTTCTCTTTCTTGGATGGGTTTAGTGGGTATAATCAAATTAGTATTTCCTGTTGATTAGGATAAGACTACTTTTACATGCCCTTGGGGTACATTCGCTTACAGAGTCTTAACTTTTGGGCTTTGTAATGCCCCTACCACATTTCAAGCGGGTAGTCTTGGCCATTTTTGCAGATCTTGCTAATGACTGTGTTGAGGTTTATATGGATGATTTCACTATCCATGGATCCAATTTTGATGAATCTTTGAATAATCTTGAGAAAGTACTCAGTCGATGTGAACAACACCAACTATCTACGAGTCATGATGGTTGATCAAGGAATTGTCTTAGGTCACCATGTGTCAGCCCAAGGTATAAAGGTGGATCCCAAAAAGATATCAGTCATCACCCAATTACCTACACCAACTAATCAGACTAACATCAAAATTTTCCTTGGCCATGCAGGTTATTACCGCCGATTCATAAAATATTTTAGCAAAATTGCTGCCCCAATGTTTTCATTACTAACCAAAGATTGTGTTTTTGAATGGTCTTCTTAGTGTCAATAGGCATTTGATTCTATCAAAGAAAAGCTAACAACAACCCCCTGTCTTACATGGCCCTAATTGGGGACAACCTTTCCATATCCACACTGATGCTTCTAATACAGTTATGGGCGTTGTCCTTGGACAAAAAGACTCAGAAGATCATATGTATGTAATTTACTTTATCAGCAAAAATCTGAATCCTATGGAAAAGAATTACACTACTATGAAAAAGAGTTTTTGGTTGTGGTATATGCTTTGAATAAATTTCATCATTACATCACTGGATATAAAAATTTTGTTTACATTGACCACTCTGCCATTCGATATTTGATGAACAAACCAGTGGTTGGTGGAAGGATCATTCATTGGTTGCTCTTGTTGTAAGAATTCAATCTCACTATCATAGATAAGCCTAGGAAATCTAACATTGTTGCTAAATTTCTTTCCAGAATAAATGTTTCAGGTGATGATGAAGTAGTCCAAGATCAATTTCCCAATGAACATTTGTTTTCTATCTCCACTAAGACTCCCTGGTTCGCTGATCTCACAAATTATTTAACAACAGGGGAAGTTTTCTTGCTTATTTTACTCATAAGGAAAGAACGTGATTGGTTAGAAATAGTGCAACATATAAATGGTGTAACAGATTCTTATTCAAATGTTTTCCTGACATGGTTCTTCGTAGGTGTGTTCGTGAGGATGAGGTACATGACATATTGCGAGCATGTCATGATGATCCAGGTGGTGGACATTATTTAGTGAAACGAACAATTCACAAGATCCTTGGAGCAGGGTACTATTGGCCTTCCCTCCATAAGAGTATCAAGAAGTATGTTTGGCAAGTGTGATGTATGCCAACGAATGGGAAAACCTACACTTTCTATGGAAATGCCTCTTAACCCTCAGTTGGTTCTAGGACCATTTGAGAAATGGGGTATTGATTTTGTTGGACCATTTGATCCTCCATCTTTCGGGAAGGAGTATCTCTTGGTATGCATGGACTATGTCACCAAATGGGCTGAAGTTCAAGCATTGGCATCTACCAATGAAGATGTTGTTGCTGATTTTCTCTACAACCGGATATTGTTGTGATTTGGAGCACCAAGGGCCATTGTATCTGATCAAGGTCCTCAATTTGTTTCAAATATGATTGAAGCTTTCTTAGGAATCTATAGAATTAGGCACCGGAAATCATCACCATATCACCCCCAATCCAATGGGAAAGTGGAGGTAACAAATCAAGAGTTTGAGAATATTCTAACTAAGGTGGTTAATGCCGACAAAAAGAATTGGGTATCAAAGCTTCCTGAGGCCATCTAGGCCTACAACATGACCTGGAAAACAACTACTAGTTTCTCTCCCTATGAGATGGTCTTTGGGAAGAAGCCACTATTACCTGTTGAGTTCGAGTTGTGCACCTGGAAAACAATGTTGGAAGTTGGGATCGATTTGGATGAAGCACATGAGTGAATGCATTTTGCAGTTGAATGAACTAGATGAAATGTGAATGGAGGCACAGTAGTAGATTGAAATTCTACAACATCAGTGGAAAACTTGGCATGATGCTCACATCAAAAAAAGGATATTTTATGAAGGACAATGGGTTTTACTCTTTGATTCCCACTATCATTAGTTTAAAGGAAATTTGTGTACGCATTGGTTAGGTCCCTATTAAGTGCATCAAGTGTTTGATAATGGCTTTGTTCAATTGATATCGATTGATGGAGACAAACAAACTCTTCTGGTGAATGGGCATAGGCTCTGAGTTTACCACCAACCACTGGATAAGCAGACCTTCACCGATGACATTCTGTTACAAATAGATATGCATGTTGAGGAGGCTCTTTGCCTCTCATGCATGGAGTAATTAATCTTTTTCAAATTCAATAAAGGAAGATGATCCTTCATTCGATCTTCTTCCCTTAGCAGAGTTTTTTTTTCAATAAATGTAGGAATTTTTTTGTTTCTACTGCCGCTAATCATGTTTCATCCCAAATTATAGGGCATGGGTAAGTGCATTTAACTTGCTAATGATATTTCTATGTGAAACATTCCCCCATGTAGTCATTTGTCATTATGATGCCATCATGAAATGATTGTTATGATCATTCTGGATCTCTTCCAAATCGGCTTTATGAATGATGGCATAATAGGAGTAATGCCTCATAAGTCTCCACATGCTTTGATGTGTCACACTCTCCAACATTAGGACAGATGGCGCATGCTCCTTAACCATGGGATATGTGCCGCCGCAAAATCTTAATCTCACATGGGTGGTCAGTCTCATCACTATTTTTTCACCGTCACCTTTGCTTGATGTTGTGCTACCCAAGGAATAAGATGTCATTTGAAATTTAATTCTCTACAACTACCTCTTCCCATTGTGGTATGCACATCAATCACAACTAGTTTCATCAAACACTCGACGGGAAGTGGAAGAAACATTCTACTCTAGTCTTTCCACTACTGTGTATTTTTTTTTTTGGCTTAGCATGGGACCACAAGCGATGAAAGACATCAAAACCTGCTTCACTAGATGCCTTGCTCGGAATGCCTCCCTTTCGTAGGTATTTCATGATTTTGGATGGTTAGATTTCATTCAGAAATTTGAAGGGTTTGATGAGAACATTGTGGAAGAGTTCTTGAACAATTTTGAGTCCACATGCTCGCAAGTTGGTGGACGACAAGTTGAAATCACCAGTCAGGTCATTTCTGACCTATCTAGCCTACTAATTTCAAGTTAAAGGTTATGATGAATGCCCCTTTGAAAATTCTTATTGCTCAGTTCCATGACGAAGGAGAGGCACTCCCAGAGGTCATCCTAACTCCATTGGGTGTCCAGAAGGGTGTTAAGCGAGAAAAGTTTTCCTAGAATCTAGGGTGAGATTTCTAAATGGGTCAACAGGTATTTTATATGCAATGGACATGCTTCTATTCTAGGTGGTGATGCGCTCAAAATGCTCATTCACCTTAAAAAGGGGCATGTCAACTAGGCCCTTTAGGTCAATTTGCTAGAGTACCTCGCAGATTCTATCATTAAGGTATGCCAAAAACACCGGTCCAGTGGGGGCAAGTCTATGCTTAAGCACCCAGGGTTGATTCACCTATTGTGTTCACACCAAGTTTTCTTTCACCCAAAGTGGAGGCTTGAGGGACGTGTTGGTGAAGGGTCCAGGCCTAAGCAACTAAAATATGGTCTCTCTTCTACACCTCGGTCTACCCTTGCCTCGGGCCCTTCACATAGTCAAGTTGAGGCAACTGATGTTCCTATGCACACGAACACGGTTGGTACTCCTGAGGCACCACCCCATCTATTTCTGATTCAAAAGGCGAGTTTCCCATGGCCCCCTCTTCCTCCATGCAACTATGGTCCCAGCGGCTTGGCTCATGTTTGCAGATAGGTGGTTTCCAATCAGAGTCCTTGCTTGATGACACCACCCACATTCGGGAGGAGCTACATACGGAGGATGTCCCTGCTCCATCATCTGTTGTTCCGTCATCTACGGAAATTCACACTGGAGCTCTAAAAATGCTTGACGTCCAAGTGGAGCCTTCTCACAACTATCTGGAGGAAATTGCATTGCTAAAATCTTAGTTACAAGGTATGGAAGAGTCCACCCTTTTATTACAAGCTGAATTTACACAAAAGACAATAGAAAAAATTCGGGAGATTGCTGCCCTACAGCATGAGGTAAGTTGTCTAAAGTGACAACGTGATACAGGTCTTACCCTCTTAGATAATTTCCAACAGTTGTCCCTTCAGAAAAGGGAATTGTAGAAAGAAAACCAAAAATTAAAAAAGGAAAAAGAATCTTTGGAAGAGGAAAAACAAAAATTAACATCTATCTTAGATTATGTTTGTCCTTTATCCATCAAACTATCATCTCTATAGAAACCCTCCTCGATCTACAACATGTATGTCCAGGAGTAATTTTATTCTTGGCAGTTATTTCAATTGTGTTCTCAAGCCCCTCACAAAATTCTTGATGGACCTAGTTTTTTATCAGTCTACAAGAACAAGCACCCGAAATTCAAAATTTTCTCTGTGAATTTTATTTACATAACATGGTAGTAACCAATGTCCCTAATTTCTTGATCAACCTATTTGTGGGGGATTTTCAAATTAAAGCATTTCAGTCTGTATTGAGGAATAAAATAACTTGGAGAAAGCAAACAGATAGTTTTAATAACACCGCTCGCTTAATCAGATTTTACATTCGCCCAACCCATCACACAGATGTCACCCTGAGAAGAACTTTAGATCATTATATTACCAAGCAGGGGTTGGGGTGCATACTTCTTAGATTTTTCTTCAGTGTATTATTGATTTTGAAAATTATAGTCAAGAGAATTTTGGAGCTGCTTGGAAAGCTTGCGATAGGAGATGGGATACTTTAAGCCTACCTTTGAAATGTAGGGAGGTCCTCTCTCCTCAGAATTTGAGTTGGAGCATGCGAAGGGGTGATGCCCTCATCGCCATTATTAGACAAACCACAGAAAAGACCAGCCAACAATACACTGATGAATGGGCTGGCCTTCAAGTATGGCCTCCACTCCTCTTGAGCCCTCTCACAACATGGTAGAACAATGCAACACAGTCCCATGATAGTTTCACTACTGGGTGGAAATTACCTCCAATACTCAGGGCTGCAAGAATACCACAAAGCAATACTGATCAATTCAAGGAGTATGACATGGCTGAACAACTTGGAAGGCGAGCAGGATGCAGATGAGTTGCATTGGGACATGCAATAGGTAAAGTCAGGGGGAATGATGAGTGCATAGTTTGGCTCATTAATATCATTTCTTCAGACCAGAAATACTCTTCGTGATATGACTCATTTGTATATGGGGATGTTTTGTATAGTCATGTCTTAGTAGGTTGATGCATTTTTCCTTGCTATTATTTATGAAAACCATTTATCACATGACCTCCTACTAACTATTTTTATGAGATCAAATGTGATGATGTGTGCAGGGAATGATGGAGGTTACTGGTGGATAAGTTGCCCGAGTTCGATGCATGCGGCTGAAGACTGTTTCCAAATTGACCTATTAGCTTGGGCTTGACTCTAATGGCCCGTAGGAATCTAAGAGTTTTAATTGATATTTGATGAAACAGTGTTTAATGCCACCTGATATGGTGGATCTTGTAACAAACATTATCTATATGAAGACTTTGTCTTCAGAACTGGTGGTACCACTTTTTGATTTATCAAAGAAAATTATCTGCAAACTGTTCTGGATTTGTTTTTGGATATGTTATGAACTCATTTGAAAGTTAATGAAATCTACAGTATTTTGAGAATCAAAATTTGTTGATCACTCTATCCCGAGGAAGAGCAAGGGCCCACTCAACTCGAGGAGATACGAGGTTACTTTAAGTTTTTCATGCATACAATCCTTCGATTAGTTTTACTACAATTATCATTTGATGAGTTGTTGCATGCATGATTTGATTAACTGTCCCTATTTTCTCCATTATTTCTTTCACTTTTAAGTAGATTCTTTTGCCATGAAAATTTAGCTCATAAACAGTCTTTCTTTTTGTTGAATTCCAGTTATTCAGTTATGGTTTAAATTGTTAAGAATAAGTGTGTGTGTATTTTACTTTAAAGTAGAAGATTAGTTGTTGAGATCCATTTCATTGCAAACAGTTGAATTCCATAGACTTGTATTTAATTTCCATAGATTTTAACTACACTTCCATAGAATAGCCACTAAGCTAAGCAACCCCCCAACAAACTCAATGCATAACTGGTTCTCCTAGACTCTATTACATATTGCCTTGGACACAACCCTGGTTTAAGAATGACATTGACCAAGATTATGTCAGTTAAATGATTGGAAGAATATAATGACCCATCAGCACCTACTTGCATCATGGTCCTCGTGACATATTTCACAATTTACCACTACGGTGCGCACCGGATTTTGGGTACATATCCCGCCATTATCCTTTATGTGCCCTTCTATGTTACAATCTCATACACCACATCCCACCGTGAATCTCTGAACTCGTGTTGGTAGATAATTTCTCTAATTTCTTAGCCATGGCAGCAATCGAGCCTCCGAGAATGGGCTAATACCAGTGTCAACACTACCAACTGCATCGGTGTGCAAAGTGGCTTCTAACGCTTCATGCAGGTCTAACAAACCACTGAGCATGTTGTGAAGGGTGGATATCATAATATAGTTTAGACAATAGAGTTTTAAAGCACGCATCATATTCCCACATGCTCTCTGCCATTCCCTATTGGATTTCTTTGAGATAGCTAATGTTATTCATTCAAACTCGGGTATGTGGAATTCCACCAAGAATGCATTTCTCAAAGTGCAAAGTATAATCCACAACAGTCTAATGAGGGTCATACTTTCTATACCAACTATGCATGCATCCTTGCAAGGTCATCACAAATTAAGCGGCCTTTCGATCTAGGTTGTGATCCCTTTTGCATGCCACAGTAGCTCACACTTATGCACATGCTCCGTAGCATCTTCTATGCCCTTTGTAATGCTGGTAAGTGTAGAGACATCTTGAAGAAGACTTGTGGAGGTGGCTGAGGTCCTTTTCCTCCCGATCTAGTCCCTTGGTTCCCTCTAGTGTTTCCTCCTCCACTGGATCCACTAGATCCTGAGCCACTAGATCCACCACTTCCACCTCCAGATCCTCCTGTGTTAAGTACAGGGCCCGTGTTTGTCATGCCAAATGCTCCCATCATCCCACTAAATTGTTGCCGATAGATTGTGAACTAGTGCCACTCCTAGTCATATTTCCCCACCACTTCCTAACGTGCTTCCAAAACTAGCTAGGTATGTGCCTTGTCCAAACATTCCACCGAATACTAGAATAGTATGTGAATCCATAGAAGTTCCAAATGAGAAGTTGTACCTTTTGGGTGCTAATCGGTTGCTTCCACTAATATCAAATGGATCAACTGTACTTTTCCTCATTCAAAAAAAACCAAGTGCCAAGGTTTGGTCACTAGGTGGGGTCATATGCACACCGGTGACTCTTCTTTCTCTACGTGATGGACTCTCATCGAGAATCCAAAGGTTTTCTCTCCTGCGCTTACCAAGATGGGGTATCGAGCACGGTTTGGGTTCCACATCCTTCGAGTGAACCTCAACTCCTTCCACCATGTCCGGCTCTATAACCCCATTATAATTGTGCACTATCTATCGATCTCCATTTCACATGCTTCGTTATACTTGAGCCATCTCTCCTCCCTTTCCTTTTCAATCGTTATATCATCCATCTATCCCCTACCTAGCTTCCCCACCAAGCACTCAGAGTGGTTTATCCATCCATAGGAAATGCCTCTAAACCCATGGTTACCATCAAGATTTGATTGCTAGGTGAATAACACACATAAATTATCCTCTAGGCTCCCGTAAAAACTCAAACTCAGCAACTCTTGGACAGGAATATGTGGAAATGGTGTTTTTCAAAGTGTAGCTAGTCAATACTCCCTTCCACCAATGATCTATAGCATGGGTCCACGTTAGATCAGCATCTTGCAAGTTTTGATATGTTTCTTGGGTCCAAGGGTGTGACTTATAATACCACCCTAATCTAGATGTATAAGCCGAGAGCCATTCAAATAACTCTACTGGGAAATAACAGAAGAAGGTTTCGTACAACTCATGATAAAGAGTGTCCTCCACCCATCTTTGTGTGTTAAACCTAGGTTCAGTATTGAATCTCGAGTGAATTCATCCTCAGTGATTTTAAACCTATCTTCAATACCTTCAAGTGTTAAGCACCACCATCACTTTTTACACAGAGCCATCTTCCACTACGACTTCAAAAAGAGGTCCCGGAAACAAAACCAAGATGTAGTCATTTTTGCACCCCACTAAGAACAAGGGAACCTCATGCACGTCAGCCTATCACCCAGCGTGCGCTGGGCACTCACCGAGGCACGCAAGAGGGAGACGAGTCTCTATTTTATGTGAGTTCAGTGGAAGGCATAATTCATTATTCTGACTTAGTTATTTAACAGACATGAAGAAGCTATAGAGCTCAGGATGGCTTCTACACCCCTTCAGTCATAATAGTAACAAAGCGCGTAATCAGAATTAACTAGAACTAGGAAGTTGTAAATCCATAATTAGACTAACATTCAAGTAAAGTTCATGATTATACAAGATCAAAAGCATAGTGGAAACATGTAGATAATATAGGAAGGATATCTTAACATAAACATAGTGGTAACCTTATCACATTCATTCATAGTATTACTCCAAAACATCACAGAGAGGTGGACCACAGTCATGCGCCATATCTAGATCCATACATGTATGCTTACAAAATAAAATTTGCATTCCCCATTTCCCCATTACATCCTTCCTAGAATCATCTACCCAATTATCCCATAGTTCTCATAGTAATTCTACAAAGCTTTGCTACCTTACTTGTGTCTGTTCTTTGCCAAGGGTGTGCGTATAAATAGGCATATGAGCTCTAACAAACTCTTCTACAACCTTAGATCTACCCCCAAGTGTCAAGGTGTGGGTCGCCCTAGGTGCATGCCTCTCCGGGTATATTCCTTCAAGGACACCCTATTCACTAATTTGGAACCTTATCCAAATGGAACATTATCCAAATGGAACACGTTCTTCATGTGTTCTGTCTAAAAGGTCGAAAATAGCTAAGTCCCAAATTTTTTCTTTGTGGGCGTGCGTGCATCGTTGGTTCTCTCCAAGAAACCTTTTGAATTTTTCCTTACATGCCTTCACTTGTGCACTTCCTTCAGGTGCACGCACCTACATGCCTTTAAGATTTGGAAGCTATATCGGGGCCCAACAAAATTATTCTTGACCTGTCTTTCTTCTTGTGGGTGCATATTCTGAGCTTTTTGACAACTTTTCCTTCCTACTACCACTTAACATGAGTATTTTGGAAGATATTTTATCTTTTAAAATTATTTTGGTGATCAAAAACCTTGAAAATAAATTAAAAATAAATAAATAAATCAAAAAAAACCACAAAAATATTGGAAAATAGCAAAATGGCTTAAAATTGATTAAACCGATCATCTACGGCTGAAATCTATGTCTATTGCATGGCACTCATCCCAGATCTTGCTGACATTCTCAAAATCATTTGAAACAACGACTCACGCATCACCAAAATCTTCAATCACCTAAACAAGCTATGTTGCTTACTTCAATACGCTACTGGGCACTATCAATTACCTGGTACTATTTTCATCATGCACATTGCTTTTTCATAGGACGGAAGTGTCCTCCATCTTCCCCCTTGCATAATACACCTTGCTTGGGGCATCATTCTTCACCCTAGTCATTTATCAAAACATTTGGGACTTCATCTTGATAACAAAATATTTGTGCAACTATCTTGAATGTTGTTGGTTTAAGTGTGTGTGATTGTACTTATTTCCCTGTCAGGTGATTTTGTTTATTTCTTGTATTGCATTGCATTCATGTATGTTGCATGGAGTTGGTTGTTTTGGCAGAGGACGGTTGTTTGTATCTTGGCTTTTAATGTCATTTTACACTTTTGTCGCATGCTCACATTTTAATAAGGACCCATGAGGAGGATTCTAAGCATTATGATGATTAAAATATTGTTAGCAATTGATTTGTGGATAGCTCAATATCCCTTTTCTTCTAGTTTCTCATCTTCTCTAAACAATTTTCTCTCTATTTGTTTCTTTCTCAATTGTCGATCGAGTTTCTTCATCACCCCATCAAAACTCGAGGGGGCATTCATCATCCTTCACCCTATTAATTTTTCTTCTACCCCTTAAAACATTTTCTACTTGCTTGTGTTTGTTTACTTTCTTTGAAGTGACGTCGCTTACGTCACCTCAAAGAGGGGAAAATGTAGACACCTGGAGTTTGATCAATACACTATTATTTCTAATAGTGCACTAATGCTTCTTCCTTTTGCAAATTGATGACACACCACCAGTTAGACCTAACTCCCTTCCTATGACACCCTTTTGGTCATTTTTCCTCTTATAAACCATTTAAACAGGTAGTTATAGCCTCATTCTAACTACATTATCTTCTTATTCACTTCTATCTCACTTCTATTAGCTCCCGGAAGATCAATCCACTTCGTTGGATTGAGTAAGCCCTTCAGAACCCTTCTAGAACCCTAATTACTCTCTAAGAGAGATTAATTAGTCTAACCTAGGTTAATTACCCTCTAACATAGTCAAATCACACTTTGAATTGCTAAAGTGCTTTTGAACTTTAGCCTTTGTCCCACATGCACCCAAATCTCCCTTTTCTTCCAAACCAAAAACTATAAATAGGGCTATACCCCCTCCCTCATTTCCTAAGAATTCTCTCTTCTTCCTAGCACAAATTATAGCAATTTGGTTAGGCTTTAGTTTGTATTTCATTTTCTTTCATTTGAGCTAAAAGCATTTAATCTTGTATTTCATAGCATTAACATAGAGTAAAAGGGAAGATCCATTGGCCTTGAAGCCATTAATGGGGAGACCTCTTTCTCTTAACACATAAATTGAATGCTTAGATCCTCTTAGGTTCATTATTTCAAGCTTTCAAAGAATAGAGATTAACTTCATTTGCTTAGTTTGCATGTTTATTTCAAATTAATGTATGAAAAGAAGGAAACCTTGCTCATTTCTTATCACATGGTCCATTGATTAGATTGTTAAAATCCTCTGGGGTTTATTTAGAGATTGTTACCCCAAATCCATGGCTTTTACAACTTGTCATTAAACATAATCCCCTTCCACGACCTCCTAAAAATTCCCCTCATTCCTATCATAGTGCGTTTGATTATGATCCCGATCCTGGTGCTCATTCTTACCCTTAGAACTATCTATTATACTTGTCTATCATACCCCAAGGTCTATAGCATCCTAGATTTGACCAATCAACCGACAATCCTCAGTATCATGGGTCGTGGACCTACAAATTTTGTAAAAGCAAGATACATTCTTCCTTATTGTGTGCTATAACAAAGGACAAAGTGACTAGCATCATGATTTAAATGAAAAATTTCACAGTCTAATAGTAATGAGCGTATAGATCGGTGAGGGAAACTATCCTTGGTGTGACCTTCCACTTCACAATCTGTACACCAAATTCCTAAGTGCATTTCATGGGCTGAATTTGTTGATAGCTTCTCTAACTACTTTGTCTATAGCTACAATCTATGCCTCTAAGAATGGACTAATGCCAGTGTCAATGCTCCCAACTACCTCAGCATGTAAATCTACTTCCAGTGCTTTGCGTGGATCAATGTATGTCTTATGTGATAGCACCCTTCTAAAAGGTGTAATCAATCCTCCAACGAACCATTGTGCATGTTGGATAGCATGAATATCATAAGATAGCTTAGATAGAAGTGTCTTAAAACAAGCATGATACTTAATTACACTCTCAGTAGTTCCTTTCTTGATATCCTTGAGTGCACTTATACTCTTCTGCTCAAAATCAGGTATATGGAACTCTTTCAAGAAAGCATCTCTCAATGCCACATAATCCACACAAGTTTGATCATGGTCAAATTTCCTATACTAGCTATATGCGCACCCCTATAATGTAGTGGTGAATTGACTTGCCTTTCACTCAGTAGTCATGATCCCTTTAGCATGCTACAAGATTTCACACATATGCACATGTTTGGTAGCATCCTCTATACCTCTATACTCCAGGAGATGAAGAGACATCTCCATGTACATATTTTTGGTTGTTGCAGACCTTGACCACTTGATCCAGAACCTCCTATGTTCCCTCTACCTCCAGAACCACCAAATCCACTGGAACTAAAACCACCTATACCTCCTGATCTACCACCTGTAGTTAGAATAGGGCATGTATATGTACTCCCTTATGCTCCAACAAAGAGTACTATCTTTGAACCCCTACAACTGTGAGGTAGTTCCACTTCCAGAGGTGAATCCAACATTCTGTGCACTCACATTCTGTGTGGATGATGCACCTAAGAATGCTCCTCCAAATGACATTGAAGTCATCTATCCTACCATTGATGTACTTGATCCCTAACTTACTCCTGCTCTCCTACTTCCCAAGTTAGTTTGTTGGTTACTTGTCGTACTAGATACTAAAAAACCAAGTGTAAGGGCTAGGTCACTAGGTGGATTAAGATGCACCGATGGTCTAGGTAGTATTTTCTGGTGTACTTCCGTGTGAGGCCAAGGGGGATCTCTATCATGCTTTCCAAGATGGGGGATTTCTTGATGCTCTAGCTCCACGTCTTCTACATGAGTTGTAAATCCTTCACAAGCCATCTCTCTCCTCCATGCCATACTCTATGTAATAGAGAGTGACTTCTTTATCTCCCTCTCACGTGCCTCATTATACTTAAACCATTTTTCCTCTCTCTACTTCTCTACCGCTAGGTTTTCCATATTAAACCAAACTTGTTCCTACCCCCACGCGTGGTGAATTTTAGTTAGCCATCGGTTTACTCTCTAGGTTCAAAGTTACCATTAATATCTTGATCGCCAATGGAATACCTTGCAAATATGTTCCTCTTGGATACCACAAAAATTGGAACTCAGCTACCTCTAGGCAAGAGTACGTCGAAATTGAATATTCTAGAATATAATTGTTTAGAACACCATGAAACCATGTATCCACCATGCAAGTCCAGATCAGATCAGCATCATAGAGAGCCTAAAATTCTTCCTATGTCTAGACAAGTGTGTGATACCTCCAATTCCACTGAGATACATACGCAATAAGCCACTCATATAGTTCTACTAGAAAGATAGCAAAAAATATCTCATATAAGTTTTCATACAGGTTCTGTTCTACCCAAGTGCATGCATTAAACTCAGATCCACTGCTGAATTACTACGCATATTCTTCCTCCAGATCATGTATCCATTCCTCAATACTTTATAGAGTTAACCAGTACATCTTCATTGTGAACCATCTTGAAAACAACTAAAAAAACGGTCCTAGAAATGGAACCAATGATGCATCCTAGAATTTACTAGATAACACCCTAGTCGCATTGGCACATCACTCAGCCTAGATTGAGTGCTCACCCAAAGCATGCAAAGGTACCAGGTCCCTCTTTAGGGTTTTTGTAATAGGATGTTAACATGATGAAGGAAGTAACATATAGTTTCATAACTGATCCATCATTCCACAATGAATGCTACACTCAAATATATGAAATAACAAGATTAAACAATAATCATGATTGAATTAATAACATGCACTACTCAACTACACATAGAATGATACTTAGATTTAGCCAATATCTTCCATCTATTAATAAATACAGAAGCTCCTTACAGTATTGTAAATCTATACCAACATGTGTATGGAACTGATACAATAGTTTAATCATATGCGTACATTCTCTATTACACATACATACATCTCCTTCCATACATCCACTATCTCTCTCTGTATATATCTATATATCTATATATATCTCATATGCACCTAACATCATATATATATGGTGGGGACTTTCCTTCACCACTTATCTATTCCAAAAATAGGCTGCATGATATTAATAGCCACATGCCATTTACAATCATAACCATAAATGCAAGTGCACTTTCTATAGTCTTCTTGTAGTTAAGCTGAAGTGTCAATTCTATTCTTAGCTTTTCTTCATGCATAAACACTTTGAATTGCTTCTCAAAGATAGACAATGCATGAGGCACACATTTTTGCAGCATTGATGTGTTATGCACGCCATCTTCTAAAACTAGGTCTTCATGCTCAAAATCAGCTAAGTCCTAAAATTTTAACTTGCCTTCCGCATGCGGGTCCTTCCTATCCTTTCGTGCCCTTGGTTTTGGGCCTTCTATTCCACACGAAGAATCCTTGTGTGATCTTTAATGAGTATTCTTTGATCAACAATTTTCATGAGATGATTAATCGAATATGTGCACATTAACGAACAATTTAGAATCTTCAAGTTGATAAGGGAATTTGATACATGAGATAATCCATAGTGTGTTTAGATGATCTTGAACTGTTTGGATAGTGTAACTATCAAATTCCTCAAGGAGGAATTCAAGAATGGCTTAATATTTTTGTAGGATTTCATTTCTTACATTAATAAATTCCTTTGATTTGATTAAGGACAAGTTGTGAGTCTCTCAGAGATTTCAAATATTTTAACACCAAGCATGACAACGGTTTGGATACCCATGATTAAAACTTCGTATTCAGCCATGTTGTTATTACATTTAAAATTAATTTTAATGATATAGGGATAGGAGTCCCCTAGGGAGGTATGATTACAATATCATCCCCTCCCCCTTGCTAGCATTTGGATCCATCAAAGAAGAGTCATATTGAGAGGGGTTTATTCTTAATAGATAATGATATTAATGGATTCATTAGGGAAATTTTTGTGAGGTGGTTGATTTTTCAAGAGAGGGGCCTCAATGCGACTAGGGTGTTATCTGAGTGTTTAGAAACATTGTTTGATGTTTATTTCTTCAAGTTCAAGATAAACACATACAATGCCCATGATGATCCTCCTTGAAACTCGGTTGATGAACTCCTTGACTCATTGAAATTATTTTGATCAACTCTCTTTGAATCACCCGAATTCTTAAGTGACAAAGATGAATTCACATGATGTGTCTTACGATGCCCTACTTTTTAATATGAGATTATCATTCCAAACCATGAAAACCTGCCATCTCTTCATGATTTATTACACCTGAGAAACTAAACCAACGTCCACTTGAAATTCATGTTTCCTTAACACTTACTATATTTGGAAGGGACAACTTAATATCTTTAGTAAGTGTCAGAGTTTTCCTTTCTGGACCCCAAATGGTGATATTAACTGAATGATTATCCCTCAATGTCTTGTTGTGCCAAACTTTCCCTTTGAGAACAACCTGCTATTTTTAGAATATGAGCCCATGCTCTGTTATTCTGAGACATATCACCTATCTTGCTCCAGTTTCACCTTCTGAACCTTCTACTATATTATAACCTCCTTTGTTCCTAAGATATTTCTATTTTTAGCACATTTCTATTTTTAGTAGGTTGTTATTTGGGGACTGCTATTTTGGGAAGAAGTTGTTTTTTGTCTTACTTTCCATTTTACCCCTTTTCTAATTGTCCGAGTGATCAAACTTGTAATTTAATGGGACTCATCATTTATAGCATGTGAGGAAGTATAACATATGTTATTTTTAGTAAGTGGTGAAAATGACCTCTGTTTGCAATGGGAACAAATTTTTTGGATTTGGCTCTTTGTCACGAACTCATGCTCCAATTTTCATCATGATTCACTTTCCAGAATACTTAGAAACAAAAATGAAAATTTATGTCTAATAAGAGCTTTGGGTATGGAGCTACTAGGGAAGAATACTTGATAAAAATTAGTCCTTTATATCTCAAGAAACTGGAAACTTCATCATGCAAAAACTAGTTTGAGAGACTAGATTTTTTGGAGACCCTTCCCTCTAAATTTCGGATGATTTCATCAATTGGATCTTTTGGAATTTGAGAATTTCCTCAAAGAGGGAAGAATGTTGATAAAAAAACATCCCTCCATATCCCTAAAAAATATGGACTTTATGGAGTGAAAACTATTTCATGCAAAACTATATTTTTCAACGATCATTCCCTCAATTTTTGTGCAATTTCACCCACTGGAACCCTAAGAAGTGGAGAGGTAGCTCACTGATTTTTTCCACTACTATGTCATGGCAGCCATTAAAGGATATTGAAATTTTCAGGTCTGGTTTTTTCTCCATTCATGATGAAATAAACTCCATTTCAATAGGTTTTTACTTGGTGCTTCACGTGAAATTTTACTTCAATCGACAACTGGTTTGATGGGAAATTCAACTTTTTCTTTGTTGAATCGAAAGGAGATTTCTTCATTGTGAATGCTCTATTGCATGAGAGGAGAGTTTCAAAGTATTTTTTTATGGTCTTGGATAGAGGAATAAATAGAAAAATATGGTTCATTGCTTCATGCACTGGTTTGCAATATTTTTATGAATTTCCATTTTATGGCAATGAAGATTTTCATTGTTTTCTTCTTCGTTGTTCTTCATTTCTCCTTCTTAACTTGATGAAAACTCCTTCTGAGACTTGCATATCACCATGGGAAAGGTATTTTAGTGCCTTGGTTGAGCTGGTCTAAGAATTTTCAATGGTAGAGTGATGGTAGAAGGTTGCAGAAAGGAAGTATGGAGATATGGTTGTGCATAGGAGTGTAAGAAGTTAGAAGTGGGGAAGCAGGTAAATATTTAAAATTTTAAAATCATGCTAAGAGAGGGATGGGTGCATTTTCTTATCCATAACATCCCTTACCTCAAATGGGTATGAGGTACATCAGTTTCTATGGTGAGCAAGAAGGTGAAGCATGGAAACAATCGATGACGAGGAGTGAGTGCGTCAAAATCAGCTTTAAAGCATTGAGGAGTTGGAAGCGGATCACATGGGTGACTAGAAGTATCTCCTAGGGGGCTGGGCACATTTTTAAATGTTTTATTTCCCTGACCTATAAGGTACCTCAGGGAAATAAAATTCCATGGTGACCCTAAAGTTAACACATGAGCGGAGATTCGACAATAGGGGATTTGAGCTCAAATTACACAGGGGCTGAACCGGCAATCAGGTTGTGATGGTCGCATGTGGTTCCATAGATCACATGGGGTCTAGGTGAATTTTTCCAAGGTTTATGTCTCTAACCCTCAGGGATGTCAGGGACACAAAATCCCACCAGGATCCTAGAGCTGAAACGTGTCCTTCCAAAATTTGGCTAACTCCCAAACTCACTTCAAGAGGAAAACTTGCGACAATGATAACTTGAGCTCTCAACATAAGTTTTCAGAAAAAAATTTATATGGTCCTGAATGGAAATGGCCTTTTGAATCTAATGGTGGGGGTATCATGTCTTAATTATTCATTTTATCCCTGAAAATTTGGATTTTTTATTTGGTACTCCACATGTGCCTACAAAAAAATGTCTGTAGACCTGATTCACCAAATTGTTGTGAAAAATATGATTTCACCATCATGTAGGGCTTGGAATTTTATTTCGAGTGATGTTTTTTTCTCCTAAATCCATCTGGAGCTCCTGGAATCACCTTATGAATCTCATCAATTGTTTTGGCATGTGTACTGACTAGGCTTGTGAACCCTAATTTTGGCGATACTATCCCAACTTCTCCTAGCCCTTCCAAAATCTTCCTGAATAATTTACATGATGTCCCAAGACCTTTTAATCACCTACACATCAGCTTTGTCTCTTCTTCTCCCCTCCATGGGGTTTCTCCAAACCTAGTATGGCTAATGATAGCCCTTCCCGTAACTGCCTGTAGTTTACAACTTTTAATGAACTCCTAAAATCACCTAGAGGGAATGAATGGACTTTCCTAAATCACCTAGTGGTATGATATAACAAAAATTTGGATGTCACTTGGACTGATTGGATATACAGGGTGTCTTGGAATGATAGGACTTGAAAAAATTAACATCGGGGTATATAGTTGTCATGCTCGGAAATTGTTAATTTTCTTGTTGCACATTTGCATGAAAACATATAAAGAAACCCATCCCTAATGTGAAGAAACACATCAAAAAAACTATCTCCTTGGAGAAAATAAATATATGCATGGCCTCTACTTTGTTTGAGAAAAAAGGTAACATGGATCCAAAGAGAATTATGGAATATCTCAGTGATGGACCATGCAAAAGAAAAAAGAGGCTATCAAGAGATTGGAAATTTCTACTACTGTGAATTATTTGGTTAACTACTTGGACTCTAAGGATTCTAATGATTGATGGGATTGTTTCTCTTTTTATTCTTTGGTTTTTGGTCCTTCGTATGTCTATTTCGGACTCTTGCTTATGTTTGGCTAACGTTTAGCTAACTTTTGTTAGATGTTTGTTTTGGGCCAATTGTGGGCCTTATCCTCTTTTTGCTTTTCTTGGAATTTCATGTTTCTCTTTTGGTTGTAATGGTTATGGGACCTCCCAAAACCTATTTTTCACCCTATCTAATAAAAAAATTACTAATATGAGCGAGTTTTTCATCACTTGACAAATATAAAATGTTCTCATCTATTTCCACATCTATACTTATAAGAACCTTATTTGTAGAGGTATCTAGTAATATATATTATTTGGATTGCTCATTATAGCTCAAAAACATGTACCTTTTACTTTTAGCATCTAAACCACTCCTTTTTTCTTTAGGAATTAATTCTAAATCAATATAACCAAAAATAAGGAAATCACTTACATCAAGATTTCTACATGGCCATTCTTCTTCATGAGTGATGTTCTACACAACTTCATAAGGACTTGTATTCAAGATGTAGAACATAAAATTGACAGCTTCTAACAAGTACCAAAAAGGTACCTTTTTTATTTTAACCATACATCTATCCATCTCCATAACAATCATATTCATTAGTTCCATAACTCCATTTTGATGTGGATTATAAGGATTATTGTATTGCTTGTGTATACTTTCTTATGTATAGTATGATTTTTTTACACAACATGCCCCACATTCCCCTTTCTCAAGGAAATGGATGCCCCTTTATTCATCGGATGTTAAAAATATGTTTTGAATATATATGACATGTTTAAAAGTCTATGGTTTTGCATTTTGATCAAATAGGTTAGAAGGGAAGAGTTTAACTTAGTTTATAATTTATTTATATCTTTGAAGTTTAACTCTTTAATTCACTTTTGACTTTATCACCTCATGTGCTTTCACTAAGTTGATTTAATTTTTATTATGGGTAATTTTTTAAAAGGAATCAAAACCTTAAAGTTAGAAACATTTTGGAGTCAAAACAGGATTGAGATGTGCAAATGATGGTTTCCTTCACATTTTCCATTATTTCCAAACCATCAAATTCAACTTCATCATTTTAAATTGTTTCACAGACTCTAAGTGGAAATACGACTCATCTTATCAACATTCAGAAAAAATAAAAATTTAAAGCCTTGCAAAAAAATCCTAAGTCCCAATACTAAGATAATCATGTGGCACAAATATTTCACTGAGTGTTCCAAAATTTTGAGACTTCAATCAAGTATATTTTTTCTTTTGATCTCAAAGTATTCATAAAGAAAATATCAAGCAATGCTAAGAATGTAAAGTCCGAGATCTTGAGATCCCAAGATTTATGGATTGAATCATATTCCTCCTCAAATCCATGCATTTCAGGAGTTTTCATGAATAAGGATAAAAGGAAGAAAGGGAATCCCAAAAACTTGAGAGTAATGAGACTCAAAGATTAATTTGCCTTAGATCCATGTGGTCATAGTATTTCATGAGGTAAGATCAATGATAAAAAGGCCAAGCCACGAGAGGCATGAAAGCATGATGAGGATCCATGTTGACCAATCCATGTACCCTCAATTTCAAAAGGCCCGAATCAAATCAAAGAAATCCATGAGGTCATATAAATTCACAAAAAGGATAAAAGAGGAAATATGAGAGTACCAAGATTGTTAACGTGGGGATAAAATCACATTTAAACTCGATTCACGTGGTCATGAAAGTTTCAAGAATTCAAGTAAAACAAAATCCTAAGAACCCAAAGACCCAAGCTCAAGGTGGGAAAAACATCTAAGGCACAATTTAAGAGTAGAATTTCATGGTCCCACGTGGACCAATGAGATCAATCTTAATGTCTCTAGAAATTGATTAAGGAAAACTAAAACCTAAGAGCCCGATGAAACTCTCAAGACTCCAAAATTTCAAGAAGCAAGCACGTGGAACTAGATTATGTTAAAGCTAAGTCACTGAAGTATTTTAAGTCATGAATAAAATAAAAAAGGTGTGTGTAGGAGAATCATGCATTACAATAAATATGCATTTAGTTATTAAATTGGTAAAACATATCAATTGACTAAGTTAAAGGGGGCATGACACGAGATGTGATTTTTATCATATATCCCAATTGAGATCATTGTTTATTATTAGACAAGAACCATTGGAACCATAATTTGAAGGGCTACACATAAAAATCAGTTTAAGGAGGAATGATGAAAATATATTTAGTATTTTTAGAAAAAAAACTCATTGTGTCCTACTTCATTCCCACCAATTCATTTCTCAAATAATTTTTATATGCTTTTGGGTTGATCTTTTAGTTTGTGGAGATTCCCCAAGGTAAGATATTCCTTCTCATATCCTACTATAACATAGAAAAAGGAACTCTAGACTAGAATTCAGATATAGAGGTAATCTTATGACAAGTGTCATCCAAAATTCCATCTAGCCTCTTGATCTTATGGGATAAAAAGATTCCTCTCACATGGATTGATCTTCAAGTAAACATTTGTTCACCCATAGTGATGAATCATCACTTATTCAATTAGAAATTAGGATATGCTTCCATGGATTCTTTCATAAGTCTCAATTGTGATTCTTGGCGATTTAGGAGATGGTTTTTTCACTTTATTTTACATATTGGGCATCCTAGAGATTGTAAAGTCTTTTCTATACTTAATTTTACTATAAAAATACCCCAATCTACAATGTAAATATCATCTTGACAACAATTATTAAATGTAAAGAGGAAATTTAGATATTTATATTTCTTAATTGTCTCAATGTTTTTATTTGTGTCTTGATCAATTTTAGTTACTAAGTAGAGTTTGTACCTTCATATTATTGAAGTATTTGTAAGGATATCTGGTAAAAAATTGAATGCACATGTAGTTGCAGAAAATGAAATAATTAAAAACCATGAAAGTTTAAAAATAACTCAATTTGTAAAAGCTAATATTTCTCCAATACACTACACAAATAGCTCACAAATGAAGATGTACATATATGAGAGTGAATGTGTAACTCCTCTATGATTATTGGAAAAATATCCCAAAATAGAATTGTAACTCCCACACTTGGCATAGTCAAACAAGGATTAACTCTCACTTAGCTAATAATGATGGCCACATGTAACTCATGTGACTAACTCCAAGTGTAACTCTTATGAATACGTACACCTAAGAAATATAACTCCTAAAGTGTGGTAATAATCCATGTGTAGGAATAATCCACATAAATAAATAAATGGAATAAATAATATCTTACACCAACACATATTTAAGTTAAATTGGTAGAGTGAGTATATTGAGCCTAGCTAACCTATCTTCATAGATTATTATTTCCAAAAAATGGTTTCTTATATGTGCATGTTAAGCTATTTCTTTAACAAACCACTTGTGTATAGTCCACTTTGTAGTCTTTTATTACCACTCAAATTCCTAATCGCTAGCACTCTAGCTAGATATATTTGAATGATCACCTAAAGTGTGTGAAGCTACCAAGTCCCTCCTTTGTGAAATTTTGTCAATATGTTAGAATGCATGTTCATATTAACCATTAAAATATCATATACTCATATGTAGATCATTACAAATATCATAATGAAACACATGTAATAAGGAAACACAACAGATCAGATAAGGATTAAGATCATATTCACCATAAAAGTACCATGATCAAAGACATCAATTACTAGAATCCATCCATAATTATCCATTAACAACCAGAAGATTACATAACAAGAGTTGAGTAAATAATCATAGTTACTAAAGTGAGTCATGTGTGCTAGAATAACATAGCAACATAACTCTATTACATCATTGATCATCAAAATAATGAAGTAAAACTAGTATATATAGGGGTGGGGACTTTCCCTTCTTTGCCCATGCATCTTAAAATAGACTACATGCTCAAAACATACATCATGCATGTTTTCATAACAGTCCTAATAATAGACTAATCCCAAAGATATACTTCACTTTAATCCTATTATTATCTCTTATGCATTTTTCTAACCGTAAGTTCATTCTCCAAAAATAGACCTTGCATGGTTGCCAAGTATTAATGTCTTTATCTTCTATTTGGGTGGGACTTCCTTTTATTTTCCTATTTTTAGACTACTTCAAAATGGATAAGTCTCTAGTCAACATGCATAGTCCCACACGCAATACTTTCTTATCCTTCCCGTGTGCTATTTCTTATAACATGTGCATGCATGCTTTAGTTTCTCTAGTGCTTAGTCATTTTTTCCCCATCTAACATTAACCCACACTAGGTATGTTTTCTATCCTCAGAAAAATCAGAAATTGTCGCATAAAATAATTGTAGAACATTCAAGAATGAAAGAATAAATAATAATCATATTGCGCCAAATAATCTAAACAATTAATTTTCCTTGAAGGAAGGACATATGGAAACTCTTTAACCAAAATTTTCTCCAATTATTTTTAGTATTCTAACTCTTTTCTCGCTTGTATTAGCACATTATCAACAATATTAAGTACCTATGCAAGAGTTAACCCATCAATCTTTCCCCTCAGTTGCTCTATTAATGCTTTTAGTGTTTGTATGCATCATTCAATGCATCCATTCTATGTGTGATTTGAGGGAAGAGTTCCTTCAATCATTTTTAAGCGAGGTCTTCAACAAATTTATTACTACTTTTTTTTTGTTCTACCTCAACCAAGATCTTCTCCCATTCTACGCCCTATTAGTTTTATGCTTGGCCCGAAACTCCTTCAAATATTCTTCATCCCTTACAACCAAAAATCCCATGACATGACCAAAATCTTCACAATTATCATACACCACCTTTGTAACTTGCGGAGTTACATTTATTTCAGTAGACAATGTATCATATTGTGCAAGGTGTGCTACGATTTGTTCCCTATTGTGTTGCTTTTTTCATGCCAATACATATTTTGTGGACTCCAAGGGGAGAACCTTTTTACTATGGGCGATCATGCATGATAAATCCTCCAAGTAATGTAGGTTTGTTTCATACTTGGGTTGAACTTGTCCTACCAAGTATGGGCGTGCAAGTGTAATCACATTTGCTATGAATTATTCCTTATTATATGTGGTGTGAATTCACCCTTTCTCTTCCCTTACCTCCTACTTCAATTGCACAATGATCTTATCTTTCTCCTTTATCTCCTTATCTCATTCTCTAATCTCCATGTCCTTCTCCTCAATCTCTTTGCGTTGGTTAATTATCGTGTAATCCTTATCAAAAATTTAGACCCCAACATCTGTTAATAGCTTGTTGAGTGCATTAAATGCTTATTCATGTATCAAACGATGAGAATCGAATATCGGGTATGCTTCACTTGGAGTGTACTTTAGTCAGGTATATATTAGTGATTACACTCTAACTTCAAACTTTGGCTCTTCCATATGTGACTAAAATGCCTAGGAAAGCATCTTCCTTGTGCACAACAAGGATTCCTCTTTCCTGAAAAATGACCAATAGAACAATTATTTTGTGACCACTATGCTTTAGAACCTTACACGTAACACATTTAATGGATCATCATCATACTACATCATCAGTCCTTGGGGTGTATGCCTTGGTATCCTTTTCCCATGGTAACCCTTCGAAAAACTTCGGTGCAAAGAGCAGTTTCTAGACCAGTCTCTGTTATCCCTTCACTACTTTCTTGATGTGTTATACTTCTTACTCCATAATATGCTTAGAAATATAGTCTAATTCATGTTCTATCGGCACTCAACCCCTGGGCTCCTCTATAGGCCCATGTCTTTCCTCCAAAATTTGGGTGGTGGAAGCATCAACCCCTTCCATCTCCACCTCCATCACGGGATCTTTTCACGATGTGCGCTATGCTCTCTCGTGTCGACTCTTCAAAATCATGTATCCGAGGGCTATGTTGTATAATTTCCTCTTCATCCCTCTCTTCCTCCTCAGTATTTTTTGTGTCCTCACTAGACACCTTCTGCTTCTTCGTGACTAGTGGCTTCTTTCTTGCACACTTCCTCCTTAAACTTGCACTCAATGGCATGATTCTTTACATATAAGATTCTTCTTCATAGTTGCGCTCTTTGTTCGGGGTTAATCCTCACTCCTTGATAGAGGGGTAGCTTGGAATGCTCTCTTATGCCCGAATGTCTTCTTCCCTATCAGCTCCTCGAGGATGGTCAAATCATCCTCTATTACTTTCTAATGACAACGTTTGGCTTCAAATATATATAAATTTTCATAGTCATCACTCCTACTATTGGAAAGGTAATCAACCTTTTCATGTTGATATCATATTCTCTTCATACATGCTCTTCTTCAATTATACAAGCATCAAGCACAAAGTATGGTGCTCATAGTCCACCTTTTCTTGATTTAATCATTATTTTGTGCACTTCTTTAAACCTATTTACAATAGTTTGGAAATATTTGGCTGTGAAAGAAAAAGGTATCTTACACCAAGGGCTTTTAGTTCCATCCTTGAACTCAAAACGGCCAATGCAGAAGTGTTGATATACAGAAAATTATGCCTTTCCCTCCAGTTACATGGGTAGTTCACTAGGAATGTGCCACTCCACTCCAAATGCATCGTGCATTATTTTGTACCACACTGTCTCCTTGAACCTTGTATGCATGAGTTATATTTTCACATGTGTACTTGGAAAATATTTTTTAAGGGACTTAGATTCCTCAAGGTACTCCCATATCTTATCATTGGGTCCATCGGCACCCCAATCTTAGAAAATACTATCAAAAAAAAATATTCCCAAAAGTGATTTTTTCACTGCGCGGGCCTCTTTAATAATCTCTTCAGCTAAAAATCCCACAAGTTTGTAGATTTTCCCCTGTGCAATATTCCTGTAATGTACAACCATCGATTGTTTACTTGGCCCCATCACCCTTTTCCATTCAACTTTGTAAGTATGCGTGTTGATATCCTTATAATAGGGTCATCTAGTTTCAAATTTTCCATCATGTAACTAGCTCATTGATAGTTGAACTCCTTATCAGTATTCTTCACTTGATCCACATCATCCAAGTTTAGGGAGATCTCTACACCTATGCTTCGAAGTCCTGTATACTAATAAATTAGTTTCGTAGTTAGGCACATCTTCCTTCTAACAAAGTAGAAGAAGTCTTCATCAATGCATGACATCAACCATTGGTACAAGTGCTTAGGCTTGCCAAAGTATGGGAGTTCATACAACTAGAGTAACCCAGCATTCTACAAAATTCTCTCTCCCTCATCATCATATATGGCCTTTCCCTCAGAGTTCTTTCTTCAGTCTTTCAAACAAGCTCTATTTCAATTTTTCCTACATTAGCGTATGTTCGATGGTTGTAATCATTTATAGCCATTTTACAAATATGATATACTCATTCCTTCCCCATAATCACTCCATTAGGGTATTGCATTTATGAGTACCACCCTTCTTGTAGGTCTTCCACTACGGACTTTTCCTTTCCCTTGTTCTTTCCTTTTCCCTTCGTTGATGTGGTTTTTTTTCCTTGATGTCATCCTAGCATATAAATTCAAATTTATACCTTTCCTTCTTACTTTGTTTCAAGCTTCCTAAACTTCCTTCTATAGATCATTCATGTACCATGCTCTTCACACTTGTTTACCTCTCCTTCAAACTTTTCCCTAATCTTACAAACCCTAATTAGAACCATCAACTCCTCTAAAAACATGTTTTCACGCCACTCCAAGTTCTAATTTTTCTTCCAAACTTTTTTTTTTTTCACTTGGTTGTGTCTACAATTAAATCTAGTTTGTAAATTATTTGGATTTGAACTTGATTTCACAAGATTTTGCACAAAAATCTCTCTTAAAAATGAACAAGTTCTTCCCAAGGTAAGGTAAAAATGAAATTAACTCGATGCCTTTTTATAGGTTTTCAAATTTTTACCACATTAAATGCTCACCACCTACCACCATATGACAACTTTAATTCTACTTTCTCATCTTTTTCCTGTGAACTTATCACTTTTTTCCACCATGCGCTTACTAATTCATAACCCTCTTGTGTCTTACTACTTCTTAGACCACAGACCTCCTTACGCACACTTCCCTACGCCAAAGTACATAACCCACTACACCTCTCACTTAAGTAGTTCTCCATGTCATTTCCTACCTCACGTTACACTGTACATCCATCCTCATATGTGGTTTTTCTTCTAAGCATCATCCTTATTATCACCATCCTTCTTATGAAACATTTTTCTACTTTATTTTACTTTATTACAAGTAACCAACATCATCATCAACGTGCACACTCCTTCAGTTCTTAATCAACCTTAAGTACTAAAAATTTCTCTTTTCACACACTTGTAATCCACCCCACACTAAAACTATGTACAGTCCTCTATGCATGAACTCAAAATTTAGTAATCATCTTCTTGTATGCAAGCATGCTTATTACAAAAACACTAAACTAAATTGACAAAGCATAGGAATGAGGAAAGGAAACACATAAAAGGGAAATCTAATCTAAGTGGAAATATTACCTTATTACAAGCACCAAGAAGCCTTATTTATACTAGGGCTTCATTATACTCCCATTGAAGTAACCAAGAAATAAATTTCCATCCAAATGCGACGTACAACTGATAAACACTGAATCAAGTATTTTTGTTACGACAAAATCTCCCAACCAATGTACTTTTAATTTCCCCATGTGGCACGTTAACTTGGAATCATATCTGAATAACCATATTTCCCTCCTTAAATATTTTGCCTAATATTCCTATCATATCAGGCCTTCTTCCTTTCCTTCTCATTCATCTAGCTCCATCAAAAAATAGCATTTTGTTAATGCACTCCTCAACAGTTTTCTTATCAACTAGTCCACATGTGCATGCAATACACAAGGAGGGTAACATTAATTCAACAGTAATATAACCTCTGCACTAAACACCAAATAAAATTGTGTGGCCTTATTCAACCTTTTATAGGTGGTATTATATGCCCAATGTACATCAAAAACTTTATTTTCCGAATCTTTCCGTCCAACATCACATATTTTTATCAATGTGTGGCCCAAAATCTTAATGAAAGCTTCAGTAGTACCATTAGCATCTGGTTGATAGGGTGTAGTCTTATTGTGTGCCACCGTAAACTCTACCAAAAGTATTCTAATTGTCTCATTTAGGAAATGAGTTCCTCTATCACTTGTTAAGCTTAATAGACATTCATACCTGTAGATAATATTTTCCCATAAAAACCTTGTTGTTGTAGTTGTGTAATTCTCTATGGGTGATGCTTCTTCCCACCTTATCGAGATAATTTGTACAAGCTATAATATAGCACGTTCAATCCTACATGTGGGTGGTGAAATAGGACCCACAAATTCAATAGCCCATTTCTCAAAAGGTTCAGCACTTGCAATAGGCCTCAAAGGCATCTCATCTTTAGTTCCAGGCTTCCCAAGGCATTGAAAATGGTCACACACCTTGACATATTCTTTAATATCCTTGTACAAATTTTCCCACCAAATTATAGCTATCATAATATTACATACGGTAGCGTCACTGCATAATGACCTCCTGCAATTCCACCATGAGCTTCTTCCATAATAGCCTCATGTTCATGCTCTGTAGAACACATCAACCAAAAATTTCATAACGACCTAGTTTATACAAATCCCCACCAATCAATTGGTAAGGTTCCACGCATATGGAAGGTTGCTTCTTCTCTAATGTCTTAATTTCCTCAGGAACATGTCTAGTGCACAAGAATACTACAATATCCTCTATATCTACATGCGTGTGGTTTAACCTGAAAAGATTTGCATCTAGCATTGTGTCTTCAATGCTCTGTGCATCCTTACTAAAATTAATTCTTAACAAATGGTCAAGACCCGAATTGCTTCTTCCTATTTTTACAACTATAAACTCAAACTCCTGAAATAGTAGTATCCACCTATATATGTACCCTTACAAAATAGGCTTGTTGAAAAAATACTTAATTGTCATATGATCAGTAAAAGAGATAAATGGTGTTGCCAACAAGTATTTTCTAAAATTTTACAGTGTGTAGATCATGGAAAAAGCCTCGTACTCGGTAATTGTATAATTTTTATCCATGGGTGTCAACTTCCTACTTGCAAAACAAATAGGATGATCTAATATTCCTTCTCCTGGTTGTGTCAACATTGCACCAATTTCCATGTCAGAAGCATCAACATGAGCATGGAAGGGTTTTTCCCACAAAAGAAAGTGCAAAATAGGTGCAGTGATCAACATTTCCTTCAACATTTCAAATGAAAGTGATTGTGTATTACCCTAATTGAACTTTCCTTCAATTTTAAATAATTCCTCCAAAAGAAAGGAAATCTTTGCATAACCTTTAATGAATTTCCTATAATACCTTGTATGTCCAGTAAAATCCATTCACTTCACTCTAATTATTAGGTTATTCCAAACCCAAGATCATTTTTATCTTAAAATATCGTTGGGGCTTATGACTATAAGAAGGGTTCGCACTACTTTGACATTTCGTAATTACCGACTGGTGATAGGGATGGCCACGCATTTGGTTACAAAGCTAAATGGGAAAGAGAGATGGAAAAGATCAACAAGGCATGGTTGAATATGTGCCACAAGATCTTGGATGGAACCATCTATAACCTCTCATCTTTTATTGTAGAGGAGATTATAAACGTTGTGCGCGATGGAGAGAAGATCATGTTTGGTAATGTCCTCCTCACCATTTTCTTTTCAGATATTGGAGTGCCTGATGGGCTAGATAAGTTTGTTTTGGAATACCTAGATGAGAACCCCTCCCCCGCCAAGAGGTTTGAACAATATACATGTGACACCATGACGGCCGCTCATAAGGCACACCTGGAAAATGGTATAAGTATATATACGATGCATTCAGTCCGAATGGGGAATACCCAAGTAATTACCCTCTGTAGTACAAGGAGAGGCTGAGTTCATCCTATATAAACATTTTTGTATCATCATATTTACTTTGGTAGATGGCACCAAGAGTCCTTGGTGTAAATTTCCTTTCTCCTTCACGGTGCAGTACTTCCAGGCCGGGGTTAATTGATTCAAAGAGGTGAAGAAACTCATATTTTATCTAAGTGTAGTAGATCAATACTACCGTGAGATGTGCAGGAAACTAATATACCCTAAGAATCACACATATGTGGAGAAGTATGTCTCCCATGACATGCACATGCTAAAACATGTAACATTACCATTGCAGAGAGGACAGCGAAAGTGAGGGTGTATTTTTACATAAGTCCTAAGTATGAAAAGGGTTCTTATGTTGAAGATGATGTCTCCATTCCTGAGGACCCCACCATGTGGAAAAATATTGTGCTAAGGAAAAGAGATAAAGGAGAGGCTCCTAAGAAAAAGGCACCGAGTGCATAGACAATATAGATAGCAGGGCATAGGATTTAGGTGCGGGTAAAAGTACTTACGTCCATTGGAAGAGGTATCCCATGAGAAAAGAGTCACCATAAAAGGAGGAATCACCATAGAAGGAAGAGTCGCCATAAAAGGAATATTCGTCGGTAAGGGAGAGTCACCCAAGAAAGAAGAAAAAGAGAAGTCCCCGAATTGGAGTCACTAGTAAGGAAGAAGCAGAGGGTGACAAAAGGGTTAAACTCAAGTGAAACAAAAATCATGGAGGTTGAAAAGGGAAATGAAGATGGTGAAGAGTGCAGCAAGGCTCTAGAATCATCCTGTGTATGATGTACATAAGTCAGATGAAGAAGGAAATAAAGGGAAGGATGAGAATGAGGAAAATTCTCATGACAAAGGGGGAGCAAGGAAGTAAACATTAAGGATCAAAAGACCCCGACCCCGACCAAGGAGTAGATGGATAATACTATAGAGAGGGAAGTGGTAGGAATTATCCAACAGTTTTGGAGAACAAAGTCAAGCGAAGCACGCGAAGAATGCTTCAAGGAAGCGAGGAAAGAATGAGGGTGGGAAAGAAGTATGGAAGCATGGGTGGAGACCCATCTTGGTAGTAAGCTTCCCTAAGGTAGAACACACAAGTGGAAAGGGCATAGAAGTGGTGCAGGAACAAGAAATGACTTACATTAATGATCTAAACAAGGTACTACATGTGCATTTCAAAAGTACCATGCCCACAAATGAACTCCTCACTTGGTCTTCTTTTGATGAAGGTGTGTACCCGTGCACAAGGGAAATGTTATCTTTGTCTTTTAAGTCCCAATTTTGAGGTAAATCAAGATGTATTGATGAAGATACTAGATGCTAATGGATTAAACCTCTGGTAAATTCCCAACAACTGTCTAATGAGAAATTTTTCAACGTGCTCAACAAAGCATCGGTGTAGGTGGAGGAAAGACTCTTCGATAGAAATGATAGAATAAGGGTCTTGGAGGAAGAGATTGAGAAAAGAATGAGGAGATAATTGAGCGGGACAAAGAAATAAAATAGAAGGAATTGATCAGTGCATAGTTAAGGCGTGATATGAGGGATGAAAAGGAAAAGGTGAGAAAATTCCATAAGAAGATAGAGGCCATTTCAAATGCCATTATCTTGAAGCACCCAGAACCGAACCTACGAGCAGAAATATGAGTCAATCATGCACTACTTTGAAGTCTTAACTCACATTAGAATCATTAGAGGAGGTGATGGCACACCAAAAGGAGGAGGAAAAGTGGAAGATTGGGGAGACAATGACTTGGTACTTTGAGCTCCTTGTCGTAGTAAAGAACCCAAACAAATGGTGAAATTTCTGTGTATGACAATTGTGCCAACAAAGATAGTGTAGAAAGCATATTGGTTGCTACACATGAGGTGGATCTAAAAGAATTTCAAAAAAATCATAAAGGAAATAGAGCGGAGTGGGACAAGATCCTAGCTGAAGTTGAGAAGAAGTTAGAAGCAATCAAAACCCGTGGGTTCGATTAAGAATAAGCTAAAGGAACTATACCCCCAAGTCACTTGCAGGATGGATGCGCTAGGTGATCTTAGCAAGCAGCTAGAAAGCATTGTAGATATGCTAAAATCTAAGAGCGAGGAACTTAGTTTTGATGAAGTAAGTGCATTAGTGGGTGACCTACTTTAGCAAGTGTAGGGAGAAGTAGACGCATGGGAGAAGATTGAGGCATTTGTAAAGAAGGATTTCCCACTCCTCATGCAATAGTAGCATATTCTTCTATTCTTCCATCCTTCCATTATTTAATTGTTTCAATACCTCTATTCTTTATTCTTTGAGGAAGCATAATGTTTCCAAGGATGGAGAACATGCATAGTGTGGGGTGATGTTGGACCCTAAAATATTGGCTAAGTACCAAGAGGTGTGTGCACACATGATTGGTAAATAGAAGGGTAGTCAGGAAAAGCACGCATGAAAAATGGGTTTAAAAAGGGTTTAAGTGAAACCAGGGCACGTACAGGAGGCAGAACAAGGTTTTAAATCACTTAGCTATATTTGGCATCATGGAGCCACTTGAGGACAAATGTGAGGATCCGACTAGGCGTGATAAGTGGATAAGGTGCCATCCTAGAACCTTGGAGGTCAAGAAAAGGATATTACATGTAGGGAATATCCCAGAGGCATCATTATAGTTAGTGGAAGGTTCGCAAAGAGGATAATCATTCACCAATGGAGGACCACATCGACACTCTGCATGTGATCTACTCATGAGAGAATTCATGGTGGTGGTCAATGTTCATATTTAAATAAGTTCTTGGGATAGAAACATAGACACATATAGAGAGATGTATAGGTGCAGAATGCAAAGGAGAGTAAAGAAAGAGAAGGAGAGTAACAAAGTGCTACAAAAATGTTAGGAAATGCTAAGGGTTTGGAGTTCATATTTCTAGGGTTTAGAGTACTTAGTGCTTTATAGGGTTGTAAGGGATACCATTAAGCATATGTATGGGTACTAGGATCTGTAACAAGGGATATAATGGGAAAAAGCATAGTTAGGATCTTTGATCATATATGTTTGTAGGAGTTGAGTCTCTTTCATTTGATGTATATGGTCTGAGATGACCCTTTTAAATGTAATATGGCTACCATAACTCTGTTAAATAAATATAGATGGATTTATTTCTGCATAACTTACTTATGGGTGTAAACCCTCATATTATATGGTTTATCAATACTCAGATTTCTTGTAATTCTTACAATGTTATTTATATTTTGTAATGCGTTAATGTGTAGATTTATTAGTTATATCTTCTTCCTTTTGAAGTATATGAATGTACTTATGTTTCTGCAAATAATCCTCCATTAATGGTATATCTCTCTTACAAAAATCACATAAAGGAGGGGCTCGGTGCCTACATTTTCCTCGAGTAAGCACCCAATGTATGCTAGATGATACGTTGGCGCACTTGGGGTTAGAAAGAAGGTTTGAGTGTAAAATAAGGACTATATAAGGTGATTCATAATATGTAGTGCTTCATTGACTAGAGGCTTAGTAGAAAAATAATCAAAAGTATGAATCATACATGAGGTCATCTCTTTCCAATTATTTGTTTCTCTTTTCAACTCTACATGGACATACCATGCACATGTGCAACCACTTAAAGTGGAGTATAACTTATGCACCCAGAGTGATGGTGGTAAGGCCTCATGTCCCTCCGTCCAAAGTCTCTCACAATTTTGGACGTGATGCGAGGCAGGGGACTTCCCATGAAATTTTCATATTTGAGAAGGTACATTGCTCCTTAGGAACCTAGTAGAAAAGGAAATCCTCACTTCATGCAATTCTATCAATTTGCCTCTATGTGTAGTCCACCAATGCATTGTTGTCTCATGTAGAGTCTAGACCAAAGCATGTTTCTTCTATCTCCTTCATTCTTCCACTAGGCTTCCATGGCATACAAAAATACATCAAGATTTCCCTCACTAGTATACCTAGGTACCTAGTTTTACCCCAAGCACCTAACCATCGATCATGCAAGTAATTGTGTTCTTAATTTCTCACCCAACCACTTCATATGTCCCATGTGCCCAGTTGTCACAAGCAATACTTGTGGTGTCACTAACTAACTGAGCATCATCCCATTGTATCACTCCCTCCTTAAATGGCTTAGTTACCTCATTTTTTCTAATTGTGCATGCATATATTATGTTCAAATCATCTTCTCTCAAAGGATCAACATACGGGACAACCTTTGCATCTGTCATAGGTATAATGATGTGTTATTCCTTGTTCTCAAAGATAATGTGCCCCTTGTTAAAGCGTAAATCAACATTATTGGCATAACACCAAGGTTGCCCAAGTAGTGATGGGAATTTATCTACTTCAGCAAGCTCTAATACTTCAAAGTCCACAATAAAATTGGCTCCCTAAATTATAATAGTTACATTCTTTAGTACTCCAATATGCATAGCCCTAGTTTTGTTTTCCATATATAGCACATTCAAAGAAGGCTGCAATGGTGGTCTTCCCATCTAGTTCCACATATCCAATGTGAGTACATTAACCTCCGCATATGTATCTATCATAATATTTCTCACAAGCCATCCATCTATGATTGCATTAAGTGTAATCTCCTTGTAAAATTCATGACTATATGGGGGCATATTTACGTGGAGTGTCTACCTCTCATGCTTAGAACCAACGTGTGGTACCTTTTCTCACAACCATTCTCCTAAAAAAGGGATGATATTCTCTTAGAAAAACATTAGACATACCTCCTTCAAGTCATCTACGTCCTTCTATGGGATTTCAACCTTCTTTTCTCATCCATAACATGCCCCCTGCTCCTTTCAAGCTCTAAATCTCTCCTTACAGATCCCTAATGACATCCATAGTCTCTTGGTAAACCTCTTTCTGATGTGTAACATCTAGATACTTGGCATTTATCACTTCTTGATTTGTTACAGTCATATTATACTTCATAGGTTCACGTGCACTCATATCCTCAGTGTGTGTAGTAACTAAAATAGGTTGTAACTTAGGAATAATTACTACCTTTGACATTCATTGATCTTGAACTATGTGTTGTACCTTAATCATTCCCGCACCCTTGTCTTGCTTGTGATTCTTTCTCATGTGCTCATATAAGTCAGGACATTCTTCAAAATTGTGTTGCTTTCCACACCATGAGAAAACCACATTCTGAGGGCACTCACACTAATAATGATAAGGAGATCCACAAGTATAACAAGTTCCTCGAGGAAATCCTCCTCTACCACCACCGTAACCTCATCATCTTTATCCTCCATGAAATCCTCTATCCTATTATCCCCACTATTGCACCCTTCATTATGTTTTTATCCATGTTCCTTAGATCCGCTTGCCACACCAAGTATGGCACACACCAATCTCAATGGCTTCATGAATATGATCAATCAATCTACAATCAACGGTGTCATGTGTATGGGTTTTACAAATCTTACAATACATAGACACATTCTTCTGGATCATGTGTTGTAAGAGAGGGCATCTACTTGCATCATGGTCCAAGTGAAAAATCTCAAAATCCAACAACATGGTGTGCACCGACTTGTGAGGGCATATATCCTTACTGTGTCTTTCAACCTCACAATTTGTACACCATATTCCAATGTGTGTCTCATGAGCTGAATTAGAAGAGAGTTTCTCCAACTACTTTTCCATATCTACAATCTACACCTCTAAGAACGGACTTACTCCAGTGTCCACACTTCCAACTTCCTCAATACGCAGAGATGCTTCCAAGACATCAAGTGGATCTATAAAATCTTATGACATAACGCCCTTCTAAAAGGAGTCAATAATCCACCAACAAACCATTGTGCATGTTGACTGGGATGTATATCATAAGACAACTTTGACAACAAATTTTTAAAATGCGTGTCATATTCTTGTATGCTCTCTGATAAGCCCTACTTAATATCCTTAAGCATGTTGATACTTTTCTACTCAAATTCTAGAATATGGAACTCAACTAGAAATGTAGAATGCAAAGCATTATAATCTATTGCAATCTGATGTAGAGCATGCTTCTATACCAACTATGCATGCGTTTTGGAAGAGTAGTAGCAAACTGAATTTTTTTATATCTAAGGTTGGCATTCCTTTAGCGTGCCATATCATCTCACACTTTTGCACATGCTTTATTACATCCTCAATGCCCTATATTCTGGTAAGTGAGGGACATCTCGTATTAAACTTGATGTGGTTGAGGGGGTATGGAACTTGTCCACTAGATCCGCAACTGAACCCCCACCAATATTTCCTCTACCTTCATAACCACCTAATCCACTTGATCTAAATCCTCTTGATCCACCTGACCCTCCTAAATTAGGCATCGAACCAGTGGATGTACTTCCTTAAGTCCCAACCGTAGTGTTAAATTGGAATCCTAGATTATGTGAAGTTTTAGTAATTCCATACGTATTCCCAATGTTCTACCACACTTTGTCCTGATGAAGCACCTAAAAATATTCCTCCAATCAGACCCCAAATAATGATTTCATGTGTTTCCATAGGTGTATGTGTTGTTTGATACACTTCTAAATTCAAAGGAAAATTATATCTACCCATAATTCTTTGGATTACCTATATTCATTTTCTTCTCAATGATTACTTTTGGAATTGGAACACCAAGTGCAAGGTTTAGGTCATGAGGTGGGATCATATGTTTGCCTGTGGTCCTCAATATTTCTTCCTCTAACGCACTTTCATCTGAAGGTGAAGGGGATTCTCTATCACGCTTTCCTAAGGTTGGGAGATATTGATGCTTTGGCTCCACATCTTCCATGTGAGCTCTAAATCCTTCATGATCCATCATCCTCTACAACTCCATAGACTCCTCAATATCACATTGCTTCATCAACTCCCTCTCTCGCACTTCATTATACTTGAGTCACCTTTCCTCTCTCTACCTTTCTACCTCCAGGTCCACCATATTTCACCACACCTACTCCAGCCCCTGTGCACAATGGTGGGTTTAGCTAGCCATCGGTAATTTCTCCAAACTCGGTAACACCATCAATATTTTAATTTCCAAAGGTATAGCACGTATGTAAGGCCCTCTAGGCTCACATGAGAATTCAAACTCAGCAACTTCCAGACAAGAATACGTAGAGATAGTATACTCCAAAGTATAAATGTGCACTAAACCAACCCACCAATGATCTACACCAAGCCTCATCTACATCAAAAATGTCTGCTAATCTTCTTGCATCTAAACCCTTAGCATGTATCCCTAGCTTTTCTTTGATGCATACACTAATAACCACTCATATAGTTCTATAGGAAAAAGGCTCAAAAACCTCTCATAAAGCTCATGATATAAATGTTCTTCCACCCACTTAAGCGCATTAATATCAGGTCCAAAACCATATCTCTGGGAAAACTGATCATGTCCGTCATCAAACCAAATTTCAATACTTTCCATAGTCAATCGATACTCCATCTTCATGCAACATCCTAGCATACAGTTTGAAAAGAGGTCTCGGCAATGGAAGAAAAATGTAGTCTTTTATTTCCACTCAAATTCCTAGGCATGGCACTTCATCCAAATAGATCTAAATTCTCACCCGAAGCACACAAAGCTACTAGGTCCCTCCTTTGTGAAATCTTGTCAAGATGTTAGCATGCATATTCATATTAACCATTAACATGATCATATACTCATATGTAGATCATTACAAATATCACAAGGAAACACAATAGATCATATAAGGATTAAGATCATATTCACCATACAAGTACCATGATCAAAGACATCAATTACCATAATTCATCCACAATTATCCATTAATAACCAAAATATTACATAACATAAGTTGAATACATAATCCCAATTACTAGTTATTCATGCGCACTAGAATATCATACCAACATAACTCTATTACATCAACAATCATCAAAACAATGAAGTACAACTAGTATATATAAGGGTGGGGACTTTCCCTTCACCACCCATGCATCCTAAAATATATATCATGCTCAAAATAGACATCATGTATGCTTTCCTAACAAGCCTAATAATAGACTAATCCTAAAGATAGACTTCACCTTAATCCTATTATTATCTCCCATGCATTTTTCGAATTGTAATTTCATTCTCCAAAAATAGACCTTGCATGGCCACCAAGTCTTCATGTCCTTATCTTCTATTTGGGTGGCACTTCCTTTTTTTCCAATTTTTAGACTGCTTCTTCAAAATGGCTAAGTCTCTAGTCAACATGTGTAGTCTTGCACATAATATTTTATTATCCTTCCCATGCACTCCTTCTTCTACCATGTGCACGTGCACTTTAGTCTTCTCTAGTGCTTAGTCACTTTTTCCTTGTCCAACACACTTCGAGGGGATACCTCCATAAGTAAAAATAAATGATTAAATAAACTGAATTATATGTTATGTGATGTCTTTGGTAAAATCACACCCACCCATATTTATATACATAAATATGAGGGTCGCACTCGTTCATCCTAATTAAATGCACCCTTGCATCCTGATTACATCATCCTAAATTTTTATGAAGAACTAATAAATGAAAGGTTAAATGTATACACTCCATAAACATAACCTTATAAATCATATGAATGTATAATCTTAAGGAAAGAACATGCCCTTACCCTTGAGAGAAGTGTTTCCCTCAATGTTTAGCAACTCAATATTTTATAGCATGGCTTGTTTGTCTTCCCATATTACATCTTCAACTAGTTGATTATTCTATTTGTTGATAAATTTTTTAATTGATTGATTTCTTATTTTATTCACTCTTTTCTTGATGACTCCCTCGAGTTACATAATGAACTTACAATCTTCATCTAACTTTGGTAATTCATACTGGATTGGAAGCTTGGTACCAATTACTTTCTTCAAGTAGGAGACATGAAATACAAGATGAACTTTGGAAGAGGGTGGAAGTTCTAACTTATAAGCTACGCTTCCTATCTGATTGAGAAACTTATATGGTCCATAAAATTTTAGTGCTAGTTTGATGTTCTTATGTTGTTGAAGTGACCTTTTTTTTTAAGGTTGTAATCAAAGGAATACCCAATCTCCTTCCTCAAAATTCTTCCCACTTCGGTGTTTTTTGGCTTGTTATTTCATCCTATTTTGAGCCACAACTAAATTCTCCTTAAGGACTTGAAGTATTTCTTGTTGGTGTTGAAAATTATCCTTGAATAAAGATGTTTTAGGTGGACCCTACAAATAACACATTGTAGAAGGTGAGGGAAACCATAAATAACCTCAAATGGTATCATATTTTTTTATTTTTGAAATGATGTGTTATACCACCACTATACCTGTGAGATCCATTTGGAACATTTTCCTTGTGTTTTTATACATAACAACGTAGATATCCTTCAAGGCATTTATTAACTTTTTTTGTTTGGCCATCTAATTGTGGATGATAAGATGAACTATGTTCGAGGTTTTTTCCCCAGAATGTAAATAGTTTGATTCAAAATATGCTAGTGAAGATAGGATCTTGATCACTTAAAATTATTTTGGAATAACATGGAGTTTATGTACCTTTTCCATGAAGACTTATTCCACTATATTGGCTTGAAATGGATGAGAAAGTCCACAAAAATGTGCATACTTAGTGAGTCTATCCACAACCACCAATATCACATCTAATTTATTTGACTTATGAAGGCTTGTAATGAATTCCATTGATATTTCCTCCCAACATTGTGTTGGAATGTTTAATGGTTGTAAGAGCCCTAGAGTATTAACCATTTATCCTTTATATTGTTGACATATTAAACATTCTGCCACAAATTTTTGTATATCCCCCTTAATACCTTCTTTGAAAAAATTATTCTTTATACGGTGATAGGTTTTTAAAACCCTAAATTTCCTCTTATGGGTGAGTCATGCATTTGAGACAAGACACTAGCTTTCAATTTTGAATTTTTGCACAAAAAGAGCCTCTCTTTATACCATAAGGAGTCCCTTTTCCACACATACTTATCAGAAGATGATGGGTTCTCTTGAAGTTGATGTATGATTTTTCTTGTTGGATCATCCTTATTCAACTCTATATTTTATGTTTTTATCCATTCTAGTTGTAATAAAGATATAGCATGAATTTTTGTTTCCTTTATTTCTTGTCTAGAGAGGGCATCGGCTGCAATATTATCCTTTCCTTTTTTGTAAATAATTTCAAAGTCATACCCTAGCATCTTTGTGACACTTTTTTCTCCTTTGAAGATAATCTTTTCTCTAAAAAATACTTTATACTCTCATGGTCTGTCTTTAGTTTGAAATGTCTTCCCATGAGATATTGGCATCATTATTTGATTACATGAATGATTACTAACATTTATTTTTTATATCTGAACGTCAATAATTTCTTTCCTTTTAGTTGTCTACTCTCAAATATTAATGGGTGCCCTTCTTGCATTAATATTTCCCCAATTCCTTATCTAGAAGAATCAAAATCTACCAAAATTTTCTTAGAGAATTTAGGGGTAGGTAGCACAAGAGTATAAGTTAGAGCATATTTTAGTTTTCCAAATTCTTTAGTGGCTAAATTTGATTGTGTAAATGAATCCTTCTTTTATAAATTTGTTGAAGGTGTCACTATGTGAACATTATTTGGAAAAACTATTATATAGTATCATGTTAGACATGAGAATCCTCTTAAATTTTTAATGATTATAGGTATTACCTATTATTTTATAGCTACAATATTTTTAGGGTCCACTTTAACACCTTCATATGACACCACATGTCCTAAGTATTCCACTTCCTTCACCCAAAAAGTACATTTTGATTATTTTGCATAAAGTTGATTATCTTCTAGAACTTGTAATATCTTCTCTACATGTTGTAAATGTTTTTCCCATGTTTTATTGTAAATTAAAATGTCATCAAAGAATATTCAAAGAAATGGGTGGAAAATTGAAATCATAAGGATCTAAAAAGTAGAAGGATAATTAGTGCGACCAAATGGAATTACTAAGAACTCATAGTGATTGTCATGTGTTTGAAATGTTGTTTTATGTACATCCTCCTCCTTTACTCAAATTTTATGGTATCCTTAATGCAGATATAACTTAGTAAATAAAACATAACCATTTAATTCATCTAATAATTCATCAATGACATGGATGGGAAACTTATCTTCGAGAGTGATCTTATTGAGTTCCCGTAGTCTGGACACAATTTTCATGACTCGTCATTTTTAAACCATAATCACTAGATATGAATATGCATGTTTACTGGGACAAATAATTCTTGAGTTCAGAACTACCTTGACAAACATTTCAATTTCTGATATGGATAGCTATAATGTCTAATATTAGGAGAGATACTTCTCATAATCAAATAATTTTTCGATCATGATCTCAGATTAGAGGTAAGGTTCTTGAAATAATTGTTGATGGTTTTGAATAATCTCTTGAAGAGTTGATGGAGCTTGGTTTTATACATCATGTGCTTCTAAGAAATTTAGTTGTGCCACCACACCATAATCTCTCTTATTTAGTAGTATCTCCGTCCTATGAGAGTTAATAAATATGATTCGTGGTTAACTCATCCCATGAAGTTTTTATCTTTTCCATTCATACTAAAATTCATGAATAAATCTTGAAAATTAAAAGACATTGTTCCCAACTGTTTAAGCCATTACACTCCCAAAACTACATTGGCTCCCCCAATTGGGATGGTAAACATTTAAGAATCAATAAGATAGTCCCCCATGAATAGTTTGATATGATGACATTTACCACCATAAGAGAATTATTTCCTATCAACAATCATGACTTGAAAGATGGATATAATAAAAACAAAGCGGTTGGGTGCTTTTGCTAATTTTCTATTGATGAAGTTATGGGTACTCCCTATATCTATCAAAGCGGCACTTTTTTATTTTTAATATAACCAATGACTTTGAGTGTTTGTGGTGTTCTTTTTCATTCAATGCATGTAGAGAGATAGTAGGATTTTCTTCCTCCTCCAAGTTAGCATGTTCATGTGCTATTGTTGGTTTTTCATTATCAATTTCTTCCTCATCCAACACCTCATTTTCAATAACCATGAGTCTTTTCTCTCCCCAACACACTTATGATCTCTAGACCATTTACTTTCACAATGCCAACATAGGCCTTTTTCTCTTTTTTGCCTCTTGTTGAGGAAAGAGCTTGGTAATTTGACTTCGTTTAAAATATTTAACCACATTTCTATCGGTATTATTTATTGTCTTTAGTATCTCTCCATCCCATAGTTTGACCTTGTGTGAATCTATTATTAGTTGAGTTTCGTTGTTCAATGTATAGTGATTGTTACATATATTTCCTAGTTGTACATGGTTCTAACAAAATAACGCCATGCTTAACTTGATCATTTAGTCCATTGATATAAGATCACAATCCTTGGTAAGGTGTTACTAATGGAGTCTAGATCGTTAATCTCATATGCCCGGAATTATATTCGCTATAGATCCTATTTATTTAAGATTAAATAATTAGGTAAAGTAACTTCCCTTCCATGGTTTCTCATAGTGGGTCTTAAGTCATTAATAAATTCCTCCCTCTAATAATATTCCCTTTCTGTCACTCATCATCCACCTACTGGTACCATTGATATGGTTAAAAATATAAATTTATTTTATCTATGTCTCATTTCACTCGAAATGTTTCATTCCTTTTAAAAACAGATAAGGTTAGGGCTAAGCAGAATACCTGTTGAACGCGTCGAGATGGTGTGCGCGTACCATAGAGAAAGATCGGGTTGACTGCGAAGAACTCCTTTTTGTCTTGGAAGGACTACGCAAATAAGAACACAAGACCACATGATTTTGATTAGACAATAAATGAGGGAACCGCCTTGGGCCAGGTGAAATATAAAACTTCCTTTCGAAGGTGGTGAGGTTCCTCCGCTAATATGAATTAACACAAAAGACCTGTAAGATATCAATTAAATTGCGTTTCGCTGAACCGGTAGGGGAAAGGTTGGTTTTTGGTTATAGTCGGGATAACCGATACTGGGTTACTAATAACCGATATCGGTATGGTCTAAGATCTACGAAGGTTGGTTGTTTTGTGGGGTGGTTGTGTTGTTTGTAAAAGGTTTGTATATAGGTGATATTAGGAAATAAGGTGATGAGAGGTAGATGAATGATAGTTAGATGCAATAACACGCTGGGTAGTGGATCTAGGAATGGATTTGTGAGGATTGTGCTTCAAAAAGTCTAAGAAATGTTATTAAAGAGGACATGCAAGATGTAACTTACTGGTTATTGATGAAGATGCAAGTCCAAGAACTCTGATGACAAAGGTAGAACTCTAGGTAGGATGGCTGGACAAATAGAAGATGAAATATCTCCCTCCCGATGATCAGCTGAGTATCTGAGAACTCTGGCTATTCTGTTGCAGTTTTGGGCTTGATCTCCTTTTGCTGCAACTCTTCTAGCTTCTTCACTCGTCTCTGCTCTGGTCAAGTGAAGATCTGGACTCTCTTTATCACTCCCAAATGATCTCTCTTGATTCCTAAAATCCTTCCACCCGATCCAAAATGAAATTCCGATCCTTTGTTTTTGGTTTGGGGAGACCATTTACAGGGAACCGATGGCGGTTACGTAACTGACGGCGGTCGAGTAGTAGGAACCGGCATCGGTAAGGAAAAAGTAGGCTATTTTTAGTAAAATAGCCCACCTTCCCTACTTTTCTCCCGAGAGATTAGTTGCGGGCTTGGTCAAGTGACTAGAAGGTCGGTTTTGGGTGCGAGAAAGGGGTCATTAGTCATGGGTGTAGGTGTAGACCAAGTTATAGGTCTTAATTAGGTTAGTTTAGGGTTAGGGCTAGGTCATGATGAAGTGGCAGAATGAGGTGGCAGGTGAGATGATGTGGATTTATCAATTACAAGGTAATTAATAAATAATTGTGTAAGGTTTAGGTGATGAGTTTAGGTTGCGAGATGAGATGCGGGTCACAAGGGGTCGTAAGACACAAATTTGGTGTCTACATTAGCCCCTTATTGTCGTGTAGCTTGTTTTGTAGAGCTGCGCGGACAATAATATGAAGTGGTTTCTCCTGTTAAGGATATAGGTAATCCCCCTCAAATCTATCATGATTGAGTGAATGGGAAATCGGGGATAGGGTTGATAAAGGGTACATGTTATAGAGAGGATGGTAAGGTGGTGGGGTAGGTCCAGTAGAGACGCATGTTGAAATGCAAAAGTACGACTAGGGTACATGATTTGGCGAGCAAACCAACAATGTATAGGCAAAGGTCGATAGTTTATCAAACAAGGGTGATATAATCACGGTATCAAGGCATAGGAAGTAGCTCCGGGGTATATAATAGGTAAGGTACAGAGCGTTTAGGCATGTTGGCAGTACCAAATGGTTGGTTTGGTTGAGATAAACGTCACGGTCTAGGTCTAGGCAAAGTTGGTCGATGAGATCAAGTCGAGGACCCTAATCATGCTAAAACACGAAACAGGTGAGCTCGATGGAACAAAAGCTACATGATGGGTGGATAAAAGTATATGTTGTTGATGTTGGGTGAGGTATCGAAGTGGTACGGCCTTGGGTCGGGCCAAGTTGTTGGGTTGTGGCCTTGGGTCAGGCCGGAAGGGTAGAGTGAGGCCTTGGGTCTGGCCGGATGGGTAGGGTGAGGCCTTGGGTCGGGCCAAATGGTTAGGGCGAGGCCTTGGGTCGGGCCAGATGGTTGGGGCGAGGCCTTGGGTCGGGCCGGATAGGTAGGTTGAGGCCTTGGGTCGGGCCAAATTGTTGGGTGGCGGCCTTGGGTCGGGCCGGATAGGTAGGTTGAGGCCTTGGGTCGGGCAGGATAGGTGATCAAATGGTGTTGGAAAGGTGGATATAGGTGATGCCTGGGAGAAAGCGGCGATTAGTAAATAATGGGCGAAAGTTGGGTGAATAAAGACAAAAATGATATCGGTTAGCTAGTTGGTGAAAAAGGAAGAATGCGATGCGGTTAAATAACCGATGCCGGTTCCTTAGGGCATGAGTTGACCGGCTTTGTCGGTTCTATGTTAAAAACCTATAAAAAAAAAAATATGGCTGTCATTGTCACTACTTTTGCAATTTGGAAGCCAATTTGAAGTTTCGCGTGGAGAGTGGAGATTGGAGTATTTGTTGCGTGAGGTGGCGTTATTTGATTTGGAGGAGTGAGTTGTTAACGGGCCGAGTGAGGAGGAGGCGAGTAGTTGATTGGTGGAGGACCCGAGAAGAGGACATTTGGAGCCATGGCCCGGCCCAAGAGGAGCAGGAGGGCTGGACCGGTGGACCACCACCACCCATCCCACCACGATGGCGTGTCATAAATGCGGGTAGGTTCGAAACCCCTCATTGTGTTCATTTATTGCATTATACTAAATTTGGGGTTTTGGGTAGGAATCAAGTTTTTGATAAAATAATGAATAAATGGAAGTTGTTTGGAAAATAGAGAGGGTAGTTAGGGTAGTTAGGCTAAAACGGTAGGGTGGGTAGGTTTGTAGGGCTTTTCAATGGGTAAAAGGGTAGTACTAGGTAAAAAAAAGGTTTGGGGGCGCGTCGAGTTCGGTTCCTCATTTTTATAATGGCCGATGTGGTTGTTAAGCGGCCCAGCATCGGTCACAAATTTGTAAGGCAGGTGTTTTTGTTTTGACCGGCCGGTCGTATATCGGCCGGCGTCGGTGGGGTCGTTTTGGGTATGGTTTGGGGTTTGTGTGGGTTTGGGTGGGTTATGGGTTAGGCTTGGGGTGGGTATGGGTTTGGGGTTTGTGTGGGTTTTGGTGGGTTATGGGGTGGGCTTAGGGTGGGTATGGTTTGGGGTGTTAGAGAGTTAGGGTGTGGTGGGGGGATAAAAAGGGGGGTATAAAGGGGTGGGTTAGAGAGTCGGGATGTGGTCGGGGGGATAAAAGGGGGATAGGTAGATATCGTGGTGAAGAGTAGGGCTAATGTAGTGGGTGGGTTTTGCGAGCACGTCGGCGACGGCGATGCGGGACAGAGATGCCTTCAGCTGTTGGTGCGGATGCGACCACATGTGTCCATGGCCCTTTAGGCTATCATGCGCTAGGTGGGACTCGGCGGAGTCAGCGATATATAGCGATGATGCTTGAGAGATCATAGTTTGATGGTTGCCCTCATCGAGAGATGGGATCCGGCGACCAATGTGTTCCATATCCCGACTGGAGAGATGACCATCACATTGGAGGATGTATATCGCATCCTTCGATTACCTATTGATGGAGAGGCCGTTTTTCAGGTGGATGCAGAGACAGCCATGGACAGCATCCTACAGGTTTTTGGGGATGCAGCTGCGCTAGTGACATATCACAGCGTGAGCATCGGGTATGGTGATATGTACCGTGTGCACCGACATGAGACACGGCTTGCCGTGTTGATGATGATCGGGATCACCTGCTTCACCCTCCCGGACTCAGAGGGAGGCCGCTTTCCACGGGCATTGATGGGGGTGCTTCATGAGATGGTGGAGGAGCATACCTGTTATACTTGGGCACCAGTATATACAGTGCGATTATACTGAGGAGGAGAGCGTGGGGCTATCACCTAGGATGAGGTGATTCGAGATTTGTTCGACATTTTACTTCTTTGTTGGGCATATGAGCACATCATATGCATCGAGACGATAAGGGTTACCCAGCCGGCTGGGCCACGAGTCATATACGAATACGGATTTTAGAGGTGGTTGGGGGTCGTGGGGCAGCCACAGCAGTGCTTGCAGTCGGGACGTTGCTTATTATAGACATTTGTTAGAGGGCACTTGGCAGTAGGTAGATATTGTATGGAGACCTTACGAGAGGTCATCACCCTGCGAGAGGAGCCGCTTCTGATTGCGCTGATTTAGTACACATTACGGATAGCGGGACGGAGGCAGGAGAGTGCGAGAGAGATACCCCTGGAGAAGTGCACGCGGCGAGATGGGGCTACGACAGGACGAGCCACCTCCCTTCCCTCAGTACAGGAGGGATGATGTAGAGGCCCCACTGCCTGCACCACAGCCCTTGGACCCAGATTGGGTTGCTGAGAGGCCAGCAGGTGATGGTGTAGATGATGCTGGTTGTACGGGAGCATACATGGTGTGGTGGGCTGGTCAGAGAGCAGCTAGGATAGCACCGCCTTTGCGCATGAGACTTAGCGGTAGTGATATGAGTGAGATCGGCTCGGGGCAGTGCGGTTATTACGGGGGAGGGTAGGCTGCTGCACTGCTACGAGCACGAATAGGTGTTTTACGAGGCAGCTAGCCCGAGCTCGAGTACGAGCACGAGGCACCCACCACCACCAGCAGCGTGCAGCCACGGCCACGGACCCGAGAGCACAGTGCAGTGCAGTACCACCACCTAGCTAGCAGTATAGCCACGGCCCCCAGGCACGAGCACGAATACCACCACGGCCCACGAGCACCACAGCGGCACCATCACGAGCACGGGGGCCTTGGTAGTAGGAGTCGAGGGACCGGCCCAGCACCTACGGTGGCACGGGGAGATATATGGAGGCGAGAGCGGAGGCCGGTACTATCAAGATGTTCTTGATAGTGCGGAGGCGAGTATCAGCCATATGCGGCTTATAGAGCGAGAGACCTCCCATAGTCGAGAGATCGCGATGGAGGTGCGGCCACGGCCGGTGTGTGCATTACGAGGTAGGAGGCGAGAGGCACCACGAGGGACCAGCGAGGGAGAGGTGCGAGGCGGTGGGGAGGCGAGGATCCTGCATTGTTTTTGTATATGGACATGGGCACCGGTCTGCAGCGGTTGTGTGGATAGAGGCTGTGTGCCTACATTTATTCATTCATTTATTCACTCATTTATTGTATACTGCACTGCGAGCGAGTGCGGGTTGTATAGTTGATACGGCTGCTGAGCCGAGTCGAGGTATATTTTGATATGAGGGACTGCGTGCGGAGTTGATCGAGTTATTGACATTTATTGCGGCTGGTACGTGAAAGCTTTGTTATTATATTATGAGATGACCCACAGAGGCAAAATGTTTTTAAGTATTTAAATCGTTGTATATTTGAAACCTTGATATATATATATAGATATGATGATTTTGACCCACATGTTTTGTTGTTGTGTGACAAAATGTATCGATTTTAATGTTTTTAAGTATTTCGTCAATGGTTTGTGATATAGGTTGTATGATGAGTTTAATTGACATGTTGATATATTGATGATGTTGATGTCTTTTACACGTATATATGGATGACATATTATATGATGAAATGTGGCATGTTTTGTTCTTTGGTTTGGTGACATTGTTATATATGTATCGATGAGTTGGATCAAATGGTGTATAGATTGATAGTTTTTGATATCCTTAGATGATGGCATGTTTGTTTTGGGTAATGTAGATAGATGATATGGATGAAATCGTAATGAGAAGTGGATTGGATGGACAAATATGGATAATGGTGTTGTTATGCGGGGAAAAGAGGCGGGCGCGATAAAAATTAGGTAGAAAATGAAGAAAAGAACTATGTTTCAAAAGGCGGGTGTGTAACCGATATCGGTTAGGTAGCAAGCGGCGGTAGTTAGTAGACCGATATCGGTTACGTAACGAAATCGGTTATTTAGGTATGAGCTTTTCTAAAAATAGAAAAGCTAGGGTGTGCAACTTAAGTTCTAATTTTGAGAGCCATGCAAGAAGTTAAATACGTGACGCGGCGCTTTTGGCGGTAGAGACAGGTAATTGCATGAGAGATTTGAGTGATAAGGAGAAAAGAGACGGGGAAAGTGAATGTGTTACGAGATTCGGAAGGCGAGAAAGGTGAATTTGAAAAGGGTGGTGATCATGGCGGAGCGAGGAGAAGCATCCAAGCGAGGCGAGGGGCGAGAGGAAGACAAGGGCCACCTCAAGCTGCTGTAACTCAAGAGGTAAACGTTTTGGTTGTGATTTGATTCTTGCATGTTTTGTGAATAAGATGGGGAGAGTAGGTGGGTAGATATGAGAAAGAAAACATGATAACAAGGGTTATAAATGAGGTGAGTGTTACGTGGTAGGTAATCGAGGGTTTTGGGTATGTTTGTGTATACGAGAGAGGAATAAGCGAGCAATTTATTGTCGTAGGTGGTTGTTTAGGCAAGGTGTATGTAATTGTGTGGCCGATAGCGGTTAGGGATAACCGGTATCGGTTCTAAACGATGGTTATTTATAACCGATCCGGTTCTTTGGAGGAATTTCTAGAATGTGAGAAAAACCCTTAGGGATTTGATGGATTGAATGGTTGTTTGTTGTTTTGATGTATGCGAGGCGAGAGCGAGGGTTGAGGATGAATGATAGTGTGCAGTAGCTTGTTGTCACGAATCCGAGCGGATGTAACACCAGTGGAATGGACATTGATAAATCGTTTGGGGTTAAGTGGAATCCGCTATTATTCACGAATCACACGTAACCATGCTATGTTGCAGGCGTTGATTGAAAGATGGAATCGAGAGAAGAATACGTTCTATCTGCCAGCAGGGAGATAGCAGTAACATTGGAAGATGTGTTCCGTATTTTGAGGCTCCCTATTACAGGAAAACCAGTATATCAGGCATTACCTAGCGTGGGCGCGGGGAGCGATAACAGTAGTATTTGGTCCATACGCGCGAGATTTGACTGAGAGTTTGTCATTCACATATGGGATAATGTATGTAGCACACCACGAGGAGACAAGGTTAGCGGTGATATTAATGATAGCGGTAGGGTATTATGCATTATCGAGAAGCGAGAAGGGGAAGATTTCAAAGGCATTGATGTGTGTTATACGGGAGATGATAGAAAGGAACGTGACTTTTGCATGGGCACTACATATTTGGCGGAGTTATACGAGGGGTTTATGGGCTTGTAGGTGAAATCACGGGGCGACCTTTGGATTGTTCATACTTATTACCTTTGTTGGGCCTATGAGCACATTGTTTGTGTGCGACGGTAGGCGATCCATCGATCGGGAGAGGCAAGATACGAGAGGTTGGGATTGAGACGATGGGTCGAGGAGAGAACAAGAGGCAAGATCTCGAGCCGTGACGGGTGACATTGAGTATTACAGGCGAGGTATGGGAGAGGGTGACGATTGCTTGATATCATTGGAGGCCTTACGGGAACTATATGGTAGCAGAGAATATAGGCGAGGAGTTGAGGGTGTAGAGCGATTGAGGTGGATCGGTGGATCGCGGGCACGAGGCCGGTGAGTATGAGAGGATTCCTCTAGATCGCGTGCGCGACAATTCAGATTTGTGCGAGATATACCCTGGCTTATAGACCATATATGAGGATCGCGCGAGGCGGCATTCTCACCTCCCGGCCAACACCTCGAGAAGGGCCGGAGGAGATAGCGGCCGATCGCGAGTGTAATGGATGCGAGAGCAGCGAGAGGCCTATAGGTTATGGTGGGTAGCGAGCTGCGAGGTGTACGTGATCCCACGACATAGCTGTGATTACGGAGCGGAGAGAGATCATCTGCGAGTTTAGTTCGGCAGCTCAAATGCGAGGTGAATGAGGCAAGAGGATTGTTAGCGGTTGCGAGTCACGGGCGGAGAGACTAGAGGCTGGATTCCTCCATGCGAGAGGCGTATTCATATGTTACGAGGAGAGATTGGCGAGATCGGTGGCGGTACCAATAGCGCGTGGTACCTTTGAGGACAGAGAGAGGCCGGCGAGAGGCGTCGGCGATCACGATCATCTCTGAGTCGGGATGAATCGTGAGGTCTAAGTAAATGTTAGCAAGGTATAAGAATAAATAAGGATGCCGACTGCGTGTCGATGATAGAGAAGATGTATTTGTTTAACATCTAGATAAGACTGAATATGTATGTTGATTTGATAATAATAAGAATGTTTGCGTTGTGATTTTTGGTGTTTTTGAAAAAGGATAAAGAGGAATGTGATTAAATAGAAATACACAAATATTTATATTTACCACACATGATAGGTTATGGTAGGGTGTGGTCGAGCTAACCTTGGGAGACCCCATGTCTCCTAAGTGCTGCCTACATAGCCCATTGCACAAAGCAAGGAAGGGCCTCAGACCGATGTAGTTCTCCCTTAGGATCAGGGAGAGGCGAATTCAGGCAATTTGGTACGGTTTAGGCAATTGGTTGGTTGGTAAAAATATTGATATTAATATTGGTAAGGTAAGGTTGTTGGTGTTGGTAATGAATTGGTGATGTTGTAAAAGGTATAAGGGAAGCGAAAGTTAGCCTACCCAAGTCGAGGGGAACCATGTCCTGATTAAGATCAACACACAATCCTAGATGCGAGGCAAAGCGGAAAGAGTGTTCCGTAGGTGAAAAGAGCTAAACAAACCACACAACGTAGAATGAGCCTGAAGCCCTAGGTACCGATGCATAGACGAGAAATCAATAGGTGAAAAGAGTTGTATGATCACAACATATCGAGCGTACGTTACGTCCCTTGAGTTGAAACAAATGGTGAGGTGAGGTGGATGATATAGCTGAGGTACAGAGAACTTGTTACAAAGTGAGTGTTCTGACGAAAGAGAACCTACCCTAAATAGACAAGTCCATGACCCAAAAAGTTCTTTTGAATGAGGCTTTTATTTTCTTGAATATAGGCGATCGATGCGGGAAGTCTCTGAGGATATTGATTGTGCTATTCTTGAGGTCTTCACAAAGCTGATCCATGCGAGAAGCTTGATAAAAAGCTGATTGTATGTATAATTTGTCCTTGAGGAGCGAGTCTATTTATAGTAGTGAGATATGATTTTAGTGCATATTGTCCTTGGGGGAGCGATCTATATATAATAGCAGCAATAATTTGGCATATATTTGTCCTTGAGGAGCGATCTATATATAATTTAGATAGCTAGATGTTCTTTTGGCGTGAAGCATCTAGTTTGGTAGGAAGTTTGACTCAAGAAAATCCCATAAGAAGGTGTTATTTTAAGACTTTGAAGTCATGGACTAGACTAAAAAGGGGAAGGCATCGTTGAGGGGAGGTGAGAAGTGAGCTTGATTTTATTTGGAGATGTAGGAAACAAAGTGTATGTAGCGGTAAATGAGCTCAAGGGACGAGCAGTAGGTAGATAAGAAGTGATATAACACTAAATTCAATAGTAGAATGGTCGAAGATGCAAGGCATTAAGGGTTCGAGCTCGGAGTTTACCATTAAGCGAAGCTAAGCGATAAGTGCACGATCCATAAGTGTGAGTGATTATATAAGGCCCGATCGATTAGGAGCAAATTTTCCACGTTTGCTCTTTTCTAGTTTGGTTACATGTTGATTCTCTTTGAGGACAAGATCACCAACCTTAAAGGTACGCTCATGAAGTCGCTTATCATAAGCACGCTTGATACGTTTTTGATAGATTTGAAGGTGATCGAGGAGAGTGTAAGGCGGCGTTCGTCAAGAAGCTCCAATTGGGCTAACCGCTCTTGGCGGAAATCATCGTTGGTGAGAATATCCTGAAGAGATATTCTGAGGGAGGGTATTTGTATTTCGAGAGGCAAGACAGCCTCGGTACCATATACCAAAGAAAAAGGTGTAGCATTAGTAGAGGTACGAATGCTAGTACGATAAGCCCAAAGGGCAAAGGGGATGTGATCGTGCCAATTTCTTCCAGACTCATTGACAACTTTCATGAGGATTTTGGTTAGGGTTTTATTAGAGGATTCGGCTTGTCCATTTGCTTGTGGATAGTAGGGTGATGAGAAGCTAAGTTTAATACCAAAGTTGTCACAAAGGTCTTGCTGATAACTTATTTTGAAAGATTTTCCATTATACATTATCGGGCGATGAGGAACACCAAAGCAGCAGAGATAATGTGGTGGTTAATGAACTCTACAATTTTTCTTTTTGGTTGAAATGAGTGGAATAGCCTCCACCCATTTTGTGTAATATTCGGTTCTTTGTGATAATCCATCGGTGGCGTTGCGAAGGGCGGGTGAATCTCACCAATAAGGTCTAAACCCCATTGTGAGAAAGGCAAAGATCTCGGGCGACTTTGTAGAAGTGGCTAGGAGTATGTTGAAGGTTGGCGTGTTGTTGACACATAACACAACGCTTAACATATTCGTGCTATGATCGTTATTGAAGTAGGCCAATAATAACCAAGGCGAAGGATTCGTTTGGCCAGCGAAAGCCACTAAAATGTCGCCACGAATACCGTCATGGACTGTTGGATGGTATGGGTGACCTCCGCGCCGGTGAGACATCGAAGGAGGATGCCATCAAAGCCACGTTTATAAAGGAGTCCCCCCATAACTACATAACGAGAAACGTGTTTAAGAAAAGCGCGTTTGCCAGTACTAGTAAGGTCAGAAGGGAGAACAGAGGTTGTAAGGTAGTCGTGAAATTGGTGGTACCGGGTATCCTGCGAATTAGTAGACACGGTATTTATCATACAAACTACGGGGTTGAGTAGGATGGGGCAAAAGTTGTTGGACCAAGGCGAATAATTGAGTCGAGTTGATGAAGCTGGAATTTGCGAGGCTAAGCAAGCCATAGTATCCCAAATTTGTTAGTGGAGCGGGAATGGTTTGGATAGAATAGTGAGTAAATAAGGCTAGAAGTGAATCCACGTAGTGTTTGTACTTTTGAAGTTCCTCATTTTTACATTGGTAGATGCCCATAACTTGATTGACTACCGATTGAGAGTCGCAAAAATATTGATAGATTTGATACCTAAGTGTAAGCATGACTTGGAGACCAGAACAAGGGCCTCGTATTCGGCATTTGTATTATTAGTGCGAGGAAATCGAGTCGGAATGAAAGAGGCATGGGCTCGGCGTCGAGAGGAATGAGAACAACGCCGGCTCCTCCACCACGGTGGCATTTGGATCCATCGAAGAAGAGGGTCATTGGATCGACTCCTCCTTGAGGAAAGAGTAGCGATGAGTTAAATGCAGGAATGTAAAATTGGTAAATTGTTCCCGAGGTAAAGGGGCCTCCACAAGTTAGTGCGAGAGTTTGTCCTTTGATTGATTTACTGGTGGACAAACTCAAGGTCGAAAGGTCGGTGAGGAGCATGAGCCATCTGGCGATGCGTTGGTTTAGATGAGGTTTGGCATACATGTAATGGATGGGGTCCGTGTTAGTGATGATGAAAGTTTTGTGATTCAGAAGGTAGTGTCGGAGTTTGGTAGCCACGAATGATAGGGCTAGGCATAACTTTTCTACATGTGTATACCTAGTCTCATAGTCCACCAAAGTCGACTTATATAATAAGCGGCTTGTTCTCGATTCTCGGAGTCACGATGTGCAAGCATGGCCCCTACAGCGTGGTCAGTGGCGGAAAGGTAAAGGTAGAAAGGGCGGTCGTCTGGAGGTGGGATAAGCACGGGTGGCTGCGAGAGATAAGTTTTGAGAGCTTCAAAGGCTAGGTGGCACTCTTCGCTCCATTGAAAATCAATGTCCTTTTAAGAAGGTGATGAAAAGGTTGACATCGATCAGAGTTGGGAGATGAAAGCGTCGGATAGATTGGAGCTTACCTTGTAAACTACGCAATTGTTTGAGATTGGTAGGTGGGGGCATTTCTAGGATAGCTTTGACTTTAGATGGGTCGACCTCGATGCCACACAAAGAGACGATAAAGCCAAGAAGTTTCCCGAAAGGACACAAAGACACATTTCTTTGGTTGAAGGCGGACGAGAATATTATAAGAGTGATCAAAAATAATGGTTAAAACATCGAGATGTTCACTACGATGTTTAGATTTGCCAAGAAAGATCGTCGGCGTAATCTTGAGGATAGTGTGCATAATGTCATGAAAAATGTAGGTCATAGCCATTGATAGGTTGCACCAGCATTCTTAAGGCCAAATGGCATTACGGTATAAGAAGGTTCCCGAGGAGTTATGAAGGTAGTTTTATGTTGATCGGCGGGAAGCGACCAAAATTTGGTTATATCTGAGAAACCATCCATGAGAGAGAGCATCTCATGGCTGCGTGAGATCTACAAGTTGGTCAATGCTAGGCGGGGGAAGTCATCCTTAGGGCAAGCGAGGTTAAGATCCGGAAATCCGTGCATATCGAAGTCCCCGTCGCTTTAGTAGCAGTGCGATGTTAGAAATCCATTGAGGATAGTGATAGGCGAGAATGAAAGAAGCAGAAAGGAGTCGTTGAAGCTCCTCTTTGACAAGAGAGCAATGCGTGGATGCATTTTCTCAATTTTACATTTAATTGGCTTGGAATCGGGGTTTAGAGTGATGTTATGGATGGCGATGGTAGGATCAATTCTGGCATGTCGCGTAGGACAGCGAAAGCTTGGTTGCGGGTATGGAGAAAGGTAGTAAAGGCGGCTTGTTACGATGTGTTAAGGGATTGTCCGATCTTCACAATGTGAGATCCTCCTCCGTGTGGATGTTGATTTCTATAGTCGATTCATTGACATGGTTTGAGTTTGAGATGGTAAGGTGCGTTGAATATAGGAGTCGTCGCCCCGAGGTAAGTGAGGATGGAGTCGTCATCTGGCACTCAACAACATTAATCGAAGGCGAATCCTCTTGATCATATGCGGATACTGAGAAGGGGATAGAAGAGGGTCCTCATTATCGCGTTGATAATTGAGAGGACCTAGGAAGATAGCATTTATGAAAAAAAAAAAAGTTAGGAGGGATAGATTCGGGATCTATTGACTCTGTGGTGTGAAGGCAAAATGGGTGATGATGGTTCGGTAGGGGTGCGTCGTTGTCTTCTAGAAGACAAGCGTGACACGAGTTCCTCTGTGTAGGTGTTTCGGGAAAAGCGAGACCACTGCGATCATTGTGTTTGCGTGTAGTCACGGGAATGAGTGTATGTCGGCCTTGTTCATAAAGACCAAAACCAAAGCCTTTCCAAGCACGGTGAGTCAAGAAGGTGAGGGCGAAAGCGAGCGATTTGTCAAGTATTGAAAATCGGATTGGAAGGAACCACACCAAGAGGGGTTCGGGGGTAATGGAGGATGCGTCAACACCCCCATACGTTAGGTTGGTGCGGTGATGGGGTGGTCGTAGAGATTACTTCCCCCACCGGCACGGTCATAGGTAGGATGTGCATGTACTGTCCAGTATTCTGTGGGGTATGGAAAGAACTAACGTTATATAGGTGATACTCCCCAGCGTAAGGCGTTGAAAAACATCTACTAAAGTGCGGTTGGGATGTTAGGCTGCGGGAAGGAAGTGGTTTTGCGGCGGTGGTTTCATCGGTTGAAGGCGTAGGTGCGGTTGAGGTGGATGGTTGAGGTACATTTGAAGAGGATGGTTGGGTTGAATGTATGGGTGTCTTGATTGGTATAAGCACATCGTTAGGGCGGTATAACATATTGCAGGTTTTAAAGGGGAGGATCAGCTTTTACGGTGTAGGACTTCCCCTCGTACTCAAATTTTATGCATCATGTAATGTTGAGGAACGCATCCCATAGCCGGATCGAGGCGACCTAGCAATATGTTATATTGGAACTCTCCTTGAGGACATAGAAGAGTTCGGGTAAAGTACGTGGTCTACCGAATGTTGAGGATCACGGTGCCTAAGGTAGAAGTAATAGCGTCATTGAATGACCCATGACATGATGGGATTGGCACACATGTAGCTAGAGGGATATTCATTTGTTGGAAGGCTTTTGAAGAGATGATGTTTAGGCTAGCGCCCCTATCAATCATAACTGCGTACCCGAATGTCCCGGACGTAATTTGAGATGAAAAGAGCGAGTCGGGATCTTACGTACCAAAGTCAACAATTTCATCTTGAGCCATTGCGCATGACTTGTTGTTGTACAGAAGTGGTTGGGGCAGTGGGTTGTTTGGTGAGAGAAGCAACGTGATTGGGTGTTAGAATGGAGGCAACAGGCAGGGTTTCATTAGGTAAGACCTCGATCCCTTGAAGAATTTCAACGAGAGCTTGTCGATGGGATTCAGAAGTCTGAATGAGATCATATAGTGTCATTTTTACGGGTGATTGGTGAAGCTGTTTGATCATGGCTCGATGGGAAACTCCATTAGAGACGGGGTAAGCGGGTCCACGAATAACCACTTTGGGTGGTGGTGCAATCGGGATCTTTGGATGGAGAAAGAGAGGGATGCATGTGTGCTTTCTTTTGCTTTCTCGTTGTTTTTTACTGCGCTCGAGTAGCAACACTAATCATATTAATCTCGTAGGCGGAGATGAAGAAGATGGTTGGGATAAATCATGGTCTTGAGAGGTGGGGTTGTAATAATGATAGATCTTGGTGAGGCGGGGATAGATGGTATAGTAGAGGAATTGAAGCTAAAGGTCTCTCCCTTCGTAAGTTGTCTTTCTTAACCTTTGTATCTGGGAGAGGTTGTGAAGGATGGTTTTAAAGCTTTGCATCTCTCCACATCATGTCTGGTGTGCGGTGATAGGCGCAGATTTTAGACTCATCATAACCTATAGGTCGAGGTTTAGACGGGTCATAAGGTCTAAGTGGGGGTAGTAGGAAATGGTCGCATTCTCCACCAACATAGCAAGGATTTTGGCGTAAGATCCTTTGAGTGGGTCAAAATCGGAGGAGGATGAGGGTATTGGTTTTGCGGGTTTTGGTAATGTTTGGGCGTGGTTGGTTCATACGGGTGGTGGTTTAGCGAGGGGTGTTGACACGTGGTTTTCACTAAACGTGGTTTCTTTGGCGCTGTGAAGCTATATTAATTTGGTTAGATGATGAGGCTACGAGATGGCGTGGTAGCGGGAAACAACCACGGAGAAAGGGAGTAAGAGAAAATAAATCCTTTGATGATGGAGTTCGTTTAGGGTTGATGGGTGGATAGGATATGTGGGGTGACAATGTTGATATACCCTTTGATCTGTATAGGTGCGAAGAGAAGGCGTAGAGTCGTTTTGAAGAAAAGCGGGAGGTATGATATATTGATGCGAGGTGGAGGATGAGGTCCCAATATGGAAGGTAGGTGTGACGATGATGGTTTTGATTGTGATAGAGGCGCGGATTGAGTTTGTCTCCTAGGTGGCGGGGCGGCTTTATTTTTGGATAAATCAAGTCGCTTAGGCGGGTGCGTTAGACTGGGCATTGGTGAGGTCCCAAGTGTAGGGGAAGATTTGGTTAGGTTAATAGAGGTGGATGGGCTACTTGGTATAGATACGGGGGATGAGACTGAGGACATAGGCATTTTGAGTTTCTGTAAACACTTAGGATATATGGTAGAGGTGTCCGGATCGGTCACCTGCATTTGAGTAGAATAGGGGGTACTCAAACGTTCCCATAGGACTCGTCTATCTTTTGGAGAATGAAAATCTTCAGGCATGAATTGTAAATTTGGTACGGAAGAAAGATGGGTTGTGATTCGAGTCCCCTTTGTGGGTGTGATACGGGGGTAGATGAGTCTTGTATCAATAGATATTAAGAAGGTCGACCGGTTGTTGAAAAGATTTAGGCGATGAAGGACTAATAGGCGGAGGGCATGTTTGAGAAGTGCATTATGGTTAAAGAATTTGGTGATGTTGGTGCAAGAGATTTCTCGTCTAAGGATGTCAAAAGGAGTGGCGAGCCTTCCTCTTGTGCAGCAAGAGCGGTAGAAGGGGACATTTGGGAAATAGATAGATTAGATAACATCCATTCGCAGTCTTGTAGGGATGTGGTGTAAGCAGACTCATTGATGAGAAGAGAAGTCTGGGCAGTTAACTCTTTTATGGGTAAAGGAATGATTTCGCTTTGGCTTGATGGTGGTGAAGGAGGTTCGGACTCCTGTGTTAGTGGAGAGGCTTGATTCAAAATTTTCTCGATAGAGGCTTTTGGCTGGGAGTCGAAGACTGCATGGATCTCATGAACACTCTCCTCGGCTAAGATATCTGGTTTACATTCTTGTTGGATGAGTGATTTGGGAATGGTTTGTTGAAGATTTTCAAATTTCGGTTGGCGGGGGCATTAGGATTATCGAGGTTATATCACTGCGTCGACCATTTCTGCACTATGTTTTTCAACATTTTGCAGTTTTCATGACTATGTCCTTTTACGCGGTGAAAATTCTGAAGTCATTTTCTTTGTACCGGGAAGGTATAGCGCGGGTAGAATCAAACCGGAGTGAGGTTTAACGGGAGGTAAGGTAATGGCTCTGCTTTGAGCAATTTTCCAATATCACACCATATGTTTCTCCCGAGGAGTGTAGTTGATGGGTTACGCTTTATACTTATAAGTGGTTTTGGCGGGGTATTAGGCGGTGGTTGGGATTTGACCATCACCGCGTGCACGGCCCCTTTTGATTCGAAGCGGTCGATGGGTGAGGATTGGTGGTGTTAGGTTTGTTGGTGGAATCGGAGTTCGGAAGTGGGGTTTTTGTTGTGACCGCAATTTCTCTTCTTAAGGCTCGAATTTCTAGTTTAGAGCCATGGTAAAGGCCTCATCAAATGTGCGGAAAGTTTGAATTTGAAGAGTAGGAGAAATGTGCTTAGCACATGCCCGCGTAAAAAGTTTGATAAGTTGACACTGAGGCAAGGCATATGTAAGTTGGTTGATAAGGCCCCGCCATCGTCAGCGAAATCTGCGATAGATTCGTCTTGAATTGTCGGATGGCATAAAGGTCGGTGATAGATACTTTCTTGGCAATGTTAATGGAGAAATGATCAAGAAAGATTGGGCTAGTTGGTTAAAAGAGAAGATTGAGTCTTTGGGTTAAAGCCTTTGTACCACTCAAGCGGGTCTGATAAGGACATGGGAAAGGTGCGGAGTATGAGGCATCATCATGAGCAATCAAATAACAAGCATGTCTAAATGATCGCAAGTGTTGTTGAGGTCCTCTTTCTTGTTAAAGCGGGTAAATTTTGGTAATTCCCATTGAGGAGGATACGAATGAAGGGGACGAGGCGGGTGAATAGGCTCGACAAACTTGCTCGTATGTCAAGCGCTACGACTTCTGAAAGCGAAGCCTCGGGTTTTGCATTTTGTCCATCATTTGTTTAATGAAATCCGTGGTTGGATGAGATGATGGTGCGATTGTAGTAGCGGAGGCAAATTGGGCCAAGGGCCTCCATTTGGACAATGGTGGGGTTAAGTGTTGATAAGGTATGGAGGATGAATATGTTGAGGCGACCGAATAGGGATGTCCCATATAAGATGTTGAGTCCTTTGGATACGTGTATGGGAAAGAAAAGGTAGGCGGAGCTTGAGAAGGAAAGCTAGTGTGGATAGGTGGCGAGAGAGCAAGTCATGAACGGAGCGATCTGCAGAGAGAGATGAGGTAGGCGATCGGCGGTAATGATATGTGGGGTCAAGATTAACCACGGAAAGCCAATCGAGTCGTATGAACCCTCGAAGCCGTCGGATTGGGAGGCGGGGCTAGAGATGCGAGGGAAGCGAGGCGGTGTTATCAGGCGGAGTGGGAGCTAAATGAGCAGCTATACTAATAGGCATACCAACAAGGAGCTGACCATCAGGCGTACGGTCAGGGGTATGAGACAAATAGTATTGTACAGTGCTAGAATTAGCATCAGAAACTTGGCAAAGTCCTTATCTCCCACAGGAATTTTAGGAACCTCGTTGGTATCAGTAGGATTCCCCACAGAATGTGAAGGGGGTGATTCGGGAAAAAAAAGCAAGCAAGCATGTGAAACCATGGCGGCGGCTTGCTTTGAGTGATACAACCATGGACAGGAGTTCACGGTAGGGTTTCAATCATCGGGAAGCAGAAACAAACTCGAGGTAGTGAAATTGGTAGGTTCTTTGGTTTGTCGGGAATTGGAAAAGCGATGGCGATATCGGTCTAGTACGATGTCGGTTATACTATAGCCGATGGCGGTCGGGTAACCGATGTCGGTCGGTGTAAAGTCAGGCTAACAAGATATAAAAGGCTGCTAATTTGATTTTTAACAACGTTTAGTATACTTGTCAATTATTGATCACGAGAAGGCGGGGTATGAGAAAGAAAAGAGAACTAAAAACAAGCAAGATGCACATGCAAATCGAGAGACTAACCTAGGGTTAATTTTAATTATTGTGGGCTTATGCCTTTAGGCGTGGAGCGATGTCAATCCTAAACAAAAGACTTAGGGAAATGTCAAGTTGTTTTGGCTTATAAGGTTACCTCAATCGGGCGGAGGAAATACGCGGAAAAGGGGGATGTTTGAGCTGTTGTGTTAATTGTGAAGTGATTCGGTATGTGTTGTGCGGTGAAAGTAAGATTAATTTCTTGTCAATACCGTGGATATCACCCCACGTGTACGACACATTACTTAATCTATGTTCACTAGAATTGAAAAACAGCAACGTGTCTGATACACGTGTTTTAAACCCAAATCGAAAATGATATTCGATGAAGCAAAAGAGATGACTTTCACTAATGCGAGATGTAAAAGCAAAGCAAGTTCTTTTATCAAAATAATACAAAACCTTGTGAATATCTTTTAGAAGAAGAAAACAGCAAGTATACTCCTATATGAAAGCAAGCAAGAAAGAAAGAAACCCAAAATGGGTCCCCTTAAGTGTGCCAAAATGTTTCACTCGAAATGTTTCATTCCTTTTAGAAAAGAGATAAGGTTAGGGCTAGGAGGAATACACTGTTGAGCGTCGAGATGGTGTGCGCGTACCGTAGAAAGATCGGGTTATTGTGAAGAACTCCTTTTTGTCTTGGAAGGACTACTGCAAATAAGAACACAAGACCACACGATTTTGATTAGACAATAAATGAGGAAGCTGCCTTGGGCCGGAAATATAAAACTTCCTTTGAAGGTGGTGGTTCCCTGCTAATATGAATTAACACAAAAAAGGCTGTAAGATATCAATTAAATTGCTTCGTTGAAGCTGGGTAGGGGAAAGGCTGGTTTTGGTTATAGTCGGGATAACCGATCACGGGTTCTTGATAACCGATATCGGTATGGTCTAAGATACGAAGGTTGGTTGTTTTGTGGGGTGGTTGTGTTGTTTGTAAATTTGTAAAATTTGTATATAGGTGATATTAGGAAATAAGGTGATGAGAGGTAGATGAATGATAGTTAGATCTGATAGCATATTTGGGTAGTGGATCTAGGAATGGATTTGTGAGGATTGTGCTTCAAAAAGTCTAAGAAATGTTATTAAAGAGGACATGCAAGATGTAACTTACTTGGTTATTGTGAAGATGCAAGTCAAGAACTACGATGAAAGCGAGAACTCTAGGTAGGATGGTGGACAAATAGAAGATGAAATATCTCCCTCCCGATGATGGTGAGTATCGAGAACTCTGGGCATTGATTACATTGCGATTTTGGGCTTGATCTCCTTTGCTGCAAGCTCTTGGTTTCAACTCTTGGCTTCTTCACTCGTCTCTGCTCGGTCAAGTGAAGATCTGGACTCTCTTTATCACTCCCAAATGATCTCTCTTGATTCCTAAAATCCTTCCACCTTGATCCAAAATGAAATTCCGATCCTTTGTTTTTGGTTTGGGGAGACCATTTACGAGGAACCGATGGCGATTTACGTAAGCGGCGGTCAGTAGGAGACCGGCATCGGTAAGGAAAAAGTAGGCTATTTTTAGTAAAATAGCCCACCTTCCTAACTTTTCTCCGAGAGATTAGTTGCGGGCTTGGTCAAGTGACTAGAAGGTCGGTTTTGGGTGCGAGAAAGGGGTCATTAGTCATGGGTGTAGGTGTAGACCAAGTTATAGGTCTTAATTAGGTTAGTTTAGGGTTAGGGCTAGGTCATGATGAAGTGGCGAGAATGAGGTGGCGGGTGAGATGATGTGGATTTATCAATTCTGAGGTAATTAATAAATAATTGTGTAAGGTTTAGGTGATGAGTTTAGGTTGCGAGATGAGGGTCACGAGGGTCGTAAGACACAAATTTGGTGTCTACAATGTCAACCATTAAATCATGACGGTATATTGTGTGACTTAAAGTATTGTTCCATGAGACTCATCCATGAGGTCACATCTGTACCATTGATCTTTACGGATGCCTATCTTTAGTAGGTTCAATTTTGACCCTTGGAATGGTTTCCCTATATTCGATGTATCTTTCCTCGCTATATGGTTTGGTTGTGTTGGAGTGGTTGTATGAGGTGGATTAATCAAGGTTTTCAACTCATAAACCATATCCTTTTTAAACCTATTTAAACCTTCATTTAAAGATGTTGCAAATGGGGAAAACAATTTCTCATGTATAAAAGTTACCATTGTTTCACATCTTGCAGGAATGTCACCCTCAATTTTAGGTGGTGGAAAATAAAGAGTATCATTGGGATAAATGGCTGATGAAAATGTATCTATTTCAAAATTGGGCTACTACTAAATGTGTGGTTTTTTTCTAATTCTTGATTTATACAGGACATCTGGAATTATTGATTCAGGGGAGTATTTTGAGTGAGTATTAATCATAAACCGTCAAAATATGTGTTATATATGAAACTTATATTCCTTATTGAATAAATCATAAAATGAAATGAATGGACCCTACCTCAAATTTTATGAGGTTTTTAAAAAGGTAAATAACTCAAAAAAATCTGTATTTTTTGGCCTATATAGTGGATTTTTCAAAAATAATGAAATTGCAATAACTTGAACAAATCATATCAAAAGAAGCTGAAATTTGTACTAAATACTTTTCATTATGTATAACATGCAACCCTCAAAAATATCTAAAAAATTCATATATTTGTATGATATATGGTGGGAAAAAAATGTTTCTAAAAATCGATACTCTGATACCACTTTTTAAGATATTTCTTTATCAAATTATTAGAGTATAGTCCACTTTGAGGGCGATACCTCTAGAAATCGGAATAAATGATTAAATAAACTGAATGATATGTTATGTGATGCCTTTGGGAGAATCACACCCACCCATATTTATATACATAGATATGAGGGGTTTCACCTGTTCATCCTAATTAGGTCAACCTAACTTATTTATGAAGAACTAATAAATGAAAGCTTAAGGTTACGCACTACCCTATATAACCTTAGAAATTATATGAATATATAATGTTAAGGACATAACAATGGCAATGCAATCTTTTTTTATATAAGTTTTTAGAGATAGTGTTAATGAATAATTACTTTGTATTCTTGGTTTTAAATTCCCTTAGACTAATTTCTTGGAGTTGATATAGGAATGAGAACTATTTCTTGTTAACTTTGGTTTTGTGAGATTTAAATACTTTAAGGTGATTATTATACTTAGTGATTGAAAAGATAGCCTAGTTATCTTTTATGCCTTACCCTTTCCTTAATTTTTAGTTTATTTTAATGAAAATCCATCCCACCAAGAAACTATAAATATCATTGGGTTAGTCTTAGTGTTAACCTGCCAGGTAACTTGGATCTAAATGCAATCTAATTGGTGGTTTTTCCAAACACACCAATGCTCTACAAGTTAAAATAAATCCAAATAGCCTCAAATTGAAGTTATAAGTCTTGATTATTCCGTACCTAGAACCACCATTCCAGCTAGGTTTTGAAACATGTAAAGTTAATTCTTATTTTCAAAAGTGTTTTGTGAGTGTACATGGAATGCCCACCAACACATTTTATTTCACTAGAAGGAGAGACTAAAATTTAAATCTCGTTTGATGATTAATATTATTGGATTTGGTTTCATTCTAAAATTATTGATTAACTTGTTGTGATCTAAAATTTGCAGGTGATTTCTTGCATTGAATTTGAGCGAGAGGGCTATTATTTTGTCTTGTGGGATGATTGTGTACAACATATTATTTACCTAATCATCTTAAAGTTATATTTTCAACCTCACCACATAAGGTCAATATCTAACTCTAAAATCTTGTTGCGACATCTATCACTTCACAAAAATATTAAGTTAGATAAGGAAAAGAGAAAAGGATTTAGGTTAGGTTAGTTCCTATTTCCCTTACCTCTATTCCTCTAATCACTTTCCTTTATCCTTACACATCACCCCGAATGGATCAAAGGGATTGGTTAGGAGGGACTCCACTTGATATCTCTGGAGGTATTCATGATCTTCTTATGAATCTAGAAATACATTTGCCTACTTATAGACATGATGGTAGTAGAACTACAGAAGAACACATTATAGCATTTAAATCGGCTTTGAGGGTTATGAAAGTAAGATATGAGGATTTCACATGTAGATTGTTCTATCCTAATTTCAAGGATATATTATATGCTTGATTTTAAAATAGCACTAATGATTCAATTATTAGTTGGGAAGGATTTGAGGAAATATTTGTAGAAGACAATTTGGATAGGTTGTTGACCCAATTTTCTTATATCAATAGTTTACTAGTGTAAAAGGGAAAATAATGAAACTATTAGAACTTTCAACTCTAAGTTGCAATGAATGTTAGGAAGGGTGACCCCATTACACAATCCTACTAATAATTTAGCTCTACAAATATATAAAAGTGCCTTAGACCCAATCACTTCCATATTTGTTAGAAGGGCCAATGTTAGTAATCTCACTTAAGCTTATTCTAAATCTCTCACCACTAATATAATAGTACATCCCCAAAAGGAAACTCTTTCTTCATCCTAATGTTTGTCCAAAAAATTCCATCTTTAAACCAAATACATTTTTAATACCATTACCTCTATACGTCAATGATCCCAATCATGATATAGTCTTACTCTCAGTTGTGAACCATACTCAAACACTCCTTGCAAGATAAAACCTTGATAAATTATAATGGATAAAAAATCAGCAATGACTTTTGCCATTCTACAAAGGAAGATAGGAAGTCATGAAAACCATTATAGAGGATATGCTTACCAAAGATATAATTGTCCTATGTTAAATAATCAAGACCATTTGAATATTAATTCTAAGAATGATGACATTAAAATTTATTAATTTTCTCTTCCACATTGATGTAGGGTACATGGCACATCTGAGCATGGATAATTGGAATGCCAAGAGTTATGTAATTCATGCAATGCATCCATAAGGATTTTGAGGGCTATGAGCCTAGTGCTAAAGATCCAAATGAGGAAAGTTTTTCCAAAACTAGCACTTCCATGTTCTTTGAAATGGTGATTTTCCATCTCAAGAAGATAATGAGCTTGAAGAGATATTAAATTAATCCTCTTCAAAAGGATACACCCGCCTAAATCTAAATCTAATAGTAATCGACATACACCCAAGGGAGGAGAGACCAACCATGTAGCTAAAACTTATACCAAAATAGGATACAACATAGTTGAAGATATGAAGAAGATCAAATCCAACATAAGCCTCCATGAATTATCCCAAATCTCTAGGAAAAGATACCTAGTACTTAAATATTTGACTAATAAACCTATTAAATAAAAAGGGCCTTCCCAAAAAAAGGTATCTCTCTATAAAGACAAAACTAAGGTTCCTCCCTTCCTGATTATGTTTATGATTTATATCATGAATGTTCACAATTGTTTGGTGGATTCATGTGCCTCTAATAATATGATTTCAGTTGGAATTTACAAGAAACTTGCACTAACACCAGTCAAATAAAATAAAATGGTGGTAGATCTAGACAAATCTGAAGTAAAAGTGGTTGGTGAAGTACATAATGTTCGTGTAAAGTTGGCCTCTAAACCAAGATTTCAGCACTTCATGGATATCCAAGTGATAGACATACCGAGGCTTATGGGATACTACTTAGTAGAGATTGGTCCATGTCTTTGAATGGGTACATGTCCACTTATTTCTCACACATGTGGCCATTATTAACCAAAATAAGCTCCCTCTTATTTTGGGTTAACTAGCTTCATTTTTGTGCCTCAGTCAAATTTTTACACATTTCAAGCACTCAAAATTTTCTAGGTATTGCTTCATAGATAAAGAATTTTTCCCCTTTCCAGAAAGGTAAGGAAGTCCTCCTAACTCCTTGTATTTTGCAAGTTATGGCTCGGCGGAGTTTAGAGGGAAACTTTGCCAAGGCGGACCCGTGGGAAAATTGTTTGCACTTAGCCTTTTGGCCAAAAAACTCAAAGGAAAATTTCAGCCCACAAGCCCACAAAGGATAAAGGAAAAGAAATTGATTAAGGCTCGTAGCTCATGAAATGATGTCATGTGTCAGGGCAGAGTGGCAGGGGTGGAAGGACTTCAATTTTTTTGGCGTTTGGTCAAAACGTGTCAAAGGAAAAAATAGGAGCTCATCCCCGCCGAGCTAAGCAAAAGATGTCACGTGTCCAAGTGTAGCGGGGAGTCGGGGCATCGGGAGGATTTTGGAAATTTCACCAAAGTGGTGAAAACACAAAAGGAAAAAGTTGAACCACATCTCTACATAATCAAAAGATGCCACGTGTCCACATCGGCGGAGGAGCGGTGGGGCCGCGGAGAATTTTGGGAAAATTTTCCCAATTTTTGCAAAGGGGAAAAATGTGATTTTGAAGCTGTGGATCAACCAGAGGATTCCACATGTCATCGGAGGAGCCAAACATGGAGATTTTTGGGAAATTTTCCCAATTTGAAAAAAGAGGGAAAAAGTTCAAATTTTTGCCCTAAATCCCTAATTTCACCATTTTTCCCTAAATCTTCAGAGGGGCATATCTTTCGCACCAGAGCTCAGATTTTCACGATTTTGGTATCATTGGAAAGATGGTGAAATTCTCCACATGATGGATGGTTCAATTTTAATTTTTGATGGAGTTTTATGGGAGAAAATGGGAAAATGTCTCTGGCATGGAAAAGTTACAGAAAATGACCCCAACAACCAAAATTAATGAAGTATGGGCCTCTTTCTCGCTCTGCAAAGCAATGTACTTCAAAGTATGGGATTTTTCATGGAAACCCATCATTTTGTAGGCTAATTAAATGGATCTTGTTGGTGGTTGAAGTTTCAAATCAAATTTTCCCATGTTTTCTCATTTCCTTCATTCTATTCAAGCGATAAAAGCAGTTTTGGCTCATTTTGTAAAAGTTGTTCATCATTCTTCTCTGCCTCTCCCTTATTTTCTTCCCAAGGTCAAAAATGGAGTTTGAACCTCCTCCCCTACTCTGTAATGGAATTTTTGTCTCTTACCCATGAAATGATGATTCTTGTGCAAACTTCTGGAGCAATAAAAGCATGTTTTATGATGCATTTGTCCATCCTTTCTCATTTTTTGGTTGTTTTCTTCTTACCTCTCTTCATTGCAGGTATTTGTGCATGTTTGGATGTTCATTGTAGGTTTTGGAGCTATTTTCATGGAGTTTTGGAACATTTTTTGTGAAATCCATCTTGGGTCTGTGATGCACTTGTTCATCCTTCCCATTGCTCACCTCTCTTTGTTTCCATGGCAGTTTTGATAGATAATCAGCACTTTCCTTCTCTGGTGTATCACCTTTTTAGTGTAGGCTCTATTTTTCCCTCTTTTCTTCTCTCCCTATCTCCTTATAAGTTAGATTAGGATTATATTAGCTTGCTTGCACTAGAATAGCTTGTGGCAGGTAGTGTAGGAAGAGGAACCTACCTTCTTTGAAGAGCTTTCCCCATTTACAAAGGTCCCACACTTTGGGAAAGCTCAATTTTGTGCAATCACACCAAATGACATTGCCTTAGAAAAGAAAATCCATAACTCATTTGGGGGTGCTATTATTTTACACTAACAATTTTGGCATGCCCGGTGGGACCAAGAGGTCTCCACTTCATTTTTTGTAGGTTGATGTGTTCTGTGAAAATTTTAGCCTTTGGAGGAAATTTCAAACACATATGGTGACTCCATCTGATTAGTAACCCATATTTGAAGTTGCAGACCCTCTTTCCATTCATTTCCATTCATTTTTCATTCATTCTTCTCTCCATCCCTTTCACTCTTTTCCATTCCATGAATTTCTACAATCATGACTTCATTTCCATCATGGAATTCACATCTACAATAGCAACAATGTTTCCCACCTCCAACATGTTTTTCAAATCCTCAGATCAGCATTTTGATCAAATTCAAAATCAGCATGGCTACCCCTATGAGTAGCAATACCAAAATTAGTTTGGTTATGAAACATATCAAGAGCAAGGGTACGCATGCAATGATAGTAATCAAATGCAAGATGTTGATTTATTGGAGAAGATCCAAAAAATGGAGATTGGCATGGTGCAATCAAGAGCAGCAGCTCAAATGGAGGATTTCATAATTGGTTACAGGGCACCTTGTCCATGGGTTGGCCCTTTTCCAAGACACTTCAGCCCTTAGGAGAAGCTAGACTTCATGATTGAGACGTTGCCCCAACTTGCACAATGGATAGTGGAGATAGAGGCCTATAAATTTGGTGTTGAGCAACCTTGTCAATGGGTAAGTTCTACACCATCATCTGGTTTTTCTCTTTCCATTCCTCAAGCAGCACCATCTCATTTTGAATGCCAAATTCCAAATCCAGCCCATGCTGCCCCAAGTGTTGATTTCATTTCTCCATTCCCTAGTCTTCCACCCCATCTCAATTCTTTTGTCCTTTTCCCTTCCAAATAGCCATTCCTCCAAATAAAAATGAAGTTCTACCTCCTCCACCACCACAAACAATTGCAAAACTAGTTGAGTCACAACCCACCCCTCCTCTTGCTTTCCCAAGCCCATGTTGGGAAGAGACTCAAGAATCTAGTCAAGGACAGAAAAAAGAGGAGCCCAACAGAAAATAAATGACAGACAATCTGAAGAGTTGGGCTACCAAATTTGGGTTTACAAAGATCCCCTTGATGGTCAAACCAAAGGAGGAGGTCAAGGTTGAAGAACCAGTGGTGGCTGAGGCCGAGTTTGCAGCAGAGGAAGAACCAAGCAAAGAAGGAATGATTAAGAGCTTAGTAAGCTTGGCTCTTAGATATGGGATTGAGAAAATTCCTTTGCTGGTGAAGCCTACAGAGGAGGCCAAAGATGAAGAGTCAATGGTGGTTAGGACTGATTTTTTGCAGTAGAAGAAGAGCAAAGAGAAGAAGTAGATCAGCAATCAGTTTGCTCAGAATGTAGTGTCCATGTTGGCACTCTACTTGAAGAAAATGTTGGTCCAATCCAAGTTGCACAACCAGTCAACAAGGAGGAAGAACAATCAGCTCCAAGTCCCATTGAAGAGGAGAAACTGGAAGAAATCAAATCAGAATTGGAACTAGATGAAGGAAGCATTATTGAATATTTTTTGCTTTCATTTGAAGGGCCTGATTTGATTGATGAATCCATTATGGAGGTGACCAAAACAAATTTAGAGGCACTGAATCATGAGCAGGTTGCACAAGAAGTTGCATATTTCTCTCCCACTTCATCTCTCCAAAAATCTGATTTTTGGATGAGTTCGAGCTGACAAGCTTCATGTTTGAAGATGAAGCTCCACATGGTGAAAAAAATGTAGATTTGAAGGTCACCATACAAAAGGGAGAGACCTTGCTATAACAGGACATTGAAGAGTTTGATTTGCCATCAGACTTAGAAGAATGTTTTGATGGGAAGGAACTTGTAGAAATTGTAACTTTTCCTTCTTCATCATTCATCCTTCAACCACAAGAACCTTTGCCATGGAGGAGAGGATTCAAGGATAGCAGCCTGCAGTTTGCAACATGCCTCTTGAATCAAAGTTGGAAGAATTTGATCTTCCAAAAGCTACAATGGAGGAACTCAGAGCCAACAATGTATTGCAACAGGTTACAATAATGCAAAATCAAATTCATTGGATGTTGTAATCAATAATGATGAGCTGCATATTATAGAAGAGTTCCATACTACCACAAAGGAAGGAAAGAGCATGAGGATTCCATCACCTCTTCCACACCATCCATTCAAGAAGGTCTACGAGAGGAATCCATTTTTGGAGTTGAAAACCAGAGCTATGGGCATATCAAACGGATCAGACCTTGCCCAATAAGGTATTTGGCTTCATTGGAGCCAAAGGAGAAGCCACAACCAGTCATGCTTGCTTCTAAGCATGAGGATGATATGCAAAGCACCAAGGATCAGCTGCCATACCTCTTCAATCCAAATGTAGAGCAACTAAAAGAGGTATCTAATTTGCTTTCAGTTGACACCTTACTAATTTGGGTAGAAGACCAGCTTCTTGTTGATTTTCCACTCATCCAACCAACCATGATCATCTCCAAATCAATTGCATGGTTGCCAATTTGAGGAAAGGAAGCTATTTTGCACAACCAGTTGTAGGGTTTGTTTAGCCCACCTTTGCTTCCGGTTAGAGTAGAGTAGGTAGGTTTTTTTCAGCAGAATAAGTGATTTTGCACACTTTGCATGTTCCATTTGGAGCATGTATGATTTTAATTTTGTACATAGTTTTTGGTGTTGTTGTATTTCTCTTGCATAGTTCATTTCAGTGGCATTTTGGTGAAGATCAATTTCAAGTTTCAATGGGTTTCCAAGTGGCTCAGAGGTCATAATTTCAAATAGTTCAGATCAGAATTAGTTTATCAAGCTTGACTCCATGCCTAATGGATGCTTCAAAGGCCACTGATCATTCATCTAGTAGGTAGATGACCCCTGAGAATCACCAAATTGTTAACCAAAATAAGCTCCCTCTTATTTTGGGTTAACTAGATTCCTTTTTGTGCCTCAGTCAAATTTTTACACATTTTAGTCAATCAAAATTTTCTAGGTATTGCTTCATCATATAAAGAATTCTTTCCCCTTTCCAGAAAGGTAAGGAAGTCCTCCTAACTCCTTATATTTTGCAAGTTATGGCTCGGTGGAGTTTGGAGGAAAAATTTGCCAAGGCGGACCCACGGGAAAAAATTTGCACTTAGCCTTTTGGCTAAAAAACTCAAAGGAAAATTTCGGCCCGTAGGCCCACAAAGGATAAAGGAAAATAAATTGATTAAGGCCCATAGCTCATGAAATGATTCCACATTTTAGGGCAAAGTGGAGTGGCGGGGTGGAAGAATTTCAAGTTTTTTTGGTGTTTGGTCAAAATGTGTCAAAGGAAAAAATAAGAGCGCATCCCCACCGAGCTAAGCAAAGATGCCACGTGTCCAAGTCAGCAGTGGGAGTCAGGGTGTCGAGAGGATTTTGGAAATTTTTCCAAAGTGGTGAAAACACAAAAGGAAAAAGTTGAACCGCATCTCCACACATAATCAAGAGATGCCACGTGTCCACATTAGCGGGAGCGGAGTGGCGGGGCCATGAGAGAATTTTGGGAAAATTTCCCAATTTTACACAAAGGGGAAAAATGTGATTTTGAAGCCGTGGATCAACCAGAGGGTGCCACATGTCATCGGAGGAGTGGGGCATGAATATTTTTGGGAAATTTTCCCAATTTGAAAAAAAAGAGGAAAAAGTTCAAATTTTGGCCCGTAAACCCGAATTTTGCCCTAATTTCGCCATTTTTCCCTAAATCTTCAGAGGGCATATCTTTCGCACCAAAGCTCGATTTTCATGATTTTGGTATCATTGGAAAGCTAGTGAAATTATCCACATGATGGATGGTTCAATTTTAATTTTGATGGAGTTTTGTGGGATAAAAATGGGAAAATGTCTCTGGCATGAAAAGTTATAGAAAATGACCCCAACCACCAAAATTAATGAAGTATGGGCCTCTCTTCGCTCTGTGAAGCAATGTACTTTGAAGTATGGGATTTTTCATGGAAACCCATCATTTTTCAGGCCAATTAAATGGATCTTATTAGTGGTTGAAGTTTCAAATCAAATTTTCCCACATTTTCTCATTTCCTTCATTTTGTTTCGAGTGATAAAAGCCAGATTTGGCTCATTTGTAAAAGTTGTTCATCATTCTTCTCTACCTCTCCCTTATTTTCTTCCCTAGGGTTGAAAATGGAGTTTGAACCTCCTCCCCTACTCTGTAATGGAATTTTTCCTCTTACCCATGAAATGATGATTCTGTGCAAACTTCTGGAGCAATAAAAAAATGTGTTTTGTGATGCATTTGTCCATCCTTTCTCATTTTTTGGTTGTTTTCTTCTTACCTCTCTTCATTGTAGGTATTTGTGCATGTTTGGATGTTCATTGCAGGTTTTGGAGCTGTGTTCATGGAGTTTTGGAACATTTTTGTGTGAAATCCATCTTTGGTTTGTGATGCACTTGTCCATCCTTCCATTGCTCACCTCTCTTTGTTTCCATGGTAGTTTTGATAGATAATCAACACTTTCCTTCTCTAGTGTATCACCATTTTAGTGTAGGCTCTATTTTTTCCTCTTTTCTTCCTCTCCCTATCTCCTTAGAAGTTATATTAGGATTATATTAGCTTTCCTGCACCGGAATTTCTTGTGGCAGGTAGTTTAGGAAGAGGAACCAGCCTTCTTTGGAGAGCTTTCCCCATTTGCAAAGGTCCCACACTTTAGGAAAGCTCAATGTTGTGTAATCACACCAAATGACATTACCTTAGAAAATTAAATCCATAACTCATTTGGGGGTGCTATGATTTTGTACTAATTAAAATAACACCTACTAGTCTCAAAGCAAAGCTAAATCTACCATTAACATTATGATTATAGTTTAAAGGAAACTAGATATCTTGCATAAACATGAATTAAATCACCTAATGCTAACAATTCCACTCTATTAATGTATGATTGCTTCTTAAACATGAGCCTCTTTAGATTATGAGAAATAAAATTTGTGTGTTTGATCTCCAAAGAGAGGGAAGGATATCACCAAGAAATGGTTACAAGGCCAAGCATGGATCTTCCTTTCTACTCAACAATGATAGAATGGATGCAAAGATGAAGTAGCTATTCCAAATAATGGAGAAGGCTCTTATCATATGCTTGTATAAATCACTAGCAAAAGTGTGGTGTGTGTGTGAAAGGATGTAGGAGTGTCCTTTATATAGCTTTTCCATTTGGGAAATACTTGAATCCCAATGAATGTGGGATAAAGGATAAAGTAGATTTAGACTTGTTAATCTTGATTAGAGGAATTAATAAGTGATTAACAACTCATGGGAGTTGGAGATGGTTTAATTAATCAAATAGGATTAATTAATAGGCTAGAATAAGCTTTTTAGGCTATTTGGAAGTGATTTAGGAGGAATTTGATATGATTTGAAGTATTTGAAAAAGGGATTTAGCCACTAAAAGGGTTTATTAATTAAATACATTGTTAAAAAGGCTTAATTAACTCATAATAGTTAATTAATCAATTAGAGGAGGATTATAACTAACGAAGTCTCGTTAATAAGCATCTAGAATGGAATAAAGTCTAGCTAATTAACAAAGCATTATTAATTGACCAAAATATAGGAAACGTTATTTAATTAGTGTAAAATCGCTAATTATAATGAAAAATGATGGGAAAGAGGATAGTTAGTACAATTTTAGCAATAAAATTACGTAAGCAGATTTTAGGTGTCTAAATTTTCCCTTATTTGGGGTGGTGTAAGTGATTCCACTTTAAATATAGTAGAAAAGTATAAACAAGTAAATTTTAAAGAGAAATTAGTAGAATGAAGGATTTTGCTTTAGTGTTGATGGGGTGATAAAAAATTTCTATCGACGATAAAAATATCAAGGAAAGCAGAGATAGAATAAACAAGGTGGGGGAGGGGGGATAAAAATGATCCCCATTTCCCACAATTTTTTGGAAGAAAAATTGATAGTGATAAGACATAATAGTGAAGAATATGGAAATAGATTTTGCATCCAACTCGTTCAATAAAAACTTTGTTTCATCACTTTTCTCATATGATCTACATCATCGGCTCTTATTAAAATATATGCATACAAAAAAAGTGTAAAATAACATGAAAAGTTATAATACTAACATTTTTTTCATTGCTAAAACAATAACTCAATGAAAAATACATAATGTAATGCAATATGAGAAAGTAAACAAGCTAACTTGACAAGGAAACAATTACAAACACACATACTCAAACAAATAACATTCAAGATAGTTACACCAATGTTTTTGTTATCAAGATTTAGTTCCCAAATGTTCGAGTTAACGAAAAGGGTTAAAAATGGCACCCCAAGAAAAGATACATGCAAGGTGAATAAACAGAGGACCTAGGGGTCAAATGAAAAGGCAATTATGTACTATGAAATAATACTAAACAACTCATTTGTGCAAGGGAGTACAAACATAGTAAGAAAACCAACTTTGTTAATGGAGATAGATCAAAATGATCTATGAGTCGTTTTTGCAAGAACATTCAAGGACCAAAGAAATATGATTTATAGGAAAAATTCAATGTTTGAGAATAATACATCATCGGGCTTAAAGTGTGTGCTTATTTTACATATTTTGAAAAAAATGATTTTTTAAATTTTTACCAATTTTTTGGATTTTTTGAATTTTTAGGAAGAAAATGATCTAGAAGAATAAAAATGTGCATGTACATTTCTAACAAGCACTAGGAAGTAAAAATATGCCTCAAGTTTCAAAATGGGTCGTCAAGAAGCAAAAAGGTGAAAATGACTATTTAATAAAAAAATCATCACGACGAGTGCTAGAAGAATCATGACAGTCATATAGCCATTTGGGGCAAGGAAAATGAATAATTAGGTCAAAAAGGCTATAAATAACAAGTTGGGAGGGCAAAAATCCATCATGAATGAGTTATTTGTAAAATTTTGAATTTTACAAAAAAAGTTGGTTTTTTTTTACTTTTATTGATTTTTTGGAGTTTTATGTTTTGTGAATTTTTAGGGTTTTTTGAAATTTTTCCGAAGCTATGTACAGGAAAACAAAGAAGCGTGGATTCTCCCAGTGACATGTGGGAATGTACAAGGGTAAACGTCATGCGTATGTGCAAGAAAGTGAAGATGTGAAAAATACCCCAGCATGAGATGGGAATGTACAAAGGAAAAATCTCCACATATATAAGAGGAAGATAAAACTTGCAGAGGCCAATATGGATAGGTTCAACAAGAGGATGAACTCAAACCTATGAAGAGCTAAGGAGTAAGCATGCCCTCGGTGCAAGTAAGTGGCCAAGAAACACATGATAGAAAAGAAGTAGAAGATTGTTTTATTGAAAGAAGGGAAAAATATTCCCTCAAACATGGTAAAAATAAATCTTATACACATGGATGTTCTAAATGAAGTAGAAGAACAATGAATGTTATGAAAGGATATGGAAAATGTAGCTAGAAGATTCGCAATGAAAATTTGATTAGCCAAAGGCACAAATTGTGAGACAAGATGTAGACTAAAGAAATAGTTTGACAAGCTCTAAAAAACACTTGGTAACATATTATCATTTGTCCATCAATAGACAGTTTGTAAACACTGGGAAATTAATTACCTCTTGAAATGAAGATTTGATAGGTAATAAGTGAATAAACATTAGGCAATGTGTAGGAATGACTTATTTTGATAAAGTGATTTGGGAATGGAGGGTAGAAGGAGAGTCTTACATTGCTCGATGTCAGCTAGAATCCATAGTCCTGATAGAGATGTATTTGATTCTATTCAAAACATTTCTCTACTACCAGCAAAACATCCATAGCCCCTCAATAGAGATACTAGAAATACCCCAAGAGAGAGTAATATACTGATTTGATTTTACTTTTTGATGTTTTGATTGATTTTTACTTTCGAAAACTTATTTCATCTCTCTCATTTTGTTTTGATAAGGCATTAAGAACCACAAATGGCTTGATGGAAGGATATGGAAGTGATTGTGATGACATTACTAACTTGTGTCAACAAATATACCCAAAAGGGTCTTCGCAATAAGTTTATTAAGTGTATGATAGTTATAGGATCTCTAAGAGTTCATTCATTCTTTAATTTACCAAGGTGATAAAAGACCAAGTTCAAATGGATACTATAGAGATAAATGTCACACAATGAGTGTGAATAGACTAACCAAAAGATCACTGAAGGAATGAAAATGGTTGGTGACTCAAAAGAATGGAAAGAAAGGTAAGAAAGAACATCCATGTGTATGCAATACATGATTGCAATGTTTTATCTTTTTACCTTTTTTTTTGTAATGTTTTATCACTTTTTGTATTTTTGATGGTTTTGCAAAGGAGAAGACAAAGAAGATGAATGATTGGGAAATTGGGACCAAAAATGTCACTCTGTGTGATAGGATCCAACAATGATGTTTGTGATTTTTAATAAGGGAGACTAGGATTATTTACTTATCAAGAGTAATATTATCTCAAATCTTGATGACCATAGTGAGATCATATTCGATAAGTGACTATGAATTATATTTTAACATGGATTTTAAATGTGGGATCATGATTTCCCTATCCATAGGTTTCTACACTTTGTGTCATAATTGATGGTTATGTTGGTGTGCATTCTTGAATCATGTTTGATTTTTAACTTTATGTTTGTTTGACTTGTTGGGAGCTTTGGAGATCTTTGGATTTTTATCTTAGCTTGATGAGGAAAATGTTTGGGTTTCATATAAGCTAATGTGTGATTTTTCTGATCCCAAGCACTTGAGAGAAGAAATTGGATGTTTATAATTTATAATAGGAATGGTAAGGATGATGGTGGGCTTGCCAAAATCATTGAAAGAAGGATAATATGTTGAACCAAGAGGATATGGTCCAAGGATTGAAGATAATGGGATACTAGAAGGTATCCATCGATATAAGATGAAGGGATACTAGAATTTGGCCCCAAGATGGAAGAAAAATGGCTACACCGAAAGTGTCCCATAAACAAGATGGAGGGATAATAGGACATGGCCCTATATAAGATAATGGGCTACCCGGAGGTGACCCACAAATAGAAGATGAAGGGATACTAGGAGGTGGCCCACATATAGAATAAGATGATGGGATACTAGGAGGTGACCCAAGGAGAGATTGTGATTAAGGAATTGTGATATGTAAAGAATGATTGGGTGATGAGAAAATAGGTCAAGGATCAATGACAGACCCAAGAATTTCTCCATGTAATGGGGATGGTGAAAATGAAATAACAAGAGGAGGATCAAGTTTTATGATCTTAGGATCTTCCTCTATTTTCTAACAAAAGGAATCAACCTCTTCCCCATAATATATGAACACATTGAGGTCTAAAGAGAATCCTTTCTCATGATCCTCTAAAGGAATTTCATCATGTAGCCCCATGAATTATTTGATCACTTCTTCATTCTAAAATAAATCAATTGGTATGGGTCATTTTGGTCAACCATAGTAGGTTGATTGGAAGATAGGGGTTCAATAAGTGTTGAATATTGATTGATAGAAGAATATGACTCAAGAGAAAAAGTAGATTTGGATTTGGAATAGGTTGGTATTGGTTTTCCTAGAATATTACATAGTGGAGGTAGACAAATAGGATTGTGTAGGAAGTCACTAGATTACGGCGTATGGGTTGACTTAGATGATTGATTGGAGGAACTTTGATTTTCATAGATCTTTGACATAGGAAGAGTTCGTTTAGGTGGTGATAAATTGGGTCCTATAAAGAAAGGGAGGACTATGACTCAAGGGCCGAGTTAGATGTTTGATGGGGACAATTCATGGTTTAGAGGAGGAAAACGTTGTTTAGGAGACCAGTTATTCCTTAGAATATATTCAATTGGATGAGGCTCAGAATACTGAGGGGGATCCAAATAATAGTTTGGATTAGAATAATCGGGAGACTGAGGGAATCAAAAGAATAGTTTGGATTATAATCATCATAATCATACCACCGACTATGAGATGAAGGTGGGGAAAGGGGTAACCAAATGAGTTCTCTAGTGTGAAGAACCAAATGAGGTTTATTTGTGATGGGAATATTTTGATGTGAATGCAAAAACCTAGGTTCCTTATTGTCATAAGTGTGAGGAACCATGTGATGTCATTGTTGGCACCGTTGGGTCCAAATTCCTAGACTTGGATAGTATGATTAAACTCTTTCAAATGGAATGAAGTTCTGTGTCGATTTAGGTAGTATAATGGTAACCAACTAGATATTTTGTAAATATGGGGATGATCATGTGATTTTCCAAAGGGGGTCTAAGGAAAAAATATATTGATGACACAATGTCAACAATCTAATGAGGTTTTGACAACAAGTTGCAAGTGTAAATGTCAGAATGGTTGATCAAAATTTAGCAACATAATGGTTGCAAAGGAAACTTTTCCAATGTTCAGATTGTTTCAAAAGTTGTTTGATAGGAAAAATTTTGGATACTGAGTTTTAAAAATGTGTACAATGACTACAAAGTGAACCTAGGCAAAAATCAAGTAGCATGATAGTTGTAAATTTCACAATGAATGCCAAAGAATCAAGGAAATAATCATAAAGAATCAAGGTAGTATGAATCAAGGAATCAAAGAATAAAATAATAATCCAATGATATGGAATCATATGGTAAGAATTATCTAGAAAAATCAAGCAATTACAAGACTATGATCCAATCAAGAGAATAACTACTCCCTACATTCTCAAAAATAGGTTTGGTGCAAATAATGACAACACAATATCAACACTTAGGTCAAGTTTAGAATAAAAAGACCTAAATACTAAGAAGGTTTTCACGTGATCTCCAAACAAGGTATACTAAAACAATTTTAGATACAAACAAATTCCAAGCCTTGAAAATGGAGGCTACAAATGTGAGCAACGCAACAACACTATTTGGACATGTTAATCAAGCTTTGTAGACAAAGCAAGATTTTAGTATCAAAATGATGTTACCACAATGTGAGTAGCATAACGACGACACTTTCCAAAACTCAAGGCAATGTTGGGATCAAAATCAAGTCTAATTATATCAAGAAGTTGTTATTTATGTGAGCAGTGTAACAATACAACTTAGAGACTTAGACCAAGTTTCACAAAGGAAACAAAACGTAAGTATCAAAATTATATTGATATGATACAAGTAGTGTAACAACTCAAAGGAATTCAATGATGATACAACATAACTACAATGATAATGAGTCTCAATATGGATGTGAGACAAAGGGCCAACTTGAACATGAAGACTTACCATTCACACTTTCAACACTCGCATTTCGGCATTGCAACCTAGTCATGTGAGTAGAATACAAAAGTTTAAGTAGATTGACCACATGGAGGAGAATCATGAATTAAAATAAATAGTTGAAGTCATTAAATAGATAAAACATATCAATGGACTGAATAAAAAGGGGTCATGATAGAGACATTGTTTTTCTTCATATCTCCTTATCGAGACCATCATTTGGCAGGAGAAAAGAACCATTGGAAGCATAATTTTAAAGGATACACACATAAACTGGTTGAGGAGGAATGATGTAGAGATCTTTAATATTTTAAGGAAAAAATTACATTTCCTTTTGCTTCATTCCTACCAATGCATTACTCAAATAATGTTTTATATTTGTTTTGGTTGATCTTTTAGTTTTTGGAGATTCCTCAAGGTAGAATATTCCTTCTCAAATCCTACTACAACATAGAAAAGGAAACTCCATACCAAAATTCAGTTATAGATGCAATCTTATGACAAGTGTCACGTAGAATTCCATCTAGCCTCCTGATCTCATGGGATAGCCAAATTCCTCTCACATGGAAATATCTTCTAACAAATATTTATTCACCCATAGTGATAAATCATCACTTCTTCAATTAGAAATAAGAATATGCTTCCATGGATGCTTTTAGAAGTATCAATTGTGATTATTGGTAGTTTAGGAGATGGTTGTTTCCCTCTTTATTGCATATTGGGGACCCCAAAGATTGTAAAGGATTACCAAGTTTCCTATAAATACCTCATTTTACATTGTAAATATCATCTTGAAAACAACACTTTAACGCGAAGAGGAAATTTAGAGATCTATATGTCCGAATTGTCTCAATGTTTTAATTTTTTCTTGATCAATTTTATTTACTAAGTAGAGTTTGCACCTTTATATTTGATTTAAATTGGTAGAGTGAGTATATTGAGCCTAGCTAATCTATCTTCAAGGATTATTCTTTCAAAAAACTTGATTTCTTAGATGTGTCAATGTAATCTTGGTTATCTAAGTGTTTAGAGATAGTGTTAATGAATAATTACTTTTTATTCTTGGTTCTCCCTTAGACTGTGTTGGTATCCAAATTGATTCTCCTTTGCAAACTAAACAGCATCACAAATTTAACAAGAAGCCTAGAGACAGATAAATCATAATGTATGTCATTTTGTAGTTGGGGAGGTGATTCAGATGGCTCTTTGTCACTCAGATGTTGGAGAAGTGGATAACACCATAAAAATTATTTGATCTATCCTCACTACTTTAGGTTGTGCCTTTCAACCAAGGTGAGAGAACCCATTTTGTAACCTCTGTCAATGAAGGAGAATGAAGATATCCTTCTTTGCATGAATTTGAAAGGAAACCTTTAGAAAATATAATCAATGCACTACAATTTAACTCTCAAAACTTGTCATTTCTAAAGAATGGTGATATTTTCTAAACAAGGTTAAGGTTACTAAAGACAACATGGAATCTTGATTTATTCTACATATTTTGGCAGTAGAATTTATTCATTTGTGGATAGACAAGGAAAATAGGGGTAGTTCAGGTAGGATTCATTGTTTTTGAATAATTTTTGTTCGGAGATTAAGCATGATAAACTTGATTTTTGCCAAATATTTGAGAACCTTCACAACTATTGGAAAACTAAATGATAGAATGCATCAAAAAGATCAAATATTCCTTCAACCAGAAGGTGTGCATCAATGGAGGCCCAAATTTGCATGGTTTCACACAATCTCCAAGAATTTAACACGAAGTATCGAGCTAAAGACTCAATTAAACATTAAAGACCCCTGGTTCCTCATGCCTAAGATACACTCAAAGGATTATAGACAATATTTATCAACAAAATGATAGTAAAGTGATTTTAAATTGTTTATCTCATCACAGGATGAAGGCTCTTCTCATAATGAAATTGCAAATGCCACTAAACTATCACAGGGATGAGATCTTGTGTGATTTGGAGGTATTTTAACACAAGATTGCAATAGGAACAAGAAATACTATTTACAGACATTCTAAAATAAAGTAGACACAAATTTTCCCAAGATTAACATAGATTAATTCAAATTTGATTAGATTCATTAGTAGGGGAAAGTTTCTTAAAACAATCTCAAATCTTGTCAATGGTTGTACACTTGTAACCAACTTAACATGATCAAATCTAAAACATAAGAGATTAACAATTTTCTTAAATGGTCTCTCATGAAGATGGGATTTCTCAAATTTTCTTGTAAGAATTCAACCCTGACCATTTTCATGACTAAAGCATTCTTTTTATAACACTCAATTTACATTCAAGCTTTCCCCCCAAGAAAATAATATTCGAGGAACCTTTGTTTGTTACATGTTTGATCATGATTTCCATAAAATGACGTTTAATAGGTTTACAACAAAAAGTTTCCACTTGTTCAAAAAGGTGAATCATTGCAAATATTTTCATCATTGTTTTAACTGGGGCACCCATTCATCTCCTTTGGCAACATGTTTTTCATCCTTTATGCCTGAAACCTCCATCATTTCATCCCTTTTCCCATTTTTTCCTCTGTAACTCTACTCTGCATCCAGCTTCTCTAGTAATTCATGTTTTTGCAAGTGCTTGAGCAATTCCAACTTCAAAATATCAACCTTTACAAACCTTGGACTCACAAATTAAGCTCTAAATCCATTTAGTTTGCACTTTTAGACAAGAAGCGATAAGGAATTTCATCAAAAATGATGAAAAACAATGCGTATTCACATCTCCGAAGTCTTGGAGAAAAAATGGTGGCAAGATCGAATGACAATGCACAAAAACCATTGATTATGCCCTTTCTCAACTTTAGATTAGAGCCATCCACATGAAAAAATATGATTCGAAGTAGGCCTGGGGTTGCCTTTTGCATTTTATGACTTTTGGAGAAAATGCGCAATTTTCACATTTTACCCCACCCCTCCGCCTTTGAAATATAGGCTCAACATGTGGCTTAACTGGAACTTTGATGGAGTAGCAGATCATTTCTCGTAATTTTACCCTTTTTAACAAAAAGGCAAAATTTCTAATTTTCCTTCGCTAACCTGTCTTCCCGCTTGTAACTTTTGATGTGGGCCCCCAAAAATTCGTGCTTCATTTTTATACTTTGCTCCTTTTCACAAAAGGGAAAAAGTCTTCAAAAACCTCTGGTGACCCACCTCCCCACTTTGACTTTAAAAATAGCCATGTGTCCATATTCGGGGTCAAAGTAAGACTTTTTCACTGTCGCTTCATATTTGTTGAATAGCCCAATCAGAGATTATCGGAGGTCACGGGGCCAATTTTATATTTTTTACAAATGTGACAAAAGTGGAAAATTTCACCAAAAAAACCCATTGGGCCGCACCAATTAAAAATGAACACGTATACACCTTCGGGGAAAAAAAGATAAATTCACTCCACCTTTATAAATTTGACCATTAAATCAAAACTCAACGGGGCCATGCGGGGCCAAATTGATCTTTTTGCAAACATAGCAAAAAGTTACAAGTTATAAAATAGACATGACGTGCCTCATCCAATCAAAAGAGACCACGTAGCTAAAGATGCTAAGATATAATTTGATGGGGAAAACATGCCCGTTAAACAATAAGATGTAGGGGAACTTCACCATTTGCACCCAGAATTGAATCTTTCTTCAAGGAAAAAGAATTTACAAATAATTCATGGCTCGACAGCAATCCACAACCATAGAGAAGGATTTACAATAACACCCTAGTAAAGATAAAACTTGTACACATCCATTCAGGGGAGATAGAAAATACGATGAACTAGGAAGATTGGGAAATTTTAGAACAAACAGGGCAAGATCAAATCGATCACCAACATCGGCTCCGACTCGGAGATGGGAACTCCCTGTGAGTACTACAAGAACAATAGAGTAGACCATGTGCCAAAACACCATTGGGCAACAGAGTCAAGAGCCAACCCCCTAGGAAAAAATTGAGAAACCAAAAAAATTATCACTAGGGACCAGGACAAAAAAAATATAAAAAAACAAAAGTAGAACAAAACCAAAATACTATACACTATACAATGGTGTGCACCCTGATTGAGAGAAAACAATCAAGGAAAATTTTCATGTTCCTTTGATTCTAGATATGACCATGCTAAGCAATTATGATACGTCTTTAACAACTAGCCATATGATTGTTTCTCTTTTCCATCCACGTTGTTATCAACCACATTTTTAGGCTTATCCTTTATGCCTATGTCAAGTTTTTCAACATCTCTCGAGTTTGCATCAAACATCAAAGTCTCGGAAAATCAACCTATTCAGGATAGCTACATTGATCAATTTCATAATCCTTAAAAACAACATATCTCGCAGAGTTATCAACATCGGTGTCTATGTGCAATACTCCATAAGAAGCATTGTTGGAGTCCTCAATGAGATATAACATTTTATTTTCACCAGTAACTTCAAAAGGCTGCCCTCAATTGGTATGGTGGCATAAGACATGTCCATTTACACACTTCCACCCACACTAGCTACCCACTTTACGGATAATAACATTCCCAACTTAACGAGACAATCCAAAATTACTACATTCAAAGTTAAGTACTTACAGAGATATGTTGCCAATTGCACTACTAAGCCTTTGAAAAATCCAACTACTTGGCACCTCTCTTGAATCCATGGAAGTAAATTTCCCATAAACTATTATTACTTTGAGATCCAACTCATTCATGACCTCAAGAGGCATTACATTACATGAGGCTCCTGAATCAAACATATAGTTGTGTAACTTGTCCCTAATAATCAGAGTAGTGAAAAATAGATCTACATTCAGTTGGGACTCAACCAAGGATGTTCCCAAATATACTTTAGGAGGCTCACCTAGTTCTTCCAAAGATACTTGGGGTTTTTCCAACTCTGCAATGGTAGGAGGAGTCTCAACATTGTTTACATTTTACGGCTTTGGAAATATTTTATTCTTTCAATCCCAAAATACTCTAAGGCCCTTTTCTTGTGCTTAGGAATCCTACGAAACTCAACAATTGGAACATAAATCTTGATCTGAATCAATACTTGGGCAATATCACAAGGAACGTATTTGGACAAGGCAACATTTGGAGAAAGACTGATAGAAAAGTATTTTTCATAGTCTGAGCATGGGTAGGGATACCAGTTCTATTTGGGGAAACAAGGCCTTTGCCAGATGTATCTTTCTTAGGATTTTATTTTGGGATATTTATGAGAACTAGATTTTTGGTTTGGCTTGAGGCCTTGGTGCTTTGACAACTTTACTCCTAGTGTTATATTCTTTTTCTTGGGAAACCACAACATTCATTAATAACTGCCTATCCTCCTTAGAAGGGATTCTTCCATCATACTTTTTAATCATTAATGTCCTTAAGTATTCAAAATCATTATTAGGAAATTCAAAATATTGTACCATATCTATTTCAAAATCATGAGAGAGAGGAAGGGGTAATACCGGTGAATGCAATCCCGAGAAATCTGCAGTAGTTAACGCACTAATTAATTCAATAAAGGTTGCTCCCTATTGTGATCTTGTAGAACACCCCATCAAGCACACATCATCATCGGTGTCATCATCATCTTCCCAACTTCTTTATCTTCATCACATGGGGCATGTGGCAAGAAATATTTATCACACCACTCGATTAAGACCTATATCTCAAAAAAGTGCTAATTACAATTTGTGAATGACACAATAATATCACCAAGATATGTTAACCCACTTTACGAGAAAGTGAATTATTGATATCAAGGTGTTATTGATATAACATGCACAAATAGTAACACCTAGCACTCTTTGAAATCGAGGTAATAATAGAATCGAACTAAAAATCTCAAAGTATAACTAGGAATAGTTTAAAATGTGTGCAGTGTAACCTTACAATATAGATATTTATGTCGATTTTACAAGAAACAAGACGTAAATATCAAAATTGTAGTGATACAATACAAACAAGCTAACTCTTCTAAGGAAGTCCACGGTGATGAACCATGCCTAACTACAATGACAATATTGACATGGGTATCAAGATCACAATGGCTACCAATGATGTGAAAACACCTCCACACACTTTAGATGTTTAACTAACCTTGACCATGCAAACATGGATGGGCGTAAATGGACATAAAAGTGAGAGAAGCACCTATTGGTAACACAAAGGTAGTCACCCTCTTACGATCAACAAAGTGTCAAAAGAATGTGAAGGAAGCAAATCAAAAAGGATGAAAGATGTTGGCTTCACTTTGTGAGTTTTGCCTCACCCTAAGGCAAGTAAAAACTAGGTGAAAGTATCGCATCACACGTTTCTCAATGAAAATATGGTTCAACACTCAACACTATTTTATAATGGTCAAAGTGAGCTCTGGCCAAAGTATATCTTCCTAGGTGGTTCTCTCATCCTAGATGCTATAAATATTATCCACAAGTGGGATGATTTACCCAAAAGTCGCAATGACTAGTTTGGGATTATCTCAAATTTTCCCCCTTCAAGCATAGTGGGAAATAAATGTGTCCAAATGTGTACTTAAAAGGGTCGTGTAGGGACAACTTGTAACACTATCTTAGAAAGGAATCACTAGTTAGATAGGTAGTTGCGGATCACTTCCCGTTTCGTCCACAAGGTTCCCTCTTGTGTGGACTACTTTAGGGTTCTGGAATCACCCCCATTATTATAGCTTAAGGAATTATGCCAAAGGTGTTATTTTCTAGTTGAGCGAGAGAGGACTTACCCTTTTCTAAAACCTACAATATAGTATTTTGAATATGTTGTTCATTTTATCTTTTTTAATTAGATATGGTTTGCTTGAACACCATTTGACAACCTGTATAACAACTGTATTAGTAGTTTTTTGAGTTTTGTTTTGATTCCTCCGTTCTTTGACAAGTGATGGTGTTTTGGTCTGTATGACAATTTTTAGTAGTTTTCCATCAAAAGATAAGGCATCATTTTTTATTCTCTAGATCATCCAAGGATGCAAGAGAACAACATACGTGATTGTCTTCAAAAATCCAAAAAGATATCAAATGAAAAAAACATTTTAATTCAACTATGCCAAAATAACCAATTCCAACTCAAATACCCTTAGTAATCTTGATGCATCAAAAGGACTTAAGAATCATTTCTAATTCCCAAGATTGCCCCAAGGGACGCGATGGAAGAGCATACGTGATCCATATTCCTATAAATAAACAATGTAAAATATCACCTAATCAAGTACAAACATGTAAAAACATCTTGCAAAGACAAAAATATGATTAGATAAACCGGCAAGAATGTCAGCACATCAACACTTTAATTTCAAAAATACAAATGGACACATGCACTCCTTTTTCAATGCCTACGCGCGGGTTAGGGCATATGCTCCACTAAATGTTTTTTTTTGAGTGTACCTAAAGATGTGTGCACCATGAAAACAACGCACCACTCTGTGGAATTTATTAGATTTACCAAATGCCTGCATACCACTGAGAGACATGTGTGCCACAAAAAACGTATGCACTACTTTGAGAAAAAGCAGACAAATAACCACATAACTTAAAAATGTGTGTGCCACTAAAATAGTATGAAAAGGTTAAGGTGAATGTAGTCAAAGGTTTCAGAATGTAGTGAAGGTACAATACAAAATGATCCTGCGCTTTGGGTTTGTGCACCTATGTGTTGGTTAGGGTGTGTGTGCCAAGGTTAGTGCACATGCGCTAGGGGTTGGAAAATAGAGTGACAGGTTTTAACAATGTGCTTATGCCACTAGAGAGAAGTGTGTGCCCCAAAAGCTGCACCTACGCCACAAAAATTGTGCCTGAGCCCCTAAAATCGTGCCTGCACCAGACCTACAACATATATATGACAACAAACATAAGAAAACTCACAATATCTCAAATTGTGACAAGTTAGCTTAAGAATGGCAATAACCCATTGAAATTATGGCTATGAACATGAAGTTACACATATCAAATGAGAAAAAACTCCAAGAAAATGGACATTAATTACTACATGTGCATATCAAAAGTTAGCCAAAACAATGAAACTTAAACTAAAATGCCATAAGACTAAGTGTCCCACCCAGCGTGCCAAATGTGTGCAAGTGTTTCTACAAATTTAACCAAATTTAGAGCAAGGAAACTACCACCTAAAAATAGCTTCCTAACCTAGCTAAAAATGAGAAATTACACCATCATGATGAAGAAATGAGAAAGTCCTACCCTTAACATTAATAACTTTGAATATAATCAAAACACAATGTAAATTCATGAACTCTATTCCCCTTAATTGCCTAATTAAACATTTAAAATGGACCTAAATAGTCCAAATGGAAATCAAATTATATTGCTTGCTTTGATCCTTCAATGGATGCTTGGGTGTGAGGCTTAGCTCTTCAAGAATTGATGGAGAATGAAAAAAGGCTATTAGTATGAAACTATGTGCTTTCTTTTGTCTCTTGAGAGATTTAGGTGTAGATTTAGAAGTAGAGGGAGGGTTGTTTATATAGCCCAAAGGATAAAGGATTTAACACATCCTCATGAATGTGGGACTAGTGGAGATGTAGAGTTAGTTATGGATAAGGGGGGTTTATATGGGGTTGAGTTAACTTTAGGAGGGTTTAATTTGTCCTCAAGTGGCTCATGTGGATAAGCGAGGTGTATTAATTAACCAAGATGATTAATTAATACATGCTTTTATAAGCTTTTAGATGGATTTTAGTATGATTTAGACCATTAGGAGGAATTAAACCAATTAAATAGAGATTTATTGATTTAATGAGAAGGGAGGCTAATTAATTAATAATAATTAATTAGACTAGATAGAAAGGTATTGATTAACGAAGGGTCATTAATTAGGGTATGTGTTGGATAGGGGACTTGATTAATTAGCGTAATGTAATCAATTAACGAAAATGGAAGAGAAGATGAGTGATATTGACGATATGTTGTCAATTTGTGGAAAAGAAATAATTAGCACAATTTATGTATTTAAATTGCTCGGGCATAATTATAGGTGTCTACATTTGCCCCTCTTTGGGGTGGCTTAAGTGACACCACTTCAAAGATAGTAGATGAAGAAAATTTTGAAGGAATAGAAGAAAAATTAGTAGGAGGGAGAGATGCCCCCTCGAGTGTCGATGGGGTGATGGAAGAAATCAATCGACGATCGAAAAGGTGAGAGATAGGCAGAAGAATGGGGAAGAGGCAAGATGCCCCGATGAGAGAGAAAATTAGGGGTGAAAGGGAAGTGACGTAGAAGAAATAAGGAGATGGGGGAGAAGAGCTTAGCCTCTAGCTGTTGTTTATTGGAACAATTTTGATGTCATCATATTGCCATAGGAACTACATCATCGGTCCTTATGAAAAATATAAGCATACGAAAAAGGTAGAATGACATGAAAAGCCATACTATGAACAATTGTCCATTGTTGAAAATACCAACTCCATGCAACATACAATAATGTAATGAAATACGAGAAGGAAACAAGCTCATTTAACAAGGAAAACAAGTACAAACACACATATTCAACCCAACAATGGTCAAGACAGTTGTACAAATGTTTTTTTATCGGTGCTGAAGAGATCCACAAGTTTGTGATTGATGACAAGGGTTAAAAATGATGCCCCTAGCAAGGATACATGTAAGGGGAAATGACAATGGACATGGCATCCATGAAAAGTGTTTGTGCGCGATGAAACAACACCAGGCAACAAAGTGCCCCGTGAGTACTGAGACGAAGCAAGTAGCTAGCTTTGTGAATGGTTGTGAATCCGGTGATGCTATGATTCATATTAATCGGAGAAGATGTGAGACAAACCAACAAGATATGGAGAAAATACCATGCGCAAGACACAAGTTTTAGCCATAATAAGCAAGTTACCATTTTTGTAGGTTTTTTTTTTACTTTTTAGGATTTAAAAAAAAAAATTGCCAAGTTTTTAGATTTTTGATATATATATATTGTTTTTATTGTTTTTGCTTTCCAAGTCATGGTGAATAGTAGAAGAAAGTAGAAGAAGAAAGCGAAGGGCCTAGGGGCAATAGAAAGTTCCCTAGGTGGAAGAAAGGAGAAACAAATGACAAATAATGTCCCTATTTAATGTAAAACTTAAGAAAAAATAATTATTTACAAGAGTGTGTAGAAGAATAAAAATCGCCATGAGGAGCAATAAAATTTCCACAGGGAGAAGAAATGGGTATCATACAAAAAAATTCCCAATATGGTGAAAAATAATTAAAAAAATAATTATTTAATAAAAATAAATATTTCACATTGAACAAAGGAGAAAACGGTGATTGAAACGGGCCTCCCGGCCTTCCTGACGGTGAAAAACGAGGTTAATATACCCCACCAGGGGGGGTAAAAACATCATGACCAATTCATTTTAAATGAGCAGTTTAAATAATTTACCATGTGGCTCACACCTTTGAGGGGAACCATGGTGATCGCATGAGACCATTTGAGGTGCGCAGATGTAGTCCGAGGGTACGGCGGCGATGCGGACAACGGCCCCTTTGTGAGTATTGAAACCTTGCTCGTTAATTTTTTTCATTAATGCCTTAATTTTAGCTTTTAGCCATAGGAAAATGTGTAGGCATGCCTATGCCCGAGAAACAAGCATGGGATAGGGTGCTTAGGAACCATTTTGGGGTGCATGCGCTAAAATGCACACGCGCTAGCACATACTACACACACCCACACACACGTGCACATACAAGTACATGTACGTGCATACACACACATGGGAAATGGGGCGCACACACGAAAAGCATGGCGCAGGCACTAATAGGACAAGTGCACACACGGGGGCATACGAGCGCAAGCGCATGCACCCAACATGTAGTGCACATGCCAAAAAGGGTGCGCTCACACCCAAAAAGAGGGCGTATGCACCAAAAGACACATGCGTAAGTGCAGGTGCTAGAAATGTGGTGCACACGCTAAAAGGGCATATGCAAGTGCCCTAGATAGGTAGAAAAAGATAGAAAAGTGTCAAAAAAATGACATGTAGAAGAATTTTGAGGATTTTTGGGTTAACCCAAAAAGATGAGATATTTTTTTAGAAGAAATGCCGAGGCGACGGCGGTGTGTTATTTTACGAGAAGACTACCGGTTTGCAGACATGCGGGAGAAACATACCTAGATTACAGAGCTAGAGGGTAGTATATGCCAATGCGACCGGAGAGCTATGACGATACTACTTGAGGTGGTAGGGCTAGGCCCCGTGGCTCAGATGCCCTCTATCATACTATATCACAGCCTTTTGACTGTGCTAGCCTAGTGGCGATAGCATAGACAACGAGAGTCATTGTTTTAGACTACCCACAGGAGAGATGATGATGACCATTGAGGATGTTTGGTGGATCCTTCACGTGCTGATGATGGGCACTTTGATCGAGTATAGTTCGGATGCTAGGGCTGATTAGAGCATCTTGTAGTGCCCTATTTGGTGTTGACGATATCCCGCACGACGAGATGACTATAGCATTACATGAGTGCATCTCTGACCCCACATTGCATCGGGGACCTCTCTACATTATGGCTCTTATCAGTGGGTTCCTACTCACTAATAAGATAGGGACTTCATTTTCGAGAGGACTACTACCATTGGTTCATGGCATTTACAGCGGTGAGAGATATTCTGGGGGCAGTGTATACTGGCCCATTTATACTGGGATTTGCACCTAATTACATACCACGGTTAGAAGACCGTGGGTCTAGCATCATTATTATAGATATGGTCATGGGATCATATTGTGATCGAGACACCCTGTGGGCCCTTTCCATGTCTGAGATCCTAAGGAGCCCTCATATATGGCCTGGGTAGTAGTTGGTGGAGATGTACATGGCCATCTTGGCAGCCTATTCCGATATAGGTGGGAGTTCGACGAGCTGGTTGAGATAGATGTCATCTAATGGACATATAGGCATTTCTAGTGGCCAGAGGATGCCACAAAGCTCAGCATGTGCCTAGTGGAGCACTTTCTTATTAGCAGCCACAGCTATATCATGGAGTTGTATCATGTAGATAGGTGCCAGCGGCAGCTTGGCAGGGTATAGGGGGTTCCCCAGCTAGATATTTGGTATGCACGTAGGGACTCAGAGAGGCAAACTATGGGGCCTTGTATATTAGTGGCTTGAGGTAGGGTGAGTTTCACATAGGTGGTCCCACAAGTATGGGATCCATTACAAAAGGTGAGAGACCCCGGGACCATAGCTGATTATGCGACTTGATATGCTACTGATATTACCCCGATAGCTCACCATTCCAGAGGAGGCTTGGGCAGCAGGTATTCTCCCACATGTAGAGATATGGCATGGTGTAGAGTGTAGGGTGAGGGTAGTAGCATAGGGGCTAGATCCAGAGGATCCCTTTGATGGCATCCCACATGATGGACAGGGTGCCTCACAGGCATAGGGACCAAGGCCATAGGGCCCAGTATAGGCAGCCATGTAGCCACCCAGAGGCAGGGTCTTTAAGTAGGGACAATCATCTAGAGCACCTCAAGGACCAATTCAGAGGCACACACAGCCTCTTAGCTAGTGGCACAGATAACCATAGTACATGTGTAGTTATAGCAGGCCATAGCCGAGAGAGACGCAAACAGAGAAGAGAGAGATGAGGCTCGAGGCTGGTGTGTGACCAGTATTAGCAGAGAGAGATGAGGCCCGAGCTCATATTGTTACCTTACTTTCAGAGCGGGATCAAGCTTAGGCGCAAGATGGCCCAGGAGATGACAGAGTAGTATGGAGGAGCCAGATCTGAGAGACAGTGGCACGGGGGCTCGAGATATTGAGTCTCCTTCATTTGTCCCGATCCCACAGTGTGGATGGTCGGTGCATTGTGAGAGATCATGTGTATGCCCGATCATAGGCACTACTAGCATAGAGTGACCAGGCCCGCACCGAGCTACAAGTGATGACCACAGAGAGAAATCGAGAGGTTGCTTCCTCTAGACAAGCCAAGGTAGACTTGGGCCAAGTCACGGGTGAGTGAGATAACGCCCTTCAGAAGCGCTCACCTCGGAGATGTGGACTGATACACAATGCCACTAGGCTTAGTGGCGAGGCCTCTTTTATAGGACGCGCTTATTACATAGTGGTTCCACCAGAGCAAATGAGTAGCACTACCCACATGCTATCAAGGTCGAGTGCATCAGGCTCTCAATCACAGAGATCTAGCCATTCTACCATATCGTTAGACAACCTTTACAGCAGAGCAGCCAAACCAAAGTGCCATCCTAGCCTACGGTGTTGCGTTGTCCAGAGGACATATCTAGGAGCCCCAGTGAGGGCGAGAGCTATGGTTGAGAGCCACATTTTTGTTGTACAGATTCTTTTATATGTATGCCTCTTATGAAGGCCAATTTTGATGTACAGTCTTGTATATGTATTATGATGATGCCTCATGATGAAGGCTTGATTCTTTCAGATACATGCCCCTTTTTGATGGCATTGTGTATCGATGATGTATTGTATTGAGTACCTATCTAGACATTGTATGTATGTGTACAGACATTTTTGATGTATCATCTTTGTATGACACCTCAGCTGAAGGCATTTTTGATATAGATGTATATTTGACACACACACATGTATGTATGTGTGTGTGTATATATATATACACATATATATATATATATATATGAGGATTACTTTGTTTTGGCTCAGATACACATGGTTATGAGATGATGTATTTTATTGTTTTTGTACTCTGATGCATGTGACATGAGTGGGCATAATTCTATGATGTGAAATACCCCTTTCAAAAATTACTCTATGTTGATTCTCATTGCATGTTGTGTTTGTTTGATTCAGCACTTATGGATGCATTGTGACATGAGTGGGCATACATTGATTCTCATTGCATGCTGCATGTTTTGATTCAGCACTTATGGATGCGTTATCTAATTTTGTACTTTGTATGTATCTGATTTTGATGTTTGATGTATACATGTGCTGTGGATGTTAGATGATAGATCCGTAGATGATATCAAATGCATTTCTCATGTGTTATTGTAGATGTATATGGACGGGATGATATGATGATATTGGTGTAGGAGGTAGATTTTTGATCATGCGTAACCCCTCTTGCCCCCATTGATGATACGATATGTGATGATTAGCTTAGCATACATGCATGATGTAAAACTTAACATTTTGTTTATAGATGATGTTATATGTGATGATAATGATGGTAATGTGATGTGAATGATAACAAAACAGCACATGTAATAAACACAACCAAATGCTAACAAAGAACACTAGAATTAATGCAATACACCATGATTCACTATGCTTTATTAACATGTAATAACCACAATCAAATGCTTAAGAAAGAACATAATTAATTAACACATTACATCACGATTTCTCAATATTTACTAGCATGCAAAAATGTACCACATTATGCACAAGAAAAAATAAATCTAATCTAAGAAATAAAAGATGAATCCTAACAAAGGATGCCCAAGCAATAAAAAACCCAAAAAGTAAGAATACCAAACAACTATACAAGTAACAAGAAAAGCAAGAAGGAAAACAATGCAACTATTTTTGTAAGATATGTTTTCATGCACCAATTTTCTATTGTTTAGGTTTTTGTGAAAAAAATTTCTATTGTTTTTGTTTTTTGTGAAACAATTTGCTATTGTTTTTGGTTTTGTGAAAAAAATTCTATTGTTTTTGGTGTTTTCCAATGGTTTTCCAGAGCTATGTGTAGGTAACCAAGAAAGCGTGGATGCCCCCAGTGTTAGATGGGGAATATACAAGGGCAAAAGCCACGCGTTTATGAATAAGAAGGTGAAGTCGTTGAATTTCCCCCAAGTGATAAGATGGAAATAGTGAAAGACCATACCCTCACAGATGAATAGAAGAAGGCAAAGCTAGATCAAGGCTTGACAGGATGGTGCACAGGGAATCTCAAAGGTAGAACCAAGTCTATGCCAAAGAACACTACCCACCTAATGCAAGATGCTTGTGAACAACGAACCCTCCTAAGGCACTAGAAACTGGTTTTCACCCAAGGACTTGTTCAAAGTGCCACAATTGTGTGGTTTTCACTAGTGGATGACCTGTTTTATCTTTTTCTTTTTTTGTTGTTTTTTATTTTTAATTTTTTTGGTATTTTTGACTTCTTGTGCCATGTTTAAGCATAGAACCACTTAAAATGCATGGCATTCATGGGCTCCCAGAGCTCATCACCATTAGGGTGAGCTATTTTTTACACCCCTATGTTGTACTTGGCGACTATGACATAGGGTCCCAACCAATGTGGTTTGAACTTCCCTTTCTTTTCTCACTCTGCTCTAGTGTTGAATTGTTCTCCTTCATGACTAAATCACCAACCTCAAATTGACGAGGGATGATTCTCTTGTTGTAGTTTCGGAGACTCGTGTTGATACACTTTTAGGTGATTAAGAGTGTGAATGTACCTCTCATCTAGTAGCTCTAACTCAGCCAGTCTTGCCACTCGATAATCCTCATTCTTATCCAAATAGTCCCGAAGAGAAATTCTCAAGGATGGAAGTTCGATCTATAAAGGGATGATAGATTGATCACGAACACTAGGGAATATGGTGTCACACCTGTAGGAGAGAAAATGGATTTTAGTAAGCCCAATGGGCCGGATGGATTTGTAGGTGCCAGTTTTGACCTGTTTTGTTAACCATCTTTTCCATTATCCTTACCAAAGTCTTGTTTGTTGCCTCATCTTGTCCATTACCTTGAGGGTAATATAGCGTGGACCATTTTAACCTGATTTGGAATTGTTGGCAAATACCTTTCACACTTTTGTTCTTAAATGACTTCCCATTATCAGTAACAATGGTTGTGGGAATACCATATCGGTAAATGATGTGATTCATGATAAATTTAGAAATTTGTGCTATTGTGACATAAGTTAAAGGGACAGCCTCCACCCATTTTGTAAAGTATTTTGTAGCTATGATGATATGTGTATGACCATCAGATGAGGTAGGAGTAATTTTTCTATTAAATCAAGTCCCCACTTGGAGAATGGCCATGGGGTAGTGATAGGTTGTAATGGTTGCGACGGAGCATGAATGAAATTTCCATACTTTTGGCAAAGCACACATTTTCTAACATAATTTAAACAATCAATTTCCATGGTAGGCCAATAGTAACCTACTCTCAATAATTTCTTAGCTAAGAACATTCCATTTGTATGTGATCCACATACCCCTTCATGCACTTCTTTGATTTCTGGATTGACTCCATCACATCTAGACAATGTAATAGATTCCTATGTAGCCATGACAATAAAGTGTACCTCATAAAAGGGTGTAATGGGCTATCTAACAAATCAGGATTTTCTTTTAGAATGGGAGATATTAGGAGGAAAGTGTTGTCCTTAAGATAGGTGAAGATGGGTTCGTATCACAGGTATGGGACCAAAAACCTCACAAGTCGAGGTAAGATTATGGCATGTCATACGCGGGTTAGCGTATATTTTCTATGAAGAATGGCATATCATTGTTCTATGGCAGAATACAAAGCATAGACCCTACCGTTGCCATGGCATTTTCTGATCTATTCTGCGCTCTTGGGATTTGCTCAAAGGTGATGTGCACAAAATACTCCTTTAGAGTTTCCACTAACTTTTTGTAAGGTATGAGCCCATTTATTTTCTGTGGGTGACAACTACCTCAATGTATAAGGGAATATTATGTTTTTGGTTCTCGTAGGGATTTCGTATGGTTAAAAGTGAGATGTTCACTCGGTGTGATGTTTGCCACCGTGGCTTGAAGGTGTGCAAGATTGACTTCTAAAGGAACTTCCGACCCTCGAAAGATTTGGTACAAAATTTATTTATGCACATTGGATATCTTGAGAAGATCTAAGATTGAAATCTTAGCAGACATATTTTCAAGTTGTTCTAAAAGGTTATATTTACCGAGCTTTTGGGGTCGATGGAGAAGGTTCGGAGTCACGAGGTGGGCACACCTTGTTATCATCATGTAGTCCTTTCCCTTGATCCAGATGGTATTGACACAATCAACGGGGAGAGTGAATACATCTGATAAGTGAATCATAATGGTTGTTATCTCTTTTTGTGTACAAGTAATTCATGACTTTATAAGTTTTGGATGACTCTCCTTGATCTGGCTTTGACTTTTCCGACTTATCATGCTTGGGGAATGGTTCTTTATAAATCCCCATTTTCTTGTTAGGTGTTTGTGTTTTCCAAGGTTATCCACCTCTATCTTCCCATTGTCAATGAGGTCCTAAATATAATGGCGAAGCCATAGACATTTGTTTATCTTATGTCCTTTGACGTGATGCATTTTGCAATATTCATGCTCCTTATACCATGAAGGTTTCAGAGCGTTGTTGTCAAACGGTTGCATTATAGGATAGGTCATCATGTGGGCCGCATCCAATTGTTTTAGTGTGACTAACAAAGTTTCATTGAGAGAGGTGAATGTTATTTTCTTTGGTGGTGGTTGAATTGGGCCCTTGGTCGGTTTAAAAGGTTGACCATTTTAGACCATTTGAACACGTTTGGAATCGTTGATTCCGTCTCCCACCACATTTTTTTTTTGTTAAAGATCTTTGGATTTTCTATGGTTTTGACATTTTGGTTGTCTATAGATTGGGTTTTGAGGGTGCCTTTGGCAATGAGAGCATTTTCTATCTGAATCCCTTTCTCGATAACCTCCTCAAAATTATGAACATAATGCATTTGTAGGTGGAAAGCTATATCCGGGTTGAGATTGGGAACAAAAATTCTAACCAACTACTTTTAGTGGAAAGCACAAGAGGAAGTGACTAGCTATCCCTCTCCATTGTTGGAGGAATTTGGTGAAAGTCTCATTACGGTGATGCTTGGCACCACATAAGTCTGTCATTGTGACATCACTCTCTATGTTATACGAGAAGTGACACATGAATCTTTCACGCCAGTGCCGCCGGTGAAAACTAATCCTCATGGTAAGCATGTAAACCACTCCAAGGCTTGACCTCCGGGACTCTTGGGAAAAATTATGATGAGGTAATTGTCACTATAAGACACCTCTTGACATGCCATGTAAAAAAATTTAACATGATCTGTGGATCCCCTTTCCCTTTATATTTGTCAAATTTTGGCATATCAAATTTCTTTAGAAAGGGTTGAAGGATCATTATCTTGTCAAAAGGATAGGGGCATAATTCTTCATATTCATATTTCCTAATGCTCCGTATATTACTCTCTTGTAAGCTTACAAGCGTCGCTTTCATAGATTGCACTTCTTGTGTGAGTAATTGTTCTTTAGTGGGAGAAGAAGGGATATAAACATGATGATACTGTGTCTTCTTCTCCTTGGTTTTCTGATGTATTTCATTGATCTTAACCTTAGGCCTCAATTTTTGAACATTCTTGTTTGCATCTTTCGTACATGGGAAGTAAGCAAAGCTAGTTTCTAGTTTAGGTTACTGATTTTTTGTTGGATTCAGCTTGGTTTATGGCATCTTCTTCTAAAGGTTCCTCCTCTTTGTACTATGGAGGTTCTTCACCTGTCTCATGTTCTATCTTGTTTATTTGTGGTACTTTAATAAAGGGTATTTTATGCCCTACCACTTTCTCATTCCCTACGTAAGAGGTGGAAGCATGTCTGCCTATTAAAATATCTTCCATATTAATAAGGGGACATTCTTCCTTAGTAGCATCATTTGCAGGTAGTATTGTTTCATTCTCGGTGGGAAATTTGGCCCCTAATTCTACGACCCGTGCCAACACTCTATCTTTGTTTCTGAGAATAAATTCATCTAGTAGAGTGGGGTCGAAATTGAAGTCTACATGTGGTGATTCTAATTCATTTCCACTATGGTTGACCATCTCTTCTATTTCCTTTTCTGTAGAAAACAGTGGTCCTAGGTCATGTCCAATGAAGGGGTTTGACCCTTGTCTGTTAGAGGTTTCCCAAGCTTGCACTTGTTGTTCCTCATATGTTTGTTTCTTTAACCCTAGACATGTTTTAGGAGCCATGTTTTTGTAATAGTTTCACTAAGGTTAGTTGTAAATGCATTCAAATTTTAATGACCACCCCTAAATCAAATGCAAAATGTATTTCGTTAAGTGAATATGAATAAGTCAACAATGTGAGAATACCAATGTGATAGAGTGATAAATGACCGGTGACACAAGAGTTTGGTACCAAAACCCGTTTAAATGAAATACCTCCTAGACTACATTTCAAAAAAGTAGCTTTGTGTTGCAAGATGATCAACAAGATGTCTTCACTTATGCCAAGTTCAAAAGAATGAACAAAATGTAAGTAAATACAAGAAGTCAATGCGACCTCCCAATCAAGATATACGATGAGCGAGCTCAAACTCAATTAAGACCTATATCTCAAAAAGTGCCAATTATAATTTGTGAATGACACAACAATATCACCAAGATATGTTAACCCACTTTGCGAGAAAGTGAAGTATTGATATCAAGGTGCTATTGATATAACACGCACAAATAGTAACACCTAGCACTCTTTGAAATTGAGGTAATAATAGAATCAAACTAAAAATCTCAAAGTATAGCTAGGAATAGTTAAAAATGTGTGTAGCGTAACCTTACAATATAGATATTTATGTCAAGTTTACAAGAAACAAGACGTAAATATCGAAATTGTAGTGATACGATACAAACAAGCTAACTCTTCTAAGGAAGTCCATGGTGATGAACCATGCCTAACTACAATGATAATCTTGACATGGGTATCAAGATCACAATGGGTACTAATGACGTGAAAATGCCTCCGCACACTTTAGATGTTTAACTAACTTGACCACAAACATGGATGGGTGTAAACGGACATAAAATCGAGAGAAAGCTTGATCGATTGGTAACACAAAGGTAGTCACCCTCTTTTGATCAACAAAGTGTCAAAAGAATGTAAAGGAAGCAAATCAAAAAAGGATGAAAGATGTTGGCTTCACTTCGGTAGAGTTTTGCCTCGCCCTAAGGAAAGTAAAAATCAAGCGAAAGTATCACGTCACACGTTTCTCAATGAAAATATGGTTCACAACTCAAAACTGTTTTAGAATGGTCAAAGTGGGCTCCTGGCCAAAGTATATCTTCCTAGGTGGTTCTCTCATCCCAAGTGCTACAAATATTATCCACGAGTGGGATGATTTACCCAAAAATTTGCAATGACTAGTTTGGGATTATCTCAACTTTGCCCCCTTCAAGCACAGTGGGAAATAAATGCATCCAAATGTGTACTTAAAAGGTTCGTGTAGGGACAACTTGTAACACTATCTCACAAAGGAATCACTAGTTAGATAGGTAGTGTGGAGCACTTCCCATTTCGTCCACAAGGTTCCCTCTTGCGTGGACTACTTTGGGGTTCCTGGAACCACCCCCATTTTTGTAGCTTAAGGCGTTATGCCAAAGGGGTTATGTTCTAATTGAGAAGAGAGGGATGTACCCTTTTCTAAAACCTAAAAATATAGTGTTTTGAATATGTTGTTTGTTTTATCTTGTTTGATTAGATGTGGTTTGCTCAAACATCGTTTGGCAGCCTGTATAACAATTGTATTAGTAGTTTTCTGACTATTGTTTCGATTCCTCTATTCTTTGACAAGTGATGGTGTTTTGGTCTGTGTATGACAATTTTTTAGTAGTTTTCCATCAAAAGAGAAGGCATCATTTATGATTCTCTAGATCTTCCAAGGACATAAGATAATAGCATATGTGATTGTCTTCAAAAATCCAAAAATATATCAAATAAAAAATAATAATAATTCAACTATGCCAAATTAACCAATTCCAACTCAAATACCCTTAGTAATCTCGACGCATCAAAAGGACTTAAGAATCATTTCTAATTACCAAGATCTCCTAAGGGACATGAGGGAATAGCATACGCGATCCACATTCCTATAAGTAAACAATGCAAATTATCAACTAATCAAGTACAAACATGTAAAAAAGCATGAGATAAATATATGAATAGAAAAACTAGCAAGAATGTTAGCACATCAACACTTTAATTTTAAAAATGAAAAAGGACTCTTGCCCCCTTTTTTAGTGCCTACACATTGAGTTAGGGCGTACGCGCCACTAAATGTTGTTTTGATTCACGATGTATGTGTGCTTCCATACCCGAGAGATGTGTGCGCCACGAAAATAGTGCATGTGCCACTAAAACAATGTTTGCACCACTCTGTGGAATTTTAAGATTTACCAAATTCTTGCACCACTCGAGAGACGTGTGTTCCACAAAAATAGCGTATGTGCTACTCTAATAAAAATAGATAGCATAACGAAACAATAACCGCATTACTAGAAAAATGTGCCTACGCCACTAAAATAGTATGTGCGCTCTATTTAAGGCATGTGCACCAATCTGCGACAGGTTTGAATGTACGGTGAAGGTACAATATGAAATGATGCATACACCTGGGTTAGTGCACCTATGCGTTGGTTAGGGTGTGTGTGCTGAGGTTATTGCACATGCGTTAGGGGTCAGAAAACAAAGTGACAGGTTTTAACAGTGCACCTACGCCACTAGAGAGACGTGTGTGCCACGAAAACCATACCTACACCACGAAAAATGTGCCTGCACTAGACCTGCAACAAATATATGGTAACAAACACAAAAAAATCACAATATCTCAAATTTTGACAAGTTAGCTTACGAATGGCAATAACCCATTGAAATTATGGCTATGAACATGAAGTTACACATATCAAATGAGAAAAACTCTAAGAAAATGGACATTAATTACTACATGTGCATATCAAAAGTTAGCCAAAATAATGAAACTTAAACTAAAATGCCATGGGACTAAGTGTCCCACCTAGATGTGCCAAATGTGTGCAAGTGTTTCTACAAATTTAACCAAATTTAGAGCAAGGAAACTACCACCTAAAAATAGCTTCCTAACCTAGCTAAAAATGAGAAATTACACCATCATGATGAAGAAATGAGCAAGTCCTACCCTTAACATTAATAAATTTGAATATAATCAAAACACAATGTAAATTCATGAACTCTATTCCCCTTAATTGCCTAATTAAACATTTAAAATGGACCTAAATAGTCCAAATGGCAATCAAATTATATTTCTTGCTTTGATCCTTTAATGGATGCTTGGGTGTGAGGCTTAGCTCTTCAAGAATGGAGGATGGAGGGCTCAAGAATGACAAAAGGCTATTAGTATGAAACTATGTGCTTTCTTTTGTCTCTTGAGAGATTTAGGTGTAGATGTAGAAGTAGAGGGAGGGTTGTTTATATAGCCCAAAGGATAAAGGATTCAACACATCCTCATGAATGTGGGACTAATGGAGATGTAGAGTTAGTTATGGATAAGGGGGGTTTAGATGGGGTTGAGTCAACTTTAGGAGGGTTTAGTTTGTCCTCAAGTGGCTCATGTGGATAAAGGGGGTGTATTAATTAATCAAGATGATTAATTAATACATGTGCAAGCGTTTATAAGCTTTTAGATAGATTTTAGTATGATTTAGACCATTAGGAGCGGAATTAAACCAATTAAATAGAGATTTATTGATTTAATGAGAAGGAGGCTAATTAATTAATAATAATTAATTAGACTAGATAGAAGGTGTTGATTTAAGGGTAATTCGTTAATTAGGGTATGTGTTAGATAGGGGACTTAATTAATTAGCATAATGTAATCAATTAACAACAATAGAAGAGAAGATTAGCGCTATTGACGATATGTCATCAATTTGTGGGAAAGGAGATAATTAGCACAATTTAAGTATTTAAATTACTCAAGTGTAATTATAGGTGTCTCAAGCACTTTCAAAAGGATTTGATCTATCCTCACTACTTTAGGTTGTGCCTTTCAACTAGGGTGAGAGGACCCATTTGTAACCTCTGTTAGTGAAGGAGAATGAATATATCCTTCTTTGCATGAATTTGAAAGGAAACCTTAAGAAAATATGATCAATGGACCACAATTTAACTCTAATGAGTTGTCACTTCTAAAGAATGGTGATATTTTCCAAACAAGGTTAAGGTTACTTAAAGACATTATGGAATTCGATTGCTTATGCATATTTTGTTAGTAGAATTTATTCATTTGTGGACATATACAGGGAAAATAGGGGTAGTTCGGGTAGGATTCATTGTTTTTGAATAATTTTTGTGGGAGATTAAGCAAGATAAACTTGCATTTTTCCAGATGTTTGAGAACCTTCACAACAATTGGAAAACTAAATGACAAAATGCTTGTAATAGCTAAAATATTCCTTCATCCAGAAGGTGTGCATCAATGGAGGCCCATATTTGCGGTTTCACACAATCTCCAAGAATTTAACATGAAGGCTTGAGTAAAGACTCAATTAAAATTTAAAGACCCTGGTTCCTCATGCATAAGATACACTCAAAGGCTTACAAACAATCTTTATCAACAAAATGACAGTAAAATGATTTTAAATTGTTTATCTCATTACAGGATGAAGGCTCTTATCCAAATGAAATTGCAAATGCCACTAAACTATCACTGAGGATGAGATCATGTGTGATTCGAGTGATTTTAACACAAGATTGCAATAGGAACAAGAAATACTATTTACAAACATTGTGAAATAAAGCAAACACAAATTTTCCCAAGATTAACATAGATTAATTCAAAGTTGATTAGATTCATCAACATGGGAACGTTTCTTGTAACAATCTCAGATTTTGTCAATGGTTGTACACCTACAACCAACTTGACATGATCAAATCTAAAACATAAGAGATTAACAATTTTATCAGATGGTCTCTCAAGAAGATGGGCTTTCTCAAATTTTCTCATAAGAATTCAACATCGACCATTTGCATTACTAAAGCATGACTTTTTATTACACTCAATTTACATTAAATCTTTCCCCCCAAGAAAATAATATTCGAGGGACCTTTTTTTGTTACATGTTTGATCATGATTTCCATAAAATGACATTTAATGAGTTTAAACACAAAGTTGCTAGTTGTTCAAAAAGGTGAATCATTGCAAATATTTCCGTCATTGTTTTAAGCCGGTCACCTAGACATCTCCTTTTGCTACATGTTTTTCATCCTTTGCACCTATAACCTCCATTATTTCATCCCTTTTCCCATTCTTTGCTCTGTAACTCCGCTCTGCATCCAAATTTTCGGTAATTCACATTTTTACAAGTGCCCAAGAAATTCCAACTTGAAAATATCAACTTTTACAAACATTGGACTCACAAATTAAGCTCTACATCCATTCGGTTTACACTTTGAGATAAGAACGACAAGGATTTTGATCAAAAATGATGAAAAATAATGTGTATTCACATCTCTAGGAGTCTTGGAGAAAAATGGCAGCAAAATCAGATCATGATATGCACAACAACCGTTGATTATACCCTTCTCAACTTTAGATTAGAGTTGTCACGTGAAAAATATAATTCAAAAAAGGGCCTAGGCTTTCCTTTTATATTTTAGAATTTTGGAGAAAATGCACAATTTTCACATTTCCCCACCCCTCCGCCTTTGAAATACATGCTCAACACATGGCTTAACTGGGCCTTTGATGGAGTTGTGGCTCATTTCTGTAATTTTACCCTTTTTAACAAAAAGGCAAAATTTCCAATTTTCCTCCACCGACCCACCTTCCCGCTTGTAAATTTTGATGTGGGCCCCAATAGATTTATGCTTCATTTTTATACTTTTCTCCTTTTCACAAAAGGGTAAAAATCTTTAAAAACCTCCGGTGACCCGCCTCCTCGCTTTGACTTTCAAAATGGCCACATGTCCATCTTCGGGGTCAAAGTAAGACTTTTTCCCTGCCACTTCATATTTACTGAATAGCCCAATCAGAGACTATCGGGCCGCGAGGTCAATTTGATATTTTTACAAATGTGAAAAAAGTGGAAAATTTCACCAAAAATTCCCGTCAGGCCGCATCCAATTAAAAATGAACACGTATACACCTTCGGGGAAAAAAGAGAAATTCACTCCACCTTTATAAATTTGACGGCCAATCAAAACTCAATGGGGGCCTCGAGGCCAAATTGATCTTTTTGCAGACATAGCAAAAAGTTACAAGTTATAAAATAGACCCAACGTGCCTCATCCAATCAAAAGAGACCGCGTAGCTAATGATCCTGAGATATAATTTGATGGGGAAAACACGTACATCAAGCACTTAGATGATCACGGGGCACTTCACCATTTGTGCCCATAATTGAATCTTTCTTCAAGGACAAAGAATTTGCAAATAATTCATGGCTCAACAGCAATCCATGACCATAGAGAAGGATTTACAATAACACCTTAGTAAAGATAAAAATTCTACGCATCCATTCGGGGAGATAGAAAATACGACGAACTAGGAAGATTAGGAAACTTTTTGAACAAACGGGGTGAGATCAAATCAAGCACCAGCAGTTGGTTGCTTGGATTTGATATAGGAATGCCTTCAACTATTTCTTATTAACTTCATTTTTGTGAGATTTAATTGCTTTAAGGTGTTTATTATACTTAGTGATTGAAAAGATAATATAAGTCTCTTTTATGCCTTCCCCTTTTTCTTTATTTTTAGTATATTTCAATGAAAATCCATCCCACCAGGCCACTATAAATATCATTGGGTTAATATTAGTGCTAATTAGGTCAGTTTTATTTAAATGCAATCTACTTGGTGGTTTTCCCAAACATGCCAACCCATCACAGGTTAACATCAATTCAAATAGCCTCTGATGAAGTTATAAGTCTTGAGTATTCCATACCTATAACCACCATTCCAACTAGGTTCTGAAAGGTGTGAAGTTAATTCCTCATTTCAAAAGTGTTTTTTGAGTGTGCATGGAACACCCACCAACATCTTTGAACTATTTTTATAAAAACTCACATCCATTGTCAGATTGAAGTGTTTCAAATTATTTACCTATTTGTTTTTCAACCAATATTTTCCATGCAATAAAGTTAGAAAAGCATTCTGATTTCTTATTTAGGAAATACACCCATATTTTCCTTAGAAAAATAATTAAGAATAAACAATAAATAGAGTATTATAAACATTGTACAAGTTTTCATTGTACCATGTAGATCTGTATGAACCAATTCAATACATTTTCTGCTATCCAAGCTTTACTAGTAGGAAAAGGATGCCTAATTTTTACCAAGTTGACATCATATAAACACTTTGGTTCTCTTACATTTATGGAATTTCATTCACCATTCTTGTTTTACTCAACATGTTCAAATACTGGTAATTAAGATGATTGTATCTTTCATGCCAAAGAGTCCTATTATGCTCAACTTATGTTAATGCATGGTATTCTGTTGATTTAGGATCTACAAGCTTGTATAAACCTCTTTCTCTAATGCTAATAGCAACTATCTTATCATTGAGAGTAGTTACTTGTAATGAAATTACTTGTATAAATCTTATTATGAGCAGCAATAGGACACCAACTAACACAATATTGCAAACAAATGATCTCAATATGCAATTAGAATAGCTTCGCCACTTCGAGAGGGCAACCTCCAAACCATACAATAAGACTCAAATTCTCAAATGATGATCAACTACTACCTACTAATCCCTATTTATATTATTCTTATGTTATGGCCATCACCAAGGCTGACCTACTAATGATAATATAACACATATGAAAGAGATATGTCATGGTAATAAGTTATGATAGCCAACAAGTCAGCTATATAAATCTAATGTAAGATACATAATTAACGGTGTAACATGTCCCTCCCCTTCAAAGAAACATTATCCCCAATGTTGGGAAGCCCTAGATGTTACTACATGAATTCTTCATCCTCCCATGATGCATCCTCAATATTCATATTCTTCCACTTGATTAGGTACTTGGTAATGACTCTGGTCCTCAATCTTTTGGTGTGTGTCTGAAGAATACCTTCAGGTTCCAATATGATCATTCCTTCCTCGTCTCAGTTCGGAAGCACTAATTGGGTGTAAATGTTTTTCCCAATAACTTTCTTTAAGAAAGAAACATGGAAGACTTGATGTATTTTACTTCTGGAGGGAGCTCCAGCTTATATGCCACACTACCAATTTTCTACAACACTTGGTAAGGACCATAGTATTTAGGAGAAATCTTATTATCCTTCTTGTTGTTTTAATGATAATTGCTTATATGGTTGCAACCATACAAAAACAAAGTCTCCCTCTTCAAAGTGTCATTCACTTGTGATATTGATCAACTGTTTATTCATACGTTTTTTTCCCTTGTCAAATTCTATCTAAGACTAGAAAGTACCTCGTGTTGGTGTTGAATGTGATCTTTGGTGATCTCACCTTTGGTTTGACCTTAAAGCTAGATAGGAGTGATGGAGGATGGTACTCATAAAGAGCCAAAAATGGAGGCATTTTGAGGAGGTATTAAATGAAGTATTGCACCACTAATTTGCCAAAGGGAAACCATTGCACCCAACGTTCTTGTTTATCAAGTAAAACATCGAAGATATCCTCTAAACATTTATTTACCACCTCATTTTCCTAACTAATTGGGGATGATAAGAGGAAATATGGGCAGTTGGGTACCCAGATAAGAGAAAAATCAATCCAAAAGTTACTTGTAAATATTGGATCACGATCACTTACTATAATTTTGGGCGTTCCATGGAGCTTTTGAACTGTATCCATAAATGAGATGGCAAATTGTACTACTGTGAAAGGATGAGTCAGTGGCATAAAAATGAGCATATTTGGTAATTCTTTCCACCTTGACCATGATGACACTTTTCCCTTTCGATTTAGGTAATCCTATGATGAAATCCATCGATATCTGCTTCCCATATCTCACTAGGAATAGAAAAAGGTTAGAGGATACCAGGTGTCTTATTGGTCTCACCCTTATTTTGTTTGGCAAACCAAATATTTTTCCACAAATTTTTGAACATCTCCTTTTAACCCCTCACAAACTAAATCCTACTTAAATCTATGATAATTTTTCAGGAACCCGGAATGTCCACCTATTGGAGAAGAATGTAGCTCTGAAAAAAAAATGGTCTTTAAGTGTAGAGTTCTTACATAGATATAACCTATCTTTTTACCACAATGTATCCCCCTTCCATATAAATTTCACTGATATGGATGGATCTACCTAGAGATTCAAAATGAGAATATGTGTTGTTGCATCTTTCTGTCATTCTTTCCATACTTGATCTACCCAATCTACCTTTAGTATAGAGATGGTGCATAACAATGCTTATGCGGACTCATCCCTCCTAGATAGAGCATCAATGACCAAATTTTCCTTCCCTTTCTTATAAGTGATCTCAAAGTCATATCCAAACATCTTAGTGACCCATATTTGTTTTTCTTTTAAAGATAGATGTTTCTCTAAGAATTATTTCAAACTATCATAATCGGTTTTTACCTTAAAATTTTTACCCATCAATTATGGTCTCCATTGTTTGACTACATGTAGTATTTTCATCATTTCCTTCTCATAGGTGGGATTCAAAAATTCTTTCCTTTTAGTTGTTGGCTCTCAAATGCAATGGGATTTCCTTCTTGCATAAGTACTACTCTGATTCCATTTCCTGAAGCATCACATTTAACTATGAAGGCCTTGGAGAAATCTGGATTTTCCAATACTGTAGTGGTGCACACTGCCACCTTCAATTTTTCAAATGCCCTAGAAGCTTCCTCATTCCACTGAAAGGAGTCATTCTTCAATAATTTTGTAAGTGGTGCTACTATACTACCATAGTTTTTTACAAATAGGTGATAATACACTCTGAGATCTAAAAAACCTCGTAATTTCTTAAGGGTTCTTGGGACATCCCATTCCACCATGGCCTGGATCTTGTGAGGGTCCACCTTAACACCTTCATGAGAAACAATATGGCCCAATTATTCCATTTCTTGTACCCCAAAAGAACACTTCGAGGGCTTGGCATATAGTTGATGTTTCTCTAAAACTTTTAAGACTATATTGACATGTTGTAAATGTTTCTCCCATGATTTGTTGTAGATGAGGATATCATCAAAAAAACTAAGACAAAATTCCTTAGGAATGCTCTATATAAATTTTGAAATGTGGAGGGAGCATTGGTAAGACCAAAAGGCATCACTAGGAATTCATAATGCCCTTGATGAGTTATGAAGGTTGTCTTATGAATATCTTCTTTCTTTACTCTAATTTGGTGATACCTAGAATGCAGATCTAGTTTTGTACAATAAATTGCACCATGCAACTCATTTAATAAATCATCAATGATAGGAATAGGAAGCTTATCTTTGATAGTACACTTGTTGAGATCTCATTAGTCTAGACATATGTGCCATCTTCCATCATTGTGATGCACCATCACCACTAGAGTGAGAATAAGTACTCTGACTATGATGAATAATACCCATTTCAAACATTTCATCCACCATCTTCTCGATCTCACTCTTTTACACATATGGGTATCTATAAGTCCCGATGTTGGGGTTTGACTACCTAGAATGAACTGAATGGCATGATTATTCTCTCTTTCAGGAGGCAATCATCTATAATCCTTGAAGACAAGTGCATGTTGATCAATAACCTTCTGAAGATCAAGATGCACTACCTTCATTGGTGGTTGAAATTCCATGGAGAACAATCATGCTATAAAACCTTCAGAACCCTTTTAAGAATCTTTTACATTTGGTGAGAACTCATCACTTGAGGATCTTTAGCTTGTAGTTCTTGAAGTTAAATTTTTTTACCATCAAAATAAAAGTGCATGAAAAATTCCTTGGAATTTATCTCTATGGTGCCCAAAGTTGTGAGCCACTAAACACCTAAGAAAATATAGCTCCACCCATGGGAATAAAAACATTGTAGATTCCAATGTGTAGTCACCCATCATAAGTTTTATTTTTATGGAATTTTCCATCATCTGCAATCATTACTTGAAATTTAGGTGTTGGGTAGATGAAACAATTTAGTCTTGCTACCATCTTATGATTGATGAAATTATGTGTGCTCCCTGAATCAATCAATTTTCTTACCTTCTACTTCTTAAGATAACCCATGACCTAAAGGGTTTGTGGAGTACTAATACCTAATAGAGCATGGCATGAAATAGTGGGTTAGGGATCTCCAAATTCTTCATCTAATTTTTCCACATCCTCATTTGATGTTTCCTCATATTCTTCCTCATCACCAGACCCTTCAATAAAGAACATTTTTTTCTCAGAACATTTATGATTTGGTCCATATTTTCTATCACAGTTAAAACATAACCCTTTGGCTCTTTTTTCAATTTGTTGAGGTGTCAACCGAATTGGCTAAGGGTATGAAGGAGGCAAGTGCTATGATATTTTATGCTAGAGAAGGATTTCCTTCTTCCGAGAAAGAAATTTTCCTCTGCCCTATATGCCATGATAATAGAATCAGAAACCTTGAGTGGATTAAACATGCGCACCTCATGCTCAATGTGGTCCTTAAGACCCCCAAGAAATAGGTCATTCAAATACTCTTCTGTAATATCCTCCACAAGTAAGGAAATATTTTGGAATTGATGGACATACTCCTTAAATGAAATTTTTGTCGTAACTTTCCTAATTAGTTGAATTAATTCTCTAAAACATTATAACTATAGTGTAAATGAAGCTCTTCAAAGGAAAACTATCCAGGTGACATTTAGGCCATTCTTCTTCCTTTGATCACATAACCAATGATACCAAACACATTGATTAGGTTCTAGGTATAAGGATGTCATGTTTACCTTTTTCTCGTTGGTATCTGATGGAGATCAAATAAATTCTCCATTTGGGTAATCCAATTGAGCGGATCCTTTCCATAAAATTTATGCATTTCCACTTTTGGAATAATTCCATGCCACTAGTGAGGAGAGCCACCTAAATGAGTAAAGGGCCTCCATGATTTGAGTGATTTGGATCCGTATGTGACCATTCTAGAGGACCCCATATGACTAGAATTGGGAGTTGTGTTTGAAATAAAACGCAACAACTCCTACTACATTGCATTGTGAAAATCCTTCTGAAGTTCACTCCTCAGGCTACCTTTTAGTTGAAGAATCTCATTATTAAGGTCATCTTTACTCACCTTATTATTTACCCTTTCCTGAAGTTGGATGACCACCTCGGATACTCCCAAACTAGATGACTCTAAATCCATATC